>NADL03000771.1:0-1200000 GCA_002205965.3 Kappaphycus alvarezii
GTCTCCACCATATCCGAGAACAACACTCCGCTAGATGCCCCGCATGTCGTACCCCTACGAAGAGCAAAACTTTAAGTTCACAGAGGTAAATCCGGAGGAAGCCGCAAAAGAAGCTAAAGAGAGGGCCACCGCCAAGAAAGAGAAAGAGCGTCGCGAAAGCTCAAGGAGATTGAAAAGGAACGTGCGCGTGCCGTCGCCGTGTCGCAACAAAAGGCGAAAAGCAATCTCAAACATGCACGCATCCTTCACGTAACCTTGTGTATGTAATCGGTCTTAGTCTTACTCTTGCACGGGAAGAGGTTATGAGGAGGGCTGATATGTTGGCAAATTTGGTCGCTTGCTCCGCATATTGATCAATCGTTCTCATCCGTTCAACGCTGATGCACCGGAGGTCCCAGCATATCCGCCTATGTTCAGTACTACCGCGATTCAGATGCCTCTGCCGCTGTTCGAGCGATGAACAATGCTGTGTTTGATGGTCGCGAAATTCGTTGCGCCATAGCCACTACAAAGTATTGCGACGTGTTTGTCAAGAACATCAATTCCTCGGAACCAGCTGCAGCTCATCATTGTGGCAATCAACATTGCATGTACTATCATTCCATATCCCCTGACTCCGTGTTGACAAGGGAAGAAGTTCTCGCTCGCCAGCTAGGGCCCCCTCCACCGGCACATCTATTTGTTGGAGATCCCCGTCGTCAACATCTTCCTCCGCTCAACTTTCATCGCTCGGCATCACCGCCCTCCTCTGTCCCTAATGCGTCGAATCCTGCTTCCGCTCTTCCTACTTCCTCACCTCCATTCACAATCGTGTCGTTGGTAGTCGGCCACAAACCACGCTTTCGTCCGGTGCTTCGGCACCAGTCTCATTGTCTCAAACAGCTCTACGCACATATCCGTTCCAATCCCTAGCGCTGGTATTCCTACCCCTCACTGCCGATCTCCATTCCTACAAATGGAGCCTCGACATACGAAAATTCTCATCAACCTCCGATAGCGTCTTCCCCACGCTTGCCCCCATGCCGATTTCAGAACCGGGGAGGAAAAAGGCTATTTCACCGCCAGCACCTTCTCCATCTCGATCTCCTCAAGGCACCCTCCTGGCTCCCCACCTGCTTCGCGTCGACAACCTCCAAGACATAATAGGTCGCCATTGACTGGAGGGCCTGGTGGTCCTGCGACAGCTGCTGCAGGAGCCGTTGGAAATCCGAACGGAGTATCTGGACCATCAGCAACTCAGTCATTTTATTCTGCTCCTGCGGGTTCACCACCACTGCCCTCTAACGCGGCCTGGGCCTCCTCGCCGCAAGGGAGAAGTTCATCGAGGTCTCCACGGAGAGGTGCTGTGAATCCTCCTGAGGATTCTACGCGGTAGACCTAGGATTCAAGGTCGGCGAGGAAGGGAGAATGCGCCACCCGGATTCGAGGACTCCTCTCTGTCGAATGTACCATCGATGCCTTCAAGACCACCAGGGTTTGACAGTCCTGCACCCAATCCCGGCAAGCGATCACCAGGGAAGTCGGACGTGAATAGATCGCACGCTTCCACCAATGTCATGCCAGGGTCAGCACCTCCTGGCTTTGGTCCTGGTCCATCGAGCCCGAGGGCGCTGTCGACAGGTAACTCCGGTCTAACAGATGTCGCCGTGGCGTGGGCTCAGGAGGCTTCGACAGACGAAGTATTTTCAACGAGCGACAGACGTTCCAGGCGATCAGTAGGAAAGGCGGCGCAAAAGACAGCACCGGGACCGCAGGGGGACATTGACTCCAGGTCAGAGCTTGCTCAAGTGCTTGCAAAGATTGGAGGTGACCTTGGAGTTTCGAGTGAATTTCAAAATGTCACATTTCCCGGTCCCCCAGAGAGCCCTGTCCCGATGCCTGTTGCCGAGACAGATCGGCCAGCACAGCCCGCATTGGGGTCTTTATTTGGAACGCAGGGATTTCAGCAGTCTTTAACAGCATCCAGTAAGTCGAAACCAGCGGGGATGGACCAAAGACAAAATCAGAATCAAACTCCGGCATTTCGTTCTGCTCTGAAGTCACCATTTGGAAGAGGTGGCGGAAGTCCACCCAGGCCGGAGGTTACTACCACGAGAAGAAATAACTCAAGGTTTGGATTCGCGAGGCAAGATGCGCAGCAATGGAACGGAGTCCCCGTCGCGGCCGCGATTCCGACTGCAAAGGCACCGGCAGTTTCTAACATGGAGAAAGCCTCCCCTTTTTCTATGGTGACGAAACTGGACAACACAGCGTCCTCATCTAGTTTGAATGTGATGCGAACTGAGCCCAATATGTTTAACGAGGTAACTAGGAGCGTTGCCAAGACTTCAACATCTGCGCCCATGGTGCAACCTGTGTCTCGACAATCTCGCTCACGATTTGATTTTGTTGACCGTCCTGCGTCTCAGAAGAAATCGGAAAACCTTGCGTCGACTATTCTGAACAGCGCAATTGGTCAGGCGAATGCCGCAGCTGAGGTGGATCCCGGGAGTGATGCGTTTGGCGCTTCTTTCGCGAACCTGTCAACAGCAGAGAAACTTGCTTCTATTTTTAGTTCCGCGCAGTCATCATCGGCCCGACTTCCTCCAATGCCTATTGATGGAGCGGCAGCCGAGCCAGTCCCAAGCCCACATAGCGACCGAGCAGCAGCACCGATCGTATCCAAACCGGTCAAGAGAAGTAGTCAAGAACTGTTGGCAGGAACAGCAGCTATGCCGTTGAGTGCCAAGGAACAGACAACGAGAACCAGCCATGTACCCACACGCCCTGCACAGTTTGCACCGCCGGGTTTTAGGGAGGCCGCGCCTGGCATTTCGCCGGAGTCCACAGCAGTCGACGTCATCCAGACGTTGACTTCCTCGGCGTGGCTACCAACGTGGTATCTGGCGTATCGAAAGTAGCGAACCAAGAGAAAGTGGAGTCAGCTGTACCGATTGATGACGCGATAAGCTCGGGAAATGAGAGCTTTGAAGAAGACAGGAAACGGAGCCGGGCACAAAGGAGGAGGGACAAAAAAGCTCGTCAACTGAAAGAGGCTGCAGAGAGGAAAACGACCGACCCGAAGCCTTCAAAACTTTCGCAGGCTCGCGTATCGAATGGAGAGGGCGTTGGCAACGTTGTTGACAAATCGGACATGGTCCGTGATTCCGAACTTACAGAGATCAAGTACGCCACTCCGGGTCAGATCTTGGTCAAACCCAAAGAGTCTCCAAAGCAGCTAAAGCCCGTGAAGTTATCAGATGACCCCGGGCGTTTCATGTCTGTATCGGAATTGGAGAGGGAGGTAGAGGCAGCTATGGTACGAGAGGCTCAGCTGAGAGACAGGCTTCAAGAGCTTCAGCGCAAAATCCAAAGCTACGATAACATCCGCACTTAAAATTTACGGATGTAACATTCGGACGTTTACAATATACGCATCGCTCTAAGCAACCTTTGTGACCCGTCTACAGGAGCACCTCGACTAAACCACAGGAGCGCAGTAATTGACAGTACCACTAGGCTTCAGAGGGAATGGAGATTACCTCAGAACAACAGGCATGGTAACTGAGTTAGTTGTTTTTCTTCAGTGTGGAGAGATGATAGTCCACTTCCGTTAAAGAATGAGCATACGAAAAAGCAAACTTGTACAAGTATAACGTCCAGGAATCACTTCAGCTATTATGCAGTCCCGATTCCAACTGCAGTGGTCAACAAGCACTTTCGTGTAGTGTTAGAAAACTTGATTGTTGCCTCCCGAAAAGATCGTGAGGCTCGTCGCTTGGCGGCCACTGCTTCAGCAGAGTCTTCCCTGCGTGCTGATGAGTTATCAAACCCAAAAACAGATCCAGCTTCAGACACTGCACGTCCAAATTCGTGAATAGCATGTCTCATCTCTGGATTATTTCCTGACTCAAGTAGTAAGACGCGCCCAAGGTGTCCAAAGGTTGAGTCTACCCAGTCAAATTTGACATGAAACAAGGGCAAAAGCGCGTCTGCGGCAGGGTCCAAATTTGTCATGTGTGCGGAGCCGCTCGCGACGGCGTTAAAGATTGCTTTCAGAAACTCAAGCAGTGCTGAATTCACAATGTTATTGCTTGGGCCCTGGGTCGGATCTAATACTCTTGACCTAGCGAGCGATGCTATTGCCTCGAGTGTTCTCATTTCTGATGAGCTATCTACAGTTTGTCTCCTGAGATCAATCGTTCCAAGTATTCTCCCGCATAAATCCGGTGGAAGCATCACTAACTTATTCGGATGTTGACAAACTACAGATGCTGTCAATCTGTAGAAGCAAGCACCAATGGAAGGCAGTTCCAACGCGGATTCGTTAATTATAGGGAACAGCGCAGATAGACCATAGTAGGAAGCATCTGCCGTATCAAGGTCTGTACCCTCATCAACAATTTCACTCAATAACGATATAATTTCTTCGATGTCACTCGCCAATTCCTCAACGGGTGTATCTCCAAGAAAATTTAACACAATCTCACAGTGGAGTTTGACAATCGAAATCGCGTTCGTTATTAAGTCGTAAGATTTTAACTCCCCCAAGATCGATAGACATGTTGACACAAGATCGTGACCAAGCATAACCAGTGAACGACAAACGTCAGGGCGCGTCTTTCCAAATACGCTGGCGCATTTGGCAGCGGTCCCGTGGGGCGCTTGAATTGACAGCAATAAGGCGTCACGTGTTTGTGGGCCACTGTTTTCACACTGAGCCGCGCCACGGAGTAGGTTGATTGTCGCTATCGCCCTGTCAGCTGCATTAGCAGATACATCCCTTTGGTCTGCAAGGAACTGTAAGGAGTTGTAAGCCGGGATCAATAGACCCTCGGCCACAACATCGCCCAGGACCATTGTGAGGGATTTTCCAACACGATGAACGGCCTCCGCCGGAAGCGTCTGATAGGCCTGTGAGCCTGCGCGAAGCAAAGTCTGCCACGTCGGCGAATTGCGTACATCAGCATAGTTTGATGCGCCAGAGGCCATGGTAAAAAGCAAGGATGCCGCCGCTTCGGCAACATCACCTTCAAATCCACGTTGAGAAATACCCTCCATGGCTTTGTTGAAGCAGCCATTCCTCCCGTTCGCCAAGAGAACACTCCCACCAACAGCGGCGAATGTTCCTGCCGCCGTGCTTGTGATCACAGGCACGAGGTACGTTCCCGCGACCCTATTGAGCGCCTCCAATATCGCAGTGCCTACGCGAGGTGACGCCTCATCACAGTGCGGTCCTTTTCTCTCCAGTAAATTAGTTTCACGCTGGGCAACCTCGAATAAAGCGGAGAGTAGTATCTGCGCATATTGAGGAGGCTTTTCGCAGCCATTTGGTACGTATTCATCTTGAGAGGTTGGCAAAAACTGTATTGGCACCGTTGGATGTTCGCCTTTTGCCTCGTCCGCAAGCACAGCAGCAGCAAATCGTACAAGAAAGTACAAATCCTCCTGAAAAAAGTCCAGAGGTACATTGCTGTGTGCCAAGCCTCGCCACTGGAACACACTATCTGCCGACTGTAATAACAACTGCGAAATTGCCGGGGCAATCTTTCCAAGCACAAATCTAGACAGAATTGCTGCAACTGCCAACCTCGAATCAGCAATGGACATATCCTCAAATCCAAAGTCCTCTTCAATGTCCCCGTTCTGGGCGCTGGCTACAAAATCAGCCGTGTGATCGCCCATGCTGCGTAAAGACATCCGTGTAAAATGCACGACAACTTGTCCAATAGGCTCCGCCAGCGGATGTTCCGTCGGTTGTGTTCCATCATCCCCCTGTAAAGCGAGGTTCGCCCAAGTTTCCAACAGCATATCTGCGACATCCATAGAAAACATATCTTCATCAGCATCAGGTCGCGCCAGTCGGGCGGCAGCGCAGTCCAGCTCTTGACACGTATCCCTCGCAAACGTGTCCATGTAACTTGCGCCCAATCTATCCACACTCGTCCACCCATGCGCACATGAGACTCTTCTCCACACCTCCGCATACGCTAACCGAATAACGCCCATAGGTGAAGAACTCCATCGCTGCTCATTCATACTGTCGAGTAACAACGTTAGCACTTCCCTTGCTGCTGTCCCATTGCCGTAACTCGCTCGACTTATTGCACCTATCGCTGTTATGATCTGTGTCGCCTTGGCGATCACTTCTGCATCATCTCCGTTCTGCATACCAGTATGCATTCTAGAAATCGTGAAACATAATCTCAAAAGCGCAGGTACTTGCTCAACAACCACTGACCAACCGGGCTTTGCAAATGAATTTATCACCACCACCTCCAAATTTTCCGACCCGTCAGACCCATGTCCGCGTAGACGTCTAAAGAAGCCTCTGCTACCGGTTGATGATTTTCCAATTGAGTAAAATCGGTAGCCAAGACGCGAAACAGAGTTGACAGGGCTGGCAAAGCGCGGATTTCAAACTCCCGCGACATCATCGGTGGGTGGGTGGGGGACGTGACCAAGACGGATATCGCAGCAATAGCAGAGTGAAAAAGCTTGACCAGATGTCCGTTGGGTTGAGCAAACTTGCGCCGCGCTTGGATCAGCATCTCCCTCTGCAGTAAAGGAGCAGTTTGAGATATTGCCGGGGCCATAAATTCCTCCGCCAATAGCTCGCCAAGCTCGCATGCAGCAGTGGCCGAATATGCAGCGGTGGGGGCGGAGGCGGCGGCGGTTTCACAAACCAAATTGATAAAACGATCAAGATCTTGTTGCTGTTCTTCCAAGTAGGCGTTTCGTGTGAGAGAGGCGACGGTACGTAACAGGGCCTTGCGCTCTAACGATGTCCAGGTTGGGTGAGAAATGACAGTGCTGACGAGGCGAAAGCGTAGGGAAGAGGGCCCGTAACGTTGTTGTGGTGGTAGAGATAACCACTGGACGGCGGAAGCGGTGCGTATGGCTTGGGCAGCGTGGAATCGTGAGACAGCCGAGTTGGTATTCTCCGCAACATAGATGGCGACAGGGATGACATCAAGGCGTGACGTTAGATGGTTAAGAGTACTCTCTGCAGCGGCGCGAGTGGAGGGAACTTGGACTTGTTGACAGGCTTGCTCGAAGGCTGCGACGATGGACAAATCTGGATTAGCCATTCGCGAAATGGACGGGACGGAATGGCGAGGACGGCAGAGATAAGAAATTTGCCTGGATTAGGATTAAGGTGAGGAGTGGATGACGATGTGAGTTAGCTGCTGTGACGCCGGTGACGGTAAATTCGGCGGGCTGCGAAATGTGACGGAAACAGGAAAATATTGGTAGCGCACGGTGTTGATCAACGTAAATATAAAACACACTTAGGCAGTCGGCGACACACGACGCAAGACCGAGGCGGTTCTGGCAAGGCGCGAACTTTTCAAGTCTTGAGAAAGTGGCAAAAAAAGCGTGACGAAATAGCTGAAACAACTTGAGAGAAAAACGTTAAAAACCCAAGCAAGGTGAGATACAAGCGAGATGGTTCAAGTCTGGCGCCACACGCGCTGAGATGTGGGATGCTGCATTCCAATTAGTAGCAAGGGGGGTAAACTTTCGAACCGATGAAAACCTTGTTAAACGGATACAAAGTATGACGTCGTACAGTATTATGGGTCAATATCCCATCCGCATTGTCACAAAGAAAACATGTCGACACTGCAAAAAACTTGTTTCGCCTAAAAAAATCAAACAAAAATTATGCACCAGCTGTAAATGGATAACAGCATTTCTCTCCTATTCCGCCTCAGATTCACGTGGGCCGATCACTGCCGCTCAGTAAATTCATGCCCCAATGTGCCCATAGTGGAAGGGACCGCACTTGATCCAATTTCAACGACCATTCAGATCCATATCGAATTGGTTCAACCAATTCCATTTCAGTGATTCAACTATATCCCGACTGCCAGGACTTTAGCTTCGCCGTGTAATGATCCACCATTGTTCCACGCTTGCCGTATTTTCCTCGCTCTCCCAGGTTGCCGAGCGTAAGAACAAGCATCAAACCGCTTCTGCGTAACCTATTTCCAACTTACAAAACACACCGCCGTAATCATCATCATCATCAATCGTCATCCGTCGTCATCCGTCATCAACTGTTATTACCCGAGCCAACCTCACAACCTCCCCTTCTAATCATCACCATATCAGATATGTCCTTCCCCATGCTTCGCTTCACCACTCGCCTCATGTCACACGTTTCCAACCCCCGTAAACTAAATCCTCCTTTACCCCCTGACCCAGCACCAACTCCGCTGGCGACTCTCTCCTCCCTCCTTCGCTTCGGAGCTGCCGCCTATCTCATTCAGGTCTACATCTGCAACACCACCATGGTACGCATTTCATACTTACTCCCATACCCCCTTCAACATTTCATCACCATCTCCCTTGACAGCTGTCTAACATTCATTACTCAGAGTGTTGGCCCATCTATGAATCCCACACTCAACTCCCGTGGCGATGTTCTTTTCATTGAATATCTCACCCCTCGGTTTTCCAAACTCCACGCTGGCGACGTTGTTGTGGCCACCAAGCCTACCAATCCCAAAATTTCCATTCTAAAACGCATTCGCGGCATGCCCGGTGAGACCATATGGGTGCACCCTGCACAATCGACTCATCCCGTTGAAATCACTGTTCCACAGGGGCATGTTTGGCTTGAGGGTGATAATCGTGCTCAATCCACAGACTCGAGGCATTACGGTCCCGTTCCTCTCGCCCTTGTACGGGGACGTGCTAGATTTCGTTTCTGGCCCCCTTCCCAGGCCTGTGTCATACGATCCCAGGTTATCGATCATACAGAGGAGGCTCGCAAGGCAGAACGAAACGAAGCGATCCGACGAAACAAGCAAAAGCAAAGGTGATTGACGAGGCCAATGTGCCAAATAAAGTGGGTTGAGAGCGTCTTTAACTCTTATATTCCGGTCAAGCTGCTGTAGACATTTCAACACGAACAAACGGCAAAGAGTGTATGGCAGGTAGCTGGTCTTGTTTCTTTTGAATGGTTGAGTGGTGTGCGACTGGATGGACATCAACCACCATGGAGGGTAGAAATGAAGGCGATGTGGTCACGGGGACGGAGGGTGTAGCTGGTAGTTTCCTCGAGTTCCCAGTCAACCTCATTAACGAGGACGAGGACTCCTGGGCGGAGGCGGTCTCCATCAACAAAGAGGTCGTGACGGTGAGTGATGAGAGTATTTCGAACCCACATGATGAGTTGGCCTAGAGTTGTGACAGAGGATGGTGGAGTGACGGAGAGTTTCTTTTGATCGTCGAAAAGAGCTTCAAGTCCACCACTATGAAAAGCATGAGGTAAAGAAAGAGAGGTTTCGGTTAGTACGAGTGGAGTGGGTGCAGTAGGAGATGGTGGGTAACTTGAGCTGAGTTTGTGAGGGAGAAGGGGGTAGCGGCGAAAAGAGAGAAAGCGGTTGTTCAACGGGTGCAGGGGTGGTAATCAGGCTTAACGAAATTTACGGGTGGACTGAGTTGAGTGGGGGAGTTTGCGCGATATGACATACCTGAACTCAAGTGTCAAAGAAGTCATAGCTGTGCGAAATGGGTGGTCAACAAACTTTTCTTTGTGGAAGTGCTAAGGCGGGGAGAAAGTTGAGGTGGCAACAGGGGGGAGAGGAAGTTTGGCGGCGGGGAGTCAGATAGGGTTGGTCGGGACGCGGATGGAGGGGTGCTGTTGTCTAGCGAATGGGCCAGCGCAGCGCAGGGCGTTTTGTACAGTGGGAGACGGGGAGGCTGCTATTATTCGATTCCGAGTGTGGTACGGGTGCACAGTCGACCTGCATCGCCTGAGGGCTCGGTTATGCAACTTTCATGAGGCCGTATGTTGTGTCTGGGCCTTGAATAAGTTTTTTTTTGTTTTTTCTCGGGAGATGAATTGATGAAACAGGGACATGAGACAGGTCCGACTGTATTGTACTGTACTTTACTGTACAATAGTACAAAATCCGTCGGATGTTTTTCTCTTTTTCGGTTTTCAATTTTCGAGACAGATTTCTGGACCATTAATTGCGGTTTAAAAACTACAATGTACAGTACTGTGCAGTACAGTACAGTACAGTGAGCAACGGCTACGCGGCGTTTGAAAGAGTATAACCCTAAATCAATACGCAAATGGAATGACTAATTAGGAAGTTTTGCTTCCGATTGTTCTCATCTCATGGCAAATTTGGCAAGTTGCTTGGTGGAACCATATTGATGCGGTTGTGGTTTGTTGCGGTGTTTCAAAGTTGACTGGGAGAAACAATTTTTAAGCGAATTTGGGTGTTATTGTGAAATACTGTACACAATTAGACATCAGTTTGAAAGTGATCATATTTATAATTGCTGATCTATGGCATTACAAATGCTGTACTGTACCTCGCTGTACCTCCCAACAGTGCATTCCATACTGTACATTACTATAATTTCTCTCTAATTCATGCTGCAAAACTACAATTAGTTTAATTACCAAATACTCACTCGAATTTCCGACTTTTCCTTTATATTATTTCAAATTTGTTGTTCCACAGTAAGCATTAAAGAGTAATATGTAAAACCATTAAGTAATTGCACAGTTTGTCTTGCGGCCATGCAGCAACCGAATTTTTCTCCCGCCAAATTTGCCATCGCCCGAAACACCAAGCCATTTCAAGAAGCATACATGCCGGTGCATCCCACCCTGTCCCTGTGCCACTTCAAAGGCATCACATAAGCACTCCCAACCACCCGTATTACGTTCGCCTCTCCAAAGTCCCTATCCCCGCTTCCAAAACTCCCTCCCTCTCCATCACTCCCCATCCCCCAAACCCTCACTATGCACGCCCGCACTGGATCCCAACTCCTGGAACAACTCCGCAAGACAGCCTGGCTTCCACCCTACAACGAGTCTGCACTTCGCCAAATCGCCGCCGAAATCAAGGAACTGCTCGAGCCGTTCATTAAAATCATCGATGCGAATCGCGCACAACTCCAAACAAATCCTTCCATCACCGCTCCGGTCGTCGTGTACTACCGCTCCATTCAACGAAACAAACGCTGCGCTCTGGCCTACTTGTACAATCGCCTCGCTCGAATCATCGCTTTCCGCTGGCAGGCAGGTACAGGCGCTGCTGCACGGTTGGGCGATAATGTATCGGGAGGGGAGCGATTATTTTTGCAAGGCTATAATCGCTTGTTGGGTGAATATTGTGATAGTGTTAATTTGGACTTGACCGCAGATGTCGCTCCGCCAAAGGATCTGTTTATAGAGGTTCGAGTCGTTAGGGACTGTGGTAGGGTCTTGACAGATACGGGTGTCGTGCATTTGAAGCCAGGGACCGCGCATTTTCTCAAGAGGGAATACGTCGAGCATCTGATTCGTCAAGGTGCCCTGCAACACATCGTGTGACAATGGCAAACCCAAGTCGACCTTTATGTAAAACAGCAACTGCCAGGTATTATTGTTCAAGAAAGAAACGCACGTTTTGTAAGAGATTAGTTGTCGTCGACTCGGCATAAGCCTACCAATGCAAAGCCTATTGCTCCCTGCATTCTGGGTACATCTCCAGCTTTGATTCAAATAATTCCAAAGCAAAGCGATAAAGCAGCCAATCCGCAGCTTCCGCCTTTAAAGCGGCGGTCCTTACCCGTTTGCCCACCTTATCGACCCAGTTCTGCGTGTTGCCGCGATAATTGTGGCGACTTTTCACAACCCTTCTCACATCGAGGCCGACCGTGCCCAGCTTCCCCTTTCTCCCACACGCAATCCTCAATATTCTATCCAAGACACAGACACTCTCCTGATAGCGTTCCACAATGCCGACAAAGAAGAAGCGGTGCTGCAAGTTGCGTTTGGCGGCGCGTAACGCGGCACGTGCTGCGAAATTATCGACGTCGACAAAACGTGCGCGCAAGTCGACGGCAACCTCACTATGCGTTGTATCCGTTGCCAGTCGTTTAGTCATGTAATTTCGATTACGTTCGATGAGATATTTGGCTAGTGTGTGTTTGTTAATGTTGTCGTGTGGCTCAAAGTGTATAAAATGGGAGACCTTGCGACGAAGGGGATGACGGACAAATGTAAAGTAACGGACGTCACGATGCGGAAAGAGGGAATGGGCGCCGACGAATTGATGACCCATGACAAAGTCGAGGGTTTGACGGGCGGAGGAGGGGAGAGTGGTGAGGATGTCTAGGTTGCAGTCGATGGAGTTGTTTGGTTTGAGACGGTTGAACCAGAGGGATTGAAAGGGGGTGTCGCCGAGGGTGGGATGGCACGTGTGGTGGAGATTGAGGGAGTTTTGATTTGAGAATGAAAAAAGGGCGTTCTTTAGGTTGTTGCCGGCGGTTTTGTGAAGGTGAAGAAAGATGTAGAGAGGGGGATAGGAGGGGTTGTCAGGGCAAGTGTGCGGGATTTTTTCTTCAGGTAGTGTATGGAGGGTGGGATTGAGCTGGATGGGAGGGGGAGATGTAATGTTGTTGACGAATGCGGTGATGAGCAAGACGGAGAGAAAGAGGGAGGGGAGAAGGGAAGGGGCACAGGATGGGAAGAAGAGGGGACGGTGGTGGCGGGGGTTGACCGGGAATTGAGATGGGTGCATAACTGAGAGGTGCGTTGGGACTCGGGCAGACTGCGGTGATGTCAGCGGATGGATTTTGGGTTTGGGTACGAGAGTGACGGCTGCAACTGCAAGTCGACCCTGAGCATGATTGGTATCAGTAATGCATTGTTCAACGTGATATTGTCGCGGCTGGGACATGATTGCTGATTCAGTGATTCATTGCATTCTCAATCGACAGCACTGTGTTGTACAGTGCTGTACAGTACAGGTACAGCTACAGGTACAGATACGTACATTTGCGGCATGCCGAGGTTCAACGCGGCATACAGCACGGTACAGTACAGTACAGTGCCGCACTTTGCAACAACAATGGAGACAAACAAAACTCGCGCAACGTACAGTACACTATAGTGTAAGCAATAACTTACCGGTTACCATTCTGTATTACTGTAAGCATTGGCCGCAGTCAATCCAACATGCCAACACTCCCGAGGGGAATCACAGTTCCACTCCATTCGGGCTTACCCACCCTCTACATGCGCCCTACCCCCTACCAATCCGCTACCAGTTCCACAGCCCCACCCCAGTCCTTCATCAACCACCACCATGCAATCCGACTCAAGCCTCAACCCCACCAGCACTCCTACCGAGGCTGAACTTTCCACAGCCACCCCAACCGAGCTGTTACTCCTCGCCTCTCGTCTAGGACGCACAGATCTCGCCGTCTCAGCTCTTCGTTCAGGCGCTCCTGTCAATCCGCCCGGCACCACCCCGCTCCACCATTCTCTTTCCCTAGGCCACATTGACGTAACCCGTGCACTTCTAGCCGCTGGAGCACGTCTATCGTCAAGAGATGCTTCACGTCAAACTCCTATCGACCTTGCCCAACATTCCCCGCCCTTGCGTCACACCCTGGCCACACATGTGTGTCAACGCGCTGCTGCGGGGGATGTCGCTGCGGTGAGGGATGCTGCGGATGCGGGGTGGGATTTGTGTGCCCCGGATATTCCAGAGTTGGGCAATACTCCATTGCATTGGGCCGCTAGTTTCGGCCAGCGCCATGTCGTTGGATTGTTGATCGATTCTGGAGTCCCTCCGGATGTTGTCAATGCAAAGGGGGAGACTCCGTTGATGGATGCTGCCAAGGGGGGTTTGTGAACGTTGTTCGCTTATTGATGGCTAAGGGCGCGGATACTGCTTTGAGCAACAAGGAGGGACAGACGGCGGCTAGTTTGGCAAGGGGGGATGAGGTCCTTGGTGTCTTACTGAGGGGTAGTGATGTTGTGCCTGAAGCGGCGCATCAGCCAGTTGAGGAACCCACAACTCCTTATTTTGTCCCAGGGGAAAGGATTGGGAGAGTCGAGGACCCCGGCTGGGGCGGGTTGCTTTGGCCAAAGGTTAGGAGGTTTGTTGAGGTACCGGGTGGGTTTAATGTCCCGCCGGAGATTGTTGTGTCGGTGGAGGGTAGGTGCATTGGCGTGGGTAGGTCGTTTGTAGCCTGGCTGGCCGAGCTGTTCGGCGATGACTATGTTGTTCGGTTGGTTGGCGGAGGTGGAGGTGGCTTGGGGGAGCCCATAGCGTTTAAAGCCACTTTCTTTGTTAGGTGGGATGAGTATGGAGTAGAAGGAGGTGATGAGGCCTACAGGTTGACCGTTAGAGATTACGGAGTGGATATTGTTGGCGGTGGGTTACCAGGTGTCTTCTATGGATGCTCCACCTTTGTTAATGTCCTACGGTTGAGGATGGAGCAAAGTGCCCATGGGTTTGCACCACTGGTTTTGCCCACGTTTAGCATCACGGATTGGCCAACAGTGAGGAGGAGGGGGCTGTACTTGGATGTGTCGGGGAGGAGACTGCCGAGTCTAGACACTTTGAAGAGGATTGTAAGTTTTATGGCAAAGGATATGAAGATGAATCAGTTGCAGTTGAATGTTGGCGACAACTTTGAGTGGTTGGAAGGGTTGAAGAGGAAAACATCCTTGCGTCACGAGAATTTTTTGGCCCTGGAGGAGATTTGCAGGAATAATTTCGTCGAACTAATCCCAGTCATCGGTTCCAAGCAAGTCCCGGAAACTACATTGGACAACTTGCATATCAACTCAAATTCAGAGGACTTTGTAGGAGAAGCTCCAAAGGAGGTGCTGGGGCGTGAATTAATGTACGACGAGTTTCTCCCATTGTTTCATAGTGAACAGGTCAACTTAGGTGAGCTGTCGCACAGAGCGAAATGCGACTTTTCCGACTTTGAGCAACTTCGGTCAGCTGTCAAGTCTGTGCGGTCTCGAGGAAAGCGCACCACTCATGTCTTTGCCGAGAAGCTCGTGGACGCGATCCATGATGCAGTGTCGAAGCCCGGTCTGCTTGCGGAGCTCCCAACTCGTTGCATCATGTTACTTGAATTGAAAGACGGAAAGGAAGGGAACTTTAGGAATAATTGCCGGACTATGCGTCAGTATGGCCTATCCTTTTACAGTTGCACCTCCTCGTGTCTTGAAGGCTCTCTGGCCGGAAGGACGTCTGCTTCCCGTGACCTTTCTTGCACCATTGTAGACGTAGCAGTTGAACAGGGAGCCGCAGGAGTCCTTCTTAGGGACACAAGTGGTATCAGCGAAGGTGCTCCGCTGGTTTTCCTTTTCCAGTCCTTAGTTGTGTTCGCTGGTGCAGCATGGAATTCCAAGGAGATAGTCAAAGATGGATCCCTCGTATCTGACGATGTTCTCTCTAAGCTATTCGATATGTACATATTTCGGGACCCCGTTGCAAAAGGTATGCTGGGCCATATCAGTGTATCCCTTGGAGATCTTCATCAGACTGCAGGTGATCGAAGCGGGACAGCGTTGTATAATATTTTAGCCCGGCCTGGTAGTGACCTACAAACGGCGGTGAACTCGATGACATACCTCGGACTCAGAAAAGCGACTAAAAGAGCTGACAAAATTGAAAACGCTTTGTCCTCGTATCATGGCAATGCGGATGCAACCGATGTGCAAGAGTTGCGTATGGCAGCGATATTCCTGGGAGTGGCTGCTAGAATTGGAGCCTACTTGTATTCAATTTCGTCGGCGACATCGATGGACTCGAACAAAGCGATCCCGGAAACCGGGTTTGGTATTGAATCGCTTCCAGACGGGCGCCGCAGCGACTTGTGCAATGCATTGCTGCAAGGAATTGAGCTCATGCGAACGGCGTGGTTGGCAAGGTATCATGAAGACGGCTTCACAGACACTGTGCAGATCATCTCAGGTGAGACTCTTAGCCAGCTGTCGAGAGGTATGCCCTACGAACGATTCTTGGAAGATCGAAAAGCATCAGGGTGGGTTCCGAGTGATGACTCACGACCGTAGCAGGCCAATTCGCCCGTGTAGGAATTACGGGCTATCGCCCTTTTACGTTAGTACTAGTCAACATCACGGAGTCGCCCGATTCGAAGAGAAGGGGTTGGCAATTTGTCGAGAAACTCCTCGATGTCTCTAGTGTAGGTATCCTGCTGAGAAAGACTCGGGTGCAGTACAAGAGGGGGCATTGAAGGAACTTGGGTTTTCCACGATTGATCCGCATTTAATTGTTGCGGTTGATTTCTGAGGTCTGCACTACGCTCCATACTCGTGGGATGCTGCTTGAAAGTCGGCCGGAGTTGAAGCAATATTCTGGAGGGTGCTTCGTCGATTGTGTGGACCATTTCCTGAGAGTTGGCGAGACGGAAATTACTCTGTATAGCGGCATGAGCAAGTCGCGGAAGCTCCTTGATGTCGTGGATAACCGCCACAAAAGCGTTTGGATTGTAAGGGTCCAAGGCACGGTGTGCAGCTAGCAGAAAGTCAGATATTGAGGCTGTCGACTCGATGTGCGCAAGCAGTTTCTCGACGCGTTTTGGTGGTTGCCGAGAGCCACGAGGGTAAAACGGAGGGTTGATTAAGACAACATCAAATGACGCAGTACAACTCGAGGGCAGCGTGCCATCTTGTAAGTCATGTTGTGTAACATGACCATAGAGGTCATTAAGAGCGAGGTTGCGTCTTGCTCTGTTGGCAAGTTGAGGTTGTAACTCGACCATGTGAACGTAACATGGATGATTAGCCTTTGCAAACATTATGGAAACCAAACCGTTCCCCGCGCCGAGGTCCAAAACTCGGAATGGTGCGTCTCGTTTGCGACATGCGTCATGGTTGCAAAACTGCGAAGCAAATAATGCGAGAATGTGTGAGTCGACATTGGCACGATAGCCACGGCGGGATTGTAGCAAGTAGATTTTCTGGCGTAGAATTAGGTCGAGAGTCTCACCCTTGACAGGTCGTAGATTCTTATGTAAAGTTTTAAGCTCCCCGTCGTCCCAAGAATCAGAATAACGACGCGTGAAATTGCCCGTATTGTGGTCGGGTAGTTGCGCGGCGCGAGTGGAGGATGAGTCGCATCGCAGCGGCATATGTAGGCCAGGGGGTGCGGTAAGGATGAGATCAGATGGATATTTCCGCACCCTCGAATTGAATGCTTCTGAAAGTGAATTCGCACACCTGAGGAACTGTCGGAACATCACTGAACTTGCCCTTGGGATGTGGCAGGTCGGAAAGCAGCTGTTGTCGTTATAATCAAAGGCCTGCTTGAAATTTTTCGATTTTGATTGTTTACGAGTGAATTAAACAAATGAGAAACACAAACACTTTAATCAAACTACAATATCTATCGATCACCACAATCTGTCTATTCTACATGGTGTACTAAAAGTACCCCGCGTTCCCGTCGCGTACACCGTCAGTAGCTATTCCCAGGTAACTGGTAACTGGTTGAGTGGCGAAGCTAAGAGGGTTCTTATTAGGAAACAGACGACATTCATGTGTTGGTTGAGCGGGTAACACCCGCATGTTTTGATGAGGTGTCGTCATTGATCACGAGTTGTCAGAGTGTCTGAGGTACCGGCTTCTTTCGGGGAGTCGGCCTCCGGAAGTGCTCGCGCGCTTTCGGAGTTACTTGTCGCGGACCATTTGGTCCGTCCCTGTAACATGAAATTAATGCTTAAGCCTTCTCGTGGCAATTTCGTTCAGGGAACCGTGACGCGGTTGACAGCTAATTAAGCAAACCTCGAAATAGACTTCTGTCTTGCGAAAGAGCGAACAAACCATGTTGGAGTGACGGATGTGTGGCATCCATGCAAAATGTCATATCAAAGAGAGAGAAAACCCAGGAGAGAGAGAAACTCATATCAAAGAAAGGAGAAAAAAGGGAACAAAAGACGGCTTGTGATTGGGCGATTTTTGAGGTAAAAATGGAGGGTGGGAGGCGGGAGAACAAGCGACGACTTGGAGAGCAGAGACAGCAGCGATGGCGATCAAAGTCGAAGGTTATATAGCCCTGTTGAACCGGTTTTGATCGTACCGCAAGTCATCCTTGCGCAAGGGTAGGTCAACGGTAAGTCATCCACGTTGCCTTAATTGGAGGGCAACGGTAAGTCGTCCTCGTTGCCTTCGCTCGGAGTGCTTACAGTCCGGCCGGCGGATGCAGCCGTGACAGCGTGACTTGCTGAGAGTTGGAGATCAAAGCCACGTCCAACCCCCCTTATCATATTCACCCATCATTTTCCAATCATTCCACCGAATTAAACAAATGAGAAAACCAAAAGACCGAAGGGATATTCGAGAGTGAGGTTACAACAAGTGACCGAAGAAAAAGAGCGAATCCTCCGTAGACAGAACGCGACCATCCAAATACGATTCAGGAAACGTGCGGCTTGCCGTCCAGTCACCCCAAATTAAGATGCGGTACTCTTGCACCCCTATGGCGGCACATTCGGAAGCCGCCCCCATGCGTAACGAGTGCGAGGACCATGTAACCTGCGGTGGCGGGGCCACGTTGAGTTCTTCCAGACACGACCGAAGCCAAACTGTAATTGTGCGTGCGCTTGTGGACAGTTTGGTGCCCGGAATGGCCCAGTAGTACTTGCTGGATGTGCGATTACCCCTGCGAATAGCGTCATAGCGTGCGACGAGGTCAATCAAACTCTTCTCGAACTCAGGATTTCGGCGATACGAGAGAGTGTGAGCCACTCGTTGCTGATTTTTGCGTAGCGCGATAGCGATGTCCACTGAATCATGCGAGACGGAAATGTTGCTGAGTAATAACGACACACCAGCTTCACCTCTTTCAAAGAAAACGTAGCTAACCAAGACAGCGGTTGCGTTCCGGAGGAACACGGTGTCGGTAGCGCCAAGCGCAGCGGTAAAGATTCGGCGGGCCACGGAGCTGGGTAGAGCGCGACGTTCTGAGGCCAACGTTGGATCACTTAGTAATTTCCTTTCACGATCAGCCTGTTGGTATGCGGAGATAGCGAGCTGGATCAAAGGTGTATGTGCAAGCGGCCGTCCAATGCGAGTGTGAGCGGTTACCACATTCGAGAGGTAGTTACGAACGGACGAAGCACTGACCTTATTTTGATTGAATAGCCAGCCGAGATAGCGAAGAAGAGAACTTTCAGAGCCTGCGAAGGGGTCAATTTTGTCTTCCGTACAGAATTGGAGCCACTTTTTCCACAAGATTTCGTTAGAACGCCATGTGTTCGGAGCCCGAGCCTTGTGCATTAACTGCGCGATCGTAGTTCCACCCGATGTGTGACCCATACCTGCTGCAGACAAAACGGATTGCTGTAAGGTGACAGCTAGCGGCAGCGAGGCTGCTTCTTCTGCTAGATTTTCCATACGGCGAGTTTCCACGGTGGCGACGGCATTTGCGGCGGAGCCCAGATTGGTGGTAGGTAGAGATCTTCTGCGACGAAAACCTGCGGTCGTGCCAAATGGAGCAATTGAGTAAACCACTGGTGTGCGGGCCAATATGGCGTGACCAGAATACCCTTGGCGTGTTCCTGACCGATTTTCTTGACGACGAGTGGCAGTAATTTGAGCGGCGGATTCCAGAAGTTGATGTCCGTACTCCAATCCTGACTGAGTGCGTTGATCCCGAGGGAGCCAGGCGATGCGAACTCGCTGTTGAACTGGCTGCAGATCTTGTTGGAACTGTCGGCGAAGCGGTCGATGGTTGGTGGTAGTGAATCGAGAAGGGGCTTGATGGCCTTCGTGTTGATTCTCCAATCGTCGAGCGTGTGGAGCCGAGAGAGCCTGTCTGCGAACTGATTCACGGCGGACGGGAGGTAGTGAGACTCGATTGAGATTCCAAGTCGGTCGAGCAAGCGGTGCAGCACTCGGAGTTCTTTCATGAGAGGTCGTGACTTGGTGGTCATGGCGTTCAGGATCGCCACGACCGCTTGGTTGTCCTCCCAGATCTTGAGATGTGTTCCTGAGCGTAGCATTGTTGCAAAGGACCGAATGTTGTCCGTAACCGCGCGCAATTCCAGAAACGTGATCGGTTTTACGCGTAGTGCCGGGTCCCACAACCCCCGAGCTTCCCAGGTCCCCTGAGCCCCTGGTCGAAGATCCGACCCGAGTGTCCCCCCTGACCGATTGATGTGGACGCGTCGGAGTGGAGAGCCATAGTAGGGGATGGAGTAGACATTGGCCGTTCTGGTGGGTGTGAGGTGAGATCCCGCCAGAACTTCAGATCCCTCATTCCAGCGTGGAGCAGTCGAACCCTTTTTCCTGACTTCGTCGTTCGGTTTTTCATGGAGTCGTACAGTGACCGAGTGTAGAACCGGGCGCGCGGCATAGCGAGCGAGCACGAAATCGCTACCCCCGTGAAGTGGCGTAACAGCTGGACGTCGACTAGACGTTTGTTCCGGCGGCTTTGGCGCAACAGTTGCTGTGCAATACCGCGGAGTTTTTCCATGCGTCGAGCCGTAATCCCAAAAACCATTCGAGAAGTGTCGATTACGAACCCCAGATGCTCGATTCTGCGGGTTCCCGTCCAATTTCCCTTGTCTTCTTTGCGCAACAACCCACAGGCGTGTAGCAACTGGTCGAGCTGTTGTTTGGCCTTCCGTAAACGAGATCGACGTCTTACAGCGACGAGGAAGTCGTCCATGTACGGGTGAATGCGTAGGCGAAGATGATTTCGGATGTAGCGAACTATGGGGCGCATAAACTTGACGAAATAGGCGGGAGAAAGCTTCCAGCCAAAAGGGAGAGCGATGCACCGAAAGTAACGATTGTCGACCTTGAATAAAAACCAATTCCGTATCTTGGGATGTAGACGGAAGTGATGGTATCCCTTGGCGATATCGAACGAGAACATGAGATCTGCCTGTTTGAGCTGGAGAGCAAATCCTTCGAGTGTTTCCATTTTCACCGGCATGTCCCGGAACAGCGTGGACTGACGAGAAAGGTTGACTACCAATCGCTGTTTCTCCCCGAGACTGCTACGAACGCGTTCGAAATCGGGTAGCCTTCGCGATGTAGCTTGTGTGCGGTGTCGGCTGGAATCTCCTCGTAGGTTCTCCGATGCAGTGCGTCGCTGATGGCTGAGTCGAAGAATTCCCTGTCTTGCGGTGCTATAGGAATTTGAGGGAGAGTGAACTGAGTGTGTTGAAGGGATGTTTTGATGGGAGCCTCGTATACCCCATAGCGGAGGGCGCGGAGTAGGAAGTCCGAGGCGTGAAGGGTGTTGGACCAAAAGGGAGTGGCACATTGGGTATTGCGCCAAAGGACGTGCGACATACCAAAGGAAAAAGGCCGTGAGGACGACCGTTTTACTTGCGAGCGGGCTTATGCTCGGAGCTTCCTTGTCCCCGAGCTTGTCTGCGTCCTCCTGAAGCAGCTTGCTGCTTATTAAACTCCTTCGCGTAAGCCTGAGAACGGAGCTCAGCAAACTTCTGTTTGGTAGAACGATACAATTCGGAGGAATATGGGTAGTCGTCTTCGCGAAGGTACTTCTGCAAGAGAATGGCCTCCGATTTGCCCGATTTGAGGGAGTCGGCGAAGAAATCCACGCGTTCCAGTACGCGATTGTACGAAGCCTCAAGGAAATGGTTGAGCACTGCAAAGGCCTCGGTAGCGGCGTCAACGTCCTTGGCAGCGAGAGCTTCGGTAACCTTGTGAGCGGTTGCGAGGGCGTTTTCGCAGTTGTCACCGATGTTCCAAAGTACCTCGGCCTCCCACCCGTCGCGCAGGTCGGCGTTCTTGATTCTTCCAAACAGTCCCTCAGGTTCCGGAATGAACCTTTTGGCGGGGAAAGGCGCGATGGTGGCCGGTTTCCCAAATTTGTTAAGCTTACCGGTGGAAGCGTAAGCACGGCGGGCCGCGAAGGCTTCAGCAACGTGGTCGGCGGAGGGAGTTGGCAGCGAGAACTGCAGACTACCCAACTGAAAGGCTTCCGCGGCAGACGGAGATTTGTCGGCAGGCGGGTCCGACGGAGCCTCGGCGATACCTGCAGGCGCAGCGGGTGCGGCGGTCCCTGCGTTTCCGGAGTTGGCCTTGAGGAGGTTGACGATTTCAGAGAGCTGGCCTTCGATGCCGGCAACCTTGTTCTCGAGGGTAACGATGCGGGACTGAGCAGATGGTGCAGACGAGGAGGAGGAGGAGTCATTAGTCATGGTTGTAGACGTTGTGTTGTGAATGTCGGCCTAGACGAGGATTCGCCCGGAGCTGGTTCGAAAGTTGAGAACAAGCGACGACTTGGAGAGCAGAGACAGCAGCGATGGCGATCAAAGTCGAAGGTTATATAGCCCTGTTGAACCGGTTTTGATCGTACCGCAAGTCATCCTTGCGCAAGGGTAGGTCAACGGTAAGTCATCCACTTTGCCTTAATTGGAGGGCAACGGTAAGTCGTCCTCGTTGCCTTCGCTCGGAGTGCTTACAGTCCGGCCGGCGGATGCAGCCGTGACAGCGTGACTTGCTGAGAGTTGGAGATCAAAGCCACGTCCAACCCCCCTTATCATATTCACCCATCATTTTCCAATCATTCCACCAAAGTCACGAAAACATCGCTGCCTGGGGCAAAATGGGCTACATCATGGGCCAGCTATGGCAACCCGTAGCACCCTATCAGGAGCAAAAACTCGCCTCATTGATGCGAAAGACGTCGCCCTATCAGCGTTGCCTTTGTGGTGAACTTCATTACGAAGTGAACTTCTGCAGTGAAGGCGCGGACTTCGTCGATGCGCCAATTAATTCGGTCAATTCATGGAGACCTTCTTCAATGAGAAAATGGACGGATGGAAATGGACGTCAGAGCTGTGATTGCACGAAAACGGTCATTTCCGCGAATAACTGTTCGCGAAGGCATCCTCGGACTTTTCTTCTTTAAACCAATCGTCCCAACTTTTCCTCCGAGAAAAGAAATCCTGAAAGTACTTTCTCTTTATTGAATCCAAATTCATTGTGCAACTCCATTTTCTATTTTATGTTTGAAGATTTAGACCCCGTCTTTCCAATAGAAACCTTTCAACTTGTGATCTGCTTCGTTTTCCAAATCCTGTTCCGATATTTTACCAGGCAGATTTTCCCCCTGAAAAAAGCAAATTCGAAGCAGCAGAAGAGCCTCCCATTTTCATGTCGACCAGGCCGCGAAAACTATCGAACATAAGATGTGCTTCTATTTACAGTGCTATGGCATCATTGCTGAATCAAAACACCTAACAACAATTATTCCCTCAGCTCGCTTGCAAACGCCCTTACTTTTCCATCAAAATGACATACATCCGTCCGTCGCTCATCACAGAGAAATAATCCAGATCCCCGCGCCGCATCAACGGCCAGGCTTTGATGGCTAGTTGGCCAAGTGACTACTATGAAAATATCAGGGTGTACCGGAAACGCGTTTGGGAGTGTCTTTGGCTTTAATTGGTAAGGGAGCCAGGGGAGCCAGGGGAGGAGATAGAAGATGTGCAGAATGTGGAGGAATCAAAAAATGAGGAGGACTGGGAATGTAATTGTGGGGCTTGCTGTGAAGGATAGATATGAGAGTAGGTGTGTGATATTAATCCCAGACACGGCTGTTGGGCACAGTATAAGGAGGGATAAGAGGTTTTTGATAGTTCATAGGAGGTTATATATCACTATGGGCAGTTAAACAGAATGTTTCACTTCAATTTAAAATTCAACGGCAGGTGGGCGTTGTGAACCGCCTGTACACCGCATTTCGGGAAGAAGGGTGGTTATCCCGATCATGATTGAGAATATTCGATTAGTTCGAACAAAAGCATCCAAAACGTAGTAAAGTTTAGAGCTGCAAAAGATCTGAGTCGATTGGGTGGAGACTGAAACACCAGAGGAGGCGACTGAAGCGGGGATCCCATGGAGGCAGAATGGTGAAGCTGTGTGACCAAAGTTGTGTGAACAGTAGAAATATCGAACAAGGAGAGGGAAATTAAAGGGCGGTAGTCTGAATGTTAGCCCCGAGAAAGGTGTATTTTTTTTTGTTGAAGGTCGTTTTTGCAGCTTAGGTAGGGTTCAGCCTGTTTGTTTAGTATTGGGGAAAGTTCCCCAATACCGGTATAATAAAGGGACCTTAAATAGGAGAAATTGACGGGACGGCGACGGGTTCCACGGAATATTCCTTTACACTTGGAAGGGGTCACCCGTCCCGACTTGGTTGCTTGTATAGCTAAACTTGAGAGAATCGCTGATAACAGGGAATCTTTACGGTAACCAAGTAGATAATAGGTCTCAGTAGATCCCATTGTACTCTACAATAGTCAATAAACTTGAGGCCCAAGAATTAATCAAAAAAAGTAGTCTCGGTCATATCCTCAGATTGTGCTCAGAGGGATCATGTTCAGGGTCACTCTGTCACTACGGTTAGCTGTAATTTCTAGAAAGAAAAATGTGAGGAGTAGATACAGATGTTTATTCTGAGAGTATATACTGTTATTTTTTTTCTTCTGCAAAATTCCTTCGAATGCATTTAACTGTATTTGATATGTTCGCTTCATACCTTTAAGTCAGCCGAAAAGTCTATATAAGCTCATTAAAACGCTCCGTCAAGGAGAGGTCAAGCAAGTTGGAGCATAAATTCAAGTACAGATTCAAGTAGTTAAAAAGTTGAATGTCAACTTCTCACCTAAGAAGCATTTATTTTACATCAATCAATGGGCATAGTCGGTAGACCTTTCTCCTTCTATACTCACTCGTGGCCTCTTGATCTTTCGTCCTTAACCATTTTTTCGTGCTCGCACAATATTGTTTGGTAACACTTTTATTGCTTGTAACACCTCCTTTCTGGGATAATTGGTACTGAGAATCTCATCCTAGCCAATTTATTCCTATAACGCTGGTCGACTTGATTGGGGATACTCGAACCCAGTTTCGCCGTCAATGGGTGGGCTATTTGGCATGCAAGCTATTTCATGTGAAGTTAACAACGCCAAACACGACGAGAGTGGTTGCGAAAATATTTAAGTGCAACAAGATGAAATAATACTCATATCCAAGCAATGTGGGGATGATAAACACAGTGCGAAAGCTAGGAACTTATGAAGTACTACCCTGTGCCACGGGGTCTACGGATTCGCTCCCTTGGCTACGATGATCTAGCGTGTAACGCGACCAGCACCATCCGACCTAAATCAAGTGAGATGCTTGACGTGCCTGTTACAGTTGAGCACTGTGCATAATTTTACGCGGAAAAGGGCGCAATCTCCTCGATTTTGTCCAAGTACTCCATTCAAAGCTCTCTGGCGGAAAAGGCGGCCATCCCAAAACGTTGACCGCGAATATACTTGGTAACAAACCCAGTGATACTCTCTGCATCCTGTTTCGAACATGGTGCAAGTCCCATTTTTAGTCCTTCCGGATGGATAATAACTGAGCAAGGTTCCGATTCGTCGTGCTAGTTTCCTATGCCTATATCTGGTGCTGTATCCTCTGTGGAGCATTTATGGAAACGCCTGCCGTGGCCTTCCTCACTGCAACCCTGTATGTGGTCATGCGTACGTACCATGGGATGTGGTCGGTGATGGAACGTCGTTAACTTGAAGGGAACATGCAAGAAGATATCACTCTGCCACGGTGCGCGCAATGGAACATCTCCATTGACAAGATAGGAGACAATCAGCAGATATGTCTAAGAACGGTTTTTGACGGAGCAACCGGTAAAACCAAGTGGACCAAATATTCTACCGACAGCTCTTAAACGCAGAAGGAATCTGCATTGATTAATAGTTGAATTTCCTACTTTCTGAATCGAGCCTGCGGCCTGTAGAGGTTATTGTGCACCTGAGGTCTGACGCCACCAGCATCGCGCCAACGCTCCTCTTGGTGTCTTACAATGTCACAGTATCATCGCTATTCCAGCAGAGCTCTATTTCTTTGAGAGCAGGCAACGTGCGACTCGTCGCCAGTGCAGCATAACGTCGGAAGAACGCAGAGCTATCCAGCGAAGTAGCAGCCATTCCTGTCCACTCCCTTCTCGGAAGATAGCGACTAGAGGATGAAGTTTTGTGCGAGTAGCCTTTGACTCACTCGGTTCACCATTGCGACGACGTCCAAGGTAATCGATGAACATTCGGCCACTGTCGCGGCTCGCTGTGAATTTTTGAAAAGAACAGTGAAATCTAAGCTTTTTCAATGACCAAACTGTGCCAATTGGCCAACGGCGGTGGCTTCTAATAAAGTAGCGCTCCGCAACATGCACACTTTACTACCCCTTAACTATGTCAATAAATAGCAGGTTGAACTAACCGTACGATTTCTGGTCATCATTAGTGTACAGTATACCTTAAACAAACATATCTGAAGTCAGCGAAATAAATTTGACACTTCAATAAAATCGATTTAATCCTCCCACAACGCAATTATGAAAGCTATTTTATGTAAGAAAGGACGCGATTAAGTTTTTTACGCTAAACTACGTTAACGAACGCGGTTTGGAAAAGTTTACATGAAAATTGTCAAAGTTGGCTATCTTGGACTACCAAGGAAAGTGACATATATTTGGGACAAATAATTATTGCCCAAAAATAATGCGCTAGGTGGCGCTTTTATTTTGCGTGATCCCTTTCTCTAGCTCCAATGTCCCCAAAAATCGCTTGTGCGTTGATTTGATCAATGCGTAGAAAAATTTGGGATTTCAATCCAGGCTTTCACAAACGCAATCCAAAGTCTATCAGGGGACCTAAAATGCCAATTAATGGCCCATATTTTGCGCATCTTATACACTTGAAGGATTTCAATGAGTTTTAGATCTTTTTGTTGAGCGGGCCACGTCAATCATCGAACATCTTGGTCTTGAAACCACTCTTTCCCTTCCTTTACCACATTAACTAGAGTATATTCTCGTTGATAAAACTATGTGCTCTGCATTTTTCAACCGAAAATGGTAGCATATAATCATGGATGACATTTAAGTAGTCCCTTTTTGCCTTTCTTTCTACCATTCTACACAATTTTACCTTCCAAAATGTCTACAAACCATTACAAAGCATCACTTCACAACCACCATGTGAACATGTAAGTAAAATCGTTATTCACCTCGCATATCCCTTCAGTAGTGTCTATAGTCATCCTTGTCGTCAAAAAAGATATCATTCTCGTCAGAAAACAGCACCAAGTTCCATTGCGCTGTGCCTTACTGCACATGATTTCGAAGAAAAATTGCCCATTTCTTTCGATGAATTTGAGTCAGTGGGGACACTTTTTGACTTTCGGACAGATTACATAACGTTCCTGATCTATTATTAGTTGGAAAAAACGCATGGAAATGTCCTACCGAAACTTTCCATCAGTTGAAACGCTGTCATGTCTCCTCTCATGGATTCTATGATCAAATGACAGCGACTTTCCTCAGAAAGTTTTGGTGGCCATCCACCCTTGTTTCTCGTGGTATACCATTTTGGGTATTTTAAAATATGGTTTACCATCTTGCCATTTTATTCCAACCTTCCACTAATTTCAGCGGTACTCAATCATTTAGATGAAAATGTGCTATTCGTTCTTGTTCAAATTTTGCTAGACGCTTCCCTTGTCCCATTTTTGGCTGTGGTTCCTTCACAGGGTTCGTGAAGCTGTCAGTAGCGTGAATACATAGAGGCAGTAAATTTGGTGGGAATTGCAGCCGAAGTGAAATGAGGCAATGTTTTTTCACCCCACCGCTAGCTCTGGATGGGTAATATTTTCATTTCTTATGTTTGCATACCAAAAGTCGCGGTTTTGCTTGCATCAAAAGCTGAGAAGTTCGAAAATAGCCTTTCTCTGAAAGAAAAGGCGTTCCTTTTCGGGTTTTTATGAAAAGTAATGCGATTTTAGGGAGTTCTAAAGTTATTTTGATGATTGTACAGTACAGTATATTCTGCACTGAATTTAAATTGTACTGCATATACTGTACTGTACAGTACTGTGTGTAGACTACGTAATGATGAGAAAACATTCAAATACGCACTTTACTGTACTGTATTGTAGATGAAATGCTTGTCACGGTCCTTATATTTACAGTCCAGGGGCCAAGCGGAACCTACTTTTTTCGTGTTTGCACGACACAACAGTGCATGCACACTGTACTGTACAGTACTGTGCTGTGCGGGCAGTGTACAGTACCTAACCCTATATGATCTGGAGAGATGCCGTACAGTATATACCAGGTCGGGGGATGCACTCGCGTCAACCACATGTTCCCGTACTCAAATTGCGCCCCGGGCGCACAAATCTGGCAATAGCACCCCTCACTTTGGCTGGAGTACCCTCTACCACCATCAAACCCCGTCCCAAACCAACAACAACCTGTCAGCCATTGAACCACTTCGGCTCCCCTCAACCTTCCCCTCCAGCCTCTTGAGACTTTCCACCTTGCTGTAGGACAGCTGGTATACCCAGTGCGGTTTTCTCTTGGTGAGTCGTTGCAACCATTTCCTTTTAGGCCTCCTCCACTTGAACATTTTCCTCGCATCTTTTACGCCCTTAGCATCGTTTTACTCATCACCTTTCGCATCCGCCCCTGCAT
Organism: Kappaphycus alvarezii; assembly: GCA_002205965.3. NCBI lineage: Eukaryota > Rhodophyta > Florideophyceae > Gigartinales > Solieriaceae > Kappaphycus > Kappaphycus alvarezii. The sequence goes on from NADL03000771.1 coordinate 28,290, forward strand.
CGCCTTTGGCATCGCTGTCCTCATTACCTTCCTACCCAACTTCATTCCTTTTTCTACTTCCTTCTCTACCAACCATAGACCGCACAAGACAAGAGGCCAGTATGAGCCCGAAGGGTGGATTCCCTCGAAAGGCTATTGAGACGAAGCGGCACGAGTTACTTGACCGGATGATATCGTATGGGCTCGCCCCGAAATATTGGGTCTCCGAGGCTGCTGGGACATTAAGAAGACTGTCTACCGTAACCAAATCTCCTTGAAGTATGCAGAATACGACACCGGGTTTACTCTTCCCGTTTCTATGACCGAAAAAGAACATAAGGCACTCTTCGGTCGTCACCCTTCGGTCGTCACATCTTCGCTTTTGTGCGATGTTACGGGGGCCAGGAGTTCATGAAGAAGAAGACCTTCCAGTTGGGCCTTACTGATTCCTGGCAGGACTCTGAGACCTATGCCTCAGTTCCAATCTCAGCCTGGTGTGTACGTTTAGTGCATTTTCACGGCAGTGCCAATGCCAACTGTACCATAAAGCACAGTCCTTCTGTACACGATGGCGTTCGAGTGGTTCCCTTGGGAAGAATATTCTCCCATGGATGGAGATCTCCTCATATTTCGTAGGCAAAATCGTCTTCGAACCACCGACGACACACACTGATGGTGACAGAAGTACCCCGACCGAAAGCTCCAGATCTCCTTTACAAGTTCTAGAAGACCCCGATCGGATATCATTCCGCACGTATTATTTACTTTTCAGCCGGTACAACTCAGAGATCAGCCCGATGGTTTAATTAGTGCCTCCATTGGCAACGCCCTGACCGAGCACGGAGAGCCTATTCGGACTCTTCATTGTGGGTTCATCTTCCCTGAGAGAGCCGCATGTAACGGAACTACCTCGCTCAGGGTTGTCGCATTCGCATCCAGAGGGACGCCAAGAAGCTTCCACTTCCGCGCAGCCTTGTACTCCAGGACTGCCTTCCACTGAATTACCCGTGTGATTCTGTTCTAATCCTATTTCCAGGGATAAATCTAGTCACTCTCGTCTGCTCGAACAGTATTTACTAGTGCGTCACGTGGTCCGGCCGAAGAATTTTTGCTAGTGCTCTCCACCGACGCCCTGATTGATTGCATGGGGTTCACCTCTGAATTTCGCACCTTCTGTGAGGTAAGGCGTGTCATGATCCTCGAAAGAGCTCCCAGCAAGTGTCCCCGTCAGCGAGAAGGGGAAAAAAGGAGGAGAGAGGGGAGGAAAAAGGGCGGAGGGCAGTCAAGTTCTCATGGTGCCGGTGGAGTCGCCCAATTTGTTGTCCAGGCTCGAGTAGACCGCCTCCAATAATTTCTTGTTCTCTTTATCTGTTTCATTTTCGTACTTCTTTTCTCAATTCCTTTTCGCTCCTTTTTTTCTCCTTGTTTTTTTATTATTCGTCACTTGTATGCTTTACGCTTGTTGTTGGATTTGAGTAAAATTTCGCGCTTCCCTTTGAGAATTACGACCCTTAGTTGTAGTTCATCGCTGGTGGCTCGAACAATTGATTCTCCAGTTTACCCTCTACCGCAATCCTAGTGGAGGATCTCGTACACCCCACCGACTTTTGAGCGTAGATACCTATTTGAGAAACTTGATCCGATGAATAAAACATCTCATACCCCGGGTAATCGGCCTCAATCACCTTGCACGGGCCATAGAAGAACCCCTTCAATACTAGCCACTTCATGGCCTTACTGGATGCTGTTCTGTGAGAGATCAGCGCTTCGTAACTTACTTCGAATTCCCTAACAAGGCCCTTCGGTTCCCGTAGAATCCTGGTCGTTTCCACCACCGCGGCGCGTAAGCATGATTCTCCTAGTATTTCGACGTCCCTATCGTTATGCTCGCTTCGTTCAATAGATCCAACGAATCATTAGCTAGCATCTTCGGGTTGACTCTGTACATCAACCGGAACCGCAAATCCTTGCCCTTGTGGTCGCGCTTTTTGTAACCGTACAGTATTTGAGGAAGCGCTTCAGCCCAGTCATTTCCGCTTTCAACCATGGACCTTTTGATAGCATGCTTAATTGTGTACCCACCATCCTTTTCTCACTCTAATTATCCAGTAGAGCGTACGGTAGAACAGCGTTCCACTCTACTCTGTGATTTTCCATTAAGCTTTGGATCGAAGCAGCTAGAAATGCTGCCGCGTTGTCCGATACTATCCTATTCGGTGGTCTGAATGGCACTGTATCTCGTCCTTGACGAACTTGATCACAATATCGGATGTGTAATTAGTCATAGTTAACTAGTCATGTGATACACCGCAATTAACAAGCACTTCTTTCCGGTCTTCGACGAATTGAATGGTCCTGCGAGGTCAATCGAAAACGTATCGAACAGTCAAGTGACTAGAGCCCTAAGTCTGGTGTGACACATTGAATGCATGAGTGCGTGCCGACAGCCATAGCATGTCGCGACGTATTCCGTGATATCTCGATACACTCCCGGCCACCCAAAACGATCCGGGAAAAAACTTCTCATAGAGCTAACTTCTCAATGACCTATTTCGTAGTTAAATGTCTCCATTATCTCGAAACGCTGTCCTAGTGGTGGCACGACACGTAGCACATCCTTCATCTGTCTAAACAACGTGTAGTTCTAAGTCATGAACTTCTTCGCGCTCCTACTGATCTCGGTGTTCCTCTCTGTGTTCGTTTCTCGCACCATTTCTCCTGCCAAGAAACTTACCAAATCCAGTAGCTAGGGATCCAAACCCTCTAGTTTGGGATCGGCTCCACACACGGTGGCCACCAATCCTTCCGTGAAGTTCATTTTCTCGTCTTTTCTATGCTTTTGGCCACGGAAGATAATCAACCATACTGTTGGCGGCACCAGGCCGATACCAAACCTCGAAATAGTACTCGTAAATCAGATAAATCCATATATCAAGTCGTCTTTGGATGTTCTTTTTCTTAAATGCCGTTTGTGAGGCTTGGCGGTCCTTACATAACACGAACGGCTTGTAAGACAACATATACACGCGGGAGTTTTTGAGAGCGAGCATCAGAGCTAGTGATCGCTCCTAGTTTAGCGGCGCTCATGTTTCGTCCTTTTCCGAGAGCAATTTTTCGTCCTCTTTCCTCTGCTAGAGAACCAGTACTAATTCAGCAGAATAAGAATCTGTTTACATCACGAAATAGGAGTCGAAATCCGGAAACGCTAATTCTGGAGGCGTCTGCAGTTTCTTCGTCAAGTACTCAAAAGCCTCTTTCATATCTAGGGTCCAATTAAAAGCCCTTACCGTAAAGGGCGTTAACGGCGTCCAGCACTGCCGAGCTAGCTGCGATGTTACGTAGGAAGCACCGGTAGTAGCCTGTCAATCCGAGGGAAATCTTCAGCTCCGTCACATTCGATGGTGTACAAGCTTCTAAGTAGACATTGCTGTTTCCATGTCTCCCATGAGACGATCGCTTGTAGTGTTAGACTCTGGAGCCCGTCCCAACTTCATAAGAATAAGTGAACTCCCAGAGGAGTTAGAACATAGGATCCACCCAGGACCATTACCAGATATTTGAGATGCAAATAGTAACCCAATCTTAATGAGAGGAACGATTAAGTTGCCTGTTAGGCTAGGAAGACTAATTTTAGTAGTAAAGTTCATAATCTGTGAAAGACTAGCCGCACCAGTCATACTTAGTGCAGATTATTGCGACAGATTTGTCGAAAGTATCAATCCTAAAAAGAGGATGGTGGTGTGAGAGGAAAGATCTACCGTTTCGATAACAAGAAGGCCTTTGCTGAGGGCAGGGTGCAATCTCCCAGTCCCTCAAGAACTAAGAGCAGAATTGCAAAAGCGAATATCGAACAAGGTGCGAGCAGCACAGTATTTCGTGATCCCTTCGGAATTGCAGATGGTTATTCAAGTTACCTGTGATAGGTATGGCTTGTTGGTTATCCAACCATTACCGAAATTGCATGAACTTCATGGATTGGCCATTGTTAATGGCGCTGTACAGGTCGATCACGACCGCCCGTTCAAGTTGCTAGTAGCAAACTTTGACAAGAATACTAAATGGATATTCAAGAATCAAGTGGTTGCTACACCGCTGCCACATCCGATTGCAATAGCCAACAGTCCATTAATGACTGGTGAAGTACTCTGTATTACCGAAGAGTTATCCAAGGACTCACGTGAGTCAACAGGGAATGAAGATGCGCAAGCATCATTGGAAAGTACAGTAGTACTTGAACAAGAATCCCTTAAGGAGGGAATTGTGGGAAATAATCATGAAGATTCACAGAAAAGAGAAGCCACAAGGCTGTAGCAGACAGTACTGCACTCTCAGGAGTGGATGATCTTGACTTAAGTCATATTCCAGAAGCTCTCATAGAGCGGTTCCGTGAGATGCTGAGGAAGTATTCCTCAATGTGGGACGGTTCCCTTGGGGAAATCAAAACTAAGACACATCGTATTGAGTTAGTCCTGGAGACTAGGCCTATTTCACAGGCACCGTACAGCGCAGGGCACAAGGCCAGAGAGATAGAAGGACAAGAGGTCCAAAAGATGTTGAAGGCTGGAATCATCGAACCGGCACAGTCTGTCTGGGCCTCGCCCGTGTTGATGATTCCAAAACCAGATGGTTAATTTCTGTTTCGTATCGACTTTCGAAAACTGAATGCAGTTACAGTAAGGGAAACTTATCCCATTCCTCGTATGGACGAGTGTATAGACTCTCTAGGAGAGGCAAAGATCTTCACAGTGCTCGATGCTAACTGGGGATACCGGCAGATCCCCGTCGCCGACGAAGATCGGGACAAAACGGCATTCAAATGCCACAGTGGATTATTCCGTTTTAAACGGATGCCTTTGGGTTTAACCAATTTGCCAGTCACGTTTCAATGTGCTTTAGACATTCTATTGTCTCCGTACAAGTGTACATCATTTCTCGTGTACTTAGATGATGTCATCATCTACTCCCAGAAGGGAGAGGAACACCTACAACCGGTGGATGAAATCTTAAAGACTCTGCAAAGGGTAGCTATAACTCTCAAATTGAGGGAGTTTTAGTTCTTAAATGATACTATTAAGTATCTTGGTCATGGCATAAAGACAGGAAGGCTTGAGATAGACAAAGTCCGTTTGACGGCATTGAAATAAGCAAAGATGCCAAAAACTCAGACTCAGCTAAGAAGCTTTTTGGGATTCTGTAATGTGTACAGACGCCTCATTAAGTATTTCACGCGCAAAGCTCATCCTTTGAAAAAACTTCTAAGAAAAGGAGAGCCTGTGAACTTAAGACCTTTTGGTCATGATGAGGAAAAAGCTTTCCATGAATTGAAAGATGCGATTCTTTCACCACCTTTATTGGCTTTACCAAAGATCGGATTACTTTATTCCGTAGATACAGATGCTTCAAAAGTACAGCTTGGAGCTGTGTTATTCCATACTCACCTGGATAGTGAACGAAACCCAATAGGGTTTTTCTCGAGAACACTTCTCGATGCCGAAACAAGATACTCTGTATCAGAGTTGGAGTGCCTAGCCGTTGTATGGGCACTGGAACTGTTAAGGCAATATTTGATGATGGAAAAGTTCATTGTGAACACCGACTACACAGCCTTCAGATGGCTGGTGAATTTGAAGTATCCATCAGGACGTTTGACAAGATGACGTCTTTGCCTAAGTGAGTATGACTTTGAAGTCAAATATAAGACAGGGCGTGCCAACACGCAAGCAGACGCACTGTCTCGTCTTGAGACGACAGGCGGAACAACCATCGAGAACGATGAAGAGATACTATGTTTCTTATGTGAAGAAACTGCAACCTGTCTCCTATGTGAGGAGGATGCCAAGAGAGAAAATCCTAATCAGGATACCGATAATTACGATGATATCGTAGACCAATTCAATGCTCTTGAGAGCAATGATGGAGCAGAACTAGGTAAGTTCGTTGCCATAACTCCAAAAGAGTTAGTGCGTGAACAGGATTATGATCCTTTTTGCGAAGCCATAATGGCAAATTTGGATAAGGGAGAACTTATACCTTTCTCCATGACAGCCACACCTTATGAAGGTTACTTATGTCGCTTATTCCCAAGCAGGATACAGATTGTTATTCCAAAGTCTTTACAAGACAGAGTGTTCAGAATAGGGCACTACGCCCAGACGTCAGGTCACCCAGGAGGGAGAAGGATGTACAAGTCCTTATCGAAGGATTATCCATGGCCATACATGACCATGGATTGCTACTCAATGGTACGGCATTGTATTAGTTGTGCCCGCAATCGAGTCAAGCTACGGAAGAACCGAAAGGAGCTGAAGATCTTTCCCCCAGATGCTCATTTCTAGTTCGTTGCCATCGATATTCTCGGTGAATTACTTAATACCAAACGAGGTCATCGTTACCTTTCGGTAATAGTGGATCGATATTCGAAATTTGTTCGAACAGTTCCTCTCAAGAGGGTCACTGCAGCAGCAGTTTCGTACGCATTTGTGCATAATTAGGAGTTTGTTTATGGCCCCGGCCAAGTTACTGTCCGATAATGGGACTCAGTTTACAGCAAAGTTCTTTCAGAACTTGTCCAGGATCCCAGGTATAAGTCAAGTCTTCACGACTACTTACCATGCCCAGGCCAACGGCCAAGCGGAAAGGTTCAATAGAGCAATTATCTCTGCCTTGAGGCATTATTTCGCTGACCATCCCAAGGATTGGGATCTGTTCACAGTTGCGTTAAAGTACGCATACAACTCCCAAGTCCATAGGACTACGAACTTAGCTCCTTTTGAGCTTGTGTTGTCACGAGCGCCAAAAAGTTTGGCTATCCAAAGTCAACTGTCCTTAAAGGACATTGGTTCGAAAATACATTTCCACTTGAAGTGGAAATCTTGGTTGAAACGCCTTATGCGTACGGCAGGAATTTCTATTAAGAAGTAACAAGCTCGTTACAAACGTAACTTTGATTCGAGGCTACAAAAGTCTAAGTACGAGATTCCAGTTGGATCATATGTTTTTCCAAGGTAGGAATACTTTGGGAAGCAAGACCGTAAAAATAAGCTTGCACCGGTCACCACAGGAACCTATAGGGTCAAGGAATTCAAGGACGACACCATCGTAATCTCAGATGGAGATATGGTAGAGATGGTCTCAAGAGACAGAGTGGAGTTAGCTCTAAGTCTCTTGGACAGGGCTTCTGAACCGCGAGACGTCTCGCAAGACTAACCAGTCACTGAAGTGACATTAAAGCAGCCGAATATTCAAAGTAGAGGTACCATTGCAGGTATTCCACACGAGAATGCAGTTTAGAGGTCTCGTTGACCTAAAAACAGTGGAAGAAGGTCCCACAAGGGATGCAAGCGAGGAAGATGTTCCAGCAGTCAAGAGGGTATCAGGCCTACTGACCATCAAGGTCAAGAGGTTGACGAAGATGAAAGTTCCTCAGAGGAAGAAGATGAAGAAGAGACTGAAGAGCAGTCACAAGATATATCATGACGTGAGAACGTCTAAGTAGAAGTCGAGGAGGACAAAACTCCAAAGCCACGTAAGACTAATAAGTCTAAGAGGCCAAGGACTACTAAGTTAACCCGCCGAGTGACCCAAAGTCAGTCAATGGATAGTTCTAATCTCGAACAAGCCATGGTCCAAAAAGGACCATGCGTAATATGTTATCGATTAAGTTGTTGATCACGGCGAATCCGATGGAGGCTAATTGTTATTCAAGGTCCAGTGGTACGATTATTCAAAGGAACCCGCAACGTTGGAACCCATAAATGGTTTGCCAAGGAGCAAAGCAGTACAATACTACAAGAGAAAAAATTACCGCTGCCGGCTACGCTTGAAGTAGCCATAGATGGATAAATTAAATGCAGTTGTACATCAAATGGTATTCCCCTCTTTAGAGGGGAGGGGAATGAAGGTTTGTTTTTGCAAAGCTTGCATGCCCAAAGTTGTACTAACAACATGATGCACAATATCCATGAAGGATAGTAGAATACTAGACTATTCAAGTCTTTTGGAAGTGGAGAGGGAAAACGTCCAAGTTGAGGTTAGCACAGTTAGCAACCCAAAGAAGGTTTGCATGCGCACCACCCTTCAGAAGATAGACGAAACGAGCACTCTCAGGAGTGAAAATTTTTTGGTGTACTTAAGTACCTCGTTAATGTACAGAAGTACCTAATCGGGCAATTTATTATTGCAAGCAGACTCCTCAAAAGCTTTTAGAAGCTATTGCGTAATGAGGAAGTGCCATGTGGCACTGTACAAGAAATGAGAGATTTCATTGGTTAGCAACGTGCAAAGAGTACACGTCAAAAATTAATCCCAATTGGGGAGCGTTTACAGTAACTGTTCAGACGGTTCGAGACCTTGGAAAGGAAAAGTTCATCTGATGGAGATGATGAATGGCGGAAGGAGAAAGGCTCCTACTTCCAGAACAGTTACCCAATTCAGGTTTGAACCATGCGAGACGCATCAGCAGTATACCCCCTTTCTTGGGAACGTTGTAATTTGGCTGAAGCCATGCCGTTCGCCCAAAACAAGAGGTTGTTTAAGATCAAGCTGTGGTCTTAGACTTTTAATGTTGTTCGTCAACAATTGTGATGTACCAGCAAGGTAGAAGAGGATTCCCTCAAGGGGTTGTGCATTTTCACCCCCTTGAAAGGTTTGACCTTCACTGTTATGGTGATACAGTTGTTGAAAGCAAAATTGATTAGGTATTAAACATTCGGATTAGGTGATGTACTTGCATTGGCAACACTTAGTCGAAGTTTACAGGAGGTGTTTTCATAGAAGATCATGGTAAACTCCTCAAGGAGATGTTCAATCCCCAAAGGGAGGTTTCATGGTCCATGAGATCTCTGATTTCAATCCAACGACAAAAACGTCTTAGCCAACGCCTCTATGATCTCAGGAGATCCCAGAGTACAAGCGGTTAGGCAAACAATTGAAAGTCTTGAAACCCAAGGCGAGTTAATTGAAAGAGCATGTTGTGATCATGTTAACGAACTGTTGAAGTTCAGTGGGAGATTTATATACTTGATGAGGATTGAATAAAGCTCGGTGCGAGCGGTAATGACAAAAAATATTTGAAAGTCATGGTTTCAAAATGCTTATCAGCTTGTGAATACTGTAACCAAGTTTTGGTTTTGGTGGAATGCAGAAGCTATGCCACCTTTGAAATAGACTCAACTCGGATTCATTGGAAAGAAAAGAAGTTTTGAAGCTTGTAATTCAGAGTTAACCACCCGCCAGTGAACAAAGAAACTGATAAGTTCAAATAATTGCAGCTTCCATGAAGGATTACAGTTAAAATTGGTTCCATGCTGGAACAAAATAGACCTTTGAAAGAATTGTGAAAATGGAAGAGTTTTTTGAAAGCTTGCGGTACAGAGTCCATTGCAGATGGATTGATAGAGTTATGAGGCTCAGGGATAATGTTCATGTCCTGCTTGAAGACTAGAGGATTCCCTCTTGAGTTTCGTTATGAATGTGTTCAGGATGAACAAGTACGAAGCTGTTCAAGCCTTGAGAACAAGTACGCCGTTGCGTTAATGCGTCTCACAAATCCATGCTGGATTAGAACGGGATTGAGCAATTCCTTTGCAGTACAGTATTATCTCATGAGGAGGTCGCGTATGCAAAGCTCTCGTCGAGTCGCGGAAGGTTGAGAATAAATTCGAACATCCCAAACCTTGGCAAAGTACTTTGGATGCTGACATCCTTTGCAAGACAAGAAGCTCAAAATGAGTCAGAGTAACAGGAGTTGTTGTAACTCAGTACAGTGCGTCGACGCATCGCTAGTAGGCTAATCCATGATGGATTATGAAGTGTTCATCGAGACCGCCGCAGATTGACAATATCTCATGGAGAGATGGAAAGTAAAACTCATACTGAGTTGTGAAAAGAAAAGAAGTAGTATAGCTCTTTGCAACGCAACAAGCATGACGCTTGATAACCATGGATGATGATCCCCTATGCGCAGCAAAACTCTACAGTAGAGTAGATAAGCTCTATGGAGAGCACGTTAATGGTGAAGTCCCATGTTGGGATGAGGAAAAGAGAGAGTTCGTCAGCCTAGACAAATGTAAAAGCAGTATGCTTTATAAAAGATGGTAAACGACCCTCAGGCAAGATGGGAACTCCATGAGGGAGTACAGGCAAGCTCAAACAGAGCAATTGTGGTTCATGTTCCGGGAAGCGAAGCGAAAATATTGTATAAAATAGAGAAGTTATGCAAGGATGCTTGCAACAAAGGTCATGTTCACATGACAGTACAGTCCCATGCTGGGACAGTATACCCTAAAGCTCTGATGAGAGCGTTGAAAATTATGGAACCACTCGATGGGAAACAGGAGAAAAGTTGAAGCTACAAGCATCAGAAAACAGTGACCGATGACGGTTTGAATTGATAGAAAAGGATAGCTTTCAAGCTGAAGAAAGTAACCTTTGTGGTTCTACGTTACAGTAAGGTGACGCCACCCGCCGTTTTAAGTGTATTCTTGAAAAGAGTTGTTTGCAAAGCAAGTGCTCGCGGAAAAAAGACCAGAATCTGGCTACAATACAAGGAATTTTACCCATTCATTGACCGCAAGAGTGCTACACGCTACGCAGTTACTCTAGCACTAGCTACGGAAGCGCTACGCAAGGTGGCAAAGAAACGATTTTTATTTAAGAGAAGGCAATAAAAGCAAGCCTAAAGGCTATGAGACCTCAAGTTCGGAGAAAAAAAGCCCAGCTGGGCAAGGTCTAACATGAAGTTCCAATTGGAACCAGTTACATGCTTGAAGAGCGAAAGTTCGCTTTGCGGATTCCCGACTGACGGGATTGGCGACGACACTGTACTGCAGTCTTCAAAAACTCTCTGAGCTCATCACGAGGAACATCAAGTTCCGTTGAGGCAAAGCCAGCACTTTATAGGGGGGCACGCAAGATGTCTGATTCAGACTTATCCCCCAAAGAGCTTCCAGCGCCGTTTCCAGCTCCAGCCTTTGCATTCATAACGACGTCTCCAGATGCATCTTCAGACTGCTTTTCAGTCTCATCGACCTCGACGAATCCGTCTGAATCTCGATCCTGAGTAGGATTTTGAGGAGCCGTGGGCGTTACCATGTCCTCTTCATCATCGTCCTCAAGGTCCATTGAAGGAGCTACAGGAACCTCAGTAGATTCAGAGATGTACTGTGAAGCACTCAAATTATTGGGAGGAGCTCTGCGCCCTTCATGAGCTTCAATAGCCGTAACCCTCACACCCTTCCAAAGGTTAAAGAAAACAAATTCACCCGCATTGGGATCAGTACGTCCAGGAGACAAATGTGGACGATGGGAACCGCGTTGACGGGAAGTCCACTGAGATGGCACTTCAGCCCAGTTGGCTTTCTCAACTTCATCCAAGAGCTTTTTTAGCTCATCGTAATTCTCTCTGCCCCCAGCGGATGTTCATATCCAAAGATCTCATCCGTGAGATCAGTTTCTTTGGTAAGAACCACAAACACCATGTGTCGTACACATCCTAAAGCAGAAACGCTGCTACCTTAACGGTATATTCTGGTAGAAAAACAGTCCAGATCCCAGGGTTGGGACTACGAAAATAAGAACCTAAGTAGGTTATGCTGCGTTCCAGTTCGGACCAAAACCCCTGACAGACCTCCTTACGAGGGCAGTAATCTGGAACAGGAACGCAACTACTTCCAAGATGCTGAGGTGCAATGTGCACAGCCTCTTTTTGATGGTAACGGATCAAATATCCCGTTTTATTGCGTATACGGCCCTCAATTCTGATAGATTGGCTGAAAAACAGCTTTTAGTTGCGCTTCTGAAAGCGGAAGTGGATCGGTATGATCGGAGACAGCCAAAATATGGCTTCACTGCGGACGCCACGAATACCGTGTCAACGTTCATCGATGACCTCAATAGGTAACTTGCCTGCTGTAGCAAGGCTACCAATGTTTTCGCCATACAGGCGTTCACCGTTAGTCCTGTAGGACCAAATGTCAAAACCCCTGGCACGAGGAATTGGAATGTCTCCAGGCAATAGCGCAAGACAGTCAATTACCGAACGAATTAATCTGCGTCGCGCACGCATGAGGGACTCAGTGGGTCCCACAGCAATGGCTTCAACAGGCAAAGTAAGATGATTTAGCCAATCTCTGGTTTTCAAGCCTCCAAAGGCACGTTACGGGGAGAAATCCACTCCTATCACAGTAATCACATTCAATACGTGCAAGTTTCAAGACCCCTCTCGGGCAAAACCACAGAGCGTAAACGTACGCATCCACATCCTAACGAGGATCAGCTTCACACAAGTCAACGACCGAAGAATACGGCCACTCAGCCGGTTCACCTGAATTAGGTGAGTGTTCATGAGAACTGGCCGCTAGCCATGACGCGTTTTCGAAAACTCCAAAGACGGGATTGCCTTACGAAATAAGGATTGTGAAAAGAACCTAGAGGAGGTTCACGTTTTCGACCAGGAGGTCTAAAAGATGGAAACAAGGAGCGCTTGCGCTCAAGATTGAAAACCGAATGGCTTGATGAATACCACGGAGGTCTATTAGGGCGAAGTACAGTAAGGTCTCCAGACGCTGCCACCTTTAGAATAGACTCTTGTGGAGTCGAGGGATGCGAAATAATTGTTACCTCAGGTGTAGGCACGAGTTGTGCTGTAGCTGCAGACAGGGACGACCCTGCTAATGGATTGTTAACAGTAGGCGAAGACGCCGATGATGTCGAGTCCTCAACGTGGTGTGGATCAGCGCTTACTTCAGTCGGAAGTGATGCAGTTCGCCTCGGGGCGGATGGTGGAAGACAATTATCCTGAATGAATATAGAAAGGGTTGACTGACTTTGATGATGATCGTCGGCGATCTTGATTTATGTAGGCTTGCTGCCTCAATTGTTGAAAAGTGCCTTTCACAGTCGCGCCATCTGCGCCTGTGCGCTCAGAAGGGGGAGATGTAGTGCAACAGCACGGTGTGTACATTTGACAAAAGTCAATTTAGAGTGAATATGTTCACTGTAGATAGATGGCATGTGCCACAACATTTAGTGTAATGTTTGGTTTACAGTGGTCCACTCGGACCATGGGTAGGGACCTTTTCAGGGCTTGCCACGGGCCACTATTTGGCCCTGATTTTATTTTTGGCTAACTAGTGGACACGCGTCCCAACTGTAATTTGGCTGACTAGCTAACTTCTCACTTTGTATACAGCTCGGTTCGAGGTCGCACCATCACTCAGTAAAGGTACCGAAGGTACCAAAGACTTAATCACTCTTTGGTTTGGCTCTAGTTGTTGCTCCTACAACTTGCGTACGCCTCGCTTGCGAAGCGCCGCGACTGCAGCTTTAGTAGCTACTATCCTCTGCGGCCCCGCGACCGCCATCTTGGCTCCCTAGCCTTTTGCGTAGCATCAGGGTAGTAACCCTTTTTGTCTCTTTGTCCTGGTGAGAGGGCGTGTATCTCGCACGGCTTTTTCCTTTTGCCTTTTTCCCCTTTTTCTCCGTACGAGAACCTCTTTTAACTCTAATAGTCAGTTGTCCTTTGATCCCTTTTGGATCGGCCTTCCCGGTGAGCTTCTAGAACACTTCCCCCGTGTGCCTGTTGCACTACACCGAAGCCAGTTCCGTGACCAAATTATACTTCCCTACGTGATTCTGGAGGGCTCCCGATGCCTTCTTGGTTTTCTGTGCCTTATTTTTCTTCTTCCTTGGCTCCGACCCGAACATCGGTGGGGGAACGAGAGGGACCTTATTCATCAGAGCATCGATGTCCATAACATTGTCCCGCGTTGCTTCGGAAGGGCTTGGGCGTCTGCGTTCCTCTTTGCCACGGCCACCACATTGCCCTTGCGAGACTCCTGTACAACCAAAACGGGCTCGTTGTCCTTCGTTTCCCTTCGATTAAGTTCTTCTTTCGACTCCAAGCTTGCTCCGGCAGTTTTTCCACGATGAGCTCCATCTTGTTGTCCCTTGGACCCGCATGTCGCTTCCAAGTGACCTCTTCTCCGACAGGAAGAGCAACTAGTGTGCTTGTGTGTGTTATGTGGGCTCACTGTGGCACGGTGGCCCCTTTTCCCACAGGAACTGCAACTAAAGTCGTCATCGGCCATAGCGGCAGGTCCTCCATTCTCAAACTGCTTCATCGCGAAGAAAGACAACTCCGAAATCTGCCCCGCTAGCTGGTCAACCTTGTCCTCCATCTGGTTTGGCTTGACAGCGTGTACATCAGACCTCTGCAAAATCCTCCAGGGAGCGACAAAAGGAGCTCAAGCTGCCTCATTGTCGGGAAAGAATGCATTTCTTCCTAACTGAAAGTCTTCAATTGCCTTCTTAAGTTCCTTGTAGTCCGAAGACGTTCTATAAATGACAATGTGAGCAAGCTCCGGGTGTCCCGTCACCACCTTACGAGGTAGCCCGAAGGAAACCGTCTCGTTGAAGCCTACCCTCTTGTAAAGGACATCCATTTGCGCCAGATACCCTTCTATGTCTCTAGCGTCTAATCCTGCCGCTACGGCTTCGTGTGCCTCCTTCTCCGGCTTTGCCTTCTTCGCGAACTCGGCAAAGAGCTTTTTCTTGGCGATATCGTACTTCTCGGCGTCTTTAGTGAGGGACCCATCCTGCGCAAACGACTCTTAGTAGGAGTCGAAAGCTGCACCCTCCAGATGGCACATAATCTGGAGGGCCTTCTTGCTGTCCGTCTTTCCGCGTATAACGACGTTCTCGAACGCGAAATGGAAACGGGCAATGTCGGAAGGGTGTGATCTATCAAAGGGTTTGAATCTGTCATGACGTCGTCGAACCTTGGATGCTGTACCATGAAACGCTTGAAAATGTCCGTTATTCTTTCCTGTCCTGCCTAGTGTCTATTGGACCGTTGTCCTCATATGAGGACAACTTTTAGCCCTTTTTCTCAATACAATTCTTTTTTACCTCAGCGCATTTCTTGTCCCTCCGCATTAGTTCATGAGTGCAGATGGCCGATCAAAACAAACTTTTCAAGATTATTGACCTCGGTTAAGCCTAGAGCAATTTTCCCTCACCAGCTTCCGCTCTTCGCAAGAAGTTGTGAAAACGACTACGTTTTGGAAGGAAAAATAGTTCGTATTATCGTGGGGGGTTTCAGAAACGAGGGCGCACGTACAGTAAAAATTACTGTACTGTAACTTAACATGAAAAACCTGTTTTCCAGATAAAATTTCGGCCTTCCAAAACATTTACCTTTCCAAAATGTAACGGAAACTGTCCTCATATGAGGAAAAAGTGTGCCTCATACAGTGCGGGATAAAATGATAGCCCACCCCTATCTTTGAGGCATACTCCCTGAAAAAAACATCCATTTAAACAGAAAAACTTGCCATTTCTATTTATTTCTGATGCCGACTCTGCACTTTAAACGATTCTCAAAAAAGGGCAATTACTTTTTTATTTTCATGAAAATAGGCTACCTGGGAGGCTGACAAAAAGATAGCACATTACCATTTTACACGAAGTCCAAAGCAAGCCAGTCCGGCTTCAGTAGTCCGTCTTCTTACCATCTCTTTCTAATACTTGCTTCACACGTTTGGGCATGCTTCTGAGTAAAGACAGAAGGGATTCTGATGATATATCCTCCCATTCTTTAAGCATAGTATTTCTAAGCTCCCCCACATTACAAAACTGCCTCCCATTCGAGTATACCTTCCTCGCCAGCAGTTCCCAAACGTTTTCTATAGGGTTGAGGTCTGGACTTCTAGCGGGCCACATTATAACCGTAATATTCTTCTCTTTCAGCCAATTCTTCGTCGTCCTCGCAGAATGAATTGATGCATTATCTTGTTGAAACTCCCATAAATATGCGTGATTCTCAGAAGCAAATGGTAGCAAATGGTTCGCTAATGTCTGCGTATACATCTCCGCGTTTTGGTTCCCCGAAACAATAGCCAGACTAGACTTTCCAGCCGCAGAAAATGCACCCCATACCATCAATGATCCTCCCCCCATCTGCCGCTTCGATAAAACAGTTTCATCCCCTCTTAAGTCATGCCAGTAGGATTGGAACCCGTCTGGCCCATCATGTATGAGGACAGAGCATGGTCGTATAGACACTAGGCCAAGCGTAACCTGTTCCCCTTTTTTCGACACACCCTCGACACAGTACAGTACAGCATATATATATTGTACTGTGCCTGTGCCGGGTGGTGGGAATACAGTACCTAACCTTACACTAAAACTAACTAAAACAGTAATAAGATACAGTACAGTATCTCCCCAGATCACGGGATGAGCTCGCATCGCATACAACGTACTACTGAATTTTTGGCCTCTTGCCAGGAAGATAGCATTCTCCAGAAAATCCCGGCAGCGGGGCCCCGCCACTTTTTCCTCCTCCTCATCAAGCTGATTGAAGCTGCTGAGAACGCGCGTGGTGAAGCTGCCATCCATCGCGCCTTCCTGCATCTTCATATGCTGCCCACCGCTGTCATGCAGCTCAGAAACCTTCGGGGTGATGAAGGGTGGAGACCTGTTCAAGGGCAACGCTCCACGCTCCGGGACCAGATAAGGCGCGCTTACACTGACTCCCAATGCGGCGCCCTGTGAGCTGATGCCCTTAACGCATACTATTACCGGGCAGAGTTGGTAATCGAGCACTGGCATCGCGCTCCGCCCACTAACGCCAACCGTTCTCGGCCGGCTGAGGCCCTCTGCGCAGATGCTCTCTAGGCTAGGCGATGCAGACTTTCCTCAAATTCCCGTGCGCCGACGCCAACGCGCCTGGTACCATCTAGTGTCTGCAAGAACTGCACCCATCCCCGCCCCCGCATATCGCCCCGCTCCCTAAGGACCGCCTCCCACCACCCCCGGAACTTACGGAAGCCGACGTTGTGCGGGCTGCTCCTCGCATCCCGCGTGACGCCACGTCGGGACCGGACCGCACACCCGCACGATGGGTCTACCTGCCTGCCAAGACCGCTCTTAGCCCCGAAGCTGGTTCCACCGGCGTCGGAATATTGACGAAACTGGTCAATCGCATAGCAAACGGAGATCTCCTCGATTCGGTTCTTCCCCTGCTCCCCTCTGCAACCCTCCTCCCACTGCAGCCCAAGCCCGTCCTACGGCGGTGGGCTCTGTGATCCAGTGCCTGGTCACGAAGACGCTGCTCCTGCCGGCAATTGATGACTCCTGCTGTGCCTCTTTGGCCCCTCCTAAACGGCCAATGGCGTTAAGGCTGGCATGCATGCTATCGTCCGCGATGTGCGCATTATCCCTCGAAGGGTCTCATCGGACCAAAGCGTGGCCACCGTCCTCATCGATGCCCGCAACGCCCTCAACAGCGTTGATAAGGCATCAATGCCAGGCATGCTGCCGTCCCGTGACCCCTCGCTCGCCCGAGTTGCAAACATGGGGTGCGGTCGCTCCCAACAACCGCTCATTGCTCCAAGTCGCGAGCGGGTGATTCTTTCGAGCGCCCAGGGAATCCAGCATGGGAACCCTCCGAGCATCCGCTCATCCGGCCGGTCGCCGAAGAGGAGCCTATCACAGTGAATCAATGGTTTGTCGATGACGGCACAATAATGGGGTCACTTACCGGTCTACGGCGAGACCGGCGGTCTCTTGCGCTCTACGGCCCGTCATTTGGTCTTTATCAAACACCATAAGACTCGCATCTCCCTGCCGCAATCTTCGCTAATGGACCACGCGGCCTTCCTGGCCGAGTTTCCGCTCTCGGAATACCGCGGCGACGGTTTTGAGCTGCTCGGGGTCATCACTCTGCCTTTCCCAAGGCGTTCTTGCGCAGATAGGTGGAGGGGTGCCTCGTACCCTGGCGCTGCTGGAACAGTTCTGTGACCCCCGTGTTCGTTTCTACATGCACCGCCTATGTGCCTCGTCATGCCTTGTGATTCACTCATTTCGGCTTGTTGACCCTCAGCACGCCGCTGAGCTTGCAGCTGAGTTTGACTCTCTGCAGCGGTCCTCATGTGTCGCGCTCCATAACGTCTCCCTAACGGATGACGCCTTGGAACAAGGGTGTCTCCCCCTCAGTCTAGGATGGCATGACTTCTCCATGATCGGTCCGTGCCTGCACGAGGCTGTCGCTGCCAGCGTTCTGGACGCTGCACCCGCCCGCTTACGCATGGCCGCCTACTCTACATTCCGCTCCGTCGCCAGACTTGGGAAACGCGCTCGTGGCGATAGATCCTTCCGGATCAACCAGGCACGCTGGCCTCTTTTCAACATCGTACGCCGGATCCAAGGCGATTCGTTCGTCACCGACCTCGGCGCCTTTAACCCTGCCTACCTAGCTGACATGCCCGTAATTCTTCAATCTCATCTAAATTGGGCACAGTAAGAGGCCAAAGCAAAGCTGTTTTGGGAAGTTGACCTATGAAAGAGGGTGCCCCGTCCCAACTGCCACCCCGAGGAAGCCACTCGGCATCGCATACGCAGCCTGGCCTTTCGTCACAGCGCGGCCGCCGCTTTCGCATTTGCGCATCACACCACTGCGACGAAGGTGTCGTCGGAGCACTGGAGCGCCATGCTGCGCAGGCACCTCGGTCTCCCAGTCTACACCGACTCGTTACCCTTGAAATGCCACCACTGCTAGCAGCACCTAGATGTCCACGGTGACCATGCCGCAGACCGCTGCGTCCCAGAGTTTAGACGCATTCATCTCCACAGCTCCGTCCGCAGCGTGTTCGCGTGGCACGTTTTCCGCTCCTTAGGCCTGAATTATGAGTTTGAAATCGGGAATCTCGTCCCCGGTCGGACTTTAGGCCTGGCGACATCCTCGTCAGACAACCCCCAGTGACCCAGAGGCTGGCCTCCCGGACCGGCTCATCGCATGTGACGTCGTGGTGACGGCCCCACCTAAGCAGTCCTCACTCATGAAAGCGACGCAAATCGCTGGTGGGCCTGCCGCCCTCATGCACCAACGCAAGGTCCCGGACCTACAACACAAGCTGTCAAGGCACCTGGTGCCCCCCTCCCAGCCCTCCCGCGACCAGGGTTTCCCATTCCAGCCCGTGGTATTTGATTCCCTCGGTGGCCCCTCTCCGAATACTTTTGTTACTTATCGAACAGTTTGTACCCCGTGTTGCCAGGAAATGCCGCACCTCGGACGTTATTATTCGCACACGCACCTACCATCGTATCAGTTGCGCCATGAGGTCGTCGGTGGCTATGGCCATCCCGTCGCGAGCCCCTCTGCAAGTGACCGAAATGGTCCATCCAGTTAGCTCTTAACTGAATAGTAGGTCAATCGGTGCACACTCGACATAAGAAATAAGTAAATATCTGTCTCATCAAATGCTGTGGAGCCGGTCATTGCTACCGATGACCACAGCGCACAACTGAGGCGTTGGTAGATGTGTGTGCGAATCGTGGCAGCGGTGGTGATGTGTATCGGGCCACCATGCGCTGTATGTACTCTTCAAGAAACCAGAAGGTGGCTGGGAATGACGCACCAAGAGAATCAAAGGCGATGGGTTGGAAATGGAAGACCAGGTCGCGAAAGGGTTTGTCGCAGGGAGGAGGTACCAGACGACGGGAGAGCTTGCGCTAGAGGTTCTTGACCTTGCGTCAGTATGCTTGGGCAGCGGCACCTGCAGCAGCTTTCGTCGGCGCTGTCAGGGAGGCAAGTGTAAACGGCGAAAAGATGGTGACGTCACAGTCGATAGGCCGCTCCCGGGGTCCAACGGGAGGAAGAAGGGGGTGGACGAGGATGTCAGCTGGCCGCAGATGGATGCCAAGGATTAGGAGTGGGGACTTCAGTTGGAAGTCCAAACCTGCAGCGCGAAACACATAAAGTGCAAGTACGTTACGGATGGACTTGTGGCGGTGGATGTGGTAGGTCATGCCGCGCAATGCAGTATCTGCCAGGCAGGCCACCGGATGTGACCGCAGAACCGTTTGCCCTCTTCATCAACAGAGGGATCGAAGGATAACTCCCTCGCTCTTCTAGCCATACGTCACTAACTGAATATGTGAGGAGTCGTCGCTAGACGATGTCAAACCAGGTGCTGCAAGTAGAGAAGCCCCGATGCCGTGCCAGGGCGTGCAAGAAGGGACGGCAGCGAGGCCGTAGGGTCATATTGTAAAGCTGAGACGTTGTTGTAAGTGCGCCCTCGGTGAATTATATCGACACCGGAGAGAAACTTGACACACCCTGGCATAGGGTCAATAACACTATGCGAGCGCGCAGAGATCGTAATAAGAGTATCAAAGGCAGGCGGCCCGAAGTACCATGGGACAGGGAAAGACGGATCAGCGTCAGTGGGAAGCAGGAACACAACGCGCACCTTACCCGCCTCGCTACGCTCATTTGCATCAGCGGCGCCCCATTGTACTGTGCACCGCTTATCAACAATGGACCCGAACAAGTGGCAGAGTTGTAGGCAAATGACCCGTAGCATTCAGGGCTTGGGAGTTTAGGCGGACACATAGCGAGCCAAGGTACGGGACTAGGAGGCGTCGATTGTAGGCTGGACTGTCGGGACATAACGAGCGGATCATCTCCGGACTTAGGCCAATGAGCCCGTCACCGTCCCCATATCCGCGGTTCAGGAAAAGACCACACATTCCGCAGAGACCCGACGGATAACAACTTGGAGGACAGGGGGGAAGAGAAGCACAAAACCAGGGTGATCCCTGTAGCGAGCCCTCTTTGCTGGGGAAGAAGAGGCGAGGAGTACAGGATGGAGAGGGGGCGTGGGGTACCGCTAATTTTCATGTCATTGAAACGAGTCAAGGATGTGACATGCTCAGGAATGGCGCGTAGCATCCGCCGCCGCGAGAATACATTTAACTTTTTTCGCGTCAACAGGGATCATGACGTCGTACTCTGGGTCTCGGTTGCGAACGACCATAAGAATTCGCCCGTTATGAATGACTGCGTCGAGGCCGGATGCGATACCGTGAACGAGATGGGAGGGCGCAACGAAGGCGCGGTAATCTGAAAGGGCCGCAGGAAGCAATACCTTGATCACCAGGAGCCGGAGACTCGGACCGATGACTGTTGGCCGAATCTTGTGTGGTCGAGGTTTGAGGGGCAGAAGCTCAGTTGAGGTGGAAAGAGGGATGGTGCGAGATGGGTGATTACTCAAGTCAAGGTTATGATTTCTAGTCCAGTGTCGCCGACGCTCTGATTGCGCGCTATTTCACGCCGAGAGCATCATCCCTCGCACTACAAACCTATCAGGCCCGACGCCTCTCCCATATTTACCACGCACCATTTCTAAAAATGGCGCTCAATCGGAAGCCCTACCTCATCCTTTTTGTTGACCGACGTAGCGTCCGACTTCCCTCAATCATTTCCCTGCAGTTATACAGATCCCTTCTGTTTCGAGAGCTATCGAATTGTGAACAACCCACCCTTTCGACATCCTTGTAATCCGCCAGTACCCTCTATGGATCGCCAGGACCAGGTCACGACTCTACGCAGAACCCGTTAACTTGCAAGAAGGCTTTCGTTAAACTTCTCCGCGATGCTTTTTTGATGGTGGCTCTCATCTTTCAGCTTCTCCTTAGTCCCTGAGTCGCCCGTCAGGACCCTCGCCGGGAAGACGCAACTTGCCGCCGTCATTGTCGAATTTCAATACCGTGTCAGTTATCCAAAAGCTGCCTGCCATTTTGTAAGGCGTTCAACTCTTCGCGTTGCTTAAAGTTGAAGAGTGTCCTTTCTCGACTTGCGATGCGCGGGGCGTTGAGTACGAATACAAAATGCAGACCCCGAACTGCGCCCCATTTTTACTTCTTTTCTGCACGCAAACCCACAGAACTTGCCTCAGTCCAATGTCCAATTGGCAATAACCATTTGATTTGTCAATACGGATTAGGGTGCAATCTTAGCTGGCAGTCTATCGCAAGTTGATATGCCTCGGAACAACATACAGCACCGGGAATAATGGCGTGATGTAATTTCTTCTCTGCATTAACTCAAAGAGTCTTACGTCCTTAGCTACAGATATCCAGCTTCCGAGCTCGTCTGGTGGTAAACTGGACCCGTAAAAGTGCTCCTCATCATCTGAATCTGCGTCGGCCAATTCCATTGTCCATTGCAGTCTGTAACGTACTTCTAGCCCTTCAGCAGACCGGTATAACCGGTTCTTATCCCATCCTGGTTCTGAGGAATTTTCTCCAAAAATCCAGTTCAAGATTTCCCCCATCGATGTCTTCTCAGATACGTCTTCCAGGTAGTCACTCTGATCACCTTGACTTCCGCAAGCCACTTCTTCTGGGTACACCAGCAGCACCGGCCAGTACCATTCCCCATCCCTCTCCGACGGCTCCGTTGTATTGTACCTTCGTTGTACTGAAAATAATGGTAAACCAGGAGTGATACCACGGTCCTCAACCATGCTCCTTATTTTTTGTTTTCGCTCTTGCTCCGCTTTGAGTCGAGTCTCTTTCGCACATTTGTACTTTTTACTTTTCTCTACAGCGTTGTCGATTTCCTTCTTTTGTAAGTTGAAGAGGGCTCGGTCTTTCCGCCCTTGGGCAGAGCCATCTGAATCGCAAAGTTCAAGACCAGCCTCGCAATGGCGTAAAGCAACATCAAATTTCTCCACCTTGATAGCGCAGAGCAGCGCTCTACATTTCCGCACAAAAGGCTAAGTTAGGGAATCACAGGAGATTACCGAGGCGGTTCAAATTGTTCCGCCGTCGTCAATAAAAGCAAGGGACCGAGTGATCAGAAACTGTGTTCGTACCTGTAGTGCGCCTTCACATTCCCCGGTTGAATTGATAGCGACCGCTCGACATCATATAACGATTTTCCGTAGTTCTCCAACTTGAACTCTGCCATGGCGCGGTTGAGAAGCGCAGGTGCCAGAGCCTCCGGGACATCTCTAGCAGCCTGTATGGCGTCAGTGTACTTCTTGATCGCATTCTTGTATCCTCTAAAGTAACCGAAGACACATGCATTACTGAGGCTCAGAATATGAAACTAGAACTTAATCCATACAGAAATCCGGTCGTTTTGCGAGAAACTTACCGCCGACCTCTTTTAAAGTGCCTATTTCCTTCATCACGAAGAAGCTCAGATGCTTCTAGCGGTGTTTCTTCATCATACAGGAGGTGCGAGAGAGCTCCGAGAGCGGAAGATACATCCGCTGTTGATCCTCCCTCTTCAAGTTTCGGAATCTGCGCACCCTCAGGCGCAAACAACGGAAACTCTTCCCATACTTCACCCCCGTTGGAGGCCATGGAGCGCCTAGTTGCGAGTTGTGTGCCAAAAGGGTCGGAGCGTTGAGATCCGTTTTCAAGCTGCCCTTCCAAAATGTGGGACTAAGGTGCGGTACAATGCTGTACTCTAGCGCGGTCGTCGTACGGAAGCAGCATGGACGAAATCCTCAGCACACGAAAGTACAGTACAGTACAGTACCGCTGTCGCTGTAGGTGGACAACGTGGGCCATCCTGTTAGCTCTTAGCTAGCAATTTAGTCGGATCCTGCAGCGGACACCTGTTATACAGTACTGTACTGTTACAACTTCACTCGGAAGTTGCAAAGCACGGACCAGGATTGATGTACTTCCAATCACTGATGCCTCTCTGGTCCTGGAGACCAGGTCAGGGGCACTTTATATAGACCGCAGAGGAGCACTAAATGCATACCAAATGCAAACTAAATGCAAACTAGGTACGGTGCTGACAGAAAACTACTGTACGTGTTACTGCACTTCGCTTACAATACACGTGTACATGCCACGTACTAATTGAACTCTAACAGTACTGTTCTAATGCCATAAAGTATCACGTACTACTGTAAATGTAAAGTACGGTACTGTACAGTATATAACGTACGTATTTACAGTACAGAATGTTGCTGCTACTGTACAGTACTGTTACGGACTAGACAGTAGTTCTGCAATGCTGTAAATTAAACATAGAGAAACACAAACACATTTACTAGATCGACTAGAGGTAAAGTAGCTAAATCATGATGCACGACATACTCTGCATTCTCATCGCATACATCGCTAATAGCCGCCTCGACGGAGATGGTGAAGCTAGGGTTGGGTGAGTCAAATTTTGGAAAAGACGATTTCCATGAGATGGTTAGGGTGCAAGCGGCCCATCCCAAAATAACGCTACAAATTGGGGTATCGTCAGTCTCAGATTTCACGAGATGTGACAGTTATCTTGAGGGGTCATCCTTCTCACAGAGGGTGCATCCGGAGATACGCAAGTGAATTCATCTGTCGCAGGCCGTTCGGCCCGTCTCTGTAACATGAATTTCACGCTAAAGCCTTCTCGTGGCGATCTTCGTTCAGAGAACCAAGAAATCGATTGACCACTAATTTAGCATCCTCATCGCAGATTTCTGTCTTGCGGAAGCTTACGGCTTATTCAGTTGACGTGTTGCGAAAACGATACTCCTGCAAGCGAACTTGAGAGCGGCAACAATGCGAGTTATGGTATCGAATGAAAGAAACCCAAATATCCAAATGATTCGATATTTCAAATCACAATGTAATAAGCGACCGAAGGACGCACAGTTTTGATCCGACACGTATAAAGGAAAACAATACTCAAAGAATTTAAACAAATGAAACGAAGAACAGAGATGACTTGTGATTGAGCCATGAAGGATGAATGGAGGGCGGGAGGCAAGAGAACAAGCGACGACTTGAGGAACCAGGAATTGCGCTAGAGGTTTCTAAGCTGGCGATTATATAGAACTGTTGAACCGGTCTTGATCGTAACCTAAGACCCTTGCGCAAGCGGTACGGATACTACGTAGAAATCAGTAAGCATATGCGGCGGCGGCAGCGATTGTAGGGTGTACAACGGTACGCTGCATACGTTGCCATCCTAAAAAGTGCTTACAGTCAATTGATGCAACCGTGACCTCATGATTTGTTCGGAGTTGCAGATTAAAGACATGTTCAATCCCTCTTTTCATATTCACCCATAATTTTCTAATTTAAGTACCAAAGCGGAAATGATGCAAGTTCCTTAGCTGACAGTGCTACTCACCACGTACGTTTATCTACCTTTGTGAAAGGACGTCAGTAATGCTGACAACTAAGAATTCTGTGGTGTATGAATTGGACTAAGAGCATGTTGTGTGGCTCATAGTGGCCAGTGTCCTATGGCCACAAGTTATGGTCCCGAGAGCCATGTACAGTACTGTAAATGGCCACAAATTGGGAATACGAGAGCCATGTACAGTACTGTGCATGGCTCTGAGCCACGAGTATCGTACATTGCGCAACAGTACAGTATGCAAAGTCTAAAACAGGCATATAAGGGGGTCTAAGGTCTGCTTTTTTTATTTTGGTAGGAATTTAGTACCAATTTGTGTATTTTCAAAATTTGCTAATCTCCAAATAACGGCTTGCGATTGACGTGCGAGCCTAGACCGGCCAGAAGCACCACCACCCCAAACGCTGCTCTTTTCTTTTCTATTGTCCTTAAGTCAGTGGTGTCCCTTCTCTTCTTTTACTTACGGTGTGCATACATAAGTTCAAGGGGGCAATAAAAATTATAGTGCAGGTGTCCCGTGTCTCTTTGGACTTTCGGTGCTAAGCTCGACGTTCAAAGGGGCAATACCCTCAGTGACTGCTATACTCTAAATCTTACTGGTACAAACAGGGAATGGTTGGAGGGATAAGGAAGCCATTGAGAACCCGAAGGGTCATAAATGGTACCAGGAGCTCCGTCGGAGTGAAGAAAAGGAATGCCTGGTCAACAGCTCAAGCGGAGAGCCCCGCCATCATATCCTACTCGAGGCACCCCATCATTGACGACGAGGCCGAATAGTGTTCCGAAGAATCAGAACAGGTCTCTATCCGTGCCGGATCTCCTTCACAGGCTTCTAGCTACTCAAGACAACCCCCTAGTTCTCCATATCCTTCGTCTCGTCCTTTTCACCGTCCGACCACCCTCAGGTCTTTTTCTGCGGTTACTTCCTCCCAGCCCAGGCCCGCATCGACCTCGTCGGCACTACAGCTTTCAAGGTTGCAAAGGATAGGGAGAGAAGGGAGAGGAACAAGAAAGGCAAAAGCCTAATTTCACTGTCGCAGCTGCGACATCGAGTTTGTCAATTCCAGGGAAAAGGCAGTCCGAGAGGCTGATGGGAAGCACCAGAGGGCAGAACAAAGGTTAAGCTAGAGCAAGGATCCCCCACGGTGTACCGATTGAGACATTACTTTCGCCCAGTAGATTGACCTAGAGACCCACCGGCGTAGTAACAAGCACCGTAGGAAAGTTTCCTTTCTCACCGAGAAGAGACGTAATTAGAGTATTTTATTGAGTTTATATTGAGTTGTAATGCACTTTGTGACAAAGATTTGTATTGTTGGCACTAGTTTGCGGGAAGGTGCGGATCGAAAAATGACCTGTCGATACTTGCCAACAGTCCTCTAATTCTTGATATACTGAAGAACAAGAGAACACGACGTTACTAGAAGGGTATTTATTGAACAGCGTAAGACAGAACTGGCTTTTTTGTATATGCTGGTGGATTTAATATATAAAGATTGGTATATATTTGTCGCTCCCGTCGCTGCCCCTGGGAATAGTCGAGAAGAAAAAATTACAGAGCGGCAAGCAGCCGTTCGGAAAGATATTGAACGAATGTTCGGATGTTTTCAGGAGAGATTCAAGATATTGAGGCAAGAAATGCATGAATGGAAAGA
The DNA here is from genome assembly GCA_002205965.3 of Kappaphycus alvarezii. Taxonomy (NCBI): domain Eukaryota; phylum Rhodophyta; class Florideophyceae; order Gigartinales; family Solieriaceae; genus Kappaphycus; species Kappaphycus alvarezii. The sequence continues at coordinate 54,864 of NADL03000771.1, forward strand.
TGAGATGATCATCATGATAAGTAAGGTGTGCATCATATTGCACAACAATGATAATCAAGATTTCTTTCGATGGAGAGTTGGATGATGACATGGAAGACGTTGAAAACGCTAGATTCGTAGAGGAGTCGTTGGAATGGGATTAAGTAACAGATAACGTTGGATTTGGGCACAGTACACAAGGAACGGACGATATTGTGTCTGGTATAGCTGTCCTGCTGGAGAGGAATAGATTGGTAATGAATGGTGGCATGAATCATGATCTTATCAAGGAAATTGCCGAGCATCGTTGTTCTGTGAAAGGCGCTTGCAAGGAGTAGCTGTAAGTAAAATTCACTGCTTTATTATATTTTACAATTTCTTCGCGCGCTTAGTCCTCCGCTCCGGTGGCCTACGGCTCCCTACGCTGCGGTCTTTGCATTCGTAGCTCAAAGAAGCTCGACGAAAGTCTGATCTAATCCAAAGCATACTCCTTTTTTCTATTATTTCCTACCCCCGTTGCAACCGCACTTGCTGCTGAGGTAGTCGCAATTCCTTCGGACTGAGATTCAACCGTCGATTTTTCAGCTGGTGATTCCATCTTGGACTCCCGCAGAATTTCAAGCATCATCCGGTTCCTCTCAGACGACGGCAAATGAACACTATTGATTATCTTGAACTGTATTGCAGCACTTTCTGGCTTGAGCTTTGACGAAGTTTCCTCACACATCGCCGCACTCATACCTTCTATGGACTTTGCCATCTTGTGCGCACTGGCCTCAGCCGCGGAACCATTCTTTCTCTTCTTAGCATCTGCAGGTTTACCACTACTTATCTTCTCCTTCTTGGTATTTCCTATGCTACCATTATCATCCGGCGTCTAATAATCCACAACAACCGCCCTTGACTGTCCATTACCTCTCTTAGAAGGCCAAGGACTGTTTGCGCCTCTTGCGTTGCTTAAGAGTGGCTCAGTATTATCCAAGACATCCTTAGGCAACTTTTCCTTCTCAGCAGCACCTAATACCACAGAAAACTTAGGGTGCTTCGAAAGCAGCATTACCGCATCCAATAATTTGATAACAGGAGCCCGACGACTCTTTTTACCATCTGTTTTGACAGTCGCATAATGTTAGCGATATAAAAACATGATATTATTCAAGGAATCCTCCTCAGACTCTCCCAACGGTATTTGGGCACGACAAAAATTATCCACGGAAAGGTACTTCTGTGTCATGCGCTGTGAAGTTGTCCACCTGCTCTTCAAACTGTTTACCGAGCGGGCACCAACGGATTATTTCTTCTCAAAAAATTCCGCGATAGAAGCCCAGGATGTCTCCACATCTTGGTCAAAGACCATTGTATAACCCTGTATTCATGCCTCAGCAAGAGAGTAATACTCTTGTGGGGAGAAGTAGTTCCCCCTGCTGTTCGTATCGACGTCTGCTGAAGATTGCATTTTGTTGAGTGAGAGCAGGGTGGTTGTGCGGGGGATTTTAGTGTGAGTTGAGTTTGTTGCAGCTTTCAGGATGCTTTATGTGCGGGCGTATCAGTGAGAAAACTTGATGGCCTGTCCTTTGCGTTTCCTGCCAAGCGTCTATGCGTCAACGTGTCCAAACAATGTTGGCCGAAATTAAGCATCCGAGCGCATGCTAGACTCTTTTTGCATTTACATTGAGCTTTTTACATCTAAATTATAGCAATAGAAAGTCCGATAGACAGCGCAGATGTATCGCGTTGTGCAAACTTTTTTTTTGGATTTTGGCATCACCATGCTACATATTACTGCACAGACTATAATACAGGATGTAATAGTCTAACATATCCTGCTTTTCGTCAAGAGTAAATTATTTATTCTTTTTAGGCTTGGAATACTAGCACAGGTCCTTTTTCATAGCATAAGCGGTGTGATGCAGTAAAATGTGTAGAATAGTTACTAAAAAGGATGATACTGTTGCTTCTCTATACTTAATGTTCTATAACGTGCTCTCTACTAGATTTTAATTTTCCTTGCATCTCACGTGGATAGACTTTGGAGCTTGCGGCTAAAAAATCAATCTTGACGTCGAATATTTGGCGTGAAGGAATAATTATGGCGAACAATTGTTGCTTTTAAATGCGAACAATCACTGCAGAAACCAAACCTCTCAAAAACGTCTTGCGATCCTTTCATTTTAGTACATTTGGACTGCAATATACACCATAAGACGTATTCATATCGTAATTATGATACTTTTACCAGAGCGTGAGTCTGCTATTATACTAAGCTATTTCTAAACATGTACATGCCTCATGGGGTTAAATACTTCTTTCTTTAAACTAAATCGTGCTGGAACCATTTTTTTTCTAACACGCAGTAGTTGAACATGATTATGCAGGTGATTGCATTGAAAGAATAGTGTCGCGATGGTTTGCTTTCTAAATTGTAAACATGTGGTATGTTCCATTTGTCAACAACATTGAAACATGGTTTAAAATACCTTTAGAGTCTAGCGCTAAGTATTCATACTGACGGTAGTGTAGTATACCAGTGGCCTTCGATTAAAGAATCTTGGTTTCAAAAGCACCTTATATAGTTATTATCTAGTTAGTATCTACTAGAATTCTACATAGGACGGACAAAAAGAACAGTGATCAGTCCCAATTTAATCTACATATGAGAAGCCAGATCAATAAAAGCTCTTTTTACTTCTTGGCTACTGGTCTATAACCATAAAGAGCATGTAGTACATGTAAACATGCCATGAAGCGGATGCTGCAAGTAATGTCGCGTATTTTATGAACAGCTGCTTAACATTTTCAATATAATAATGAATATTGTACCAAAAATATTGTACCGAGCGAAAGTATGCCATAAGACCGGGGAATCCTATCTACAAAATCTAATTCCTGATTTTCAGTTCTCATCCTGTCCTGTAACAACTACTGTACAGCGGAATGCAACGTTGCATGATGTAAAACGGAACCAAGATAATGGATAGGAATGAAAGAGGTCCATTAAATATGTTAATAAAATTATCTCTTTCGACAGAGACAAGTATCTGATTAACTTGGTTATGATTTGAGCTCTAACTGCCGAATAAAATCATCTGTAACGAGTTCGAAGCACGTATACATGCTTACGGTGAGATTACACTAAGAAAAGATAACTCCTCGCAGAGCTGCCTTTACTAACTGTAACTTTATACTATCAGTACAGACATTCCAAGGAGTTACAAACCAATCTTTTGCCAAGATTCCAACAAAACCCAAGTTTTAATAGGCCCACCACTCAACTTAGTACCTTTATCATCTACAATGAGCCTGGAGTGTGTAAAGTGTAGATTAATTAACTAAAGAAGAGGTCTGTACGGCTACTACATCGAGAGCGAGTAGTGTAACGTTCGGAAAGGAGTTTCCATTGATTTTTCACCTTTTCAAAGGTTCGAATACCTTGTTAGAAGAGCATGTGCCCCTGATAAAGTTCATTACTTAATAATTTTTGTTGAAGTCTAAACTGCTCTCATTCAAAATCTGGTAAAACAATGATTGGCAAGTATTGATACGATTGTTAATTACATCATTTTTGATAGATGAAATACCAGATATGACTTCCAAAATTGTCAAAAAAATGCCTTAGGATACCATAATCGACTGCAATATCATCAGTAAAACGAGAGTCCAGCACCTTCGCCAGTTTAGTCCGATCCGAGCGCATAAAATGTTCGGAGCTCTCTACTAACACCCGCAAAATGGATGTACCAATTTTGAACAAAAGGTTTATCACAAGAACTGGTTGCTCCACGGAATTTTTTCAGCAAAAATTCAAACGCGACTTTGCTCATACTCAAGGACAAATACGTAGAGTATGACTGGGGTTGCCTTATTGATATCACTTTCTCCAAACATTCGCACACCTCAGTAGCCCTCCCACAGTATTCCTCCCTTATTTTTAAATTCTGGAGCTCAATGTAACGAATATGCCCATAATTTACCTCAAAAACCCTGAAATTGTCCCTCCACTAACCTGTACCAAAGATTTAAACTTTAAGAAGACATCATTGCAACTTGTGGACTGTACCCACGCACCAGTGTCAGACAAAAGACCATAACTCTTTGTTCCCAGCCAACTACATGGAACCACCTTAGCTATCTCTCGTGGTTCTCGAAACATTTCGGACCCTACCAATCAGCCACTACTTTATGTCTCCTTGCCAATTGGACCAATCGAACTTTGCCATGATTTTTAGTGCTGTCGTTATCACTGATAGCTGCTACATGAGCCTTCAAAAACTTGCAGTTTGATACCTATAGGGTCTCTTTTTCTAGAATACCTTTGAATTCAGAACCGATTGCTTACAAATTATCTCTGCTGGTGTTGAGTACTTTTTCTATATAAAACCTGGTCTGATTCTCCGGCCTGTCTATCGGAAGCATCAAACAACACGGGTTTTATGGTGTGCGGTGTATGCTACACAGCAGATACTGCAGTGATACCTGTAGTACTGTATTTTCCACCTACATTTAGATTATACTTTATGATACTGTATAGTCTAAAATGATAGTATAGCATAGCAAAGTTCAGGCAACCTCATACCGCTACAGATATGGTGAGAAGTATACATGGAGCTACAGCACGGGAGCCTGCAGACTTTGAGATGGGAGTCTGCAAACCTGGAGATGAGGACTGCAGGCTACCATTCTGTAGAATTCTTCTCCGATTCCATGCTGCTGGAATTTTACAATTTTTTGAAACAAAACAGAAACGCCATTTAACGTGAAAATTACAGTCCATTTCAAAGTCGCTTTACCATAAAATGGCGGTTAAAACATGCAATTAAAAATGGACGGCTTCGTACAATTACAAAATAGAGGGTTCAGTACCGTAACGAAAGTTTGACCGTTCCAGAACAACATTAATCTACCGATTAAGTATTGTCGAATGTTTCCGAAAATCTTCCAACTCCCTTTCGAGATATTTTGTGTCATCGTATTTTATCGCTTAAAATACCCATTTATATTTGTTTTGGATTGTTTTGCGAGTGATTTACCACGAGCACTATTTTGTAACGATTAATTCTAAATTGGACTCACTACACGTTATTTTATACAGAAAATAGCCAATTACTTTCTGATAATTAGTTTTAGTGTAGCCACGTAAATTAAGGTGGGACTCATAGCAACAGATTCTTCTCCATATTTTTATTATTAAGCACGCATACGTAGACATCACCTAAGCACGGAAAATTGCACGCGGAAGTTTTGATATTAAATAAAAACGAAAGACTTGACGGAAGTTCCGAGTACCATTGCTTTCTGGACTCTCAGATTAAAAATCTTGTATTCTAGAATATTCAAGACGAACATCATTCATTCTAGAGCGTTTATGTAATTATGAATTACTCCGGAGTAATTTAATCAACAAATTGTTTCTTAAGCCATTGCGTTATGGCTCCTTCAAAGAGTCCGAACAGTTGCGTGTATATCTCTGCTTTGATGAACATTCATTTCATAGAACGGACAGCTCTTCGCTACTGAAATGAACAATTTTTGTTTTTCAATCTCTCACGTAGATTTCCAATGTAAATTGTAATCCCTACCATTCCTCAGATTACACCGTACAATTTCAATTCGACTTGGCACTATCGGAGGATTGGAAGCCCCTTTTCCTCCGTTAAACCAGACGCCAGTGTTCACTAATATGCACACAACAGCCTGTTGCGCCAGATCCTACCATGGAGGGATCAACTTAAGTTGATCCTACTGCTTTTTACTACCCCTACAAATCTAGTAGAGCCTACCCACTGCAATTTAATGCGACAACGAGGATTGGTGGCACCGGGAGACTTAAGAAGTGTCACAATCCGTCACTTGCGCAAAGTTACTCTGTTTTTCCTTTCCCTTGTTATGCTAGATCATAGAGCTGTGATAATTTTGTCAAACAGCCAGAGCAGTTTTCTCACAGAAATGTGGCGGAATTTGTCATCAGTGCTAATTTATCCATCCAAGATTCTTCCCAAAATTTCCACGCAAACATGTATTTTGTATATTTTTCTATGAAAGGATCGGTAGCTTATGAGATAAAATATGAGAATAGAGACCCCTAAAACCAAATGAGGAGTAATGAGTTTTACCTGTACGTCTTGATCCGTCGTCGTTCAGCCTCCCTCAAAACAGATTTGTTACCATATCGTAAAATACACGTGAAAAACAAATGTGAAATGGGTGCACACCATTGCACCAATGAAAATATTCAGAACCTTGACCGCTCACTTGTTATCTTCGGCCCCACAGATCACGGTTAATGATCACTCAGGAATAATCATATCCATTTTTTCTTCTGTCATCTCAGGTTTCATTATTGATACAGACAGATCGATGCACAGTAATATCAATTCAAGAGCAATTATCAGCAATGTTGCGAAAATAATTCTCTCCATTTAAATTATAAGAGCTATAACCACAGAGTTCAGCCTGTCCATATCTCCTCGCCCCTATTCGCACCTTCCAACTTCACCTTCACCCTGATAATTTGAATGATGAGCCGAAATACGAACGCACTCTAGAACATCCAATAGATCAAATATTCCATCTGTAGGAGGGGATGAAAATTGTATTTCTTTCACTATCGCACGTGAAAACGATATTTTCTTGCTGAAAGTGTCAATCCCGTCACCATCAATAAACTTGAAACTCCGTATTTCAGCAAACTGTAGTTCAAATACAAAAGAAATTAACGATGGCACGATGGTTGAAGAGGTAATTGTGGCTTCAAAGGTTTTTTTATTGTCAATTTTATACATATGCAAGGTGCCAGAGGACTCTGCATTGACCACATCCCCAGAGATTTACATCTGCTGCCATTCTTCATGGATTTCGCAGGCTATCTTGTAAATACACCAGGCGTCCTTCGCAGTCTTTTCACGACTTTCAATAGCAAACTAAATAGCCATAATTATCATGAAAACCATAGTAACTATCCCTAAAGGCCCTGCCCACCCTTTCGTCATTCTCTGAAGTATCATATCCAATATTGACCTGGCAGAATCATTCCAGCATTCGAAAAACTGTAGGAGCTCTCGATACTTGCTATCAGTGGAAAAAGGCTTTTACCCTACTATAAAAGTGCGTAGTAAGTCCTTAAAAACTATTTATAGTGATTTCAAAGTTCTGACTCGTAATAGAATCTTGTTTTCCTGCTGTCTTAAATTTGCAAAATCGTCGCGAGCAGCCTCTTGAATAATTCAGAAGTCCCACAAACCACCAAGAAAACTAAGGAAAACACCTGAGAATAAATGTTTCATCCTCTGCACGGTGTGTTTGACACTGACGTGCATTGCCAAAACCAATACTTCTCGGACATATTTTATAAATTTTTTTTACAGAATTTATATGGATATTATAGCTTCGCACGTTTGTTGATCAACTGCCCAAAGAGTCTTTATAATAAAGACGCATCATTTTTCGGAAGCTTAAGGCCTTTCTTTGACGACTTCCCGCTCCAGATCCATTTTTTCATTTTTCATATTCATATGGACGTTCTACTGCTCCAACAGTACCTTCTTCCGAACTTCTTTCCCCGATGATCTTTTCACTTTCAAAAGAGGACTGCTCGCCATGATGTAAACCCTTCTTTGAATAAAAGTGTAACTTTGCGCTTGAACTCGCTTTTGCGAATGATACGGCACAACAACAATTATCTTTGCCCTTGCAATTGTTATTGCGATGCAGTGTGGTGTATGTTTGCAGTCAGGGGACTGACTTGTTGATGAGGGAGGGTAATAAAACAATACTATCGCAGTAGGAAGGGAAAAAGAATGGTAAAGAAATCTGTCCTGAGGTTTTGGATCGGTGGGTAGAATAAGGTGCGAACTTGCGCGAGAATACGCTATTGCGATGCAATTGGAGAGGGACGTTGATTAATCAGTAGCAGAGGGGGCGGAAGGAATGGCGACTGTACGAAAGAGGCTTGGCAGTCGGATAACATTACGAAATGTTTCGATACCACCCATGAGGGAACAGCATTGGCTTGCAATCACTTTTTGCTAAATTTTATTTTCTAAATGCCGAGGGCGGGCATTCAGAAAAGAAAATTTAACAAAAAAGTATCACATGTTGATCAGTATGATACCAAGATATTATGCAGATGCCAAGTAAGATTTTATCGAGCAGATTTTGAGTTCAAGATCGGGTACCACCGAATGATGACCAGTATGTTTTCAATTACAGCCAAAAAACATATTTTTTGCTAAATTTTAATCTCTGAAAACAGCTAATTGGTTTCTAGATATCGTAAACTTTCAAAAAATAATTTTCTGCCATTTTAAGGTGCAGCGGCAATATTTTGATAAAGTTTGTTCATACCCACTATTTTGAAAGTTTAGCATGTTTCACGCTCGGTCGGCCGGATAGGCCTCCTTCCCGCCTGCATTTCAATCATCCCATATACTCTGCTAACTCTAAAACCACCCTGTCGATCTGTTTCCAATCTTATTAAGATCTCACCGCATTCTCCCATTAGCAAACCCCTTTCCCATCGATCCATCTCTCTTCTCTCCGCCAACTCCGAGGTGAGTCACCACATCCTTTTTCAGTACATACCCTCCTCTCTTCCAGCCCTCTCCTCAGAAAACGAGATTGCAGTTCCTTGACTCATCACCCTTCCCTCCCCAGCGTTGCAGTAACAATTTCGTGCGTAAGTGAAACCGATGCTCTCCTCTTCCTCCTCCAGCCTCCGCATCTCAGTAACGATTACATGCAAAGATGAAAAATTATCTTTCCCTTTCCCCTCCTCTTTCAACCGCCGCATCGCAGTAGCGATTGCTTTAGCAAGTGTTAACTATTCTGTCTGATTCTTCTTTCAATCTCTGCATCGCAGTAACAGTTTCCCAAAAACGTCTGATCACGTTATCCGGTCTCTAACAGTTTTCTACCGACTAGGGATGTCACAACAAAAATTTGAAACTTTTCTTTTCAAAATACGCGTTGAAATAGCAACTGTGTGCGCAAATTCATCTCGTTTTACTCGTTTGATTTACTTGTTTTTTAAAGATAAGCAATAACGAGGAGCACAGTACCTATTCATCTGATGAAAATGGCTGCGGGTGCAGCCTCCGATCCTCATAATGATAGTGCAGGAAGCAATCCTGTACGAATCACTGATGACGAGGGGAATCAGTTAAGTAACAGCAACATATCCGATAGGAGTGCTGGAACTAGTGCTACTAGAGCCGAAGAAAATCATGGTAGCAAGTCGGAGTTACGCGATACAAACGCTGGAAACAAGACTGATCTTAAAATGAATACCGATGGAAATCAAGGCAGCAATCCCAGCCTACCACAGAGTATAGAAACAAGGTACATGAATAGGATTTCCGTACGCGCCGCAGCGAAGGATCAATTTTATTTCCAGATAAATCTTAAGGTAAAGCGAAATATGCTCAGAGGATGAGCTTCCTTGGACTCAATGTTCAAGCAGTATCACCCTGATTCGCACAACGAATAATTGTAAGACGAATGTGAGACTTACGATTTAAAAAAGGTGAAGGGCTCATACCACTCACTGGATTTGGAATTGGAATTGTTTTATGTAACAATGGCGTTCAAGATGGTGGATCCAAGGAAGCATCAAACTCCTGAGGAATCTTTCCTTATCACTGGTAGTGATGCTTGGATTCGTACCTTTTTGACGGACAATTACTCTATGATGGGTTCTCATATCAGCAGTTTGACTTCGCTCAAGGCATAAAAATATGTACTCCATCGCAATTTGTAGATGGAGATCCATTAATGCTTGCAGATTCTATTTAAAGACTGGTCGGTTTTATAAATGACTATCGTCGCCTCAAGGTTGATTCGAGTCGAGCGCAGTTTTCTCTGATTGTTATCAGTGACAGTTTTATAACTGTTTCCAAGAAATGTAGGTTGCTTCATTACTTTTGGAACTAATATAGGATTGAAAGTGAGGAGTAGCGGCTTGAATTTTTCATGCCAGCTTATTATCGAGATGTAAGACAAGTTCGTCGCTTTTCGAATATGAAGTCTCGCGTTGGTGTGATGGAGTGGGCTGTGTACATGTGATTCACATTATTCCATAATCCAGTAGGGGCTGTCTCTGTCTACTGGAGTGACTAATCGAGTTCGACTGAGTAGATTGAGCGTGGATATTTCATATATAGTGCTTGTTACGCACTTAATTCGATTGAAACAATTCATTGTTTTGTTTTACTTTGTTTGGCAACTTTATCAACAAAAAATGGTAGATGTTAATTTCTGCCATCAATGCGAGGGCTCATTGCCCTCTTTGAATAAGTTTATGCGGTAGTTCAAAACAAATAACATCGGAAGATGCAGAGAATCGCAGTTTGATTTAGCTGATCCTCCATATTGATTCAGTTATTCCATTGCCGAATTTGTTCGGCGCAGCTTTTTTTGTAGCATTTTGAATGAAAATTTACTTTTGATCTTGCACCAATTTGAAAATTATCCTGTCGGGGCCCCGTCGATTTTTCCCTCCCTGGATCGGATGCATCTCCTTCTCACCGCCGCCATCCTCAGACCTGTCACAGCCTCCACATCTCAGCAGATCCATCTTTGTTCTAGCTAATAGCTAGAACACGCATGCCGGACAGTCCTGTTTCAAACCTCCCTTCTCCGTTGCTACAGACCATCCCTCTACGCTTCTACGAACCATCCGTCTCTGCTGCTATCATTGTTGATTTCTTACTATAATTCTAGCTAATTGCAATCAAGTCAAGTTATTCAGTTCTCAAACTCCGGCGTGTGCCAGTTCCACTTTGTTGATCCTTCACAGATTCGTTGAAAATTCCCACTGCACGTACCTGTTCAGCTCCTCTACACGATATGTCGTCCTCATATTCCGACGTTCCCGAGCTCCACTCTGTCTGTTCTCCGTGGATCGATTCTGCATGGATGCCCGCTACACATATCCTCCTCGATTCACAGTGAACCTATTCGAAGCTTTTGCACTTTCTTACCGCCCAGACTGATTTAAAGGGAACTAATTACCCCATCCGCGGAACATCTAATCTATTAGGGTAGATTTTTTCTGAGACTCTAGTACAGAAGCTAGCTAATATCTAGCTTGCGCAAATGAATTCACCTTATACAAGAGTATCTAGGAGCTCTTCGCTTGGAGCGGGTTGGATTTACGAATTCTTACAGCATGCGAGTGAAGATTGAGTAGGTTAATGCATTTACGAAACGTGTGAGACTTGATACTGATTTGGGCGCAGGAGATCAATTAACAAAGAAATGGAAGAAAAATAATGGAGATACATGACGAGATGCTACTAGGCACCCTTATCTTAAGATTGTAGGAATTCGTCGTCTTTTCAGAGATAGTAAGCCCTCACGCAGAAAGTTTGCTACTTGTGAGACCTCGCGGACTTAGTCGTGGGGCGCCTCAAAAGGGAAAGGAAAGAAGGAGAGGAGGTGGGTAGATTATAGAGCTAGAATGACTAAAGGAAAGGTGAGCACAAAGAATTGGCAAAGCTGGGCGTGCGTCCTCCCTCTCGTTAGTCCTCCCTAGTACCCGGGTTCCAGCGACACAGCGAGTTCCCTTTATTAGATCTAGCCTGAGCAGGTTGTTCCGCACCATTACCCTCAGGCGGCGCCGTCTCTGTTCGACGACGACGGAGGACTGTATGCCCAGATCATTCATATCGCGCGATGATTGGCCCAAGACACACTTCATGGTGTCAAAGGAGTACCCGCCGGCACCTGTTACGAGACTCACGTAACGCGCACGTGTGCACGTGTGCCTTCAATGCCCGTACTGCTCAGTCGAGGATGTGACCTCCGGTCTCCATCCTGCGCAGACTCCCATAACTCGGGATCAAATCTGCAGCGCTGGTAGATGATATACTGAGACAGATGTCTCCTTCCAGTTGTTCATTCTAGGCGAGTACCAGGCGTTACATACTACAATTCGATCATTATCACGTTTTTACGCTGATAAACCCGGGAAAAAGCTATTAATGCTTTTTTTATTACACCGATAAGCTTCCCCGTTGGGATGTTTCAGCTACTCGGGAACTACGAGGATTAAATCACCGCGGAGTCGGGTTTTCTCATAGCAAATCTCTCCTCGGTTTCGCTGTTTGCGGATGAACCGCAATCTATTTATTCGAACGGAAATGAAAGTTTAAAGAAAGAAAACAATCTCTCGGAATCTTTGCTTTATCTTGCCATCAGTGGTGAAGAAGTTTCCTTTTCTCCACCTGCTGCTGTTTTTGTCGAAACGGAAAAGAGTGATTAGGAGTTCTTAGATTCCAAAACATCCTATTTGGCGGAAAGGGACAATATACCTGTAATTCCAAAGACTTAGTACGATACTGGCTGGGGGATTTTAAAAAAATTCACTGGAACTAACACGGAAAAGGATCAATTGAAAACCGTCAACTTTAACCATGCCCCTGTTGATGACAAATGTGCAGAGAATCCTTCACAAACAATTGGTTCCGTGAACACTAAGTTTAGTAGAGTGCATAAAGTTGTCCCTCAAACCAATGGTTACAAGTCAGCGCATCATTTGGGTGTTTTTTCTGTAAATTCTTTCCTGTAAACCAATACTTTGAGGCCAGTTTCGAAGAATATTGTACCGAAGACCAATGGTACATAGTCCGCGGTTCCCAGTAAAGCAAAAAAGATAAAGCCCGAAATTTCATTGATGTTTTTTTGGTGGTCGCAACTACTAAGTTTAATGCAGAGCAAAATGTTGTACCACGAGCCAATGACCGCAAGTCGGCGCATCATTTGGATGGTGCTCCGGTGACTTCTGTCCCACGAACCATCTACTTGAAATCAGATCAGACTGCTAGTGTGCCGAAGATCAATGGTACGCAGTCAACGGTTCCCAAAGAAGCAGAAAAGGGTAAATTTCCGGCAAACATTGATGCTAATGTTGCACGTTGTGGGTAAAAATTTAAAAAGATCGTTTACTGCAGACAAGTGCGTCAAAGCGGCATCTGTCAAGATTGACGAAGAGCGAACTGATTTACCAGTATCCAATGATTTTAAGTCCATGCGTTCAGTTCATCCACCGAAAGAGAGGCTTATTCCGAATTCCAATCTGGAAACCTTCCATACCGCACCAAAATACAATCCAAATATTGATAACGGAGGTTATACCTTCCATTCGGATGTTTCTAAGTCATAGGCTGCAGAAGATGAAGTTAGAAAGTAAATTATACATGGTAATCTCAAGGAGGATGGTGGTGCACCTTAATTGGCTGCAAGTGAACTCTCATAAAATCTCGCAGGTGAACATTCAGCAATGTAAATACGCCTTCAAAGGAAGGAAAACAGGCGAAGGTCTCCTCCTGCAAATGTGTGATAAGTTGATGTTAGTTCCTTTAATGTCGAAGTTATTGAATTGAAATGTGTGCAAGCAGGCTATATGATTTTCTTTAACTACCCGGAATATATGGGCTATGACTCCGTTCGATGGGGAACTGCTTGCTTAACGGAGCACAAAAATTTACCATACCCTATTGAAGATCGAGAATCCCTATATGTCATGAGGTAGCCTGTACTAACTAGTGACGCAAGCTGATGTGCAGCGTTCTCATAGTAAAATGTAGCGACAAAACTGGGAAGATTGCTGAGGAGGAATGGCAGCTTGAACAACAAAGAGTGGTTTATCTTCATGATCTTTGAAGTACCCCCAGGAGGGAGAAAGACATACAAGATATGGGAATAAAAGAAGTTTTGATACTACCTTTTCTGTGCAATATGGGTAACGAGCAAAGTATTCGATTTTCTCATTAACAGTATCAATGAGGGACCTAGTATCAATGAAATTGAACCTGCGACAGAATTAGAAGTAACTATCCATCGCCGGCTTTTCGTAGAAAGTCTTGAATCAATCGTTGTTTCTGTTACTCTTGAAAAAGTTTTGGGGTTTATTATGAGTTATTTTCAAAAAGAATTCTTGCTCAGAAACGACAATCCTGAGATAAAATCAAAACCGGGCGGCGAAAGAAGACTTGGAGACACGAATAGTTCTATGAAACGAGCACTCGGCCAACTACGTCAGTTCTACTCGATCACAGCAATTGGAATGCTTGGACCTGGATAGTCTGACTTCGTTATATGTGGTTTCTAAGTCTTGGCTCATTTCTTTAAATCCATGAAGAAGAGATACCTAGAGCCACTCTGTCAAATGGCATGTTCAAACCACTCTTTTCCAGAGAGGTAAACTTTAAGTTTTCTTTCAAAGTCTCCAAGCGTTCGTGGAAAATTCCGATCTTCGAGTCTTTGTGGTCAAAGAATCTTTTCAAAGAAGATCTTTTCGATGCTTTGGTCAATTCCATTTTATCCTTTATCTCACACGGCAAAGCTTGATGTATCGACGATTGATGGTTTCCTCTCCATTCTACTCCCATATATGGAATTTTACCCAAGAACAATCACTGTGAAGAATATTTCTAGCTTCTTTCGAAGAAGGTCTTTCCTTGCAATATAGCTTTGTTCTACAACCAGTGATTACGGGAGTAAAGGTACTTCTTTTAGCTTTTATATTTCTTGTTCAATGCTGTTTATTATTAACCTGTGTCCTTTGCTAACTTTGTTCTGCGCTTGGTGAGCTTCTTATATCCTTTGATTAGAGGTGTTAGTGTTATGGAACCATTGGTTTATTGTCCGGAACCGGTGATGCGGAAGTAGCTTTTGATTTAGTGTAAGCGCATTACGTTAGCGTGACATATACTTGTCGTTTTATCATTGGTTAAAGCACAAAGAATAAATTAATATACCTGTGGGGGGTGCTGGGGGCGTTTAGTTGCTCGCAGATTAGTGAGCCGCAGAGTACAGTAACAACTCCCTGTTTCTGTACCTTGCCGGAGGTGTACAGTAAAGTAATAGTACTGTATGATCAGTCTGTTTTGTAGAAAGTTGGAATTGGTTGGGTTTGTTGTTGTTTCTCCGGTTAGTCAGAAAGACGCCTGGAGTTTCCTTTATAGAGAAAAAGATTGTTGATGGCGGTTAGAGAATTTCGGTACCTGAGAAGCAATGAGCGTTTCGACTGGCTACCATCCTCTTGTCCAGTAGTGCTTTTCAGGAAGGTGCTGGCCAATATGAAAATAGCTCTTGACTGAGCTACATAAATTTGGCTCGTCCAAGGGCTACTGTACCTACCAGTTAAAGGCGATATCTTTCCTTTAAACGTACGAATATTCCAATACACCGCCTCGGAAGAACAAATTTTCAGCATTCATAGTTCATGGCCGCTGCTGCTGCTTAATTAGGTGGATTTAAATTGCTTCTTTTGGATTCAAGATTGTCACGCTGGTACTGCTTTTCAGAGTGCATGTCTGCTACTGCTGCCATTAAGAGTTGAATTTCAACCACAGGAGCATTCTATGCTCGTAAATTGAGTGGGCTTGAAACTACTTCCTGCTGCTGCTTCCGAAACTGCTACTGCTTCTTGCAAAACTTCTCCTGCTTCGATAACTGCTGCTGTCGCTTCTAATACTTCTGCTGCATCTAGAAGCTTTGCTGCTCCTCCTGCTTATGCTGCTGATTCTGGTACTAATTTACTAATACTGAATTAATCAATTACAAGATTCAAACATCCCCATTCGATCCATTGGACACAATCCTTCTCTGTTCATGGGTTTCGTTAATAATTCATACTTGCTACTCACAGAAGGAGCGTTTTGCAACTCGATATTTCCGTTTCTTTTTAGTTCTTTCTCTTTGTGAACTCTAAGATCAATATTCTCGTTCCTTGGTGATATGTAGTCCGCAGTATCCATGAAGATTGCTACCGAGCTGTCGCACGTTAAAGTAGTAGGCGCAAAGTAATTCATTTCATGCCATGGCGACTGATTGCAAATTTCTCAGAAAAGCTTTCGAATCCAGGATAGTCCTTTTCCACATGCTGCAAGGGCCACATACTCAGCTTCACCAGAAGAGCTCACTATTAATTTCTGCCGTTTCGGCTTCCAGAAGATTGGTGAACCGTTTATTTCGACCATAAAACCAGTGGTTTAGAGTCTTGAGTTTATACATCCGCCCCAGTGGGCATCAACAGAAGCACCAATGGATTGAGCAGTGATACCATATGTATTGCCGTAGTGCAAAACGAACTGGTTCGAGCCATTGAGATACCTTAGGAGTCGTTTTACCAATTTAATATGTCTTCCAGTGGGAGCGTGGAACTGAAGAATTAAAGCAGAGACTGGTAATGATAAGTCCAGGCGAGTAGAGACAGTCAAGTATAGTAGTCCGCCACTAATACTCCGCTAAGTTTGATGGTCATCAGAGGAGATCAACGCCTCCTCATAGAGCTCTGGAACTAATTGCTGGATGTCCGTTGGGAGTGGAGTCAAGACAGCATTCGATTGTTTCATTCTATAGGCATTCAGGAATTTATTGCAGTAATCTGGCTGGTTAATTCTGATGACAAATGGAGAACGATTAATTGGCCAGCCGATGAAAGACCTCAGTGCTCCGAATAACTTTATGACAAAAATTGAAGCGAAGAACCCACGTATGCCTTTTGGCGGTCCCCACTAAAGGTGGAGCGAGCCTTTGGTAGGTATTGTTCAGCAGTAGAGTCCAAAGGTTTAGAGCGAAATGTCCATTGAAATGGCAGAGGTCTTATTGTAGCGGTTCGGGGTACTTAGGACCAGGTTTTCCTTTTGATCAAGGCGCTGTATTCTCGATCGATAGCCTCAGCCCACTGTGGTATGTCACAAACCTCTGCAAAATTCGATGGCTCAGTTGCCGAGTTCACGATATCCTTTGCCTCCGAAAATGCCAATTCTGGGTTCTGCTGGTGGATCGAAGTCATGCCTTGAATCAATTCATCTTGTCCAACCTCGCAGTAGTCCTCATTAGCTATTTATATCACATGCTGGAGAGCAAGTCCACCTAACATTGGCGAGATGCTCGGCAACTTATTCCTGGAGATAATAGTGAAGTCAGCTCTTCTGAGAACTCTGACGTACTTGGACTCTGGAATGTACACTCGAATCAACCTAGTGTCCGATTGCATTCCAAAGAAGTTCCCGAACTAGGATATTGGCTTCAATTTCTTGGCTCATTCCGTATAAGATCGGTAATTGAACGCAAAGCCAGGTTGACCAAATGTTAAGAATGATTTCAAGTCAATCACCGTGCTTGAGTACCAGAGGCGAACTGGAATGTTTCCGTTGACTCCTGCAGCAGTAATTCGGTTACGTAGCCAATTTCCATGTTTCAAGGCCTCGCCCACAAGTTTTGAAGAAGATATCTGTCGAACAGGAGAACTCTAGCCCTTATCTAATGCTTTTGAACAAGTCTTTCTGCAGTTCCATTACTCTCTAGAGCCTGTGGAGGTGATGGACTGATCTCTATACCACAAGAATGAAAACAATTCTTCATCTGTAATGAGTCTAACTTTTTCCATAGCGGAAGCACCAAGGCCGATGGTAATGACGCTTTTTTCCTTTGCGGAGAGTTTAGTCCATTCGCTTCGCGAGCCAGATAAAAGAGAGACTGATGTGCCTCTCAAGCCAATCATTGCAGGATCATCAGCTCTAGGAATGACTGTAATGCGCCTTGCCCAGATGATGCAGTCCGAGGGCTTATCAAGAGGTTCGACACGGAACAGGCTCTTTGATTCCTTTGAGAGATCCATGCTAGCTCTCAGATTTCAAATGGCTGTCGGCCTCTTGGCTATTCAAGTTCTTGATCTTGAGTACTTGAGTAGTTGAAGAGAGTCGGACTCCCGGCTCCAGGATCCTCACCGGGTGAGACTGCGATTTATAGAGCTAAATGACTCTTCCCTGCGCTAGTCCAGGTCGAGAATGGCGAACCAAAACTTAATGTGAAGGATCACTTAGAGCACAGACTCTAGGCCCCCAGTACACTCCGTGTAGGGAGTAAAACACAGGAGCTCCAAAAGAAAGCACCTAAGGTTTGATCTGACTTCTTTGCCGTCTCTGCACTACCTGCCTTGGTTGGTTTTGCGGCTCGTCGTCAATCTTAATCCCCGTACCGCAGAAAAAAGTCCGTTTTGCGGCCCGACTCCTCGTTTCTACTCGCCTCGTATCTGTGTTACCTACCTCTGATTGTCTCACAGCCCGTGTCTAGCTTCAACAGTAAGTCTAAATCTCATCAAAACTTCTTTCTTTCATATATCTTTCACGCTTCTTCCTCAGCCTTCTTCTAACCGCGCCACGCCCTGCCTCCAGTGGTCATCTGCCGCTCCGTCTTTCTTCGAGGAATCAAGATATCTCCAAACGACCCTGTCGTCTGCCGTATCAATTGCACTTCCGAAGAATACTCATTAGACCCTGTTCAAGCCCCGCCTGGATCCGAGAAGCCTGGATCCGAGAAACCGCAGCTTCGCCCGAGGTGCCGTTTTATCGACTAATCCGCTATTAAGTCTGACGGTGAAGGCGGTGAGATAACCTCCACTACAACCACTCCGTATGTCTTTTCACACCCTACTTATTCTCACAAGAAGATTATTTCTCCCAAGGAGAACGATTTTCTTCAACACATCTTGGCATTGGGTACAAAGAAAAAGCCCACAATCGGGAACAACTCCAATAATCCAGTCAAGCTCCGCTCAAAGCCTCTCCCCGTCTCTGCAACCCATGTGACGAAACCAAAGGGTCACAAAAAACGATTACAAACGTAGCTGCCCCCGTTCTAGTTATTAAATTGATCTCTCCTACTCCAGCACCTCCGCCACCTCCGACTCTTCAGGAACCTTGGGCACCTCGAGAATCTCCGATAACTCCAGCTTCTGTCCTATTCACTCTCATCCAATCTCCTTTATCGCCTAAGGTGCGGTCTCTTCCTGTTGACCCTCCAGCGTTAAGAATCCCGACTCCGCTTACAGTCAAACCTCTCTCTCCGGCTCCACTTCTTTCGTCCAATGTACCTTCTCCTCCACCTCCTGTAGCACTTACAATAACCTCTGTGTCGCAACCCAAGTCTTCTTTCCTCACCTGTGATCTCTGCCAGCTCAAAGTATCGGGTCCGAAGCAACTTACTCAGCACAGAGGTGGTAGGAAGTGCCGCAACAGATCTGAGCGGAAGTCGACTATTACCCCTTGTGACCACTGTAGCCGCGTCTTCCAAACTAGGCACGACCGCAACAAACGCATTGACCTCTAACACAAAAATTAAGTCTTGATTCACTTGGTCCCATTATACTCATCATGGAATCCTCTGCAGGACCTCATGTTGATAATCTCGAGAAGCTCCGTGATGATGACTATCTCATTTGGAAAGCGCCAATTAAACTTATTCTATCTCTCAGGGAGGTTGATAATCATCTTACAGTTGATCCATCGGAAGCATCTTCGCTAACTCACTCCGCATGGCAAAAGACAGATGACAAAAGGCAAGAGCAATCATTGGACTCACACTTCCAGATCCTCACCTTGAGCAGATTAAACACGCCCCTACGGCAAATAAAATGTGTAAACTCATTTATGATATTTTCGAAAAGCATACTCTGCAAAACAAGCTCGCCGGAAGACGTCGCTTCTATACCGCACACATGCACCCAAATGAGAAATTTCTACTATTTGATGCCCGTATTCGCCAACTTGCAGCCACTCTAAAATCCATGTCTGTGTATATCGGGGACAGTAAAATGGCCATGGCCTCCCTCAATGGCTTGCCAGATCGCTTTGACAGCCTCACATCAGCCCTTGATACTTCCAATATCGAAGATGACAAGCATTCGTTCGAATTTGTACAGAGTAGATGTATCTAAGAAGAGCAGCGCCATGCTCAGCGGTATCAAGACGCACTCAAAGTCGCTGAGACGGATGCACTCTTGGGAACCCAGTCTTCCAAGCCTCGAACAGGAACTTCCGCAGAAATGTGCATACACTACGGCAGGCATCGGGATAGCAGCCGATGCTACAAGAAGTTCCCTCATTTCGCTCCCACAGGGCATCCATTTCGAGCTCATCTTGACAGGGCCAGAGAAAGTGGAGGGAAATCCCTCAATGCTACAGAGTTTGCTGAAACTACCAAACACCCAGATTTCATTTATCTCTTTGCGGCGACTTCCCTTGCACAACAAATAGCACTTCAATCTACCGGAAGCCCTCCTATCTCATCCATGCAATGGATCTTCGACTCAGGATGTACCTCGCATGTCACTTACAAACGCTCAGCATTAACAATTTATCACCTTCTCGCGTCCCCTTCAACTCTTGACCTTGGTGCAGATTCTGCGGCTGTGATTATTGGCCCCGGTGATGTTGCGCTCACATTACGACGAAAGGGCGAAACTTTCAAGTGTGTAATGAAAAACGTATTACACGTTCCAGATCTTCGCTACCAACTGCTCTCCGTATCTGTCAGGGCAAAGTTTGGAATCGAGAAGCGCTTTAATAACGATACAGTGAGCTTTTTTCGTCATTCGGACTCTGCTCTTGTGGCGACTAGTACGCTCACTAATGGCCTATACTCTTTGGATGTCACCAAGTCTGCACTAAAGCCACCGACGGGATCTTAAGTTTCCCTGATATGCCCAATTTCAATCTGGAATAAGAGATTGGCGCACGTACATGCTCCCGGGATCAAATCAATGATCAGAAGCTGTGTCGGGAAAGGTGTAAAAATTTCACATGGAAACGGGGAAGATTATTTCTGCGTCTTTTGTATACTTGGTAAATCCCACCGTGCCACAATCCTGAAGAAAAGACAAAGTCGTTCGGCAAAACCTCTATAACTGGTTCATTCTGTTATCTTGAGACCAGATGAAACTCCTTCTCTGGGAGGGGCTGGGTATTTTGTATCATTCATCGACGATTACTCCAAGTGGACGTTTGTGTATCTTATGAGGCACAAGTCAAAGGTGGTAGATTGTTTTGAAAACTACAAAGAATTTGCGGAGAAATACACTAGCCAGTGTCTGAAATGTCTCCAAGTCCATGAGTTTCCTGAAATGAAAACTCCATTGGATGAAGATCAGCTTCTCATTAAGGCTTTATGGTCCGACAATGGCGGGGAATACCTCTCAACCGAGTTCAAGAACTTCCTAAAGGAGAACGGCATAAAACATCAGCTCACCGTGGCTCACACCCCCAGCAAAACTGAAATGCAGAACGGGTGAATCGAACCCTTCTCAATCTGACCCGTTCAATGTTACCCCAAGATGGTATTCCACAGCATTTCTGGTCTGATGCCCTTTCCACAGCTGTATATGTCCTGCATCGCGTTACTTCAAGCTCTTTGCCAGAGAACCCCACTTCTTACCACTTCTGGAACGGCATCGCCCCTGACAAAGCTTACATGCGGTTATTTGGTGCACAGTGCTGGTATGTAGTGCCAAAGAACAAACTGAAGAAGTTGGATCCCAGATCTCGTGAATCCTTTATGATGGGGTACTCCTCTCAGAGCAAGGGATATAAGCTGCGGGATATTGGCTCAGAAAGAATAGTAATATCCAATGATGTAATTTTCAATTAAACCGCTATTTGTAGACAGCCTCAAGTCACCTGTGAGCTATCGAATGGAGATTACAGCCAAAATATTTCCTCCAATAAAGATAAACCTCCTTCGGAAGAGTTTTTCGAAGTACAGAATTCCGCTGACGAAAAAGAAGATTATGAAGAGTCCACTGCCGGTGAAGAAAATCCACTCTCATCTGAAGAAGCCCATTGAGTAGCTTCTCGTCGTTCCTCTCGGATCTCAAAGAAGCCCACCCGCTGGTTTCTTTCTAGCTCTTCCTCAAATGTGTCACTTGTCACAGAAACTGCACTGCTCTCAACGGGTGTTCCCGCAACATACGAAGAAGCTACTTCTGCAGAACACATTGATTTTTGGATGCCAGGGATCAAAAAGGAAGAATATTTTATCCGTGAGAATAGAATCTTCGATCTCGTTCCAAGATAACCAGGAATGCACGTGATTCCATGTCGCTACGTTTTTCGTATCAAACACGACGTCGGTCCTAAGGTTCGAATATTCGCTAAAGGATTCAAATAAGTTCCGAGACTAGAGTACACATACACGTATGCTCCTGTCGTTTCTATTTCTGTTGTACGAATATTCCTCTGCTTGAAAAATCTGTTCGATCTGGAATGCGATCAGATGGACGTAGTAACCGCGTTTCTGAACGGTGTCTTAGGCGAAGAAATATTCATGGGGACTCCAGCTGGTTTCCGAAATCCAGACAAGCCCAACCTCTTCTGTCGATTTCTGAAGGCCCTGTTCGGATTGAAGCAGGCTCTTCGCCAATAGTATGCAAAAATATATGCATTTCTGACTTTGCAACTCAACTTTGTCAGCAACCCGCACGATCCATGTCTGTATGTCTATCGGAAGGAGACTATGTTCTGCATGATAATACTATATGTTGATAAACTCCTCATTTCAGGAAGCAGTCGACATATGCTCAACAATATCAATGCAGAATAAGAAGAGATTCAAGATGAAAGACTTAGGTCCTGTACAGGTGTACCTTTGTATTCAAGTGCAGCGAAACCGCTCCGAGAGACCTCTGAATCTTTCGCAATCAATATACACAGACAAGTTCTTGGAAAGGTTCCAAATGTCGGCCTCAAAACCTGTCGATTTTCCAATGGTCTAAAGCAATTCCAACAAGGACGGAACTAATGATCAAGAACTTCCTTCATCAGTACCATATCGATCTGCAATAGGCAGTCTCATGTACCTGATGAGCTGCACTTGTAAAGACATTGTATTCGCTGTAGGCAAGCCTTCGCAGTTCTGCGAAAAGCCGATGGTCACTCACTGGAGGTCTGTCAAATGTGTGAATCACTACTTGATACGGATCTAAAACTCTTGTAATTCGTTACGGTCCGTCTTCATCTCACACCATCACCGGACTCAGTGACTTTGATTGGGCTGGCTGCTACTCTACTCGCAAGTCTACCGACAGTTTCTTGTTCATGATGTCTGGTGGACCTATCTCATGGCGCTCCAAGAAGAAAGTATTTGTCGCGCTGTCGTCCTGCGAAGCAGAGTACATATCTCTGTACACTGCCTCTAAAGAATCTATTTGTTTGTCAGAACCTTCTCTGCAGTTTGATGAATGATAAATGCCCTGCTCCTCCTAAGATATCAGTTGATAACTCAGGCGCGATGAGCTCGTCCCAGGACAAATCAATCAATTAACGGAACAAGCACATTGATATTCGATCTTATTTTGTTCGTGAAGCGGTTTCGTCCAAAAAGATATCTGTTACTCACAGTCGAACTGAAGGCCAAGTCTCTGACCTTCTAACGAAACTTTTAGTGCGAGTGAAGTTTTTGAAGTTTCAAAGTGAGTTGGGTATTTTCCACCTGGTATTTCAAGTTAGTATTTTATTTTTTTCAAATAGAGGGGCGCTGCTGAGGTCTGTTTTAGTTTGAGGGGCTTGTTAGTGTAATTTCACTTCTTTGACTCTCTCAGACAGCTGAAAACTCTCGGCTTACAGTCATTACTACACTTTACCGTTCAACCTAGAACTTGACCGTTATGTTTATGCACTGTACAGTGCTGTAAGCTTGAGCTGATCTACTTTAGATCAGCTCAAGCAGGTTTAGTGTTAGCCACTCACCGTCGTCTACATATCTTCTGGAAACTGCCTTCGATCAACAACAAGCATCAGTCGACTCACCTTGCAGTCTATATAAGCCCATGTCTCTCTCCATCTTCTACCTTAGTAAAGTTCCTTACCACCTTCTCCCCTCTTCTTCTCGGACCCTCACTTTTTCTACCCTCCTATCTCTCTCTCCTGCTCTCCCGCTCTCTCCCTCACTTTCTGTCTGGCTCCCTCGCCCCCTCTCTCTCGTTTTGTCCATCATTTTATTGAATTTTTTTGTGTTTTCTATGTTTGATTCATAACAATAATACCTCATAAAAGGAGCCAAAGCAAGCTATAGCAGAGAGAAAATCTATAGGCCAGCCACCAGGGTGCTTTAATTGCTTATTGTAACTGGTCGTTACAAAAATTTGGGTCCAGGTTTCGATTTAAATGTTTACGTAGGTTTATTCCATCTATAGCCTACAAAAATATTGGCAAAAAGACCATAATTTTGCTTAAAGGAGTCCCTGAGGACTTTAATCAGTCTCTGTGCTTATGTCATTTCTCAAGCTCTAAAGTCACTACAGAAGGCATCACAACAATTTTAGAACCCGTAATTATATTTCACTAAAATAACCTTACTGAAATCCAACAGTTCTACCCATTCCTCCAAGTACAGTAGTACTGCGAATATTTTTGTAGTGCTGCGAATATTTTTGTAGTACCGTAATTTCCTGGGTTGGTGTCGGTCTTTGTGTTGCCTCCCTTGACTCAGGTGCATCCAACACCTACCATACATATATAAGCAAGCGCATAATCGCATATGACCAGCAATGGCCGGTGTTTCATAGAAAATGAATAAATTTCAGTACTATAGTCAAAAAAACAAATATAACAAGTACATTAAAGTATTCTACTATACTGTATTTAAAAATAAATAAATAAATCCATAATGAAATGTTTGTTCCCATCACCACCCCGTCTCCAAAACGGACCGCGGGGCCGCATATTGTACACTACAGCAACCCCGATCCTCCGCATCAACACGTCCCTTGTTTGCACTTGCTTGCTCCTGTTTCTCGGCTTGCGCTCTTTGCTTGCGTGCCTTCTCGGCTTGTGTGCCTTCTTTTCTTATCTCCGGCTTGTGCGCCTTCTTGGCTGTCGATTCCTGGCCTTTGCGCCTTCTTCTCTCCCTCACCATTTTGTTCCTATCTGCCTGCGGTGGCACAACGACGGTCCCTTGGCAGCTGAGAGATGCCGAGGTGCATTTTTAGACTGCCTGTATACTCGTGGAAGCCGATTTTTAGTTGTGCACAAACACCGCAGTGGTGCAGGCGAACCAGCTGGCTAGGTTGAGCATGTGTGGTGAAGCGCCGCGGAAGAAGATCGCTACTAAGGCAGCGTGTATGCCGAGAGAAGCGGATGCCGAATCAAATTCTAAGCTACTTCTGCATACAACGGCTCGTAGCGGCCGTGACGGATCGCAATCGAAGGTAAATGGTAAGCTGGGTAGCTCCAAGCAGTAAGGTTTAAGGTGATTCAACAGGTTCCATCAATTGATTGCCTTCTATGTTGTACTTCGTTTCTTCTAGTTTTCTCAGGCGAGCTTGATACTTCTTAGAAGATTATCCATCAGTAATTAAAGTTTTATCAGTAAATATCTTGTAAACATACTTATGAAACCAACAAAAAAACATATTATTCAAGCAATATGAACGCAACAAAACAGACATATTATTCATGCAAAAAAGAGAAAAATTCTACTACAATAGTAACTTTGCGACTATTGTGGCCAGCGAGAATGGAATGCACTAATTTTGCGGATTTCTGGGGCGAAGCACAAAAGGAACTAAACGCCTTGCGTGGATAGCACATCGGTAGTGGTCTCCACCAAAGGAGGTCAGTCAATACAACGGGTGGTCTCCCTACCCGGCCCTACCCTGCACGTCCCGAAGTATCTGTGCTTGAGAGCTGGATACTTATATGTTGTCGGCCAGGCCGCCTCATGTGTGACAAGGACCCAGACGCTGATGTTGAACCCTACAGGTTCCGCAAATGCCCAATTTTTTTATACTCGCTCTTGTTCGTCCCTTCTTCGTTCCAGAAGTACCACGTTTGATAGCAGCTCCAATCGGCAATGGGTCTACGAGGCGTTAGAAATGAGAGCTATGGCTTCTGATGATTCCATGCGTGTCATCACTTCGTACATCAACTCGAACGGTGGTGCTCCGGAGGAGAGACAACGACAGCGGTATCCATACTAAACGTCATGCAGACTCTCCTTCCAATCCATTCCCTGACCTAGAACCACTTTCTTGACGGCCGTTTAAATGTTTTGTACCATCCTCTCGGCCCTAACTACCACTCGACATGGGGTTATAGGCCAGGGTAGTGCTCCAATTGATTCCGTGTTTCCCCAAAAAGGCAATAAGAGAAGAAGCTGTGAACCATCCGGCAATGTAGGATGTAATGGTCATCGGGGCCCAAAATGGAACAAAATTTCCTTCTCTATAAATTGAGCAACTGTCCTGGCTGACGAATCTTCGGTGGCCAAAGCGATTGCGGAACCCTTTAAATGCTCTACCTTAATGAGCAAAAAACTCGCCCCGCCCTTCGACCTCAGAAGTGTCCCTGCGAAGTCGATCGAACAAGTCTCCAATATGTTTGGCGGCGGGATTTCAGGCTTGTACGGTATGGTGGAATAGGTTTTGCCTTCTTACATACCTTATAACTTTTTACGTAGTTTTTTATGTCCCTATGCATATACGGCCAACAGAAGCGGTCGGCGACAAACTTCTTCGTGGTTTCAGTGTCCCAGTGCCCAATATCGTCGTGGAATCTGTGGAGTATCGACGTCCCATTTTCAATGAAGGGGACAGCCTTGAGTCTCATTTTCGTGCGTCGTAGTAGTTTCCCCTCCCATGTCATGACGCGCTTCGCCATACGCACGATTTAAATTCTCTTGGTTTCGTCTTCCTCCCCGATCTTAAACTCCTGCAGATGACGAGCGACCTCAATAAGATGGTATTCCAATTAATGTAATTCTACGAAAACGACTGAACCAATTGTTGCAAACAAGTCTCCTTCGTCGACACCTGAGTATGGTGTGGAACAAGTGGCGACGGCTGGCGACAGATAATTCGCCGCGCCATTATTTGCGCCCGGTCTGTACTCTAACTCGTATTCAGCAAGAAATTCTATCCTCTGCGCAAACCTTCCACTTATGTCATTCTTTTAAAAGCATAGCGAAGGTCTTAATGATCGGTAACCAACCTGAATGGTAGTCATTGAATATTTCTTCTGTATTGGGCAGAGGCCAACGATCGGCCTTCATCTTATGGTTCAAAGTGAGGTAGTTCACACATAATCTGTGCTTTCCGTCCTCCTTGGAGGCTACTACCACAGACGAGTACCATGCAAAAGACGCTGGGGTGATAAGACCTGCTTTCAGCATTTTGTCAACTTCTTGTCGGACCGTATCATTGTGGCGCGGAGCAAGGCGACGAGCTCTGTGATGAACCGGATTTTGATCCTCTCAAATTTTTTTCCAGTGGAACCACGGGGATGGAGCTCTTCAATTTCCCAAGGGACTATTGCATTCGGAGTTAATCGTTTACTCGCGCCTGGCCTTCTTCTTGAAGGTGCGCTAGACGGGCCCTTAGAGCGCCACGAACTTCATCCTCTTATTTAACGGTGGTTCTTTCTCCCTTAAAAGGCTTCTCATCTCCTTGTTCCACCACGTCTCCATGGATAATTAACACAAGTTCTTCTTCGGACAAATCCGATGACTCCAGCCCAGCGTTCGAATCAGAAGTGAAATCTTCGCTGGTAGTACCGATATCTTAACATTCTACGCGCCTCTTGTCGGTTTTTTTCGCATCAGTTTCGAGCGGTAGCACGACCTCTTCCGACCTGATGAACATGTGCAGACTCTGTGCTCCAAAGTCTAAGCTCGTGAGCATAGATGCGAGTGGAGGAAGTCCAGTGATAATTTCAAATGGAGATGTCTCAATAGAAAGTTAGTCCAACTTGGCACCTTGTTCTCCGAAAGTTGAAGAAAAAATCAACAACGAGCTGACACAAGGTTAAATTTCTCCATTAACTACTTTTATCTTCCTTGACGTAAAATAGATATAAGCGTGGAGACAAGGCAGCGGACATCACGTTGGGTCCGGCCCTAAATTCTAGCAAAGCCCAAAATTTGGTGCCATAAACCTTAAGTTGTACGAAGCGTAATAGGCGAGACTCCGGTTTGAACACGACTGCGACGCGGGGTACCGATTGCTTCTTGAGCAAAGGGCACATTATCTCGGTCGTTCTACATATTTGCATCCGCTAAAAGAAGTTGGCCAAACGTCAGACCGCGGTTGGCATTCGCAAGTTCCGAGACGACGTCATACTTGCCCACCTATTCTTGAGTCTTGTTCGAGTTTTTTGCGCAGTTATTCTTTTTCGGCTTTCTCCTGCGATTCAAATTACGTAATTCTTCTACCAGGGGGATTGAGGGAATAAATCGGGCTTGCTGTGGGTTATTCACGAGAAAAAATATCTGAATCTCCTCGTAGTTTCCTTGGCGAGTCTTTTTTTGGAATGCATCGCCGTCAGCTGTTCTTTTTGTTGCATTAACGAATTCTTGAACAGAAAAATAGGTGTCTTAATCGCTTTCACAGACTAAATTAACCTTATATGCTTTTCTATTTTCCTACTTTTCGTTATTATCGGGATATCCTATAGCGGCAGACCAAAAAGTGGCTTCCAAATAACCTATTTTCCGCAATATGAGCAACGCGTGTTGCCGTGGGGTTTCCTTCTTGCGATATATGGAGTTGTGACCTTGTTCTTTGCAATAATAGCATTGACGAACGCTGTTGGCCCTCTGCTCTGCCGACGAAGGTCCTCCGTTGCTCTCGCCCTTCTTATTATTTAAAAAGGATGTCAGTCTTGAGATGTCCACATCTAGAGCGTACACTTTTTTTTCGATGTTTTTTGAACGGGAGTCACGACGAAATAACAACGTGGCTGATGAGACGTCTGAGACTCGGCTTCAAGGGCCCAATGAAGATGAGGCGACTCGAATGAAAGCCCCTTAGAGCCTTTTTGATTCTTCAGTAATCTTGTGGTCCACGAAAAGCTAAGAAATGATATAAACCCTCGTGACGATGGGCAGCGGTGCGTAAAGTCCAAATCTTGCAACATTGTAGAAGCCAGCTTTCTCGCAAAGGCGATCCATCTCTTTCAGGAATCCAGCAATGTCTTCGATATCAGGTTCAACTTCTAAAGCTTTTCTGATGACGTCTGTAGGATTTTCTGCTTGGTCAAAATGCTCCGAGAAATTTTGCTTGAAAATTGAATGTTGTTGCCTATTTTTTGAGTTTTAGTAGAAATCGAAAGTCACGATATCTAGGTGTCTAAGGAGAATGATTGCTTTCTCCGGCTCGGGTCTAGAGGCCATAACGACGTTCTCATAGAGGGGGGAAATTTGGGGTGTTTTTAATGCATGAAAAATATGGTCAGCTGTTCCCTGAGGGATGTCGTGATGGTAAAGGCTTACAATGTAAAGAAATGGCAGGAAGACGTCAAAACGCTAGAAAACTGACTGGAGGCATAGATCATAGATAAAGAAGAATTTGCGCATATTGCTAGTGCCGTCGAACACTAACGTGCAGCGCCAGGAGTTACAGTCCTGCGTAAGAGTACCTTGTTAGTGTCTGTTGTTGCGTTGCCTCCCTTTACCTGCGCTCATCCGACAACTAGCCTACATTTATAAGCGAGCGCCGAAACGCAGAAACGCATGTGACCAACATTGGCTGGCGCTTGCTAAAAATTGAATAAATTCCAGTACAGTAGTCTAAAATACAAATATATCCATTACAGTACAGTACTGTATAGTATTGTACTGTACTGTACTGTACTGTGCAATATTATACAGTAGTGGACAAAAATATAAGATAAACAGAAAGTATAAAAGACTTCATAAAATAAAGCAGCTACTCCACGTTTGAATAGGTTTACTGACGTATACAGACGAGTTAAATATGATACAATAGTCAGATTTTTATTTTCTTCAATATTTTTGAAGCTATTAGTTTCTACGCCATCCAGGGCAGACAAAAGTATAAATAGAAATAGCTAACTGGATGATTTTGGCGCGAAGACAGGGAAACACAATGCAAAATGTAGTTCATATGTTTGCCTAAGACAGTCCTCAGCAAGATTGGATGTTTCCACCGACTACCCACCCAATAATTCAGCATCACAACATGTCGCCAGGCAAGCGATTACCAGACAAAGAAAAGGGCCTAATTTTGGCATACTCCCAAGCAACAATGTCGCGGAAAGAAATCTCTGGGGCCATCTACAGGAGTGCGACAGTGTTCCGCAACTTTATGAGGCTTGGAGACTAATATGGGAGGCGCATCTCCAAGAATGGCCAAAAAAATCGGCGATAGAGACAAGTGCCGCATTATTCGAACGGCAAAATCAACTGGTAGTGGATCGCAAGCAATTTTTAAGTGCCTTCAACTGAGTGTTAACCCTCGCACCGTGCGGAGCGTGCGCGACGAGTGCCCCTTTGTAACTTTTAAAAAGTTATGACTACTCCCGCAAACAAACCGAGGCACAAAAGGGACCGAAAGAGTTAGACACTTGAGAAAGTAGATTGAAGCTTCGGGGATTGGTCTTTTGTGGTGTGGTCTGATGAAAAAAATAATTTAGATGGCCCAGATGGTTTGGCGGTGAAATTCCAGGACAATCGAGAGCTTTTTATACACGATAAAGCTCCCTGTCATAGGGTGGAAATCGTTAAGAAATGGCTTGAGGATGAAATTGTGAACGTAATGTGGTTTTCAGCGTACTCCCCATGTCTAAACTCGATTGAAAATCTATGGGAGCTCCTCACCCGTCGCGTGTACGACAACGGAAGACAGTTTGAAACTGCTGATTCCCTCCTTGAGACAGTGCATCTTTTCTGGGCTCAAATTAGGGAGAACATTTTCTCTATTCTGGTTGAGTCGATGTCCCGACGTTGCAAACTCGTGTACGAGAAGAACAGTGAGAAGATTCCCGACTGAAACCCGAACCGAATAAAGCTGCAATATCCCTTTGCCTTGCAAAAGTATTTATATTTTTGTCCACGCATAAATGTTGATGTGTGCATAACTTCTGGAATATGTAAGCAAATCGAAATCTGTTTTTTAATGCGTTCAGCGTCAAAAATGCATTATAGAGTGTTTACAAATGCTCCCTTGCCGCTTTTTTAAAGCACCTGCTTTATTCTTCCTAATTTTCTAATATTTTTGTCCTCCACTGTACAGTACTGTGCTGTACTCCGAAATAATTTAATAAACAATCCTCAATGCAACGTTTGTCCCCATCATTCTGCACCTTGACAATAATTTAGCACAATGCAATTATACTAATTTAGCACTGGTGAAATGTCGGGGTGATTTAATATTTGAAAGATATGGTCGGTTGTGGTCCGGAATTTACCACTTGATGAGAATCGAATAAAGTTCTGTACAGTACTGTACAGTCCGCCATACCTCCTCTGGTCTGTACGGTACTGTACAGCAGTGAATGTAAATAATTCAAATCCTGCAAATCCTTCGACACACCCCACCTGCCGTATCGATACAGTTCCTATGCACGATGAGTTCCAAGTCCAATTTCTCCTATGATCTTCGCGGCTGGCCTGTCCGTACTAATTGCGCCCGTAGTATTATCCGCCCAGACCATCCATTCGTCTTTCTACCTATCCTTTGAGCGTTTTATTAACTATGCCCCGACTATTTAGCATTTTCGTCGCCCTCCTTTCCTTCCTCATGACAGCCGCCGTCCCCCAACCCATTCCTCACATAAACGCCCGTCTCCGCCATCTCGAGTACCAGCTCTCTACTCTTCATGATCGAGCTTCCTCCGTTTCCAATCTTCACTCATCATCCACCTCTGCCAGAATTCTTCGTAAGCAAGCAATTATCAACAAGCTCCGTGCTCAACTTTGGTATCGTCAACACTACCCTAGTATTTCCCAAATGCAATTATCCGATCTTCGCGACATGCTGTATCATCAACTGCATTCCGGAAAATCGCTCACCCAGCAACTTCGCCACGATTTGGCCCATGATTATATAAAAGTGATGGAATTGCTGGCCAGTTATCGAAGGGACCACGCAAAAGATCCCTCCTTTCCAGCCTCCAGGAGCGAATGACTGCATATCCACTTGCCTGGTCAGGTGCTTAAGCAGAAGTGTGTCATTCCGCCAAACCTTTAGTGTTGGTTTTTTAGCTTCAGCATTAGACGGCAGCAAACTTGGTCCTAACTTTCTTCAAATCCGTATGCTTTGTTTGCTGTAGCAACGAACTGTGGCAGAATGTATGAAACTTCATTTAATCACCAGAGGTGTCTAACTCTTCAACCATTCTACCTCGTCAGGTTACTGCTAGGGCTAACTCTGCGGTTCAAACATGGGCCGATGTCAACCTTGGCATCAGCATTAAAAAAATCAACCTCTACGCAAGCTACGGAAAGCGACATCAACTGCGGTTGAGTAAGTGTGGAGTTACATCAAGGAAGCCTTATCATTAGTCATGCTGAAAACTGCGATTGCTGCAAGTGCTGCCAAAACATGACAACTCCCGCATTACCATTTCATCGATCGCCGACCATCCTCACATTCACATTTCGGTCACCAACTCACAGGTGCAGCAACATTCATTCACTCATCTCCAGACGCTTCTTCTAGTCTTTGTACAACCTTGGTAAACTATCGTCGATGGAGATATTCGATCATCTTAATCCACACCGTGCAAGGAAAGAAACTAGCTAGTTGGAGGGATATGGCACAGACACAAACGAATGCAAATTCAGACGAAACTTCTCACGCGAAACTAGTGAAACTCTCATCAAGCCCCCGCACCCCGGTAGACAGCCTTAGAACAGATCAGCAACATCCATAGGCATTTCATCCACGCTGGTATTATAAAACTCCTCAATATCACGAAGTACACGCACATCCTGGTCGGTTAGAAAGTTGATGGCCACACCCTTACGACCAAAACGACCAGAGCGACCAATACGATGAATGTAATTCTCCCTATTAGTTGGTAGATCATAGTTGATAACCAGCGATACTTGCTGCACATCAATTCCACGAGCCAGCAGGTCCGTGGTAACCAAAACCCTAGAGGAACCCGTGCGGAACTCGCGCATGATAACGTCGCGATCCTTTTGGTCCATTTCACCGTGCAACATAGATACCGTAAAGTCCTTCTCGCCCATCTTTTCCGTCAGCCACTCGACCTTGCGGCGGGTATTGACATAAATGATAGCCTGGGTAATGGTGAGTGTCTCGTACAGATCGCACAGAGTTTCGAACTTCCACTCTTCCTTTTCAATGCCAACATAGAACTGTTTGATACCCTCCAAAGTGAGCTCATCCTTCTTGACCAAAATCCTAATCGGATCACGCATGAACTTATCCGTCATCTCCAGAACATCCTGTGGCATGGTTGCGGAGAACAGGCCAACCTGGCACGTCGAGGGCATAAACTGAAAGACATCGTAAATCTGTTCCTTGAATCCACGAGAGAGCATTTCATCGGCCTCATCCAGGCAGAAGGTCTTGATTGCAGAAGTGCCGAGAGCACGACGCTTGATCATGTCGTAGACACGACCCGGAGTGCCGACGACAACATGGGGAGTCTCAGTCTGGAAAATGCGAATATCCTCATTGACCATAGTGCCGCCAATGCAGATATGGCAATGCAAGCCCATATAATCACCCAATGCGACAACAACCTTCTGAATCTGCTGTGCCAACTCGCGAGTCGGGGCCAGAATGAGAGCCTGAACCTTTCTGACAGAGGTGTCCACGTTTTGCAAAATCCCGACGACAAAGGTAGCGGTCTTTCCCATTCCAGACTGAGCCTGGGCAATGGTGTCCCGACCCATGATCATGGGAATGATTGCCCGCTGCTGGATGGCGGAGGGTTTTTCAAAACCGTAGGCGTAAATGCCACGAAGGAGTTCATCACGAAGGTTCATGTCGTCGAACGTCTCATGGACTTCCGTGTAGTTGGTGTTGATTTCATTGGCACCCTCGTTTACGGTGTGGGCGACATCCGCCTCCGCAGTGTCGGCGGGGGGGACGGGATCGATGGGAGGTTTGGAGAGATCCTCTGTAGGAGGGGTGTTGGTGTATCCATTGCTGTCGCGCCAAGTTGTAAAGTATGAGACAGTGGGACGAGGTGTACAGGGATATTTGGAAAGGGCCAACCCGAAATGGCGCGAAGGGTAGAAACAGAAATGAGGCGAGTACAGATGTACGGAGGAAAGGAAGAGTTAGCAAATGGGTGAGATGTTGGGTCCTGTGCAGCGTTGGATTTTAGCTACTTTCCGGGCATGTTTGAAGTGCAAACACAGCGCACAGCGCGACAAGAGAAAAGATTGGGTGTGGGAAAAGACCATGGTGGAGGTGACGGTGAGCGTACCTGTCAGCCATGATTGCAGATGGGTGCTAAGAGTTACAGAGTAGAGCGAGAGGGATGGAAAGCTTGGGATAATGTCGGTTGAAATTTGTCGTTGAACGAAGATTTGGTGCTGAAAGGAAAGGCCGTTGAGGGCGATAAAAGATGGCCCAGTGCGCAGTGCCAGGATAAATACGGTATGATACACACAACTTTTGATGTTGCAACGGCAGGTTTTCCGGGTCGAAACGACGCGGGGTAGCGTAAACAGCTGTTCCAAAAAAAATGTTTTTTTGTAGAAAGGGCTGGCGCTTGAGCCAATCATCTGCCATTACATGAGAGATTTAAAAATTACTGGACCGATAGGGGTGAGGAAGTTAGTTATCCAAGTTCGAATTTTGCAAAATTCAGAGGCCAGACCCTCCAGCGAGTCCGAAGTCCGAAGTATGATACGCGGCAGATAATTTAGGACCGCTCGGGACATAATGGGCAAGCAATAGGAAAGGCAAAAAATCTTGAGGGCCTCCACGCCTTGAAATCCTGCGAATCAAGACGGTGTCAGCAAGTTTGTTTCAAAAAAGATCCAATGATATGGTGACAAGCGACAGATTTATTGCGAAATGATCGCAAATGTAGGCAGGAAAAGGAAAAAGTTGAACAAATTTTTTGAAATCGAGAGGGCCTGATTCCATCGCACAAGACATGTATTGTTTCGTGCAAAGTGAAGGTATCGCTGAACTGCAAATGATTTTAGACCCCGACACAGCTACAGTACAGTAGACAGAGGAAAGTTACTGTACATTTAACTGTAATGCTCGGCACAGCACAAGACAGCACAGAAAGAAGCATGTAAGGTCTGCAATACTGTACACCACAGACCTATTGATTGTACAGT
Organism: Kappaphycus alvarezii; assembly: GCA_002205965.3. Lineage (NCBI taxonomy): Eukaryota > Rhodophyta > Florideophyceae > Gigartinales > Solieriaceae > Kappaphycus > Kappaphycus alvarezii. Next base: position 89,694 of record NADL03000771.1, read on the forward strand.
ACTGTATATTGCAGCCTCCCACCAAAGTCCTGCACCTTTCCCCTTCACGTTACCCACAACTTCAGGGCACCAACGCCACTCAATTGCATAAAGCAGCCCTCATCCTCCAGTTCTATGACACTTCTCCAATGGCCGAAAAACCATTCTGCCATAAACGCCAGCATCGCAACCGACCTATATCCCACCGTCCCGGCCCTCGGAACTGAAACCCTGCAAAGACCGTCAAGCCATCCCCGAAAGCCCGAGCATCCAAACTTTTGCACTCCTTACTCCCGGAACAACCAAAATCTCAGCAACCATCCCGTTCTGATCCACCACTTTTCAATCAACCCCCGTAACCAACCTGCCCGTCTTGACAGCTAGACTCCCGTGACCTGGGCTGCCACGGTCTTTGGAACCCACACCTGCATCGCAACCCGTTTACCTTCCAGCCATACAATAGCGTCAACCGCTTTCCTGATCGTCAAGCATCATTCAGCTTCGCCTGTGCTCCTCATTTAATCCCCACAGCACAACACTACCTCGCTCAGTCTGTGATACCCTGCACCTTGTGAAATGTTTACTGCACTGCGCAACGGCCCTCACACCCAAGTCCCTTCCCCTCTTTTCAATGTCCTCAACACATTCTTCACTGCCTCATGAGTTATGCCCCTCGATGCGGTTTTCTTCGCCAAAGGCTCGCAGTGTCACACCTGAATCATATTCGGTTCACAGCACTTCTGCAGGCCTACCCCGCAATTACCCAGCCCTCTAAGGGCAACTTACATGCAATATAGACCCGAAATTGTTTAGCGACTCGAATATTTCTTTATAACCTCAACACTTGAAAAATAGAACAAATCTCGCACAAAGAAATGCACTTGTCACCAGGGTAATTCCTGAGAACACCTGTGACCTAGCGCCGGCAAGGCACCTCCTCATCCATTCCGCACACCACCCAACATCTTTACCCTCAAATGCAAAGCCCACCGCAACAAAATCCAAGACTTGCTGCCTTTTCCCACCGGTGGACCCGCGACCCCACCCTCTTCTACTGGGCACTAGCACAAACGCAAGTCCCCGCCCTTCGACCCCTGCCAGCTCTACCACCATTGCACTCGACTGTAAGCTAGCCATACCCTACCGCATTCAAGATCTATGCATGTCAAATTACGGAACGAGAGTTACTATCGCCACTAAGCGGATCGAAATTAAATCAACGCACCACAACGAAACAACAACCTCACTCTCCCCTATTTGTCAATGCACAATCTCTCTCACGCGACTGTATTTAGAACAAATCCGCAACGTCCATAGGCATTTCCTCGACTGAGGTATTGTAAAACTCTTCAATGTCACGGAGAACACGCACGTCCACGTCAGTAAGGAAGTTAATAGCCACACCCTTACGACCGAAACGACCAGAACGACCGATACGATGGATGTAATTTTCCCTGTTAGTAGGAAGATCATAGTTGATCACGAGGGATACCTGCTGCACATCAATACCACGGGCAAGCAAGTCAGTGGTCACGAGCACTCTCGACGAGCCAGTACGGAACTCCCGCATGATAACATCGCGATCCTTTTGGTCCATCTCACCATGCAACATGGAAACCGTGAAATCCTTCTCTCCCATTTTCTCAGTCAACCATTCCACCTTGCGTCGAGTATTGACGTAAATAATGGCTTGAGTAATGGTTAAAGTCTCATACAAATCACATAGTGTCTCAAATTTCCAGTCCTCCTTTTCGATTCCGACGTAGAATTGCTTAATACCCTCCAACGTAAGCTCATCCTTCTTAACAAGGATCCTAATAGGATCACGCATGAACTTGTCCGTCATTTCCAAGACATCCTGCGGCATGGTGGCAGAAAACAGGCCAACCTGGCATGTTGACGGCATGAACTGGAAGACGTCATAGATCTGCTCCTTGAACCCACGGGAAAGCATTTCGTCAGCCTCATCAAGGCAGAAAGTCTTGATTGCCGAAGTACCCAATGCACGCCGTTGGATCATGTCATAAACACGGCCGGGAGTACCGACGACAACATGCGGGGTCTCATTCTGAAAGATGCGAATATCCTCATTGACCATCGTACCACCGATGCAAATGTGGCAATGCAAGCCCATGTAGTCACCAAGTGACACGACGACCTTTTGAATTTGTTGAGCCAACTCACGAGTCGGTGCAAGGATTAGAGCCTGGACCTTGCGGACGGTGGTATCAACGTTCTGCAAGATACCAATCACAAAGGTGGCGGTTTTCCCCATACCGGACTGAGCCTGGGCAATGGTGTCGCGGCCCATGATCATGGGAATGATGGCTCGTTGTTGGATGGCGGAAGGCTTTTCAAAACCATAGGCGTAGATGCCACGCAACAACTGCTCGCGCAAATTCATGTCATCGAATGTCTCATGGACATCCGAGTAATTGGTCTTGATTTCGCCAGTGCCCTCGTTGGACGTCTGGACATCATCGCCAGCCGATGCCTCCCCAGCGGGCGCCGAGTCAGATGCGGGGTTTGAAGCATCTTCGATGGGATTATCGGTGTATCCGTTGCTACGGTGATTCACGTGATGCAAGTATTCAAGACAAAGGTTTACAAAAGTTGAGGGTTAAATGACGAAGACATGGCGAATGGACAAAGGGATGAAACAAAAGGAAACGCGCAACGTAGGGTTAGTGACAAAGAGAGAGCCGATATAAGGCTTGCGTGTAATTCAAGCCGAGAGCGGCGCGCAACATTGTGGCGCCGCCTCGAATGATATTCGTTCGTCCGGTACAAATCATGTGCCGGCACGTTAACGAGCACGGGCGGTGATGAACTTGGAAGGGAATGCTGAATACGGGAGCTTACCTGTCAGCCATGATTGCAAACTGGTGCTGAGTATGCGAAAAAGTGGATGATGAATAGAAAAGAAGAGTTGCGAAATGGAGTGCGAAGGTTTGCGTTGATATTGGATGCGCAGATTTTGACGTTTCCGAGGGCGGTGTTGCAGGCGGAGAAGCTGGCGTAATTATACAGGTGATTTGACACCAACAAGCAATAGATGGGGCGGGGCTACGATTGAACCAGAGTCGCCGGGGGTACGCGGGAGCGGATTTGGGTCAGCGGACCAAGTGTGAAAGTATTTTTAAAGGCGGAAATTGGATATTTGGGAAATAACAAAGGTCCGATTCCTCCAGCGGGTCCGATTCTCTGCCCCGATAATCGAAGGAAGCTTGATGGCGCCGACGGTGACCGCCGCCGAACTGGACGCTCAAAAAATTACCGTCCTTCTGATGTTTGTTTCTGGCTTGTGGATTTAGCGGCACACAGTGTACAGTGTACTGTACAGTGCAGTCATGGTGCTTGTACAGTACTGCGGGGGATCTGGGACCTTTATTTCAAGATGTAATTGGGCCCTGCTAAACAGACACTGTACAGTACCTGTAATACAACCAGACACCTCAAGGTTTCTCATGATTTGCGGCCACCGATAGTCTACACATCAGATTTCTTACACTTGGCTCTTTTTAATTCGCTATTGACAAATTATATTACATAATTATTGGAACACTATGTCAATTGTCTTAAATTTGTAAATTCTACTCTGAATTGTGCGATTTTGCACAAATGAAAAAACAAGGCAAGTTGAACAAATCATATCGACGCAAGTGGCCAGGTGTACTCAAAGCGCCTTCTCATTGGCAGGAATAAATATCAGGTCATTATTGCATAGCAAGTGTAGTAGTCTTTTATGTTTGGAACACCGTTGGAGAAGTGTAAGCAGTGACCCACCTTCGACTCAAGTTTTCAGTACAATAATCAAAATTTCACCGAAAACAAGGGCAAGAACGGCCCAAGTCGACATTAACGACATTTTCAATGCACACTGATCCAGTAGATACTGAATGCATTAAACTTCTTCCAGTACGGTGCAGTATCAGCGTGCAACAAAGCAATGCCCTCTTCGAGCTGTTACTGTATTCTCAACACCTAATGAGATTCAAATATAGATCCATACAAACTGGGTATGTTCCCTGTACTGTCGTCACACGTCACGCTCATCCTTAACAAAGACTTTGGCGAGTCCGGACAATGCCACGTCGTCTACAAATGGCCTCCAGAAAGCGTGAGTGGTCCACCGCACTCTGCCCATAGCAGCAGACTTCCTCGCACATGGATATGCACTGCACAAACGCCAGACACCGAGCTCAAAATCGGTGAAAGCTATATGCTCCACAAATGCAGCCGCAACGCTTACATCTAGTGTAGCCTGACTCAACTTCTAACAAATCAATCCGTGGCTGCAGGGCGCGGATACCAGTTCTCCAAATCGTCGAAACCTGGCATCCAGATATCGACAAGCGGGATAACACGGCCCCTGTGCTGTTCTACGAGGTATGGATGCATAGTCCTCATTTGGTTCATCAATAGTAACATCAAAGCCTGCGTGACAAATGCGGTGCCTTTTCTGTGTTGAACCAGGAGCGGAAGAAAAGGATGAAGACTAGATTTCCCAGGTTTAAGCTACCAACAACAGTGAACTCTGCACGTTTCTATGCGTTTAGAAGTTTTTATTGAATCACGTGAAAGCGCCGTGGATGACGCTGTATTCTCCCCACGTCTTGCTTTTACATATGGGAGGTTAAACATGCTTCGACCCACCACACATGCATTGCTTGATACGGTTCAACCCAAGCTGGTCTTGAGATCATGCTGGCAACCAGATATCAAAGTAGAAATACTGTCCCTTGCAGTAACTTGCGTAGCAGAGCCGAACGATTGAAACAGAACTTACATGCAACATCATTTAGAAACAGCTCGTAGAACAGGAATGTTAATAAATCATCACTCGATTACGAATACGTTTATCAACAGCACACCTCAACAGCACATCTACAAGAACGTAATATGTAATGTCACCTCCATCCTGCTCGGCCCTGCTGCATCCTCCCACCCTGACTACCCCGGCACACAAATCACTATCATTGCAACCTACTGTCCAATCACGCTTTTATAGCCCCTCTGCCTGTAAGTCTATCCTGATAGTCAACCGCTTCATTGCCATCAATGTCGCAGTCATATGACGTGCTCGAAGGGCACGCAGCCGATCTCTGTCCCACTTATATTGGCAACATCCGCCGCCGTAGCTCTCCTCGCAGTGTATTTATCATCGGCACATCGCCTTGAGGGCACAAGGCGACCCTATCCCATGGTAGTATTGGTAAGAAGTTGGACACCTTCACATCGAACTGAGATTGCTCGCGGATATCGAAATGGTATGCTGAAAGATCTAGATAGACATCGTTTCAGCAACGTCACTTGGTCATCTGTTGTATTGCAGTGACCCTCTTGACTCGAGCCCTACGCGCGCAGCGGTGATAGCCTATGGGGCTAGCTCTTTTCTGAAAAGTCAGTTGACGGAAGCGCTCGCACTCGACAGAAAATTTACTATCCCCGTAGAGCCCGCTGGTACCAAACTCCTGACGCATCTGCCATCGTCAGTAGTGTCATGTGGTCTCCCATCGCTAGATCCACTATGTCCCGAAACCACTGCACGTGGCGGTTGTGGAATACTCTGTCCGCTCTTAGTCGAATAGCGAGACTCGCGGCTCAATTTCGCGCAAAACGAGTTTTAACTTAAGATGCAATACGGTAGCTGTAGCGCTGACAACCCATAGTTTGTATGTGATACATATGTATTTACTCATCTGTCATTTCGAGTGTACACTGCCTGACCGCCCATTAAGATTAAGATCTAATCGGATGATCCACATCGGTCACATGCAGTGAAGTGCGCAAAATGATGGCCATCGCCTCCGACGACCGTATGATACAACTGTGTAAATGGGGGGTTAATTTACTGTGGTGGATATGTGGGTTGGTATCCAGTAAATTTGTACCAAAGCGTAGATATCGTATCATTGTCAAGCCAATTGCGAAACCGTACGATGCGTCGAAAGCTGTGGATGGCACTCCAATCTACCAGAAGGTGGAAGGGAGGCCAGCCAGCAAACAAGCGGCATACAACTCAATCGTTGATATGTGCGGATGCGAAAGATAGTGGGAGATACGTGACATTTCTTCGCAGCTCAGTCGATAAAGCGTTCAAGGAAACAAGCGGTATCAGAGCATGCGGCTTCTAGCTAGTCAAAAGCAAGGGGCTAAAACTGGAAACGAAGGTCGCGTGTATCGCGGGAAGGGTCCAGGGAAGGGGGGACCATTTGCCTGGACAGCCCGTTTTCCAACTCCTGGATCTTCCGGCGATATCCTTGGCAGCGGCGCTGCCGGCAACTCGAGCGCACTTGCGGCGACGGACGACGTAAACGGCGATGTAATGATAACGTCGCATGCAATGGGTTTCTCACGGGGGTCAGCGGGGAAAGCGGGAGGATGTACAAAGATGTCTCCGGACCGAAGTTCGGAGCCAGGGATGAGGTCAGGCACCTCGAGCTGGGTGTCCAAACAGGCGGTGCGGAAGAAGTGATAAGGGAGGGCGTTACGAATGGAGTCGTGCCGGTGTCGGCGTCCAAACTCAGAGGGGCATATGTCAGCAGCGTGATCACCGTAGACATCTAGCGGTTGCTGGAAGTGGTGACAGTTTAGCGGCATCAAGTCTGTGTAGACTGGGAGACCAATGTGGCGGCGTAACATTATGCTCCAATGGGCGGCGGACACTTTTGTGGAAGCCTTTGGGTGCGCTTGAAGGAAGGCAGCGGCACCACTGTGGCGAAAAGCGAGGCCTAGTATCCGGCGACGGGTCCTGTAAGCATGGTGATGCCTTGGGCATGGTACATCACTCTAGGGATCATCCTCCCAAAACTCCTTGGCCCTGGCCTCACGCTGTGCCCTATATAGAAGTGTTTGGAGGTTGCCGGGCTTATCAGTAAGGGCAGTAGGGCCGAAGGGGCCGAGGTGACAAAGGGATCGCCTTGGAGGCGGCGTACGAAGTCGCGGAGGGGCGATTTGGGTTGGCCGACAAAGAAGAACATCCTGTCGCAGCGAGCGCGCTTTCGAAGGACGACTTGGGATCACGCCGTTGAGTACGACGCGGTGCGGAAGCGGACGGGTGCTGGATCCATGAGGTAGGCGGCCACTGCTCCGTGGAGGAAGGGGTCAATCAGGGAGAAACCCTGACCAACGAGACGCATCGGGAGACACTATTGGGTCCATGCTGAGTCCGTGTGAGCAACGTCTTGAAGTGACTCATAGGCGGAGCGCTGCAGGGAGTCGAACTCAGCTGCAGGGTCAGAGGAGTGTTTTCGGTCGGCAACTTTGAACGCGTGCGTGACGCAGCATGCCAATGCACAGAGTCTGTGCATATGGAAACGGGCCCGTGGGTCCCAGGTGTGCTCGAGAAGCTTCAGGGTGCGTTGAAACGCATCAACTTTGTCCCGAAGGAACTCCTTGGTGAATGTAGCCTCTCCAATCGGGGCGCCGACGACATCGATGCCGTCAGCATCGCACTCGGAAAGAAGAAACTCCGCCAGGAAAGCTGCTCTGTCCATGGGTGTGCGGCCTGTAAATGTGAGTCTTCTGGTGATTGACGGGTATGCCAAAAGCAGGACCGTGTCGGGCGAGTGACCGAAGAGCTCTTGAGAGTCTATCAAGTGACCCCATGATCGTCCTATCATCAACGTACCACTGATTAAAGAAAATGCCGTCCTCTACGGCTATCCGCTGGACAAATGGCTGGATACCGACAGAGAAAAGCAGCATGCTAGCAGCGTCACCCTGCTAGACGCCCTGTGCGCTAAATATGATCGTTCGGTAATGGTTCGGAATTAAGGCGGGTTAGTCCGACCATAAATCATGTTAGCGAACCGTGTGATCGACGGGGCACGAGATGGGAGGACGTCTAGCATTGTTTGCCTGTCAACACAATTGGAAGCGTTGCGGGCATCAGTGAAGACGGTGGCGATATGCGAGTCAGAGGAAACCCGGCGTAGTAATATGCGAACATCATGGACGATGGCATCTATTCCGGCCTTGATACCGTTGGCCATTTGGAAGAGTACCAGGAAGTCGCGGGAATCATCAATCGCCGACGGAAGTAGTGTCCTCGTCACAATGCTCCGAAGAACAGATCCGACTGCAATCGGACGGATCTTCCCGGGCTTTGGCTGGAGCGGAAACAGTGTTGCAGAGGTGAGGATGAGGAGGACTGCATCCGGAATGTCCCCATTTGCTATCCGGGTGACTAGTTTTGTTAAGACACTGAGGCTAGTGACACTAGCTTGAGGGCGGAGAGGGGTCTTGCAGAGCAGGTGAAACCAACATGAGAGCGTGCGGTCGGGGCCTACCGTGGTATCGCGGGGGCACGCGGGATGCTGCCCTTGCGACGTCAGCATCGGTGATGCGGGGCGGCGGCGGAAGGACGTCTTTGGGGAGCGGAATCACTCGCCTTGGCACGGAGGGGTGAAGGTAAGTTGTTGAACTGTGCTAGGGGCATTCACATCTGCGCACGGGGCGTTGTGGAGGGTACGCATTGCCCTACTGATAGGGGTAAATCGTTGGGAGAAGAGATACTCAGAACCAACTACCCCGAGAAGGAGGTGTTGCATGCGACAAAAGTGCTACACTGGTATAGTTGAACGAACAATAAGGAGTGTATATGGAAGAAAGTTGAGAGGGCTACAAGCAAGTATGGAAGGGGCAGGGTCTACAACTGATGCTCTGGGACCAGCTTAGGAAAAATATTTCTTGGGTCTGAAGTTGACTCTCAACTCCCTACTACTCGGAGCTTGACTTGAAGTTGTCTGCCAACTTGTTTGACCTCTCCATGAGGAAGCACTTTACTCAGCTTATATAGACTTTTGGCTACCCTAAAGTCCGAACAAAACTACAGAAGGTACCAGGAAATGCATAGAAACAATTTGTGTGGATGATATACTCTAAAAAAAAGATACGTAAGAAACTAACAATCAATGAGGTCCTCTTATTTCCCATTCTCTAAATCAGATCCAAACTACTCCTCTAAAATATCCATGCTGTCCAAGCAGTCCCCACAAATATCCGCGAACAGCTCATAGCTCTCTATTCCCTCCTGGGAGATATCTAAACTACTAAAGATATCTCCATCTGGTTCCAGCGTCGGCACCACTTGTTCCATACTCTCCAGTCCAGGTCCCACCAGTCCAACACTTTCCATGCCCCCTGTTCCCTCATTCTTCTCATCCTCCTTTTCATCCTCCTCTTCCTCCTCTTCTTCCTCCTCTTCATCCTCCTCTTCATCCTCATCTTAATCCTCCTCATCCTCCTCACCCTCCCCGTTATTGACGTCGTAGACCAATTCAGGGGCTACCCACCCCTCGAAGGTCTCCCCAGCTCCCTCCTCGATGTCCCACTCCCGCCCCTTACCTACCTCCTCCACCTCATCCTCAATAAAAAGGCGACGCACGAATTCGATCACCTTCTTTTTGGTTTGCCGGCGCAGGTAGTCCTCGCGGTCAGTAGGCCCGAAAGGGAGTAGGGGAATAGAGTTTAGGGGGCGGGGATGACGTTTTTTGGAAATGACTTTCGAGGGGCATGGATTGTTCATTTTGGTAGGCTTTGGGGAATGGGAGGCAATAGAGGGTGTTTTGGGTGTGCAGGGGGAGAGGGTTGATGAGTAAAATGATCGGGGACGTTTAAAACTTGGAATAAAGGGGTTTAAATAGGCTCCTGGGCAGGTTCTATAGATTAGGAATAGGTAAAATAAATCTGCAGGGGATTTTGTAGTAGTGAATTTGCGCACTTTTTCTCAAAAAAGCGAATTTGGAGGAGGATGTAAGCAAAAAGGGAAAAAGAACTTGATTTGGGATCGATTCAGAGGGGTAGATACAGTATAAAAATATCTAGATAAAATGAGAGTAAATTTGGAGAGGACCGCGTTAATGATAAGCAAGGCTCAGGGAGGACGAGGAAGGACCGGAACTATAAGCAAATTTGGACAAGGAGTGGTAGTACAGTAAACTAAAGGTCTGTAGATGACGGCGACAAAAAATCCGTTCCTATCAGCACGCGCCTAACACTTACCGTATCGAGCATCAGCACAGAGGGTTTCCGCCCGCCGCGAACAATTCACGTCGGAGGTAGCAGGCGAGTCAGCATCGGGGCCATGTGCGGCAATTCACTCCGCCCCGGTGGCAGTGTGGGTTGATAGCATCTTTCCAGAGGGCCCCCAATGGGAGCCAGAATGGGCGAGCCGAAGTTGTTCGCGCAGGGCCGCCCGTTGACATTTCTCATGGTACCAGCTTTCCTCAACACGCAGGTTGCGGCGCATTACTGCAGTGGGAGCATGTGCAGGTGCAGAAAGGGCCGATGGATGGCTTCGTCTCCACGTGCATTCGCTGCTGCTCTGACTAACTTGATGAAAAGTAGCGCAAACTGACTGAGGCAAGTGGGAGAGATATCTTGAAAGATATCTGCCTTGCAGTAGGGCGTAGAGAGGATTTTGAGCGGAGTGGGCAAGGGGAAAGACCCCCATGTGTCCTACGGCGGTTCGTCTGATTCCATGGGGTGGTCCGATTTCATGGTGGGGAGGAACGGCATTAGCCCGACTGGCCGCTTGATGGCTGATTGAGGGGCTCCTCCACACCTTGCATGCCAGCCGTCAACGGCTGCATAGGAACGGGCGAGGATCGAGGCGGATTCCTTACCACTCGTTGCCGCGGAGGCTACGGTGTGAGGGAGAACGGCCCTGGGTGCCGGAGGTGAGTTGGGCACCATGAAGAACTCCGCAGCCAGGGCTTCTTCAGTCCCCAAGCAACGGCGTTTTGTCGCCGACGGGGAAGAGCCCGGGAACGTAGTGTACGGTCGGGAGTCTCTCGAGGAGAGGGGCGGGGAGCCGCAGGGAGCGAGGAGGGCTTGACTTCTTTCGAGCTTTTGTTTGCTTGTGCGGGGCCAGGTGAGGTTGAGGCGAGTTTGGTCGGGACAGGCGCGGTGCGTTTCACGGGATTCTCGGCGGGGATCCCGCCCGCACACCCCGACCTCACGCGCGCCCGCAAAACCACCCGCACACCCGCCGAAAATACGGTGAACTGCACTGCGCCTGTCCCGACCAAACTCACCCCAACCTCACCTGGCCCCGCACAAGCAAACAAACGCTCGAAAATGGTCACTCCTTCTTTGCCCGCTGCCGTGTATGCAGATATGAGGAACAAGACGATTGCCATGACAGTGGAGGATGAAATTTGAAAGCGCTAAGTCGTCCTAAATAGTGTGGTCTCGACATTTGGCATTTTCCAAAAAGTAGGCAAATATTGGCGCATTCGGAAGCGGAGGGGCGATGACAAGAATCATTCGACACCGAAAAATTAGAATGAGTGTGGAAAGAATCATTCGACACCGACAACTTCCGCAGCATGAACCAACTTTCATATATTAAAATGAAATGCCTGTAAAACAACAAAGTAGTAGATAACATCAATACACATTTTGACCCAAACTTAAAAGAAGCAGACAACAACGCAAACCAAAAGGAAAACCAGGTACCCATCAATTGTCCTAGATACCTGCTTGCTTCGAACTTTGAAATAGAGAATGATGGAGATATCCGCAGCTCATAATAGAATTGAGACGTTAGTATATATCAATATTTCTTTTTTTAAAGCGTCGGCAAAGTTCTCTTCCCCTGGTACCCATTGAATTATAGCGATCTATTCATTTTCGAACGAGTCGCGCATCCGGGATACCGTAGGATGTAAACAGTAATCTGAACCTTCATTCAGCGAGGTAATGGCTGGATATAAACCATTCGAAAACACATTAAATATAACGGCAAAGGCGATAAAGAGCCATAAAAAACCGTAAGTCTCTCAGCAAGGAGAGAACTTCTGTCTGTTGAGGTAGCGGCAACAATAATTTCCGAACCTATAGAAGAAAATCATGCAAGTATCTGCTTAGCACTCAGCCAATACAGAACCTGATAAACATTTCGACTGACTGGACCCCCTCTAGGCAAGAACATACCAGATACTTTGCCTGTTTGACCATACATAGAACCAAGAATAGCATCCGAAAAAGCCAATTAGGAAGGTGAGGAGTCGAAGGCCACGCTGGGATAGGTCAAGGAACAGTCGAGTCGATTTGTTCCGGAAGTGATTTGTTGGTAGACCAGACCCCGTCATAAGGAAAATGTATTGTCGCAGATGACTAGAAACAAGGCAGGCCTGTGGTAAAAAGCCATGCCTAGGAAAGTTTAGCGATCCAGCTAAAACTTGGCTTCACTTGATTCCCTCCGTCCTGCAAAGCTCGTTAGCCCATTTGCGACGCAACGAGAGGATAATAGTTGGTATGATTTTGTCCATTTACTCATGCATATTGAGATGAAAGGTATGGTACTAGCCCTGTGAGATATGAAGATGATCGAAGATAATGTCACCATTTAGGACGAAACGACTGACTTCAAAGCGTTCAGATAAAGAAACATGAAAAGCTTCAATTTCAGAACTAATACCACAGATTAGAAAATCATCAAAAAACTTCACGATACCGAGGAGAGATGTCCATCCTGGGAACGCAAAACAAAAGGCTGCGGGAGACCAGGAATCTCCCTAATACCCTTGTCAGACATCCAGCGCTCAACTAAAAGTTCCCAAAGGTGATCCGACTCGACTATACCAGAGGAGGGTTTAAGGCTTCCAAAAAACTTTGGGGGAACAGGCCCAACCTTTAAGGGGCCGCACATATATGTCACGAGACAAATAACCACTCTGTAGGTCGGCTCCGTTTATGTAATTGGTTGCGAAAGAGAACTGCGTAATAGCAGTAATTGACAACAACAGACGGATAATAGGGAATTTAGCAGTAGCGGAATCTTTTTGCACCGAGTGCTAGTCCATATGTCTATTACAATGAGGGACAGTACGGCATATAAGAAGTAAAATGACCTCTGCGCCGTCGATTTTCACCTAAAAGAAGTGATGAGACTAGATATGGTTTGATTCAGGAGGCAGTGCAACAATAGGAACTCCCTCAAAATTTGCCGTCGTAATTATGGCTCTATGAATAGATAGAATTCTCTATTTTTTCTATCGGGGATCGAACAAGAGCTAAAATTCAGAGGCAATTTCATCTTCGATTACTGAGTGCATGTCTCTAAGAACATTCTGTTCTGATGATTTCATCTCATGAGGCAGTAAAGGAGGAGAATGAACATCTGTACTGCCGATTTACTTATCAGCATGGGAGTCAGAATCAAGGTAAATGTCATGTGAAGCCCATAAAAGCTTCTTCTGCTCAAACATATCGGTCAACTGATTGGAATCGACGAGTTCGAGGTCTTCAAGAGAAATATGACGGGTTTCATCGCCTGAGTCGTCAACATCGAAGAGAAGAATATCGGGAACAGTGTTTTCAGCGTTATAAAGATCACCATCTGAACTGGTATCATCGAGAAGAGGTAGGTATGCTTTTTAAGGGTCATTAAGGGCTCAGGAAGAACAGAGTAGTCTCTTTACAAGTCATCATTTCTATAAAAATTGTATGACTGTGAGGAAACAAATACTCCATTTGATCAAGCTCAATAAGCAGAGAGGAAGCTGGCTGCACACGAAGGTCCTCACATACCACAACAATTGTTTTACTTGTTGCTCTTTGGATTTAGAGACAAGAAGAAGATGAGGCTAGACAGAGCAAATGAACCTTTCCTCCCAAGGACCAAACTTTGGTCCACGATTGAAGAAATAGATGGGGGAATCCTTTGAAAATATGTGCGGATTGACTGTTATCGGCTTGCAATTACGCTTCATAAGTAGTAAAGCACGGCGGACGACTTGTTCAGGGTGAGCATCGAGGAGTTCTCGGGAAACCATAGTCTGCAGTGAGCTAGTAACAGGACTATAACCTGTGGCAAGCTCGAAGCTACTTAGATACCTTACTTCCGTATAGGAAATTGCTCAAGAACGTTGCACGAGATAAGAAATCATCAATTTCAGCAATTGTATCGCGTTTTCTTTGAGAAGTGAGCCTGTCTTTCAGCAATCTCTGAGCAACTCAATGGAAAACGGAGTTATTGCTATGAACGACGCCAATTTTTTTATGACAAAGAGCAGAATACGGCTCTATAGTAACAGAACAGTAGCGAGGAGCGTCGATAATATTCCTATTAAAGAACTTAAAGTCTGCAGGGACTCCCCTTGGAGCTTCATGCATGTTGATTAACTTTAGCTCGAACTGAATGGCTGGTGCATCCATCTCTTTGGAGGTCATTAAAGCAGTGACAGAGAATTCAGTGTGAATTTCAACAATGCGCAGAATGCGATTATTACAAAACTCGGTGATGAAACAGAAATTGATCTGAACGTGCTCATTAAACCGTAGCACTGTCTTGCAAGACGATATCTTACTTAGGTTGGCAGGACGAACAGTTGACTTACAACAGGTGCATTTTTCAACACTTGCTTGGATTGCCTTCTTTAGGGCGGCGATTAAACTCCAGCACGTTGGATTAACTCCGAAATGTAATCGTAAGGCAAGTGATAATATTCATTATTTTTGGCAGCAAAGCGCATGGCAACCTTTCCTTCGGTATCCTGATTCCTATTGAGCAGAGCATCAGACGAAACAAACGAACGTTGCAGAGAAATTTAACTTCAACAACGGTAGTTTTGAGGGAACAACAAACAAATATGTCCGAATAGAATTGTAGTATTATTGCGGATATGGCAGTTTGTGATGTCCGTCCTCGATTATGGGATTGGTATTTAGCTAGTTGTAATCCGGATTGACGGTGACCACTACCTAATATAGTTGACGGTGTAATTTTGCTAACTGTAATTTGGTAGATATTTATTAGCTTACTGTAGATATATGGGGCCCAAACCCCCGGGGTCAGCCTGTATATAAGGCCGTTGTCAACCCCACTTGCCAACAGTAAAGGTAAGGCAATTTCACATGTGAAACATTCCTTAACGGTGAACCGTCCTCGGTTAACCGTCGTTCACGCATAGTTTTCCTTGTTTTCCTCCCACAGTTTTCAGTTGATCTCACTGTTTACCGCTCGGTCGCGTGTCTAAAACGGATTCCCCTTCACCTTGGGTTGTGCCGGCATTCCTTTTCCCCTGCGTTCCCTTTGTCGAGCCCGGCCATACTTCGGTATTTACGGTCAACGAACCGGCGCTGCCGACGCGTTTAGTGATCTCTCCTATATCCCACGAGAATCGGAGTCGGTTGTGTCCGTAGAGTCTGAGTAGATCTTAAACGACAACTTCTTCAACAAAAGACCTTTTACTCCAGGTGGAATTACCAACATGTTTTCCGGCTGGAGCAAGTATGACCTGTACAGCATGATGTTTCCCAACAAGAGAAAACAATCACCAGATGTAAAATAAGACGGTATGTTAACTTCCAAACGAGCCATGTAAAGGAGACGTACATCCTAACTCGCAATAGATATCTGGGCTTCGTTGCAATCTCTCCCATAACCATGAATATCTGGTTCGCAGTCAAGCGGACGCAACTAGACTTCAATTACCAAAACCACACAAAGCGATTCAATAGATTGTATACCACCAACACTTCGAAGACATCCGCCATCAATGATAGGATTGGGATCATCCCCAATGACACCAACATCAGAGACGGTTCCACGCCCAGCAACAAAGCCTAGTTGCGTTTGCAGGAGCTGGATTTCTTGCGAAAAAAAGCACAGAAGGTTTTGAGGGTTGAAATGGCTGCTGTGAGTCGTTGTCTTCAGATTCATTTTATTACCTTTCGAGACGACGGTTGTTGGTAATACAACTCGGATTCTGGCACTCATCGTCTCCCTTACGATGACACTCAAAACGCAATCATGGCAAAATTATAACATCAGAGTTGTCACGCTGGAGTTTGTTTCCTGAACGATTTTCCGGGATTCCGGCTATTTTTAATGTTGGATTTCTCACAATCCTTATTCTGACGATTCTTGTTCCGACCAGATCTGTTTCGACCTTTGTTGTTCCCCACGCTTTTCCATGCCTGCTGCAGGCCAATGTTGCCTATGAATCCATCGAGAAGAGCCTGAAAGTTCTTAGCGAGAAGGGGTTCAACTTCCTTGATAGACAAAGGCTTAGACGAACCGGTCCAGTGGACATTTTATCTGTATTAGGAGGTTTTTTGGATGACTTATCGAGCGATTTATGGAGTACTAGTGGAGGAAGCTATTGAAATTCGTAGAACTGCCACATATTTTCTGTAGATACTCCGGACACCATAATAACACACCATAATTCCTCCTTTGATCAGACAAATAGAGGCCGAAACCCGAAACCCGAACAAAATTAGACGCTTTTTGGAAGAATAACTGTTTGATATTTGTCCAAATTTAATTGGTCTGCAACGCGTTAATGCACACCTATAAGATTCACGGCTCAATCTGATACTATGCCCTGGGATATTACAAATTTCTCGACGCCATTGGCGTCTCAACGGCAAACGTAAGTCAGACAGCTGTCCAAAAAATGGGTCAAAAATACTTGTTAGCCGTCTTGAGAAATTATAGCCTTTACAGATGTGATACTTTCCCGCGCCCACCTCACCAGCCTGTTTAACTATGTTCGCTACTAATGTGCCTTAGCGCTACCTCGAGGCGATTCTTCCCAGCGTGCGACTGACTCCATCTGAAGAAAGGCGCGAAGGCTCGAGTAGCTTGTCCACTTCACGTTGCAGGTCCAGAAAAAATGCTTTCTTGCCCTTCAGTCTTGAGTAATTGGATCTCGATGGATACGTGTGCAGTAAAACGCCGATCAAGTTTCGTATTGCACCCATGCTCCCCACTGTTGGCTTGCTAAATGCTCGATCAGTCGAGGTTCAGTCTTAGAACATCTGCTTGTTCTCAGTGATCCTAAGATTCTCTACCCAATCCGCTGAGAAAAATAGACGGGTAGCTCGAGTGTCCTCAACAATGAAGGTATAAGAAAGTAGCTTTGGCACCCTGCCATAGTATATCACAGTGCGAGGCTCTTGTACCGCCCGGGAAAGATAGCCTTCCTCATCCACGTATTCGCATGCAACATAATAGCTCCCAAGAGATGACAAAGACCGGAATCGGTTCATGTAGAATGCTCCCACGCGTTACTGGTCATTTCCACACCTCACCTTTGTATCACCGTAGCACATGAACTCGTTATGCTGAACAGCAATATTTACATCCTCTTGTCCCATTCCCTCCTCCTATCTGATATGAGAAATCAACAGAGATTGCAAGTGGAGACGCTGACCCTCCGCAGATGTCAGTGTTTCAACCTTAAACGGCTTGAGCATCACCACGTCCCTGCTTCTGTGATCATCCTCATTTAGGGACTCCGCGTCGGAGCCACATTCATTCGAAAAGACTTTTTTATCGCTTAAAGATTGAAAATGATCACGATAAACCATCTTGTAACCCTCCAAGAGCTTTGCGCTCTCAGTCATGGACTGCACGTCCTTGCTTCGAGCATTTAGGCGACTCTTGGTAAATTCAATGTACTGCACCATCCAGAATTGGTTACAGTTCACCAAAGGACCACACATCAGTATGTTTTACTTCACATGAAGGGGTAGGTGCAGCGTCAGCTTGCGAAGACCAGTCCGCTCTGGCTCATATTTGTAGTATTCCTTTTCGAAGCGACGGAAGAAGGAAACAGACAAATCGCCGACTTGGTCTATATCCTCATTTGATAAATAAGGTCCAGACCAAAGGTCCACAAGGAGGGTAAAAGCACGGAGTCCTCGAATAATAAGAGCCTGAAGGTAACCATCAAGCAACACAAGCCAATAATTCAAGACAAACGTTTTTTATTCGGCGGCAGCTTTCCATTTGTGAGAAGTATCTCTCGGTCTTGGTCCAAAGGCACAATCTGAGCTTCCGTTTCCAAGCTCACGAAGCTCACCATCTGTCATCGCCCAGCTAGTTTTGCCAATGACAATATCTTCCTTAGAGTACCCATTGACTTGCAGTATGTGCCTATTTTCGCCCTTGAATATTGTCATGAGATCCTTTGAGATGTTATAACCCAGGTGTATAGTATCTAACGGAAACGAGTGGAAGGAACTATTGTAGGCAATTTGTACAACAGAATAGTCCCCCTGATTCTGTATTGATTAGAAAGATTTGCTCGAGTGGACTCATCAAGTTCCGAATCGCTGTCGAGAAGTTTCATCATTTTCCGGGAATGAGATGGATTACGGAGTCGCGGGGCAGCAGGGACGAACTTGCGAATGAGGCGGACTCTTGAGGTAGTACCCTCGCATTTTCGCATTTTCCGTGGAAAGTAATAGCGACGGGAGCCTGCCACATTTACAGATGTACTTCACAGTAAAGGCACGGAGATTTGAAACTTGGACCATTCGTACTAGCGAAATTCGGCAGTCCTTGAAAATATGGAGTCAACCAAAGCAGATGAATGCGCACAAGCCTTTATTTACCGTCAGATAATTGAACAAGAGCCCCACTGTTTTGAAAAATCTGAGATATTCCTTCTAGTAATGGCCACAGGAAGGACTCTAGGTCTTCTGGTTGGTGCTCACCACCGACAAAGCCAAGCGGCAACACATTGCACATAAGAAAGCGACAGATCGGCGGGAGATTCATGTTGAGCGCTACAATTGACCAGCAATTGTAGCTTTTGTTGGAGAAAACCTGGTCTCTATCTGAGGAAATTCCAAGGAAAAAATCGAATGCGCATTCGCTTTCACCACTGTTGGCATTCAGGATACCTTTGTACAAGCTTCCATCAAAGTAATCTTGACCTCCATATCTTTCATTGGTAGACTGAAACATGGCCTTGTTACGATAGTCAAACAAAAGACTCGAAGTGTCCGCCGAGTGAAGCCATGATCTAAGAGGTGGCAATACTTCAATGTATTCAAAATACTGAAAGCGAGAGTCACTACCACGCGCAGAACATATCTTAAATTCAGGCTGAAAAATAGAAAAACTCACATCATGGTAAATAGGACAGTCAGAAAAGAGCATATGAGATCTGCATCATAGGTAATTTGGCGAGCGAAGACCCGAATTTTTGACAATATTCCGCAGAATATTCTTCCATGACTTGTAAGGTTCATCAATATTTTCCAACAATCTGCTCATCATTGATTGTTTGAAATTGAAATATACAGCCATCTTCACCCAATTTCCGTTTTCAAATGCCCATCACATGAAACACTCCCGTGGAATCGCACATAGGTTTGCAATAGATTCAAGAAATTCAGAGTTATCTTCCTCGCTTCCGATGGGTGGTGAATCCACCTGCACAACTTCTTCTAAACCTTCTTCCAATATTAAGAGCAGTTCGGAAACCGGGCAGTTCGGAGAAACAGTACCATGTTGTCCATGAGGAGCATTTGATGAAGAGGATATGTCTATTTCATCCTCATTGTCAGACGAAACGTTCGGCGAGGCAAGGTTACTCATGCCGTCTCTAGGCTAACGCTGAGGTGTCGACACGCTGCATCTATCTTCTCAATCATCCAGAGGACCCTCGATGTCTGCAGTAATTATTGAAGTTCTGTGGCGCCCATTGGTGTCTCTCGCAACCCGAGGGTTATGGGTCATTGCAGCTATCTATCTTGAACGCTGCATCAAGACTTTAACATTGTGAGCAGTATATCGGAGTCCCATGGGAACTAGGTCGTATCCTTTACGCCTGCGTTTCTCATTTCCTTGCGAGCGGTGAGTCCATATTGTGATTCTGGATACAGACTTTCCCAGCGTACAACGACAATTGCATTTCGGTAAGCAGATAAATAGGTCCATAGCAGGAGAAATACGGACTTTTGAAATGTCTCCTTACTATCGGTAACACAAAAGGAGCACCTCCAAGTATAGTGCGACATCAGTCCATTCAAGTATCGAAGAGGTGTCAGGAGATCCGTACTTCCGTTTAGAATATAGCTCATCTGAGACGAAACAGTCGCTTCAACGCCTATCAATGCCATCGTAGTCTTTGAATAGGCCTTACTCAACTTCACCCCACATTCTACTAACTTCAAACGGATTTCCGAGAGCTCAACCTGCAGTGACTCCTCTTTGCCCCAATCTCTCCCCTTTTAATCCTATCGATGACTCCACTTCCGATTCGTAAGCCTACTAGAGGCGCAAAGATAGATGAAAATGCAAGCCAAGCCAGTATTCATGCATCATTCGCCCCAAAGGACGGGAACAGATTCATAAATGTATCCGCCCACTTGGCTAATGTTAATGAGAAACATTACTTGGATCCCATGAACCAAGGTGATCCCGGCAAACGATACATCGAGTTACAATACGGGGCTACCGCCCGCGAGCGCAACTCAAAGGCCCTGAAGTGGGTATTGGAATACGTCGATAGGCTTCTTGGGTACCATGAAGACGGTGTTGAAGAGTCATATTTTGGTACAAACAGATATTCGGAGCTTCCTATATCTCTGCGGGACACTATTGTCAGCGTCGTATCGCCCGACAAGGATATGGTCGTATACAATTAAGGAGAAGACATCTGGATGATAAAGACATTCGTAGAGCAGAAGGTAGCTTCCAAATCCAGAATGTTTCGTATCCAAAGTGCAAAGGAAAAAGATATCGACACGAAAAGCTAACCATCGATAGTATCCCAGGATACTGCGGATGCGATTGCCTCCGACTGACTCTTGAGACCATATGAAGATAGGCAAACAGAATAAAGAGTTCCAAACCATTTTGACGACAACGATGGAATCTCCGAAGTCCCAAATGAGGACGCTCGAGATATTATTGCTGCAGAGAATGCACAACGGGAATTTTACAAGACCAATAGGCATTGAAGTGGACGAAGAACCACGACGGAGTTTCCAGTCGCGACAGGTTTTTATGTTCCGCAGGAACCAGCGAACAGAGGTGCCAGGGCTACTGATCCCCAAAGATGGCTAACAAGCCGAAGCCGCGGCTCAAGTGTTGGCAATGGAGAGTCTAAACATCACAGTCTTGATGGAGATGATGATGAAGACCGTCCAGTCTTTTCAGATAGTGAGGAAATAGGAATTAGGGTTGAGAGACGAGACCGGCTTGACAAACTACGGAACGCTTCCAACCGTAATGAAGCAGATGTGTCGAAAGCCAGAATGGCTTAATAGCAGAACTTCAACGGAAGCTTGCCGAACTACAGAAAGCTTCCAGTAACGGCCAGTGTACCATGCAGAAGAATCAGGAGACATTAAGTATTTCACAGCGCAATAGAATTCCAACTGGACGTTCAGGACTTACTGGTGGTCAGAAAAGCAATCGCAGAGGTCAGAAAAGGGTAACGAGGTTAGATATTCAAAACTATTTTCGCTCCAACCGCACTTACAGGAGTCTATATCGTAAGTATCCATGAAATATCCTCCTATATCTTTTGCAGGGGTGACTGGTAGCGATGCGTACATAACGGCTTCCAATTGCCATCATTCGCGTAGTCATATTGCTCAAAGAATGTCTGTTTAAGAGGAAGAACGGATGATCGTAGTAGATAATGTCGTTAGTTAGCTTATTTTTGAAGCAATAAGAATAGTAAAGATCTTACTTGAGGTAGAGTTTTGCTTTAAGGGAATTTACCACAATATGCAGTGTATAGAGCCACAAAAAGGAGAAAAATGTTCCTCTGTGTAACAAAAAAAAGAAGAAAGAGGAAGATAAAGCATCAGAAAATGGATAGAAACGAATCTGCGAACGAAATAGAAATACTTCACGTTACCTTCTGTATAGCATCCCACCATATCATGCGCTGAGAAAACGCAGCGCAAGGAATGAGCCGCTCATCTATACGGATTTCGGATATGTAGCACTAGCCTTGAAGCATCAAATCCGGTTTCAAAACATATATGCTTTTTTGTTAGCATTTTTCATGATATGAGGATGAGCGAGAATGCTTATCTTGGTCCCGTAGAAGCAGATGACCTGCGTTCAATTCGTCAAAAGTAAACGCAAACGAACGGTGACATTAGCAACTCCGTGACCGCAAAGGGCTTTTCGAGGCAACCTACCGATAAGACATCTGTGAACTCAGTAGCCTTGCTGACCAAGCAGTACCGCCTACATCGGAGTGATTCGTAGCGACATTGGAAAGCCTTCCATCCACCGATCCAACCCTCCAGACGACAGGTTCGTCTATCTCCACAGGCCTCCTTGTTCTTTCCACAACCTGTCCCATTATCTCATCTGATTGCATTAAATGTATTCGCCGCTACCATCGACTTCCCATGCCCTCTTCCATCCCAGCACGCCAACGTACTGGATTGAATTCCGCTCGGTTTCGGCATAAATTGGGACAACATAGCTGGTCCAGATGATTCAATTTTTTTGAAACCATTCTTGCGTTTGGAACGGAGGTAATTGCTGCGACGAATTTCATGCATAGTGCGAATGTTAAATGGAACCTGTGGGACTAGGAGGTCTGGGAATCATTCTAAAAGGTTCGAGGCTTCCTTTTGAAAGGATGCATACAGAGCCATTGTACAGTATGTGCAAAATGGTGCATTACGCGCTACTGCATTACTGTATTAATGGACAGATGTCAAAACCAGAAGAGATTTGTTTCGCAGCGTCACCAGTCAAAATTAAATACGTGCTTTGGTCAATCTTTTTTGCTTCCTATACGCTGTCCAACCTTCCTACAGTTTCAATCACAGCAACATATTTTGACATAAGCATCATCCATAAGCAATGAGGACACCGGTACTGCTATACCACCCGTTGAAAACTTGAGACGTTATTCAAGCATAGGTGACGAGGATTAATCATTCTATCAAGCTGTGGAAACTTTGTGTGGCCTCGTCGTAGTCTCTCAAAACGGATTGCACCAATCATGCTTGGCTGCGTGGACATCCACGGTTTCGCAACCGTATGGTGAACGCACGCAAGATGATGTGGTGATCAACTCTCGTGATAGAATGGAAATAATGACGAGTTTTTGATCAAGGTAGTCACGGTCGTGAAGCCAGCTGTGAATGATATGGGACTGGTACGGTTGGTGGGTTTGGGAGGGGTGAGTGTGGGGCGCCTGAGGGAGCTCGGGCGTTCGGGAACTTGCGGACTTGGTCTTGCGGGGCAGCAGGCGTCACCAAGCGATGCATTTCTTCATGTACAAGATCAAAACAGTTTCAATCATCGGGTGGCGGCGGCGGTCTGAGCTCACCACTTGGAACGACGAAGCTATTAGCAAAACCTTCCCTATAGACGGGGGGCACTTTGGGGCTTCGTCCCGAATTGGCGCGCACTTTGTGGCATTATACACTCTAGGTTCTGGTAGTGGTAGCGGTTTTGGGTCTAACAAACCGCAGGCACCACCTGTACTGTCGTAAGACTCCCTAGCCAGGGCCGTTTGACAAATCAACGTTCGGCAGCGCGAACGGGTTTGGCAGAATGGCGGGTCCGGGTTTGCAGTGATGGCAGCATCTAGCTGCCAGTTTGGAAGCGATGCACCTGCTGACCGCGAAAGAAAAGTCCTTCCACGGTCACCTCTGTCGCATTTGCACCGCGGTGGGCGTGATGTACGGTGATAAACTCCATAAATATGTCGCATTCTAGGTTTTTGTGAAAGCGTGGCTTCCTGGGATACGTTTCTGGACTATGAGGCGTGCATTCAATACAGGTGCATCTTGATTGCGACATCGTTTACGACACTCCCATCAATGTGTTTGAGCAGACGCCCCACATTGCTGCACCTTGAAATTTCCCTTTAAGTTACGACAACACCCAGATGCTCTGAATTTCGCCAGCTCAACGGAAATATGTATGGCGCGGTTGTTGGACCTGCGAGGTATAAGATTGTTATCTCAACTGCATGAAAATGTCCATGAGATCTATAGAGAACCACACTATAGACAAGGATGATACGTGCTTTGCAGCGGATATCGGTGAGCGGCTGAGAGCCACATAAACTCTATGGACACAGCTCTAACCTCAGTGAACAATGAACTTAAAAGTTTATCTTTTACAGGCTAACTCTTCCGCTGACCCGGAGATACTGTACCTGTTGGGCTAGAGAAGGAACCTCCGTATTGGTCTTTAACGAAACAGGGTTCGCGTCCGGGGCTTTCCATTCTGCAAGTCTTTCGACGAAAACAGAGAAGTGGGGATGGGTTGCTCCGCGTCACGGTGGAAGTGTCAATGGTCTGAAATGCTATCAAAAATCGCCGATTCCATGGGAATTTGCATTATCTTTAACACCATGTGAAGAGGACATTAGCGCGTACTCATCGTAGAAATTGTCATCGTCAGAGAGGATAAGGAGGTGTTTTGGACGTGCTTCCTTGCTAACTGGGCGTGTTGCTGCTTTCAATATGAAAAAAATTATTGATGTCGTTTACAACGGTCAAGTATATCTTTTCGAGGGCTGCCGCTATCGGTGGTTGTTTCTTGACGCTATGGTCTCTATTTTTATCATTTAGAGACATCCTGCAACTGATTTGATGAACAAGGCTGCACCGCCGAGGGGTTGGGATCTGAGGGGCTATATCAATTCTGGATGTAGCTGCTCCGACACTTGCAATTATGTACGGACAGAGTAGCATATTTCTTCGCAGAAAATGGATTCCACTGCCGACAATCTTCGGTATATACCCTTTCCCGGCGGAGTTCTGGCTGAGGCAGCAGTTCAAAAGAGATATGAAAGGATGAAGGCAAACATTCAAGTTCGTGAACTCCAGAAGGAGACTTGTCCTTAAGTGCTTTTTCCAGCGCCTCGTATTGCCGGATGTCAGGTATCCCCAGAACTCGCGCCGTGCATGGCTGATGTATTTAGCGATGGTTTGTGCTCCAGATTTCTTGTCAGCGATCGTTGGGTTATCACCACAGCACATTGTCACGCAAATGCGACTCACTGGTTTGTGATACAAGGCGCGGAAGATTTGAACAACGGAACTGTTTTTGGTACTGAATCTGTGATTAATCACCCCGGTTTGGACCTAGATACCTTTGAAAATAACATCTCCATAATCAAGCTGGAATATTTTGCACCAAAAAGGTCGGTTTTGCTACGGTTAATTCCGATGAGAACTTACCGGTTGATTCGGCATATGTCAAGTTGGCTGAATACGGGGCAATTAAAGATTCTCAACCCACCAATGAATTAGATTTCGTTCTGAGAAGTGTGGATGTACCGATTGTGCCAAAAAGCGTTTGCAGATCTGCGTATACCCCGCCAATTATCACAGATGATACGATCTGAGCTAGAAAAGAGGGTTGTGAAGCATGTCAGGGTGACTATGGTGGAATATTGTGCCAACTCAATACTTATGACAATCCTGTTGCAGTTGGTATCGCCAGCTTTTGTATTGGTTGTGCCAGAGAAGGTTTCCCTGGTATTTACACGGACATCGCGCAGTCCGTGATGTGGATGCTGGATCAGGGCGTTGAATTCACCATTGGCACCCCAGAGCAACTGGTCATAGCGTAGATCATTTGCAGTCTTTCCTTCGTCCGGAAGTGCCTCTACGAAGTATGGCCTTCAGAAATCGATTATAGGTAGGATAATTGCAATTATTGACACTTCTAACCTGGGAAAGCGTACATATCACATCATTGTTTGGCCAAAACGGCTTCCACTACAAAGTACCGTAATTGCCCTGGATTTTGGAGTTCTCCGCCACGTAATAAAGCCGTCATAAAAAGCAAAATGAACCACGCCTTGATCGGTAGGCGGGTGACTGTATCGTGCGCTCGGCGTAATCATACTTATAAAACCGGTCCCTTCTTTGCAGAATGTTGTCCGCAGTACCGGATTCCTCTATTCAGAACCGACAGTTGTGAGTTTGATTGGGCCTCAGAGTGTGTGAGGAACACCTTATCATGAGCTTTTTTGAGAAAGAATTATTTGCATACTACCTCCTCGAGATTGACCTGTGTATCCGCTTTGTAAATTGCGTTATGTGTGTGCGTATGTCGTGTGTGGATATGCAGTAATTGAGCCGTAATTAGATGTGCTTCCAAGAAAGGCGTTTCTTGTGTGGTACACGACTCAACAAAGCACAGCACTGCAATTTTGAGAGAGGCCATGAAATACGTACAAGTCTTCGTCTTACACCGCTTCTGTTTTGAGGCTGCATTAGTCCCAGTTAAGGACCGAATCGATGAAAACGCAAATAGTCATGTTACATCAACTTGGCGGACTGTGAGTGTATTCATACTTGAAGGTTTTTCAAACTTGCGGCGAAATCAACTTGTCGAAATCCAAGGTAAAATTCATCAATCTCCCGTGCCGGTTCACCTTCATGAATCATGATGCAAAGAGTTCAGGTGAATCACCTGCAATATGTCACCCCCAAAACTTGCATAGGCCTTTGTGTGTACTTTACATATGACAGTGACCGCTACAATCCCAAGATGCGCGTACAAGGCGATGAAATGAAAGCAGATTTTAAACAATTACGTGAAACACAGACACCTGCCCGCGGGAGTGCTTCCAAAAGTCATGGTTGAAGCGTCTGTGTAAAAGTTCCCTTGTATGATAATGAGAGCGGCACGACAGATGATGTTACAAAGGCAATGGAAAAATGCATGTAGTACCGCGATTGATTCATAAATGGCAATCCCCGACCGCAAAGCCTTACAGAGATACAAACCAGCAGCATAGTAAACAATCCCGCCACAAAATGTGGCAACTTTGATCAACAAGTTTGTGAACACCTTCATGAAGCATGGGTGATGGCAAAGTCAAAAGTATGTTGTCACCATGAAGCTCGTTTCAGACCAAAGCGAAATGTGATGCGAATCGGTGTATCCCACGCAACTGTTTCCGATATACAGGGGCTAGTCATCTTACTTTTGTTAGAAATCACTCCCTCACTGAAACTGCCCTTCACACATAGCGACCGCTTACCGATTTCGATGCCGAAAAAGCGACAAAACAATGGCAATCGGTACCCACCAAGCAGTCTCGAATCGGTAGCAGCGACCCAAAAAATCCAAGCTCTCTACTTTTGGTGACACATGACGTCCCGCAAGTCAATAACGAAGTTACTGTAGTGTGGGGGCTGGCAATGTTTAACGATTGGACAGAGGAGCGCGGCCCGGGTTTATTTTTTCATGGGTGGGTAATGCATGATGCGTGATTGTCCCAAAACGTGACGTTTGAGCAGTGGAAATCAATTTTGGAGCGAATGATTTCGCGACGCGGATAGCAAAACATAACCTGCGACTTGCCTTTTTTCCCCTGAGTGTACACGCCTCATCATGAAAAAACCGATTGGGGCCCCGTTGGGCTAATACTGTAGCGCTTCACGTTGTGCACCAATCATAAGTCAATATAAAATGCTCTTCGACTCAACGGTCTTATCAGTTTCAAGGCATCACTTACGTTGTTTTCCATTTATTACGTTTTATGACGTGTTACGAAGGGAGGACGCCATCTTCAGTTTACACCGCATGTCGCTCCACCGGCCTTCTGCTGCAGGATGCCCTTGTGAGTCTGCGTCGTCATGACTGCAACTTTTAAGGTTTCAGTTTGATGGGTCCTCTTCCAATTTACTGGGAGATTTTGTGTTCATTGTTCTATTAATGAAGAAGTTTACCGGCTCATTGCTACAAGGTTTTAAAAGAACGCACTGTGAGCATGGAGCTACTTACACCGACTACGTACAAAGAAAAGGAAAAAGGGATTAAACACACGCAAAATCACATTCAAGTAACTATGTTAAATCCTCCAACGTCAACATAACCTCGTAAATATCATCTGCAGATTCCACCTTAATCGTAAAAATATAATTTAAAATAGGCTTACGCCAGTACAAATGTCTATCTCTGTCATTTCCAAACATATGATACGATTCAGTTCGCCTAGTCTATACCAGTCTAAAATCAAGACAAAACTCAATTCGGCTCACATCACTTCCCTTCTTCGTCTCAACGACGAATGAAATTTCCTCAAAATCTGAAATACCAATCAAATCCCTGTCATAAACAGATGGCAAGACATTACCACCTGCCATCAGATGAACATACGAAATAACCCCCATCTTGCGGGTTCCTAACAATTTAAACATAGACACGGGTACGAGACCTCATCGGAGGTTTTCGGAGATTGATAAGGTGTCTCACTCGGCATCTTCTAATGCGCTGGTGTCGTAGTAGGATCCGATGATACCGACTCTTCCGACGTGTGTCGGTGTCTTGGTCGGCTTCGGATCGGGTGATGGTTGTTCCGCATGCGAGTCGTTATCCTCCTGCGGTGGTCCGTTTCTCTCGCCATCGGCGACGAAACTCACATCCGAGCATTGACAATACTTCCTTGCGAATATGTCTAAACATTGGCAGGGTAACTGCACTGGCGAATAATCCATGATGGCATCCCTTTTCTCCAGGGTGTGTAACCTAGTTTGGCACGTGTTCACAATGGAAGAACTCGATGAAACCCCATGATTTGCAGCCGTTAGCAGCGGCCCAGAAAAATTGCGTGACGTAGTGCTTAAAAATGAAGTGTTTCTGCAGTTCATAAAGAATATCACCATCCATACCGTAATACTCATTGTTGTCAATGGGATAATTCTTATCACGTGGCAAGTAACGACGTTGGGAATAGCTGGAGTCGATCGGTGCAAAGTTGAGATTGTTCCCAGAGTCGCAGTTGGCGTTGGGTACCCGCTTCAACTGCTTGCAATAGACGCCGATGGATCACTGCCTGAAGATTTCGCTGCCGCACTCTACAACATCGCAGATAGGCAACTAAATAAAGCCATTGTGATGTTCGAAGATGTTGAGCTCGACCTTGGCGATGTCTTCTTGGGTATCTTTCGCGACGATGACACTATCGCTATAATATTTGCAACCACGCATACAATCCTTTGGTTTGCCGATTTGATCACTGCAAATGCCGGCACGCCATTTGAAGCCGAGGCGCAAGGGCTTAAACTCTGCTCAGCCCCAGGGTTTGAGGCCTCTTCATGGGAATGCTTGCTCGCACACAGGTCAACGCCCTTGTTAATAACCGGAAAATGAGCCAAATGGTCTTATTCTACGTTTGAATCGATACTGTTTGCGCGTTCTTTCTTTGAGCCAATTGCGTGAGTATCCTTCAAAGTGTATTGGTTTTGGGCTGCCATGACACAATGTGTATTCACGTTGAGACGGGTAGCGGCAGACAAATTGCGAGCATTTCCATGCTCACTTGCAGAAAGAGAGAGGGAAAGATACAGCGCAATTGGATAAGTGAGGGGTGGAGGAAAGGAGCAGAGGGTGATGGATGGGAGTGCAGGAGACTTGACGTTCAACGTCAAGTTGTAGAACTGCTGCTCGCTGTTGAGATTGTGGGCGATAACTGAGACCCGGCCTGAAATTTTCCAAATTAGAATGTTAATCATCAAGCCATCGTCCAAGGCCGCTGCACTGAAACACATGTTAATTAAAAGTTCTCCGAAAAACAACCACTAATCACCCGGCAGACATCTCATAACAGTGCGCACTTCGTACCCCCACCTAGTATCCTCCAGATATCCTCCAGGGGACATCCAATCATCAAACTCATCATCCACGTATCCTCCACTAACCGAGAAATATCTACTAGGGCAGATGTTGTCAAAGTTAGATTGTTTAGGACAGGTATTTCATCGTCCAAATGAAGCTTATTAGTCTCTGTTTCGTAGATTACTACCTCTAAAACAGAATTTGCGACGGAAAATTGCAGCGCGCACATCCTTGGATGCATTTTCCAGTGCTTTTATAAGAGATGCACCATCGGATTGAAATTTATTCAGAAACTTTTGATATTACTGCCCGGGCATATTGTCAGGGCGTTTTTTATCTAACTATACGAACTTTTCAATTGATTCCAAGATCTCATCAACATTTTTTCAAGGTATTTCGTAGTTCTTCATATGTTTATTATCCCTGCCTCGTTGGTCGGGCAACCCAATGAGCCGCAGCTTTGCACTTCTCAAGTTTCTCCATCCAACTTATTCAGTATTGTTATAGCTAATTCTTCCCCAATCTGTGAGGATGACGATGAATGAGCATTAATGAGATGATTGGTAGCAAATTCTCGAAAACAGAAAAGGATAAGAGTGGATTTTTCATCCTTCCTTCTCTGACATGACTAAAACTAATTGAAAGACGAAATTATTCGCAGCACCGCTGCAATCGGAGGATCCACTGCGACGAGATTGAATATATCACTTAAAGCCTTAATTTGATCGTTTCGGCATAAATAATTTGCCCTTTGGACTGTGCCTCATCTACGATAGCTTATTGTGCGGCCGGAATGCCCCTTTCGTAAAGTACAAGACCCATTATCTCGTCGAATGTCCTGTACATCCGTTCAGTTCCTTTCTCAGCGGCCGCGGTGATCAAATCAACCCAGCGACCAACCTTACGGCGCCACTTTCGCAAATCCCCATTGGGATTGGGAAATCCCCATTGGGATGGAAGAAGGGCGGATCTGTTAAATCCTCTCTTTGATCATGTTAGCGGCTAGGCCCATAATTGGCGCAGACGCAGCAGCTATGGAAAGGAAGGTGGGCTATAGGACGGTAATCTCAAGAGTGTAGAGAAAAAAGATGAAGAGTAGGTGTTGTCGAATCGGTTGTGGGCACGAGGTCTCCGGGTGGTTGCTTGCCCATCCTCAAGTGAGGTGCAACTACCGGCGGTCCGAAGTTATAATTTCCTACCTAGTGTGGAAGTCTCCTGAAACGTAGATTAAGTAGAAGAAATACAGTACACGTGTTAAAAATAGGATTAGCATATCTCTGAAGTCCAGAACGTCCATCTTTTTGACTGGCTACACCCAACCTTCACTTCACCTCGCCCGGCGCCCTCGCACGGCGAGGGCGGATCTTCCCTCAGGAGATTGCCCGTCACGGCTGCAGAGCTCTCGCTGCAACGTTCTTGTCGATGTCCACATCGAGTCGATTGCCTTTCCGCTCCCCCAACGCACCTGAGACGAACTGGGATAGGTACATAAGGATGGCTTTACTACTTCAGCAAAGTTTGCGAAGTCCACCGTACCCTGCCGCGCCTAAATACACCGTCATTTTGACGTCTTGCGAGGGTTTGTGGTCTTGACAGCCTGGCGGGCTGGTTTTCAGGCTTGCTAGTCCGGAGTTCTCGCCGTTGTCGTCGCCGTCTCCATCTTTGAGCCTATTTGATTACAGCGGGAGTTTTTAAAGCCTCCTGAATCCTCGGTTCAGGTGGTGGAGTTTTCTTCGGGTCCCTTTCTTGCGTGAGTGGGCAATTGGTTCAGCCATTGCCCGGAGTCGTCCTTCTAGCAGAACCCGCGGTTTTGTGTACTGCGGACTTGTCTATATACAATAAAGCGGAACGTATTTTTTGACACATGTACGTATAGAAAAATAGGATTTCTACCACAGTAACTGGCAAAAGAATCCACATTACAGTAGAATGAGGGATACAGAACCTTACTGGACAGTCTTTGTATAGTAAGTACAGTTCCGGAAATGATTATAAAGCCATCTGTGTTTTTAAACCTCGACTTCAAAAAAGGATAAATTAAAAACAAAACTGCTCATAACTATTCTTTTTGGTATCTCAATCATGCCCCAAAATAATTTGTAAATCGAATAAAATTTTTTTATTTCTTTCAGATTCGGCTACCCAGGGGTCGGAAGACTCTACAAAGTCACGCCATTTCAGAACCGTTTCCCGCCAATCTGGGGAACTAGAGGACAAAGCCTTATGCCTGAAAACTCTCCCCGAAACATCCGACGGCATCCGACGCTATTACGGCAAACTTCAACATGCCTCGGGGGAAAAGTCTAACGTAATTTGAAAAAGGGCAAATTAATGCCCTCTACAGCCAAAAGATGTCTAGCAGGGCAATTGAAGAGCGCCTCAATCGCCTAAAAGACGTCATTCTCAACTATATTCAACTCCAAGCGCAATATGGAGTTAAAAAACGCCGCGGGGGAAACCAAAAATGACAGGGAGATCATAACGTCTTCTAATAAGGGAGGCTTCTAACCAGTATAAGTCTTCATTCACTTGACCTTCGAACTGCCCTTAATTTACCTGTCTCTGATAGACAAGTCCGTCAGCTCCTGAATGGGCGCGGTTTATTCCAATTCAAGCGGATGCAACAGGCCCCCGCTATGATTCCAGCCACATACAAAAAATCTGTCGAGTTTGCAGAATCCCATGCGGCATAGAATCACCAGCAATGGCGCGGAGTCGTGTTTAGCGATGAAAATAAATTTGACCTACACGGCCTCGATGGCTGGGCGTCGTACTGCCACTGCTTAAAGAAGTAAGAAGCCATTTTCTCTACTATGCAGCATGAAGGGGGTCGTTGATGGTTTGGGCTGGGTTTTCTATGTCCGGCAAGACGACATTGGCTATATTTTCAGGTCTCCAGAACTCAAGGGACTACACTGCAACTCTTCAGAGTTTTTTGCTTCCCTTCGCGGCTGTAAAGCTCCACTCAGACTGAATCTTTGAGCAGGACGGGGCTTCTATCCACACGTCAAAGCATACCAAGGAGTGGTTTGGTGAGAATAATCTGGTGATTTTTGAGTGGCCTGCGAATTCGCCGGACATTAACCCCATAGAACGTCTATGGGCAATACTGGTAAGGCGTGTCTACAAGGGGAAAAGGCGAGTCGGCTCATTCGCTGAGTTGGTTCAGTGTTTGGAAAGGTCCTGGGATGGAATTGACCATTCGACTCTTTTCTCTTTGGTTTGTTCGCTTCCCCGGCGCTGTTTCAAGGTGCTCAGGGTGAAGGAGGGGCGAAATGGGTACTAGTTTCGATGTTATCCTTGATGGAATGATGCGGCTTTATACTGTCTTCCGACCCTGAAGTAGCC
This sequence comes from Kappaphycus alvarezii, assembly GCA_002205965.3. Classification (NCBI taxonomy): domain Eukaryota; phylum Rhodophyta; class Florideophyceae; order Gigartinales; family Solieriaceae; genus Kappaphycus; species Kappaphycus alvarezii. The sequence goes on from NADL03000771.1 coordinate 122,350, forward strand.
GAAACGACAAAAAAAATTAGAACATTTTATGTACAAACAACCATTTAGAGACATTTTGGGAAACAGCTATTTGATAAAGTTCATCCAGATTTGCCCCCACCTTGTCACTCTCGCTCTCAGGCGGTCACAATGCTGTAGCGCTTTTCTGAAGTATTTCAACATAAAGAGGGGGGAGAAGTTATTTCTAATCGAATAGCAGTTGTTTTTAATCAGAGAATGTAAAACCCTTGTACTGCAAGGTCATCCAGCCACATTCGTGAGGAGGTTTCTTTAGAATCAACCGTGCTGGTCGGGCTTTTGCAAATAAGCGAGAAAACAACCAAAAACGAATAAATTTAAAACCCAAATTTACAGGTTCACAATCCACGCAGCCCTATTTGACCATCAAATAGCTTTAGTACTGCTATTCGCTTCTTTACTCAGAAAAAACGATAAATCTTCAACTTACTGGCTACGATTGCTTTAATACAACCCCCTACTACTCCTAGAAACCCAACCGTAGATATAGAAGGAGTGGGGGATCTGGGTGATCTTTAATATTTGAAAGGTGCGATCGAATGGCTGACTACCTGCTACTAGGTTTGCCGGCTGTTTTCTAGTACCGAAGGAATCAGTGAATATTCCCTCACCTGAGCTGCAGTCATTGTTATATGCTTTGCATACCCTCACTGCATCTTACCATGTGATCTAGACATATTATATCTTCCTCCGCAGTAAATCACCCCTCGTTTTCTCGCCGACCAATACAGTTTCCTCAAGTTCGATTCTGTTTCAACCTCCCTGATGTTCCTCAGGAAAACATGATACCAAGCAATCATAAACGCCCCAACAGTAATTCCTTCATCATGTGCTACCTATGCGATAAAAGTATTGGTACTCGGATAGAGCTACTATTTACAGAAAGATATGTCTGAAATCAAAACAGGTCACTATACAATGCAATTTACTATTGCGTCAGGGAGTCCCAGATGACACAGCATGTGTGTCGTCACTGCAAGATGATACTGTTCATATTATCATCTAGCAGCTAACATGAATGGTATCAACTAACGAAAGACGGTAAAATCGCTGTTTCAAGTATTATGATCTGTACTGGATTCTTTTGTGCACTTTGTAATTATAGTTATGTACAATACGAATGAAATATGCTCCTTGCGCTCCGACGATCATAAAGCATGCCTCTTTTCCCAGAAATAAGTATAGAATAATAAGTGTGCTACCAGTAGTTCACATTTGTCGCCCACGGGACACATGGGAACATGGCTTGCAAGCAGCAAACTGCGTAAATATTATCATTATGAGTATCTCAAGGTCACTATGCTACGCTGCATTTAGCGAGACGGTCAGCATCTATTAGAACTCTTCCATATCGTTTGTCGACAGGGTCGCATATGTGTCACCCCACTGACACAATTTAGGGAAGCTGACAGAAATACAGCACTACAATATCATGATAAAAAGGCTGTATGTTTGAAATCATATTGATGTAGACATCAATACATATGTATTATGCCTCCACATTACCTAACCCTCCACCGTTCGCCTCATCCTCACCGTCCTGATCAAGACTGCCCCCATCGCACCCTTAGTCCCGAATCTCCTCGCGACACTGCCAAGTCATTGCTTCCGCCTCGCCTAGGAAGCACCACACGCCTACATACCTACTCCGCACCGCCACTCCGCACCCCCTCACGCATTCATCTCCGCTAAGAGGCCGCTGCCACAACCACGGCAACACACGCATCCCACTCTATACCGCCACCCCGCACCGCCACCCCGTACCACCCACCCGTACCACCATCTCGGAACCCCTGCCAGCCGCAACCCCCTCCCACGCCTGCATTCTCAACACAGCATTCCGAATACCGTCTCCGGTACTGACGCCCATACCCGCAATCCCAGCACCAGATCCGGTACCGACGCTCATACCCGCGCTCCCAACACCAGATACCTCCCCACACCCGTCTCCAACAATCGACGCCCACAACCGACGCCCACAATCCGACACTGATACCAACAACCGATGCCCGCAATTGACGCCCTCATTCCTACGCCAGGACCATCACCGATACCCACACCGACACCCACGGCAGACGCCCACACTCCGACATTCACACCGGACACCGACAGCCGCACTATCACTGCCACGCCAACACTCCCAGAAACACACCCGCACTGCAATCCGGCGGTAAGACTCCCAAAAACGCACACGTACCGCCACCGACGCCAAAACTTCCTCAACCACACCCACACCGCCACCCCACCAAAACTTTCTGAACATCAACCTCACCAATGCAGGCCACTCCTGTACACCTGTATCAAAAGCTGCCTCTGCAAATCAACCTCCACCACCGTCCTGGCTACCGTTCCGCGCACGATTCTCCATGTCTAAACGACGTAAAGTTATAAGTGCCGAATGTAGAAAAGCTCAAGCCGTGAGTACTAGCCTCCGGTTCGTGAGGGAGAACACAGATGCAGTGTATAAAAGGAAATAGGAACAATTTCGATCGTTCTGCATGGACAGTGAATTGCAGGATGGGGTAATTTCTGTTTATCCTGAAGGACCGGGAGAACCAAGCGCATTAATTGTTGGGAAGATATTGGAGTTGTTCTACTAAAAATTTATGGAGACAGGATGTGGCCCTGGCGAGCTGATCAATATCAGATCTGCTCTTGCGAGCGTGTACAAGAGGAAATTCAGAAGGGATGGGAAATGAAAAACTTTTCCAGGTGGGAAGACAAAGGGAAATCCAGTGAACTCAGTCGATATTGAGGGCGCCATGAACCACTAAAATAGAGTAAAAAACAGGTAGGATACAAGAAGGCCCTTTCTTTCAAATACAGATATATGGAACACTTGCAGAGATATTCAATCCGTGTGGGAAAGTATTCATTGCAGTCTACGTACGTAATGGGGGCTGCGTCTTTGTTTTCTGCGTTGTGGTTGCGAATAGACAAACTAGTGAAATTGACTTGGGATGAAATCCGATTGGACACAGTGAACGAGCAAAGGGTGCCATTTATTGAAGTTACATTGAAAGGAAGAAAGTTTGAACGCAATGCTGATGGGCAAAATTACGCGATATATGAACAAAAGAATGATTTGTGTATGTGCATTCATTAATTTTCGTGCTTGGATTGAAAAGTACCAATCTATAATGTCTCGACCGATTGAGAGTGGTGACCCCCTGTTTCCGCATGCAGATGATGCCGTTTCGCAGATCAATTTCGGAACACGAATGATTCAGCAGAATTTCATGAAAACAATAAACGATTGGGTTGAAAGGTGCAGCATTATTCCCTGAAACGCAGCGGGGGAACCATAAGGTAAGTTTACTATGCATTGTTTTCGACGGGGGGCGCACAATATCGGTTTCTTACGCGAGCCAACCGGTGGCCGCTCCATGTAGTAAACTGGTGGGGGTTGGGCTGTCGGAGCGGGGATGAAGTTAACACATAATCCGCTATCTGCTGGAAGAGACGTGGAAATATGAAGAAAGTTATACTCATTACCTCTTTAATCGTGGGAATGTCCTTGAAGTAAAGTCAAGCATAGAGTCTGTGAGTGACCTTGAGGACGTGATTTCTGAACTAAAACTTGCAATACAGAAGGGGCAAAAGGTCATGTTAGATTTGGAAGAAAGGATTATCACGCACATATCAGCACAGACATATTTCCTGTCCGAACTTTGGAAAGAAACAATTTACAAGACAGTGATGATGCCAAGGTACAGTATGATAGGAAGAGAAGACGCATCAATATTGGGATGTGCGCAACAACAGTGGAAGGGGAAATGTGGGGCTCAGCAACAGTGAGGGGGGAGGGGGTGGGTTCAGCGACAGTGGAAGGGGGGCAGGGCTCAGCGAAAGTGAGGGAGGACTGGGGATGATGAAAAAAGCAGGGAGGGATCTGGTTCTGTACTTCCATCAGGAAATGAAGAAGAGCTTTCATCTAAACGCAAATTCATAGCGATAGTTAATAACTGGCGACATATTATTGAACACTGGACAGTAGGTTGCTCAGGATTGAACTTGGTCGTGGCACTGAAAGAATGGCCTGCAAAATCCAAGACAGCGGCAATGAAATACAAATATCACGACAGGAAACTCATAGCAGAAGAGTATAAGAGACTGGAAGAGATCGTTTATTGATGCGTACAATCCTGATGACATTACGATCTTTGAGTTGAAAAGGAGAGTGAGAGCAAGCAAGAGGGAAGCAGAAAACGGCTAGGGGTGAAGCACTTAGGTAGTATTCTCATCAACGTGCGGGATCGTGCGCGTGCGGGACACAATTGACGCAATAGATGTTGACGCAAAGTCTATTTTCCGTCTAAATTCAAGTGCTGTTCTCAATGTACCTGTCAACCCAAGTAGCGTGGAGGGGACGGGAGCAGTGTGCACACTGTCTGGACGCTGTTCCTGCCGTTTCATTGCATCCGATGTTGTAATTTCCGCAAAGGACGCTACCGAAATCATCTCGCAACACGCTCACAAATCCCGGTCGCCGTTGTGGTAAGATTGGATTGGGTTTCGCATCGTGTTTATGTTTCTCTTTCCATTCCCAAGCTGGGACATCGTTTTTATCCGCTGCCTTCCACATGTCCATCCTCCCGACAAATCAACGCCCCAACCTGAGCCAGTCCCACTTCGATTTCTTCTTCTTGTCAAACTTGCTGCGGAGGATGGCTTTGTCGCGGACGTATATCTTGAACTCCACTTTCTTTTCCACCGCATCTCTCCTCGAAATCTTCACACGCCACATGAGCTGCCCGACGACATAGTTATTGAAATCTTCGTCTAGAGCGGGATCCATAGTTTCGGAGAGCATGGAGAAGTGATGAAAGCTTGGTTGTGGTAGTGTGTAACCACGGTGGTCGCAGACAGTCAGTGAATTCTTTTCGTTTCTGCGCAATAGTGGTAGGTTGGGAGGTGCAACCTGACAGGAGAGCAGATTCTTAATTATGTGGATATTAATTTAATTGCTGGAAGGGTTATGTGGATACTGAAGCAGTGTGTCGGTGACCTGACACAAAGTTGAAATTTGTGTCGTATGTGTGACACAACAACTCATAGTGCGACTCCAGAACATATTTAATATATCTGTAATGAACACAAGTAAAGGTATTCCTTGCCTGATGTCGTTGAGTGTCAGAGGGTGACAAAAAAATTGAAACTATTAGATGCGTATTGCGTCGTCTCTTCGACGCATAATTTTCAGTTGTCTACGGAGTATGGTGATCAGTGCCCGTTGCAAGGAGTAATTTACACAAATTATAATGTTATACCTCTCCGAAACATTTCTCTAAGGACTGCAGAAAGGGCAACACAGTTCAAAGTTCAGATGTCACAGTTCGCAAAGCTCAGGTGTGCAGTGAGGCAGGATTGTGTCGCTTTGATGGCGCACCACCTTTGTATTGTGTCAGCCCCTCTACACATACCATAAGGTGTGAAGAAGAGCTGCTTTTTAAGTCTGTGTCGGGTGGATGACACAATACCTATGTAAAAATTGTGTCATCCACCCGACACAAGTTGTGTAACCCTCTAGACACATACCATAAGTTGTATGTGAAGTAGAGGTTCTTAAAGTCCGTGTCTGGGAGTTGGCACAATACCTATGTATTGTGTCATACCCTCAACACATACTATAAAGTTCACATAGAGTAGCTCGGTGTTTGAAGTCTGTGTCTTGGATATGACACAATACCTATGTATTGTGTCACCCCCTCGACACATACTACTAGTATAGTATAAGATTCATATGTAGAGCGGGTTTAAAAGTCTGTGTCGGGTGGATGACACAATACCTATGCATTATATCACCCCACGAAACTTATCAAAAAGTGTATACGAAGTACAGCGGTTCTTAAAGTCTGTGTCTGGTTGGGGGATAACACAACACCTATGTAATGTGGCCTTCCCGACACATATCATAAGATGTATATGGAGTAGGGTGGTGGCTATAGTTTCGTGTCAAACTGTATGAGTAGGCTATTAGTTTCAGTTTGTGTCGTGGGAACAACACAGTACATGTGTCTTGTGTCACCCTCGAAAAATAAGGTGCGTGTGCGGTAGTAGTTTCAGGTTGTGTCTTGTGAGTGACACAGTTCATAGGTATTGTGTCATCTCCATGACACATACAATGAGGTATATATGGAGTAGGTTGGTGGGTTCAGGTTATGTTGTGGGCGTGACACAGTACATAGGTACTGTGTCACCTCCATGACACATACAGTAAGGTATATATGGAGTAGACTAGTGGTTTAAGGTTAACCTGTGTAACCCCCACGACAAAATTGTGTCGTGAGGGTGACACAGTACATAATTATTGTGTTACCTCCATGACACATACAGTAAGGTATATGTGTAGGCTAGTGGTTTAAGTTTGTGTCGTGGAAGTGACACACTACTTTTATACCATATCATCCCTAGAACACATGCCATAAGGTATATGGCAGTATACTGATGTTTGTCAAATGAAAATCAATTTATTAGGCTGATAGATATCCACAGAGAGCTGTTCTTTACCCCTCAATGTACGCCTCCTCCAACTTTTACCCCTCCATACCTTCCTCATCATCCTGCGCATCGTTTTCGCCCTCTATTTCTTCTTTATCTTCATCGCCGTCCTTATCTACCGAGCCATCATCATCTACATTCTGCCCATCGCTTTCCCTCTAGTTCCCGGCATTGCCACCCCGATTACATCTCTCGCCCTCAATGGCATGCCCCCGATCCGCGCCACCGCCGACTTCAATCTGTTCATTTGCGTCATTCTCGCCCTCCTCAATACCATGGCTCCTTTCCCCGGGGTCTTCCTGCTCCTGTCCATTCCTGTACTCATCTCCACTACCCTCTTCCGCATTGATACCAGACTGGTGACCCCTACGCGACTTTCTGAGAACCGGGTTCCTTCTCGGAGTACTATCACAACCAATTCCTACGTTTTTATCCTGGGACGCTTCCTACTGCGCTCCGTATAAGTGGAAGACATGAAATTTGTTAGAAATGTGTTACGCAAAACATCGCGCTAGGGAATTGGGAAGTGACGGTTTCTATCTTGTCCTCCGCATTAATATGGAACATAAGACAAAAAAAAATAAGTGCGCTAATAGGCCATCTTCGAAGCGCTGGCGCATCGTTTTCACCTCCATTAACACCGGTTCAACGTACTCCATTGCATCAGCTACGTCAATGAACAATCCGGACCGGAGTACAAGCTGACATTTTCAACTTCTGCGAGGCAAATGATGTTTTCTTCGTACGATTTCCTAATGACCTCGTAAAGTATGTCGATCTGACGCCACAGCTTCCTTGCTAGGACTTAATGGCCTTTCAAGTGGCATAATACAGTATTGCGATCCGAGTATGCAGCGTATTTCGTATCCCACAGCAACTTGTGATTCGTTTTCCCCTTGAGTTTTGTGTTCAATACCGCAGTGTCCTCGCATTCCTGCTGCTGCCGAGCGAACTCTGACCACTCGTTTCTCAACTGATACATTGAATTTTCATCACTGAAAATACTGTCTAAACAGGCAACGATACGGAGGAGAGCTAACGGCAAACAGACGCTATCACCCCACACATCAACATATTCTGCATTCTCGCGGAAATCGTTTGATATCTTTCAGTCCTGTTTCATAGTTTCCTCTTCACGAATTGCAGTAGCATACTTCTCTACCTCAATTGCGGTTTTTTCATGTTCCATCGGCAGAACTAGCTCCGTAAGAGCCGTGGCAATGTCCATAACTTCATCAACTATAACATATTTCATTGTCAACCATAGTTTGGGTGGATACAAAACGATTTCTATTCTCGTACTCATTGCCAATTGAATGAATTAGTTCCGAATTAGTCAGGTCTGTTGCAATGGCGCGAGCACAATCACTCATGAGTAGACGGCCAATGCGCCTTGTGAAATCTAGCTTGATCGAATTTGCCCACGATGATATGCACTCCTTGAATACAGAGAACCCAAGCAAAGTCAAGACATGAAGAACTGGCAAATCAAAAACAAGGGATAAAGATCCAACCGAAATGAAGGAGTGAGAAAAACTATCAAGTCGAAGTGACAGCATGTCGCAATGGAACCCAATACAAGTTCAGATTTTCTTTCCCTCGCTCGATTCGGTACACTACGGTTCTGTTTGGCCTTAAAAGTCCTTTGCAACTCGGCAAGATTTTTGTTCACGTCCTTCAGTACAATCTTTAGCATTTTCTTTTTCGCTCCAACTTTTAAAAGCACAAAAACATAACGTAATACTTCACCTTGCGTAAATCGTGGTAATTTCAAAATAAATCTTTCTTGATAAAATTGAGCTTCTCTTTTGAGGTGTTTCCACGAATGATTTGGAACTTCTCCAGCACCCCATCGTCGAGGTTGTTCTTTACTGCCTTCGCAAATCGCTCCCCTTGCGTGTCTAGTACTCCGGCAACAACCTGTGAAAAGGGGAGGGAAGAGAACCAGAAGGGGCGCTCACCCTCATTTGCCGGGGTAGCACGTCCGAATTTGCAAATGATACAATTACTTTGATGCCTTTTGCATCAGCCTGCCCAGATATGTGCGGTAGATCCGCCGAAGCAGATTCCTGGGCAGAACTGTTGAATGGTATGTTGCTGGTGGCGATATTTGATTGTTTTTGGATGCGTAAGTGATGTGTCGCAAGGTCGACCAACTCCTTTGAGCTGCGCGTGTCGTTGGGGGTTGCGGAGCAGATGGGGGTCGAAAACTGTTTCCGTTTAAGAAAACGAGTAGTTATTTCTGGCCAACAAATGACGAGAGGTGGAGGAGCCTTCTCAAAAAAATGGGACCCGTAATGTCAAAAATAACGGACTGTGTCGTGTATACAACACTACTGTAGCAGGTTGTGAGGTATGCACAACACATTTTGAGTTTCTTGTGTCGGTAAGGTAACACAAGGTACAGGCTTCCTGGCAACCCGTCGACAGCGTATTTAAAATATTTGAAAAGTTTTAAAAGTTTCGAAATAGGGCTGAAATATTTCAAACCGTAGCGCTGAAATACCCCCCAAAACAACCGCTGTGGGGCTATCACGGTTATTTAAGCTCGCGAAAATGGTACGTTTTTACTCAAATTGCAAAACCTTTTGGGATCTGATAAATGAACTAAAAGGAATCGCTTTGGACGGTTTTTATTTTTAACGTTTTTTTGAGTCCATGTTTAAAAAAATCCGATGGCTTTATATCCAATTCCGGCACCTTGCTGTACATTGCTGGACGATAGTGTAAATGGGGGGTTAATTTACTGTGGTAGATATGTGGGTTGGTATCCAGTAAATTTGTACCGAAGCGTAGATATCGTATCATTGTCAAGCCAATTGCGAAACCGTACGATGCGTCGAAAGCTGTGGATGGCACTCCAATCTACCAGAAGGTGGAAGGGAGGCCAGCCAGCAAACAAGCGGTATTGGAGGTTACTGTCAAAGCGGAGTGCCGCTGTAAAAGAATGGCTCTAACCTTCGAAAACCGTTCCATTGCGCGGGTGGCAACGGTTCTCGCGAGTTCCTTGACGACGGAGAACGCCGCCGGATGCCAACCTCCAAGCGTTGAGATGGGGACAGGAACCAGCCTGTTTCTCCCAGGCAGCTCAGCAAGGAACCCTTGGTATTTCCGCTGCTTCTCTGCGTGAGCTGCGTTGAGGCTTGTGAGTGGGTTCAAAGCCCTGGCTCTTGCGTGGGAGGGAGCGAGCGGGATGACAAAGGTTACGTCGAAGTAATCCGTGCCACCGGCGGCTCCCATCGCCCTGATATCCGGCCTCGTCCTGTTTTGGTAGTGTAGACGAGGTTCGATGAATGGACGTCGGGCGGCTCTTGCAAGGTCGTTCCCCAGTAAAGTCACCTGGTTGTTATGGCGAGTATTCCGCTCGCAGCCAAAGCGACAATGTAGCAAGTGGTCCCCGTAGATATCCAGCATTTCATGGCATCCTGCTTTGGGGCAAGGGGTACCTGGGGCGAATAAGGGGGTTTGGCAAAAGTACTGGAACCACACGGAAAAGTCTTTGCTCTTGATGTGCGTCCTCAATCCAGGGCAAGGTGCACAGTAGACCCAGCCTTTGGTACCGGGGAGGGACATGCTAGCGCAGCAATGTACAGTAAGGTGCCGGAATTGGATATAAAGCCATCGGATTTTTTTAAACATGGACTCAAAAAAACGTTAAAAATAAAAACCGTCCAAAGCGATTCCTTTTAGTTCATTTATCAGATCCCAAAAGGTTTTGCAATTTGAGTAAAACGTACCATTTTCGCGAGCTTAAATAACCGTGATAGCCCCACAGCGGTTGTTTTGGGGGTATTTCAGCGTTACGGTTTGAAATATTTCAGCCCTATTTCGAAACTTTTAAAACTTTTCAAATATTTTAAATACGCTGTCGACGGGTTGCCAGGAAGCCTGTACCTTGTGGTACCTTACCGATAGTGGCCAGTACAGCACCGTACTGTAATGAGTTTACAGTACTGTACAGTAAGAGTCAGTTCAAGAAGTCGCCTGATCCTGCCCTAAGGGAACGTGATCTCGGCTTTTCTTGGGTGCCACACTTCACGCTAACCTCCGCCATTGGCAGGCGACGCCTTCCGCAGCTGAGATCAATATTCAGAGCCCTCCGCAACCCGCCGCAGCTCCCTCCTTCTCCTCCCTAGTCGATATTCTCCATGTCTGCCTTTGCTCCCCCTCTCTGCCTTCCCGTCCATGGCGCATATCCACGTCTAACGCTCCGCCGTCCGAATTCCATTCCGAGTGCCTCCTTGTCTGCCCCCGACGACGACCTCCCCGTCCGTTTCAACCGCGGCCTCGACTCTCTGGAACCCAAACGCTCATTCTTCGCGAGTCCTTCCCCTCTGACACCCTTCCCACACCAAATGAGCGCGTCTTAATCCAAGTTCGCGACACCATGCGCAAACTCGGCGTTCAAGACCCCGACACCTTGCCTGCCCCACCGCCAACCACTTTCCCGATTGACATTTCTCGTGTCAATCCGTTCAGCGCGTTTCTCGGTGCCGCAGGTGCTTCTGTTATGTCTTATGCCGCATGGATGTCTCTCATTCATATCATTTCCTTCTTCGTCTCTCACCCCTAACCGATGAAATCTACATTATTCAACGCATCACTGCCGTTATACGCACTGCTCTCGTGTGCTTGTTCGCTCTTGGAAGTGGTATCTCCGGCGTCACCGCCCTAGGCCTTCTCTTGCTCGGCGCCCGTACCTCCGTTGCAGCAATCACAGGCGAATTTCGAGACACCGATAGCGACACCAGCAACAATACTCTCTAGCTTTAAATGCATGCCACATCTTGCCCCCTGTCAACAAACACACACAAAAAGAGCAATGTCCAAACTCACCCTGCTATTCTCTCAAACTTGCTCCAATCGCCTCCAACGCTTTGCGCTACGCCTATGCAGCTACCTCTGGCCGCGCCCGACCCCGAATCCTTGCCCATTCCGACATAGTACAGCCTGGCGCTACCGTCGCCCATCACAACTGCGCACGGATGACTCACGCCTCCCGCGTCCCACGCGTCGTCGCTCTCACTCGGACCCAACACTAGTTGCAGGCTACCCCATTGTTGGCCATCATGACTCTCCGTTACAGCGACGCGATGCACTCCCTGGGCGTCAACCACCTCAACAAACATGAAATATGTGTCCCCCCGTGGTACCACTCGACACCGCCTAACTCCCCCCACTGCAAATGCAACCCTTTCCTCGATGCGACCAAGAACATCTCCATCACCATCCCTCTGAAACACAAAGCCATCATTGGAAAGTGCCCTGCCAATCTTGAAGCGAGCGTCGTGATTCGAAAACGTGATATAGTGCATGACATATTGCACGCGGTTGCGCTTTTCTAATCGTATGACATCTGGTGCGGACGCAAACAGGCCGCCTGCCATGTCGCCATCCAGCAATGCACCGTTCGGTAACTGGCCCTCCATTCTGGTAAAGTGCTCACCATCTTTACTTATTGCGAGTCCTACACTCATAAGGATCCCGGGGACATTGTGGATGGGGTTGGATCCAATAGTTAAAGTTGCCTTTCTCATATCGCCGCCACTGTAATACATGAGATAGACGCCGCCATCAGATCTGACCTTTTGGTTGGCATCCAAGAGAACGGATGCTACGGTCAAGTGGACGGTGTCAAACCACCACCAGTCTTCATTTGGGGACAGTAGGGGACCGTCTACTTTGGACCAGTGCAGGCCATCGGAAGATAGCGCAAGGCCGATGTAGCCACCAGGGTTCCCGGAGGAGCTTTGGATGCATTTGGCCATTGTGCAGGACGGGAGGAGTAGTACATGGCAAAGGAGGGGTTTCCGGTGTCATCAAGGTATGTGAGAATTGTTGGAGCGCATAAAGAGCCCGAGTCCCAAGCGGGTGGAGCGGAGGGACGAAGGACTGGGGAAAGTGCGGTGGTTGGAGGGGTGGCGGTGCATTTGGGGAAAGCGAGTGAGTGGAATGAAAGGGAGGACGTGAATGTGGAGATTGAGAGTTGGGATGGAGGGGCAAAGGGAGTGTGGGGGCGAACGTGAGGGTCATGAATTGGGAGTTTGGCGGTGTGGGTAAGGAGGAATTGGCACTAGGTGGTTCCAGGGATGAGATGAGAGTAGGGCGGCGGGGTAGGGGGGGTGAAGAAAGTTGGCGCGGAGATTGGTTCAGAATGGAGATTGTCGGTAACCAATGATGGGTGGGAGTGTACTTTTTTTCCTTTTTGAATTTATAACGTACGGAGAAGGAAGGCCATGTGTATGTGTATAATTGGTCGATATTGCTTATCCATTCACTTGTTGGTGGTCGACGAAAACAAAAAAAAGGATTTTAAAAAAGCGGGGTCAATCCAAATCGTCGCCCGCCCTCAAAAATCGTCGAGAAACCAACTAAAATATTTCAGAGTAAATTGAACCAAAAAATTACAACATTTACTGCAGTGCAACGATACAGTACGGATGGACGGGTACCTCATGGAGGCTACTCTCCAGCCTCGTCGATGCTCAAACGAAAATTCAGTCGTCGACTCCACAAGATATCCATCCCAACACTTCCTTGCTTTCCGACATCCACCCCTGCGACACCCGCAACCCTACATTCCGTCACCAAACGCACTCCTCTCCCTCCCCTCCCCTCCCTTCCCTTTTCCTCCCCCTCTCCCTCACACCCCCCTCCCCCTCCCCCACCCCTCCCCTCCCATTCCATCATGACTCTTGAAATCACATTCCGCACCCTTAAAGGCGGCACCTTCAAACTCCCCGCCGCCCCACCGACACAATCCTCGACCTCAAGAAAAAGGTCGCTTCGCAGCAAAACATCGACCAATACCCCGCAATCCGCCTTATCTTCAAGGGCAAAATTCTCACCGATGAAGCCACCGTCTCCTCCGCAGGCATCTCTTCTTCCGGTTTCATCGTGGTCATGCCTCCAAAAGACCGTCTCCAAGCCCGCCCGGCCCGGACCCTGCCCCCTCCACCGCTGCAGCCTCGCAGCCCGCCGCCTCTGCCCCCGTCACCATCGCCACCCCTGCCCCCGCCACCCCTCGCACAGCCCCTGTCCCTGCCGCCACTTCCGATCCCACCGCCACCGCCGCCGACGCAGCCACCGACAATAACACGTCTGCCCCCCCAGCCTCTACCACTTCGGCAGATGATGCCAACTCCTGGTCACTGGCGCCGCGTATGAACAGTCTGTCAGTCAGATAGTCGAGATGGGGTTTCCGGAGGCCGATGTCAAACGTGCTTGCGTGCCGCGTTCAATAATCCCCAACGTGCAGTCGATTATTTGTTTAATGGAATCCCAGAGTCTGTCGCCGCGGCTACGGCAGAACCGCCTGCGAATCCTACTCCTGCCTCTGGAACGCTCTGGCGCAAGCGGCAGAGCCGGGGACTACCCAGCCTGGTACCCCGTTTAACATGTTTGCACCCCCGACACAGGGCGACGGGGGGGAGGGACGGCAGGCGCCCAGCCGGGCAATTTGGACTTTTTTAGGACTTTGCCCAGGTTTAATATGATGCGTCGCTTGATTCAGAGTAATCCGGCAATGTTGCCGCAGTTGTTGCAGCAGTTGGAGGAGACAAACCCGTCTTTGTTGGCAATGATTGAGGCGAATCAAGAGGAGTTTACTAGGTTGATTAATGAGCCTGTTCAGGATGATGATGTTGCGGGTGATGACGTTATGGAGCGATTGGCAAATGCAATGGCGGGTGCTGGGGCTGCCCCACCTGAACAGGGACATGTTTATGTCACAGAGGAAGAACATGAGCAGATTATTCGCTTGTCAGAGTTGGGTGCTACCATCGGCTTGGAGGAGTCGCATGTGTGGAGACGTGGTTGGCTTGTGGAAAGGACGAGGCGGCAGCTGCCAATTATTTGGTCGATCATGCAGAGGAGCTGAGGGCCGATTCGAGGGCCAATAATGACAATCGCACGAATCCCCCTGATGCCCCTGATAATGCTGATGGTGGCCCGCCGGCTTGAGAATAAAGAGAGCATCAGGCATTCATATGGAGCGTTGTTTCATCATCATCATCTTCTTCCTCTTGTTCTTCTTGTCTTCCAGGTTGAGGGGGTTATGGCTTGAGAGCGGGGTACGTTGATTCAAGTATTTCTGAAGGCATAGCGCTTTCTTTGGAAAGTGATTGTGCCTTGTCGTGCGGCTTTGCCGTCTCCGGTATCCTCAATGAATGAATTGCTTGCTGCTAGGAAGTTTTCGCCTTGGTTGATGTGCACCGACGTTGCGTCGATCAAGACCACATGGTTGAGTCATGTGCACCCAATATCTAATTTGTTACGAGTCTCTTCTTCACGTTCAGATAGTGAGTGTACGCAATGGCCGCCAGCAGTATTAACAATGTAGTGAACAACACGAAGACAATCTTTTCATTTGTCCATCCCGACCTCTCGAGAGATATGCGATTCTCCACCTTGCAAAACCTCGCGATGATTCTTGTTGTCGCCATACTACGGCTATTGCGTTGGGCATTAAATTCCTCCACGTTCTCACTCCCCTAGCACCTCCTGCCGCCATTTCTTCGATATAGTTTGCGATAGTTGTGATGCCAAATAGACAGGAGCATGTTTGCAAGCGAAAAAACCACTCTGAGAGCATTGAGAACAGATGTGAGTCTCACGACCGTATCTGCCCCCATAAGAGAGTTGAAATGTATCTCCCGGGAGAGGTGAAAAGGCCTCTATCGACGGCGTAGACCCGCGCCATCCGCCGTGGGCCGTCTCAACACTGGTGGCCTTAAAGAATACAGCATCCTCCTCTCCTTATAGCTGCTCCATAGGAGTCGGCTACCATGCCTCTGGGAAACAAGTACGTCCTGTCTGCCGCTTTCATCCAGTCGAAAAAGACGCTGCGATAGGATCCTCAATCTGCTGCAGAATTGAACTGCCCTGCGCACGAAAATAGTTTAACCCTTTAACCGTGTCTGTGTCCTGAAACAGGTAGCTACCTGTGATGGGAAAAAGGATCCTCTCAGCGATATGCGCAAGCCGGTGACTGGAAACCAGTCATCTCTGGGCGCCTGGTGTGCCTCGAACAGACTGAGTGTACCTGTCTCACCATCAATAAGCAAAATATCAAGCTTACTGTCAAAGTTAAAGTCCCCGACACGAAACGCACTCTGCATCCGTATAGGCCCAAACAAGGAGTCCGAAACGCGTACGTGTTGCAGCGCAATTTGCGTTTCGAAATGCCACGCTGGGGAAACGGAACACAATTTTCGACGGCGGTGCGATGGGTTTGAATATTATACGATATGCGAATCTGCTCGTCGTTTGGGTTGGGGACTGCTATGTCCGTGGTGCCGTCGCCGTTGAAGTCGGCAAAAACTGCAAGGCCATCGCCAGAGTCCAAATCCCAAATTGAGGAGTCGAGAATCATGAAACGGGTGTTGTTTCCATGGTTGGATTCGAGCGCGAGTTGGGAAAAGTCAGCGCGTGCTTTCCGAAATGTTTGCCGGCAATCCAACGGGAGGAAGACTTGTTTTGTAAACCGTAATTGAGCCAGACCTCCATTCCACATGTTGTGGTTACTATCAAATCGGGGAGACAGTCACCATTTAAATCAACAAACGCGTTAGAGTTGAAAGGCTTGGTTGGTTTACAATGGGCAAGATCATTGCCTGGATACCAAATCTTGCGTCGAAATTCACCAAGTTTATCGTTGAGGTAAAATACTCGATGGCCAGAGGAGGAAACAAAAAAGATATCCGGGGCCATGTCATCATTGGCATCCATAACGAGCATGCCGGGGTTGACATCGGGAAGAATCTGCTGAAACCTCAAGGCACCATTACCATCTCCTTCCAGAAGCACTCCAATATACGATCGACCGTACAATTGGACACTCAGTAACACATCCAAATAACCATTCGAGTTAAAATCGAAGGCCGCAGCATCGACAATAATTGCTTTTGAGGAAAGATTAGGGAGGGTTTGAAGTGAAAATGTTGGAGAAAAGGAAGGATGGTGAGGGTGTGAGGGGTGTTGAAAAGAAAAGTTGTGGTGATTCCAGATGAGAACGTGGATGACTCGCATTTGGCTGGACTGGGAGACCATGAGGAGGTCCGTGAAGCGGTCACGATTGAAATCACCAAGGGCAATTACGGAGCCGCACTATCACCGAGGTTGATGTAAGAGGATTGATCGGAGAGCCATTCATTGGGAGGCAATTGAGAGGAGGAGAGTTGAGGAGGGAGGCGAGTAAAGAGTTGACTGAATGACTGGGTTGACAGGAGGAGAAAAACAATGAAGTTGTAGATTGTAGCATGGAGTGGGTGTAGATAGCGCATGAGGCAGCGAAATGTTCTTGAATGGCTTTTTGGAGGTTTGCAGTAAAGAATGCAAAGGTACCTTGGGGCGTTGGTGTGGGGAGGGTGACAGAAGGGCATGGAAACAGAGATTTCTTTTGACATGGAGATAAAATTTGACGTATGGAGCCCGCATTTGAAAGAGTGCCCGACAGGTTTGATGAGCACATGGCTCACTGACGAGGAGAATAGCAGAGGTCAAATTGAAAGTCGGGAGGTGGTAAGTGTCCAACTAGACTAGAGCACCGAATTATTACCATCTAAATTAACTTCGTTCCTCCACATTGAAGACAGTTGCACAAGATGCAAGTTTTTTTGTGTTTTTATCGCAATACCCATCGATATTTCACCTTGGCAGGCGACTTGCAGAGAAACCGACAAACAACGAACATACACGCGGCGCATTGAGCTCTAGCTCCTGCACCCATCAATAGAGGTCGAATACTTGTACTCTACAATCTCAGCTCAGCTCAAATGACCACACATCCTACCACAGCGCATCCACTACCCCATCTTCACCTCAACAACAACGGCCTGTCTCCAGCAACCAAACGCCATTGCCCCCACCCCAACATATGGCTTTCAACCTGCCACAAATCTTGTTCCGCTCCCTTCGGCACTGCCGGGCCCCTCTTACGCACCATCGGCCCCGCATCCCCCGTCTCCCCCGTCGCCACTCTCCACTAGCCTGCACGAATCCCCACTTCCACCCACCTTCCTCATCCCCTCCTTCCACATCTACTTCCCCACCCGTTCCGACATACTGTCCACGCTGTGCCACACCTCTTGATCTTCGTATACCCCCTCAAGATAACCTTCTGCGAAAAGTATGTCCCTCCTGCCATTATATTCTTTACGAAAATCCCAAACTCGTCGTCGGTACCGTCCCTGTTTCCCGCGATCTGAATCGCGTGTTACTTGTAAAACGAGCCATTCCTCCCATAGGCAAGTGGACTATACCGGCCGGATTTTTGGAGTTGCACGAAACAACAGAACAAGGCGCCGTAAGGGAAGCCTGGGAAGAGGCCGGCGTCCTGTTGGACATCAACCCGCTGCGATTAGTCGCCGTCTACAACATCCTGGTCGCAGGCCAAGTTCAAATGTTGTACGCTGCATCAGTGTTGAACGAGAACGGCATAAAACCAGGCGTCGAGAGTCTGGAGGTCAAAATGTTCCAATGGGATGACATCCGTGGCAAAATCTCGCCTTCCCAACTGTCACGTGGGCCCTGGAATACGTCCGGGATAATAGGGGCAAAGCACGTATTTTACCACATATCAAGTCACGGTGACGTTGCGCTAGTTACGTGCACCTTTAAACAAATGAAGTGACTATTGCAACCTCGTTGCATGCTAGGATGCAGTATATGTTATCTTGGGACGGCCAGTGTCACATCACTTTGAATTTAGGTGTCCGTCGATTGCCTGAGGGGCTGCAAGGTCGCTAGTTGAAAGGTTATCGCGCTTTTCAAGGGTATGCTACTCATGTACTGCAGGTGACAATCAGCGGAGGTCTGCAATGGTTGGGCGTCAGTTTTCAGATGGACTAAAGAGCATTTTCCGCAACTGTTTCACTGGTAGCATAGCATATCTCGGTGAATGAGAGGTGGTCGGAATGATGAAAAGATCGGAAGCGGGCCATGCTGCGTGGTATTGGATGCGTAGCATGCTAGGTATTGGATGCGTAGCATGCAAACTAAGGACTGTACACCGAACCCAGTCTGCCAGTTCAGATTTTGCACATCAGTGCGTCCGATGGGGTTTGAATTTGGTGTACTCACGCTGTTTTGTCGGTGTAGCAGACTTGTTAGCTACTGCGAAAAGTCTACCACAGTTGACCAGGAGGCTCAATGTCGGAGAGGCGTGAGGAGCAATTGAAAATCTCGGCTCCAAGCAGGAACAAGAAGCTCGGAGAACGTCGAAGCAAGGATCAGTCTTTCTGGTTGCTTCTTCAGTGCAAGATAGACGCGTGGAAGCATAGAAGTAGATGAGCTTCGGAAAAGCACGGATGCCAAGGGAAACGTCTTAGGAGATGGGGCAGCTGTAGGGCAGCCAATGTGCTGATCCATCGCAATAATTGTGCTGTGCCCAATGGCAGATTTCGTCGACCAGAAGGCATGCAGATCGCGAGAATTGTAAAATGGTAAGCGATCGTTGGAAAGGATTTTTAATTAGGGGATTTTGGGTTATTTTAATGTATGGAGGATGTCGTCGGTTGTATCCACGCCGCTGGGAGTGCGATGTGCGGGACATTCAAATTTTTTTTTTGGAATGATGATGTTTACACCCGGACAACACTCTCCAGGAACCAAGCTTCAAGTTTCAGCCCCTGGCTTTCGATTCCTTAGGTGCCCCATCCTTTGCCTCTATTCTTTTCCTGGAAGATTTCATTCCGCGCATCGCAGAGAAGTTTAACACAACCACAGGAGTGATCCGCAGACGTATTTATCAGCGCATAAGTTGTACACTGTGGTCTTCTGTTGCAGTGGCGATTCTATCGCGAGCCCCACTGCACGTGCCTTACGTGGAACATCCGGTCAGTACTTAGCCGTATAGCCAGACCTGCAGTGTACACGATAGATACTCAGTGAAGTAAAGTATCTTCTACTCAGTAGGACCAGTAGTAATCCATTGATCATGCATTACGGAGCACCCAGCTCATATATTGTTGCAAGTACCGCTCTGTTCTAAATCGCAATGGATCTGTAGAAAATATCTAAAATTTTTAGGTCAGCAACCAAGAAGTTTAGAAGGTATCACGAGTTTATCACCACACATGCAAAGTTGGGACTGATCTCAGTGCCATTAACTAATCCTGGAGAGTTGCACCGCGACACATTCGCGGTTTGGCAGACGTGGCCAGGAAGGTCGCCGTGCGAGCCATGGAGACCTTCGGACGAGTGTTATCCGTGCTTATGCAAAGACACGCTGTTTCGTCCAACGCAGCATGTTTCACGGCTGGTCTTGCCCCGCCTGCCTCTATCTCCTCTGCAGATCCTCCAATATACAGAGCTGCCCCTTCCCGTCCTGGGAAATAGCCGTCCTACATCTGTAATCAGTAAAGCACCCCAACATCTCCGCCTAACCAAGAAGGATAGGGTCTCTCATGTACTGTAGGTTGGCTCCTTTGACGATCATAAAGGGGTGAATAGGGTGAAAAGGGTGGTTTACCGAATTTTCCTCATGACAAATGTTAATGTAATGGGGTAGATATGGGTTGGACTAAAGAAAAAGGACTGCCGTCCACCACCATTGCGTATCCATCCACAACATTACCAGCAAACGGGGTAAATGTGGGGTGATTTAATATTTGAAAGATATGGTTGGTTGTGGCCCGGAACAACCTGCAAAGTGATATGAAGACCCTTTACAGGCAAATCCGTGGTTATTCCTGAGCTCGTAGTAGCCGCAACCGCGCACCTTGTTGATAGCGGCACATAGACGCCTTCAGGGTTGAATACAGAAGGATAGGGGCGGCTTCTGTAGAAGATAGGGGCGGCATATCACCGATTGGTGACTTGAGAGAGGGTTTCGGTAGACACGGGGGGTTTGCAGAAGGCTTTCAGTCTCGGGTACTGGAAGGAATGGGGAGGACAAGTGAAACAAAAGAGAGAAGAGCCAGAAAAATTCCACCGGAGAGACCCTGTAGAATAGGGTTCCACGACTTGAAAATACAGGCTCCTTCGCCTGCTATTGAACTTTGCAGGATGCGACGGCGACAAGCTCCACCGCGGACGGGTGACCTTGACGAAAACCAAGCAGCGCCACTTTACAGCGAAGTTCGAAAAGCATCGCCATCTTTGCGCGCCATTCCCGGTTCGTCCAACGTGCTCCGGGGGCGAGAGGTGGCGGGATAGTCGACAAAGATATCGACGAGATGGGTGCAGTGAGAGCGCAGCGGTCGCGGCACGTCGATCTTGGGTTTATGGGGTTGGTTAAGTGGGAAAGGTGCAAAGGTTATGAGTCCTATGAACTTGCATTCAAACCATGTGGCGGGGTCTACAGTAGAAGTGCGGTAATGGAGCGTGTGTACCAACCAGAAAGTACCTGATTGCCCAGTCAAAAAACAGGCCGCGTAGGAGGTTACCATTAACATGGCGTGTCGTTGAAGGAGGATCGCCCTAACCCGGAACCCTGCTCCAACTCTCGGCTGGCGATCGATCGGACCACCTCCATGTGAGAGAAAGCATCGGGAAAAATTCTCATTCTGATATGAGAAGGGGCCAGCGGGTTCACGAAAGTGACACCAAAGTAAACGGTGCCGGCGACGGCTCCTGTTTCCCTGATATCTGGCCTGGTCTTGAGTACCCCATGCGACCGGGATTTGACGGCGGGATGTCTTCCGCCTAGGCCGAAGTCGTTACCGAGTAGAATTGTTGAAATCACGGTCCTCGTCAAATGCTAACGCAGAACTGAACTGATGCTTTGGCAGCTTAAAAAGGAGGTCGGACAGCTTTACTTTTGGTCTGAGCTAGACAAGCCAATTGACTGGACCAGAGAACCCTCACCACCGTCGCTCGCCGGCGGCTTGGTACATAGTCAATTCAACTGCCTACTATAATTCAACTGTAGAGGCCTTGTGGCAACGAGGCGCGTGACCATAGGGTCGAACCACTTGTTGGATCAATTTTCGAGCCAAATTCCGATGCTCGCGCCGACACACTCCTGTGGTCGGCAATCGCGATCATGCCCCAATGTTGAGCACCTTATCACGGAAATCCTTAAACGCAACTCCCTGCAAGGGTTTCGTGAAGAAGTCACCAAGACTTTCGCCAGTTGGGCAGAAATTGACAGACAGTTCCTCCGGCTTGATCCGGCCACTGATGAAAAAATACCGGATATTGATATGATGTGTGCGCTTCCCGTTCGATGCCTTGCCGTTCTTCTCGAGCACGATCGCACTGTGATTATCCTGGTAAAGGATATTGTCGAGCACGATGTAGCCCTGTTTCTCGAGAAAGTACCTGGCCCAGAGTATCTGGAGTATGACGTCGTTTGCCGCGACCAACTCTGCTTCTGTCGAGGTTCGGGTATTGATGCGCTGGCGGAGAGAGGCGCTATAGACCGCACCTTTGCCTAGCGTCATCAAGCCACCGCTCTGACTCTTCATGTCTGCCGTCCTAGCGAAGGCAGCATCTAACCACTGCTTAATCACGTGGCAATTATCAGCCTCTAGGGTAAGCGCTAGCCCTTCGCTGCCGCGCAAGTACTGGAGCATCCTGCCGAGTTTCTTCCAGTCGTGCTCGTCGGCGCACTGCACGCGAGGGCACAAGAACGCCACAGCAAGTTGAATGTCGGGTCTCGCACGCTTGGAGAGAAAGAGGGGCTTCGCCACGATATGGTGAAAAACAGCGGCGCGCGTCTGGTCGAGTTTCGGCGCCTTGTCGCTGGTGTGAAAAAGACGTCCCGCCGCCGACGTAACCGCCGTACCCGAAACTTTTTCTGGTGAATCGCTGAGCATTTTGCGGATATACTCCACCATGGTAATTTTGACCTTGTTAGCTGTACTGAAATCAATCCGCATGCCCAGGTAGTCCTGGATATTTCCACGATGAACAGTCAATGGCGTTCGCTTCCCATACTTTCTTTCAAACCATGTCGTCAGCTCGCTGTTCACCTCTGCATCCACGTGTGTGACGAGATAGTCGTCGACTTGACAGCCGACAGTTCGCTGGGACCCATTCACCGTGCGGTTCGCAACGCAACAGCCGTAGGAATTTACGACAAAGCCCAATTCGCTTAGGTCTTCGAGGACCTGCTCCCAAAATTGGAGAGCAGACTGAAGCATGCCGTATAACGCGCGCTGAAGTTCGTCGTGAAGGACTGGTTTTCCATGCTCAATAATTATGTTGGGCGATAAAGCTTGGCGTCTCATGACTAGGAGCTCCGCCATCATTCCTTCGAAACGCAAATGAACTTGCTCGCCCTTGAAGTGTGTTTGTAGGAATGCCCCTGCAACATCCATGGTCATCACGTCGCGATTTTCTTTTGCTGCTATTGTAAGGATGAGGATAACATCCTCAACTGATATGGTTGGTGATGACGCATCGCCTTTGACTGCTTTCTTACGCTGCTTACGCCCGTCTGCTCAGTCACGTCCCTTGACTCGCCCATCTCGTTTCTTTTTCAGAAATATTAGATACTGAAGTGCTTTGCGCCTGTCTTGCTCGCTTAGTGCCGTCGGTGTCTTTGGGAAGATGGCGTTTAGGTCTTGCAGTTGACGCATTTGCGCGTTCACCACGTCGTCGCCCTTCTGGCCAAAAATCTTGAGGCCCTTCTTGGCGCCATATTTGGTAAGCAGCAAGTCAACAAGTGGTGATAGGGACGGTTCGAGGCCGCTGAGTCGAGACGGATCGAAGGTTGGAGGTATGACGTCTTCGTGTACCTGGGCGAGCAGCTCTTTGTTGTATTTCGGTTTTTTTCTTGGACGCAGCGCATGCTCAGTCAATCCATTTCTTGGACCAACACGTTCCTCTAATTCCTCTTCGAGCGTCTGCGCTCTTCTTTCAGAAGTTCCTTCGCCTCCCACTACGGTTTCACTCACTCCTCTGTCCGCTCTCTCTTCGGCACCTACTGGTACATCCTCATTTCGCACGGGTTTTAATTAATTCTGTCTTGGACTGGCTGAGGGTCCATCGTAGTGATGCGTGTCAATTCGTGCGTCCTCACTCCTGTGCGCCTGCGAGTCAGCGTCGGGCTCTACCGCGGGGTGGTTATCGGCGAGTCCGGCACCCGCGTCGTTCGTGTCCAGCGACGCATCATCCTCTGACTCGTCTCCATCATTGTCTTTGGCTGTTGACTCGGGCTCTTGTTTTACCGGCGCGACTGCTCGAGCTTGCGCTTCCTCGATCTCGAACTTGACCCGTTTATGGCTGCTTGCGCCATCGGGACCTTCTTGTTCTGGTGAATTCAGCTCTTCACCTACATTTTAGTCGAAACCTTGCTCAATGTCTGAGCTCGACGAGCTGGATGAGCCACTGCTGATCGACTGGGCGTCGGTTTCTTCTTCCTGTTCTTCCTCCGCGTTTCGTCTGTCGCCGAAGATGAGGCGATTCATGTTGCGCGGCTCTGCCATGATTTGTACCCTGTCGACGACGTCAGCTGGCATAAGCACCTCCGTCTACCTATTTCGGCTGATGCGTCGCCCGGTTTGTAGGCTCATGAAGTAGTGCCCACCTTGTGCATTTCCGGTCGGTCGCAGGGCTATAGCACCAAATGTGCGCGTTGCCATCGTATTATCATGCTACTCATGAGTCTGTACGTATGAGCCAAATGCAAGGGTGCAGTGCTTTTTCGCGTCGAGTGCGACACCAGTGATAAGCTCTCGCGGACTTATTGTTGCTGATATCCCGTCGCGGGCTGGAAAAGCATGCAGCCAGAACATCATGCAGTATACTAGTTCTACTACCATGTTATTTGGCATCTTACGGAATGGGGCGTGTTGTATGTCGCGCGGCATCTCTCCTTCAGCGTTCTGATGTGTCTCTCGATCTCAGGCACGTGTTCGTTACGCGCAACCACGTTCAGAACCATACCCTCACCTGATAGCGGGGCCTCCAACGAGCTGAATTCATTATCTGCCGCGACCCGCGTGGCAAGGAATCCTCTTCGTGCGTACTTCCCCTTGATTGTTTTCAGGCTGGTCAGTATTGTCTGGGCTTTTCGATCTTCCAGTGCTTCTGCTGTGCAGAACTTGATGCTACGGCCAATGAGGACTGCGAATGCTATGCCGTTGACATATATTACGTCGAAACATACTAGTATTTCTCGATTCCCCGCCATAATATACTGTGGAATCAGCAGCGTGGTGAGGTCAACGTGCGGCTCCTTGCGACGAGTTGTTTTCCCCTTGAGGGATCCTATATCGGGACCAAATATCTTCCAGGCGTTTATGACGTCCTGCTTGGTGACGGCGCAGTTACGGAGCTGTCGCCCAGCAGCAACTTGCCTCATGTATTCTTCGCTTTGCCTGCAGATAACCTCCATGAGACGACGTGCCTCCCTCGCGCCCTTCACCTCTCGACGTGTATACGACTTAAGGTTTTCCTGCGCGGTGTTCACCATCATTGCATCGTTTTTATGTCCGAATGGGCTCAGAACCAGCAATGCATATAGACCTTTCATTGTTGGGCTAAAGATTCTGGTGGTGCCGTCCGGCCTCTGTACGGCGAAGAACTTTCCCCGATCGCTACTGTGTGTGACCTTGTACTTCTTCTGCACGTTACCGATTGATGTGGCAACTTTTGCGTTTGGCTTCTTCGAGTCCTGTTGGCTCAACATCAGATGATTTTCACGAGCTTAACTGGAATGTGTTCGTTGAGTATCCTACTCCAATTTTGCTGGCCTTGCAGCTTCGCATGCATCTGATCGCAGCATTATCCAATGACTACAGTAAACAATTTGCATTGGTTTTCCTCGTAAGTATCCTTACGCCTCAGGTAGCGCTTGATCGCTTCATCAAAGATCGCCTTTTCGACAGAGTCGTCAGGCTTACCAGCCTTTGGTTTCCAACTTTCCATGTCCGGCTCCTCCAGGTTATTTACGGACTCCCAAATGTCCACGGGGTACGATAGTTCCTTCATGATCCACTTGGAGATCTTCTCGGTCGTCTTCTCATATTGGTTTGCACTGGCTGCATTGTCGTAGACGTGCAATCAACCTTGTAGGTCCTTGTGCTCCACTCGGAAGTCGGCCGAGCTAGTCTGGCGAGGCAGCCTCTTGGTCCTGTCGTGGAGCTTTTGTTCGCGCGTCTCCTTATCTTCCTGTTTCGGATCCGTAGAGAAGGTATCGCGGAAACCAATTGGCTTGTATGGAAATCACGGTCCTCGTCAAACACTAACGCAGAACTGAACTGACGCTTTGGCAGCTTAAAACGGAGTTCGGATAGCTTTACTTGTGGTCTGAGCTAGAAAAGCCAATTGACTGGACCAGAGAACCCTCACCACCGTCGCTCGCCGGCGGCTTGGTACATAGTCAATTCAACTGCCTACTATAATTCAACTGTAGAGGCCTTGTGGCAACGAGGCGCGTGACCATAGGGTCGAACCACTTGTTGGATCAATTTTCGAGCCAAATTCCAATGCTCGCGCCAACAAATATGCTGTATGTTACCATCACACTTTCATCAATCCGTGATGGAACATGTGGCCTCACTTCAAGAAATGACGTTACTTTCCAAATATTACATTATCCAAACCTTCCCCCCTCCAGCGGAATGGACAACGAAGAAAAGTGAGGCACTGACGAGGAAGGCGCACCTCATGTATAGAATCACTGGGGGAAATGTTTACGGCGGTAGGAACAAGCACTCAAAGGCGCGGCCGTCATTTCTAACGTGGCATGCCTGCTCGCTGGCATTGAGCCGGCCCTGTAGGGAATGTCATTTAGTGTTACCCATCAGTGACGACTTATTCCGCGTAACCCATTAGAGGAGTAGATAAAATCGACCACATCTTCCATGCATCAAAACAACCCAAAAATTTTCCCCTGAAAGGCGCTATGCAGGGAAAGGATAGAAACTAATCAGAAAGACGACGGCAAAGAACCTGACGGCCTTGCATGCCGCGCAGGCAAAAGGGAAGGCGAATACATAAATCGTGATTCTCTTGATGGGGTGGGGTATGACGGTAACTAGCGGCGCAGGCGGCATAGCGGCGGAAGAAATGAACGCCTTTTGGGCCGAGGGCACCGTCGATGGAGATGTCTATTAGAGTAGGCAGGATATCGTAGGAACGGCAACCTTCGCCATAGTGCGAGTTATAGAACGTTTGATGAGGGCGACTGCGACTCTGGACAGAGCTCCCTGGTACAGGGGAGGTTACGATATAGTGCCACTTTGAATAGTGCTACGCTCCTATTAGCTTCTTCCAATATAAGAATAATCGTTTAACGAATCCGCGGTTCAGAGGCTGTCTTTTGGCACTGGAGGGTCATTGCGGACTATAATACCGAAGACGGTCGACTGGTTGTCTGGTTAGGAGTTATAGTCATTCGCAGCCTGATCAGAGAGGAAAAGCAGTAATTAATCGCGGAAAGTTGGCGGAAGAACAGTTTTTAATCGCTGGCATGGATCAGGTTGTCCTACAGCACATACTTTTGGAGGAGGTTGACTACAATGCAGCGGTACCGGTTTCAGATGAACCAGCTCCCGCAGCTCCAAACCAGAGGCCCAGCATCGCATCACAGAACCCCGATCTTTGTGAGCAGTCTCTGCCCACCCTAGAAGAGATCTTCACAACCCACACCCCAGTTATGTAGCATATACCGACAATGTTCCGCGGTTTTCTAGCAGAGACGTATGCAAAGTCGATGGACCATGCAGTAGACGCTTTTCTTGCTGATAATTCAAGGGCAACTCATGCGCCCACAAAATTATTTCTGTTCCCAGCAGTTATGCTTACGAACATTCACTCGTCAGATTCCTGCTCCAGTGAATATCGATGGCACTCTATTACGGATAAAATGAGGGAAAGAATATATTTGGGAAACGCGGGGCACTTCAGAATACTATGGGCGCAAGCACTCGTCCAGCCCAAAACCGCAAGGCACCTAATAGGGGTAAATCGTCGGGAGAAGAGATACTTAGAACCAACTACCCCAAGAAGGAGGTGTTGCGAGCGACAAAAGTGCTACTGTGGTATAGTTGAACGAATAAAAAGGAGTGTATATGGAAGAGAGTTGAGAGGGCTACAAGTAAGTATGGAAGGGGCAGGGTCTACCACCTATGCTTAATGAATAGCGTAAAGTAAATGATTCTTGTGTCTGAAGTTGACTCTCAACTTCCTAACTATTTGAGACTTGACTTGAAGTTGTCTGCCAACTTGCTTGACCTCTCCATGAGGAAGCAGTTTACTCAGCTTTTATAGACTTTTGGCTACCCCTAAAGTCCGAACAAAACTACAGAAGGTACCAGGGAATGCGTAGAAACAATTTGTGTATATGATATACTCTAAACAAAAGATAATTAAGAAACTAACAATCAATGAGGCCCTCTTATTTCCCATTCTCTAAATCAGATCCAAACAACTCCTCTTAAATATCCATGCTGTCCAAGCAGTCCCCACAAATATCCGCGAATGGCTCATAGCTCTCTATTCCCTGCTGGGAGATATCTAAAATACTAAAGATATATCCATACGGTTCCAGCGTCGGCACCCTTTGTTCAATACTCTCCAGTCCAGGCCCCACCAGTCCAACACTTTCCATGCCCCCTGTTCCCTCATCCAACTCGTCCTCGTCCTCGTCATCCTCCTCTTCATCCTCTTCATCCTCCTCTTCCTCCTCTTCCTCCTCCTCTTCCTCCCCGTCCTCCTTGTTATTAACCTCATAGACCAATCCAGGGCTACCCACTCCTCGAAGGTCTCCCCAGCTCCCTCCTCGATGTGCCACTCCCGCCTCTTTCCTACCTCCTCCGCCTCATCCTCAATAAAGAGGAGACGCACGAATTAGATGACCTTTTTCTTGGTTTGCCGGCGCAGGTAGTCCTCGCGGTCAGTAGGTCCGAAAGGGAGTAGGGAATAGAGTTTAGGGGGCGGGGATAGCGACTTTTGGAAATTACTTTCGAGGGGCGTAGAGTTCGTCATTTTGGTAGGTTTTGGGGAATGGGGGGTAATGGAGGGTGTTTCGGGTGTGTGGGGGGAGAAGGGTGATGAGCAAAATGATCGGGGACGTTTAAAACTTGGAATAAAGGGGTTCAAATAGGCTCTTGGGCAGGTTCTATAGATTAGGAATGGGTAAAATATATCTGTAAGGGATTTTGTAGTAGTGCATTTGCACACTTTTTCTCAAAAAAGCGAATTTGGAGGAGGAGGTAAGCAAAAAGGGAAAAAGAACTTAATTCGGGATCGATTCAGAGGGGTAGATACAGTATAAAAATATCTAGATAAAATGAGAGTAAATTTGGAGAGGACCGCGTTAATGATAAGCAAGGCTCAGGGAGGACGAGGAAGGACCGGAACTATAAGCAAATTTGGACAAGGAGAGGTAGTACAGTAAACTAAAGGTGTGTAGATGACGGTGACGAAAAAATCCGTTCCTATCAGCACGCGCCTAACAACACCAGGTCGGTTTATTTCGGACCAGCAACAGGTCAATACAAAAAGGGCAACAAAACTGGCCAAAGAAGGTTCGTACGGAAAGGCTGCACAAGCTTTGCGCTCCCTAGGCGTTCTACCAGCTACCAGTGATGTAATCGATGCCCTTATGGATACACATCCCCAGCAGGCCCCCGATGAAGCAACTCTAGTCAGTAGAACATTTTCTACCATCTACAGTTTCCGACCGGTCTCTGAAAAGGAAATCCTTGGTGCTATCAGGGCATTTAAACCAGGATCCTCTCCAGGAGGCTCAGGTGTAAAGCCTTACCACCTGGTAGAATTGCTAAGATGTCCATCCTCTTCGGGGAATTCCGGCTTTTTGGCAGCTCTTACGAGACTTGTTAATGTTTTGGCAACTGGAAAAGCACCAGCCGTTCTCGCTCCTTGGATCGCTGGTGCTCCACTAAGGACGTTGGCGAAGAAAGACATATCGCGTAGGCCAATCGCCGTTGAGGAGACGCTGCGCAGATTGGTCGGTAGCTTCTTAATGAAGCGAGTGTCCCAGAAAGCGGCAGGCTACCTCCAACCTCTCCAAGTGGGTATCGTCACAAAGTCGGGTACCGACACAGTCGTGCACGAAATCCGAAAAGTCGTTCAGGAGTACGACAGTGATCCAGCATATGAGCTACTAACGGTCGATCTCAAGAACGCTTTAATATGTGCAGCAGACCCGCTTTTCTGACCGCTGTGAGACAGCTATTCCCAGAGTTACAGTCTTGGTCTCATATTGCTATGCATTCGAGCCCGCAATCCTGTAGATAGGTAATTCTGTTTTTACTGTTTCAATAATTGTAAAGGGCCACTAAAATTGACTAAAGCTTTGGAGCAGGAGGCAAACCTCTGCATGTTGCGGGCTACGACCAATCGCTGAAGCTACACACGTGGACCAAATGACATAGCTGAGCCTTTGATAAAGCCGAGAGGATACCTTCGCCTAAGAGCTTCCGATACGGGCCGCGATGGCAGCCGCATACTCGTTGATCACCTTGGATGTGGTCTCTGATGGGCATCAAAGGCTAGCGGGACAAACTGCCAGCCGAGAAGCGGGCGTTCCAGTGAATTATGGCCAGGATTGGCGGCGAGTTTGGTCGCAAAGTCCCTCAGTTTCCGTCGTTCTGCCGCATTGGCGGCAGCGCGCGCTTCCCGGGCTCCCTTGGATAGGAAGCACTGTTGGAAAGGTGAGGGGACTGTGATTTCATACGCAACCGAGAGGGGGCGTAGGGTTGTCCGGAGTAGTCGGGTGGCGAGTATCTCAGCAGGTCGAGCGTCCAGTCCAGGAAGTAAACACGGGACTTCACAGTAAACGCCAGCTCCAGCGGCCTTGAACAGGTCTTTGCCGAGCGTTTTTGCCGCGGCTTCGTGGCGGTTCTTCCAACCGAGACCTTTGTTACACAGGTCAGCGGCATGGTCGCCGAGGTGGTCCATAGGCGCCTTGCGTAGATAGGTAGTCACAGCATAGGAAGCGTCTGCGGGACCAAACAGGGAGACAACCGTGGAAACCTCCTCTTCGACCTGGTGCTGCACCCCACTATCCTGAAAATGCAAGAACTCTTCAGTTCAAAGGAAGGGTCGAAGAGACATTTGGCAAAGATGTTACTTCAACTGTGGTACCACGATGACGGGTACATTATCGGGCGTCACGACCAACTCGTCAAAGTCATCCAAGTACTTCGCTCTGTGGATGCTGAAAGCCGAGGACTGCACTGGTAGCTGCCGAAGTGCTCCGTCTGGTGGCCTAGAGCCCCTCCAGGGTCAGTACAGAGCCTCTACCCAGACGGGATTAAGCAAGAGTACAGCGAGGGTACTTCCGTCCTGAACGCCCCCGTCGGTACTAAGGAATACATCACACGGTCCTTTAGGAACCATGTCTTTTCCTCAGACCATTCCTCGAGACCATTGCTGATCTTGAGAATAGGCAAGTAGCGTTCCAACTACTGCGTAACTGTTTCGGCGTTTGCAGAGTAGGCTATTTGTTGCGCGTAGATCCCCAGTCTTGCACCGGAGAAGGAGCGGAGGATTTCGACAGGATGATGAGGACTGTGTTCGAAAATTGGCAAGGAGAGTACTGGACTCGGAAGTATTCCGAACTCCAGCTGCCGGTCAAACCCAAGGACACGAAAAAAAATCTCTCGGGATCGGACTCACCTCCGCGAACAACACCGCGGTCGCGGCATTCTTAGCGTCAAGCTCATCTTCTAACAAGCTTTGCAGGACCTTGCTCCCAGCTCCCTTCAGAGGAGCTGGGAGCTGCTATTAAGGAGCTGGGAACATACGAAGCAGCTGCAGACGCGCATCTGAGGTGGTCGACCTCTTGCCTGTCGTCTAGGATTATCCCTTTCAGTTTAATTTGCTCACAAAAAACACGATCGCGAAAGACGTTGACAGACGCAATCCATGAGGCATCAAAAGAACGAATTCCTCCAGGGGGTTTCAGGAGGCAGGCGTTTCGCGGATACACGGACCCACGGGGGTGTCCCGCTGTTGCGTCCTGCAGATGCTTCTCATGACGTGACGTTCAACCAACTAGAATGTGGGCTCATTTGCGTAGAAGTAAGGGATCCAAGGCTGCAAATCTGGGAGTAACTGCCTCACTGCTGTCAGAAAAGGAGGACTGTAAAAGCGTTCTTGAGATCGATCGCCAACAACTCTTGCGCTAAATTACTGCCGTATTCCTGAATGACTCGTCGTATGCCGTGTACAATTGTGCCAGTAACCGACTTGGTAGTGATGTAACTATGTCTCTGATACACCGATGTGTAATAGAGACCTGTTCGCTTTTGTTATTTCAGTTCTCTATTCCTCAGTAGTGTAACAGAGAAACTGCATCGTCTTGAAGAGAATCTTTACTCTTTACTTATCTTGAGTGTACACACTTGAATGAATTTAAAAGTTTGATTTTCTTTCAATGTTTTTATTTGACGTGGAGCCCCACGTCATCGTTTTATTTACTTAGTTCTATTCTAGACAGTACAATTCTATAGTTATACCTCTACTTTCTAGTAAGTTCTACTAAGCTAACAAAGTATAGAATTTCTAGAGTGGAGGTACAGTACTGTCTATATAAAGGGGGCTCATCTGGATTCTTGTGGGAACCCAAGTACACGAGACCTTTGCCCCCAACTTTCTGAAACCCACTACCATCGTCTCTACTGTTCCTTCAGCAGCGCTCCGGCTGCCTTCCTCTTTTTTTCACTGGTAGCATCGCCTTCGCTGGTTCCGCTGCTTTCTCGCTTTTGTCTTGCTATAGCTCGAGGTTTTTTTACACGTGTATATTTTGGGTTGTTGAATTTTGGAAATATTTTGCTAACAGTTGTTACTGTAAGCAATACCACATACTGTACTTGTGGGCTGGAGTGCCAGGTACTCTAAACCCCATTGTTCTACGAAGGTCGCGGTTACTAATTGGAGAGCTACTTAAGCGGGAACTTGGGGGTGCAGCATAGTCTGCGTTCTCTAGGTTATTTTGGTCAGGTAGCGTGCAGGCCTCACGAAGCTGCGTGATCTTGTTCAGAATGTTTAAACTGGACAGTTTGGCTGAACTAAGTTGCCTTAGTAAAGCCGTGCTTCTATTCAAGTCCTCATTTGAGTGTCTCCTCACAGTATTCGTATACAATCCTATTGCACTCGTTGGCTGTTAGCTAGGTACACCGACTGGGTCACGGGTTCAGGTAACGCTTTAAAGGGTCGAATTGGACTGGACTTGGACTAAGGGGCACGTGCTAGGAAAAGATACTACTTGGTTGTTGGCCAGCTTAAGATAGGCTTGAGAGGCTTTCCTATAGGGTAAGGACACCGATCGCGGTCTTCATAGTGGACTGGTGGTGATATCTCGAACCGATTGCTGAGTCACACCGGAGTGTAGGTGTGATTAAAGCTGCGGGTGAGTCACTCTCTCCGCAGGTAGGGAGCCAATGCATCGGCCAGGGACGAATCTTTTGGAGATTTCAACTTCAAGTGCTTGTATTCAAGTTTAGGTGTTGCTGTAAGGCTTTAAGTAAGAGTTTTGTTGAACGTTTATTTCCTTAAACCAAATAAGCCTATGTTGTTCGATGGGACTCGAGATGCGTTGAAGATTCGGTCATAGTTGCATTCAGTCGAAAAGTACCTGAGACTTATTCAGATGGGCCATGAAGAAGTCATCAGTGCCCAGACTGCTATCGACTTTGCTTCAACAATCATGATCGGAACTGCCGCAAACTGGTGGGATACGCTTTTGTCCGAGAATACTGTTCCGCCTACATGGGAAGCTTTCAAACTCCCGGTTGAGACAGAGTTAGCCCCCCAGGATAATCTCATTCGAGCTCACGACAAGCTTACCGAGATTCGCCAGAAAAAGAGTGTGGCCGCGTACCTCTCGGAGTTCAGGAATTTGTTTATCAATATTCCCGGTACAAGTGAGTCGGAAAAATTGGCGCGGTTCTTTAAATGTCTCAAACCTCACATTCTGTTGGAGGTTCGTAAAGGGAACCCATCCAAGTTTGAAGCTACGAATACCATTGCTCTTAAAGTTGATGGAGCATTCTATGGAGCAAGTTTCTTCACTGGCAGGAGTTCATTTTCAGAAAATCCATATGCCTCAGGCCCTTCACCAGTGGAGATAGGTAACCAGGAACGTAGTCTCAATGGGAAGCGTCAGAAAGACTTGATGGAGAACCGATGCTTTACGCTCCATAAAATGGGATGTAGGCCTTGGAAACACAAAAAAGGAAACGGGAATAAATGTAACAGGGGTGGTGCTCGCATATTGGCGAACAATAAACAGGCAGGGCACAACAATGATTTGAATGGCTTTGACTCGGAAAACTAGTTGGTCCACCAGACTTGGTGAACACTCAGGTGGGATCAGTGGTGAGAGTGAACAGATGCCCCAATGAGCAGAGTGAAACGGTTGCGGACATTATCGGTGGGGAATTCTCAAAGAACTGGAAAAAATCGAGAATCTCCGAAGCCGAGTCTGGTGGAATCACGTCTAGCCATGGTGACAGCATCCCCACTCATGGAAGTATACCAGTGGAGCTTTTGTTAGTACTTGAAAGTAGACTGAATGGAATAGAAGTCAAAGTACTAAAGGGCGATGGATGCAATACAAACGTGATTTCAGGTGAGTTCCTGAAGCG
Source organism: Kappaphycus alvarezii (assembly GCA_002205965.3). NCBI lineage: Eukaryota > Rhodophyta > Florideophyceae > Gigartinales > Solieriaceae > Kappaphycus > Kappaphycus alvarezii. The sequence continues at coordinate 156,381 of NADL03000771.1, forward strand.
AAATAGGAACTTGTTTGAGATACGGCGTGAACGAGTCATTGTTTGCCATTCACAGAAGGGAGTTACTGAGGAATTATCTGAGATAATTTCCAACGGAACTATTTAGGCGAACATAAATATAATTCTAGTTGGGCTGTGTCCCAAACCAGGTATGATGTTCTGTTGGGTATGCCGTGGCATGTTGCCCACAATCCACGTGTCGACTATCGGAGACGGGTTGTGATGGAGAAAGATGCTTCGATTCCAGTGATTGATCCCGATGACGAAAACCGTATTAATTTGTCTAATTTGGGAGTGAAGAAATTTATACGAATACGTAGGCATGGGGTTGACTTCGAAGCATTTCAGTTACTTGAAGTTCACAGTATGAAAGGAGTGAAAGATTCAAAGTTAGATGGAAGACTGAGCAGATTACTGGATAATTATAAAGAGGTCTTGCAGGATGAATTGCCAGGAGGGCTTCCTTCGATTCGATTAGTCGATTATGAGATCAAAGTGGAGGAAGTAGCAAAGGCACATCATTGACCTTTATTCCAGTTGTCTCAATCCGAACGTAGGGCAGAAAAGAGTACGTAGAGTCTCTGTTGAGGGAAGGGAAGACCAGGTCCAGTAAATCACCATATGGAGCACCACATTTCTTTGTGAAATAAAGGGATGGAAAGCTTAGAGGTGTTGTCGATTATCACGCATTGAAGCGCATCACCAAAAAGAAAAATGGTCCACTCCCTCGTTCTGATGAAATGTTCGATCGACTTGGAGATGCGAGGGTTTTCTCTAAGCTTGATCTGAAAACGAGATTTGATCAGATAAGGGTGAAACCAGAGGACATCGAAAGGACTGCGTTCAATACAAAGTATGGGCAATTGAATATCTGATTATGCCAATATGAATTTGCAACGCTCCTGCTACGTTACAAACGTTAATGAAGTAGATCTTCTATAATTAAATCGATGTGTTCTTGGTCGTTTATATGGATGATCCTCTTGTATTCAGTAAGAATGAGGAAGATCATTACGAACACCTGGAAATTGTATTAAAGAGACTTAAGAATCACAAGCTGTACATCTCTCCGAAAAAAGGCACTTTCTTTCAGACTGAGCTAGAGTTTTAAGGTTTAATAGTCGGGAAGGACGGTATTCGTGTCAATCCTGAGAAGGTCGAAGTCTTACAACCTTGGCGAAACCTAAATCTCTAACGGAGTTGAGAATTTTCTTAGGCCTGATACAGTTTTTCGGTAGGTTCATTCCGAGGTTCTCTGCAATTGCTGCACCTCTCACAGATCTGAAAAAGAAAGGTCTAGGTATAGGGAAATGGGATCAACAGTGTGATAAAGCTTTCCAGAATTTAAAGGAAGCGATGACACTGGCTCCAATTTTAGTCGCTCCTAACTGGAAAAACCTATTTCGTGGTCATGTTGATGATTCACAGCTCGCTGTCGGTGGACCTCTAACACAGTTGGATGAAAATGGAAGGGATCATTTAATTTCTTTCTATTCAAAGAAGCTTTCACCAGCTGAGTCGGACTACACCGCAAATGACAGAGAGCTTCTGGCCTTAATTAATTTTCTGGGAAGATTCAGATATTATCTTGAAGGTTCTGAATTTGAGATTTTCACAGACAACCAGGTGCTTGAAAGCTTCTTTTCAAAACCGAAACTGAGTCGAAAAGAAGCATGTTGGTTGGACACTCTCGGTAACTTCGGAATATTTCCTATATAACTGAAGCCTGTAAGGATTCACGTCTTCGGAGACCCATTATTCCGAACTCCGCACGTGAAGAGAGGAGATCGTGACGTTTCAGTGAATGAAGTTGAAGTTACCTACCTTGATGTTGACCAGATCATTCCTCGGTATGATGAAGACCAATTCTTTGGTCTAGTGGTAAAAGCCATAGAAGGAGAGTGGCCAAAGGATGTAGTTCAGAAGTAGGAACTTTAAGGAATTCTGCCAATGTTCCGAAAAGATGTTTCGAGGCTGTTGTACAATGGAAAGTTGTGCGTACCAAGAGAGGGTCAACTTCGGATATTTTGCAAATTGCTCACGACTCGAATTTTGGTGGACATTTTAAATTTGCAAAGAAAATTTACAGATTAGGAAACTTCCATTGGAAACATAAGAGCCGGGATGTTCGAAATTATTGTGAAGGATGTCTCACGTGTCAGCAGTATAAGGACTCTAATCAAAGAAAGTTGACTGATCCAATGTAATTGGAATTGCCTGACCGCAGATGGGGATCATTAGCTACAGATTTCATTGTGAGGCAGCCCCTGATGAGAAGCGGTCATGATGCGATCACGCCTTGGGTTAATTGACTTACTCGCCGAGTCCATTTTCTGAAATCCAAAAAATCAGATACTGCTGAGGACACGGCTCGAGAATTCTTCGCGCGCATCTTCAAGAACCACGAGTTTCCGGGAGATGTGACCTCAGATAGGGACAGAAAGTTCATTTCGAAGTGTTGGAAGACACTGATGAATCTTTGTAGGGTGGAATTAAGAATGTCTACAAGTAGACGCCCAAAAACAATGGTGCTTCCCAGATTGTGAATTGGGTGATCGAGAACTATCTCCGTTGCTATTACTCGTACCATCAAGATGATGGGATGAACCGCTTCCTTCTGCAGAATTTCAATACAACTCGGCTGTGAGCGGTGATATGGATATGTCACCATTTGAGCTGGATCTGGGATGGACATCTAAATAGCCATTGGAATTATTGGCTAGCAGCAGCATGCCTCTTCAGATTTTGGAAGATTTTCGTGCCAAGCTCAAGGTTTCTCTTAAGGATGCGCAATTTGCATACAAAGTGGCAAAAGCTCGGAAAGCTGCATATGCTTCAAGGCTATACAAGCGTCCAGATTATAATCTGTATAAAGTAGGTTCAAAGCTATAAATTATTCGTCCATTCTTTACGAATGTTTATTATAGGTCCCAGGATTCCAAAAAGCTTGGTTCTCTCAGATTTGGGCCATTTTTGGTTAAGGAGCGAATTGGTAAAAATGCTGTTCGACTAGATCTCCCTGCTCATTTTAAAATACACCAGTCATTCGTATCATTCACACCACACCACATTTGGAGCAGCCCGATGACATTGCTTTACCCATTCCTCCTGCAGGTGCACCTGCACCTGTACCTGCACCGCTTGAACTGCCTGGTGGATCAGAACAGGAAGTTGACGTTATCTTGGATCAAAAAAGATTGGACGCAGTTACAAGTTCTTGAATTTAATGCGTGGTGTGCCACGTCATGATGCGGAGTGGCGACCAACTAGGGACTTTGTAGACGTTATGTAAAATGGATCTGTCATGGTAACTGAGGCTTTTAAGCAGTACATTCGGAGGAACAATATACTACCACAGTACCATTGAAGAGGACGTCAACAGTCCGGAGGAGAGAATAGTGTAACAATGTCTCTGTTACACCGATGTGTAATAGAGACTTGTTCGCTTTTGTTATTTCAGTTCTCTATTACAAAGTGGTGTAACAGAGAAACTGCATCGTCTTGAAGAGAACCTTTACTCTTTACTTATCTTGAGTGTACACACTTGAATGAATTTAAAAGTTTGATTTTCTTTCAATGTTTTATTTGACGTGGAGCCCCACGTCATCGTTTTATTTACTTAGTTCTATTCTAGACAGTACAATTCTATAGTTATACCTCTACTTTCTAGTAAGTTCTACTAAGCTAACAAAGTATAGAATTTCTAGAGTGGAGGTACAGTACTGTCTATATAAAGGGGGCTCATCTGGATTCTTGTGGGAACCCAAGTACACGAGACCTTTGCCCCCAACTTTCTGAAACCCACTACCATCGTCTCTACTGTTCCTTCAGCAGCGCCCCTGCTGCCTCCCGCTTTGTTTCAGGTGATCCCTACTAGAAGAGGTTGGAGGTAATCTGCCGCCTTCTGGGATACTAGCATTAATAAGCAGCTACCGACCAATCTGCACAGCCTCTCTCCAACGGTGATTGGCTTGAGTGACATGTATTTTTCCGCCAACGGGTAAGTGGAGCACCAGAGGCCAAGAAGCGAGAACGACAGGTGTTTTCTTGTTTCCAAAACATTAATAAGTGGCGTAAGAGCTGCCAAAAAGCCGGAATTTCCCGATGAGAACGGACATCATAGCAATTCCACGAGGTGACTTTATACCTAAGCCTGTGTAAAAGGTTCCCGGTTTAAATCCCCCGGTAGCATGAATAGTCTCATCTTCAGTGATCGGTCGTAAACTGTAGTTGGTATAATTTGGTCCATGATCGTCTCATCGGGGGCCTTCTGGGGATGTTTATCGATGTTGTTGACTGATGCTGCGAAAAAATGGACGGGGAATCTCGGGCGTACGTAGGCTCTGGAGAGACGGGTAGATGGGTCCAATGTGAGTGTGAAGATGTGTAAGATTGAAATGGTAGGTGGATGCAAGGTGTTAAACGCATGGTAAATGTTCTTGTTGAGCCAAGGTCGGACAGCGGCTTCAGGGCCGCCATAGGGGGTGAGTGCTGATATTAGTGCGGCGTCGGGGATCCTGTAAAACTGTTCCGTAGAGTCAGAAAAGGCACAATGGTGGCGCTGCGTCAACACGGATGTCCTTGAAGATAAGGATTCTCGATTGGCGGTGGCGAGAAGTGAGTAAATGGATGTTAAAGAAGTTGTGAGGCCACAAGTATTCCATTGAGCCACATTAATCGGTCAAAACGGTGCCAACGGGTCCTCCATGGGGAGCATCTTCGTTGACGAGTATAGTGGTGTCAAGGTCTTTTCTACGTGGAGGATCATGGTGGCTCTTTTTGTTGGAGTTTTGACGTTCCGGTGAGCGCGCGGTTAAGTCGTATGTGGTAATTTGTGTCGTAGAAGGCACTCTGGTTGAAACTATATGGGCGAGAAGTCATGGAGAGAGGGGGGAAGATGACCTATAAAATTTATTCATGTAATGTGAAAATGTGAAGTGGGGATAGAGACTATCTGGCCCAGCCGTAGGCAGAACAGTATTACAGAACTGTAAGTACTTGCGAGCCGTCGCTGATCTAGTTAAGTGATACGTAGTTTGCATTGATTTGTTAGAGCATCTCTAACTAGTGATGACGGGGAATTATTGGTCATAGTATTTTAAGTACATAAAAATTTAAAAAATCAATTCCCTGTAATAGAATTATTCCAAAATAATTGTCATTTTACTCTTACCTGTGCATATGAACCCATAAAGGAATGAATGACTTCCTGAGGTCATTAAAGAATTAAAGAATTTATTACCAAATTATTACCTGGGGGCAATAGAATGCACTATGGCAGAATTGTTAGTATTACAAATCAATTACCTGTCTACTGTAGAATGCAGCACTGTGACATGGAGAAATAATGACTCTATTACTTTTTTTATTCTATTGGAATAAATATTCACCTTACCACAAATCCAGAAGTTCGTGACCGGAAAGTAATTGATTATCTATGACTTGACCACTTCCGATTCCCCTCATAAGTCATGATTGTACAGTATTCTGTACTATTGCTTAAAATGACAAAGTTTTTTAAAATAGATCCAAATAGCCACAATGAACTTGAGCAGAGCCGTTTAAGACCAGAATATACAAGATTTAGCGAAAATGCCGAATTTCACGACCTTTTCTGCTACAAATGAATTACTAGGACTTAAATGCCCAATCTGAGCCCGTCATGCCAGCAAGAATTCCTTCAGTCCGCGAAAAAGGTCCAACAGCCCTCTCCATGTGCGAATCTCGCCATTTTCGGCGACTATTCATTTCGTACCTTAGGATGGAAATTCCAACAAGCCGATATTTTCTTTCGTGCAGCTTGAACGGGTTTACATCAAAGATGAACCGCACAGGCCAAATTTTAAATGACGGCTTTGCGCGAAAGTAGGTGCTTTGGGACGAGGAACCACAAATGTCCGAAGCCACATGAACAGCAAACACAAGAAAACTGACATCTCCGTATCATTCGGTAAACGTAAGGGGGTTCGGCTATTATATAAAGCCCGACAAACCCCAGATTCAAGAAAATGTTCACCCAAAAGGGCAGGAAATTGGGTTCGGTTCAGAAGAAATTTATTCAGTTATGCGCAGAATTGATTGCTCCCAATTAAAGACCGCTTTACATCGTCTAAGATTAGGAAAATCGCGCAATTGTTGATGAATTTGCTCCAAAGATCAACCATGTCAGCCGTCAGGCCGTCAGTCGTATTCTACAGAAGTCCGAGGCTACCGTTCATAAGTTAAATGCAGATAAACTCGGAAAGGTTCCGATTTTATCTGGAACTATGGATGTTTGGACAGCCGAATATAATGATTCCTATTCAAATTTAACAATATCGCTTATTGACAGCGAATGGGGATACCATACAAACTTGATATGCTGCACTAAGCTGGTTAGTTGCCACATTGGAGAGGAACTTTCACGCTTCCTTCTTGAATCTAAGAGGAAATCCGGAATCGAAAAAATTCATAACCACTGACAGCGCTTCTGATGGGAAGAAACAAGTAGAACTTACGTCGGAAGAGGAAGGGATTTTGGCTGAAATTGAGGACTCTGTACTGCTGGAGTCGCGGCTCGAGAAAATCAAAGAGCTTGAAAGTGGAGAGGTAACTCACGAGGTCGCCTCGATTTATGCGCAAGAAAGGGATGCAATTACGTTTAAGGCAACTTAATCTGAACCCGCTGCCAATGAATCAATATTTGAAGAAATAGAAATTAGACTAGATGAAAATGAAATCAATGAGAACGTCAGCGAGGATTCATTCGATTATCGGCTCAATTTGATGTTGAATGCCTCTTTGCTGCAGTTGCTTGAAAACCTCTCCCTTGCAGGTACTGTTCCTGAAAGATCCTCGACCAATCAGACAGAGTCAGCCTACACTTTCAGATCTTCTTGGACTGAATTGCATATGCATCTCATTCGCTTCAGATTTCGTCTCGTAAGGCATTTTCCAACAAGGAGATTGACTAATTACTTATGAAAGTGCGCCAGATTGGCAACTTTTTTAAGAAGTCTGCAGGTGCTGCAAAGTACCTTATTTCCGAGCTTTCGTCCAAAGACACGGGAAAATTTGTTGCCAATTTTGGATGTTAGGACAAGATGGGATCTTCTGTTTCAATGGTTGAGAGGGTTTCGTACTCGGAACCCTATTTTTGATCTGCAATCGAAAAAATGTATGATGACAATGTTAAGTGGAAAGGTGTCGGTCCAGCTGATAGACCTACCGCTAGAGAAAACCTATCTCTGAAATCTGTTGTTGCGTTAGTAAGGACAGTCAAAGAAAGTACAGCTTTTTTGGGCTCTCGGCAGGCCCGATAATGCATTTGAAGTACAATTGTCCGACAGGAATTTTGAAAATTCTAAAAATGAAGGAGCAAAATTTAATGGACTCTGTGACGCGAAGATTGGTCGATGATTTATCTGAATTAATCCTGGAACGCCATTAGAAGAATAAAATTCAATTCCCAATGGCAGAGCATTGTGCTCATGTTGCAACCCTTCTGACTACCAGATATTTCAAAATGAAGAACAAGTTTTTTGGTGGAGTTGATGCTTACTCCCTTTCTGACACAGCTTCTGTGAAGTTTGTCTCAAAATTGGCCGAAAGCTACTTCAATATCACGGATTCGTCAGTTTCTAATGCTTTAAATGAAAAGCATCCGAACACTCAAAGAAGGGAGTTCTATTAAGTTTCGACTCAGATGATGATGATGTGCAAACTGGGATGGAATTGATGCCTCCATTGATTCTGAAATAAGGTTTATAAATTTATGGCGGCTTCTGCAAAATAAATGGCATTTATTGGCTTTTGGAAGAAGTATGAAGGCACATTACGAATCTTATCTCGAGTCGCACGTATTGCTTTTACTCCTAATTCTTCCTCAACATCATGTGAAAGAGTTTTCAGCGTTGTTAGATCAATTAGATCCAAAAAAATCCCGACTGACAGCTGGCCTTACCGAATATCTGTTGAAAGTTGGAGACTGTCTCAAGAGGCAAACCATCTTCCAGACGAATTGAATTAGATCCGACATAATAAGAATGTTATAAATGTTTTATTTGAAATCTTTTTAATACCTTTATATGTCACGCTACCTGCGTTATAATAAAATAGCGCTCGCTATTTTGATCAAACATGCTTTGGTTTAGAAAAATGTACACTGCTTTTCTGTCTTGAGCCCTGTGGAAATAGATATTTATCTATATCCATATAAAAAATTGCATCTTACCCTTTTCTGTAAGTTTAAGATTTAATTTCAAATGTTTATGTACTCCAGTTTACAAAAGGTGTGGTTGTTGCAGTAAAATCTGTAGAAATATTTAAAGACAGCCTTTTACTCACAAAAACAGGTTAAAAGTTGTAGCTACCTTTCTGGTGACATATTACTACAATTGGCACTCCAATCTCTGACGCTTCTCAGTTGGCATCTAGATAACAACTTCCTTGTACTACGTTATGACAGTAGTTTGAGAGCGATCTCGGAATCAGGAAATTTAGTCACCGCTCCTACTAAGTTGTTGCGAGAAAGGATATGACTACCCAGAATCCCAGGATGTAGGCTTAAGCACTCGACCACGGGTCGATTGTTGAGAACTATATTGCGAATAGTTGTATATATACTGTAAATTGCTTATTTCATCTATTGCTTAAGCTATCCTGTCCCGAGCCCCGATGGGCATGGACGACGAGTTATATCCGGTTAGATCTTAGCCGTATAGCTAGGACGTGCGCAATCCCCCTCAGATACTGAATGAATCGTATGACATACGGAGAAAGAAGGAGTTGTTTTCGAGGAGGCAAAATGGTGGCGAGAACGTCATGGTATGGGCTTGTTTTTCGGGAAACAAAACGTCTCGTCCGGTATTTATTTCTGGAAAACAGAACGATGAGAATTACTGTCGGACGCTCGAGGACAATCTTTTGCGGTTTACTGAGGATCTTTCGATACACTGGACATTCATGCAAGACGGAGCTCTATGTCATCGTTCTCCTGTTGCGAAAAAATGGCTCAGGGACAATTTTATACAGTTTAAGAATGGCCTGCGTATTCTCCGGATCTAAACCCGATGGATAATCTATGGGTATACTAGTTCGGAGAGTTTAAGCCCATCAGCCCCAGTTCCAGGACGTGGATTCATTGATGATTGCATTCGGGATGTATTGAGGAGTATAAGCACCGACACGCTCAAATAGGTGGGGTGGTGGATTCCATGCAGAAACACTGCGTCGAGGTCGTGCGCGCGCACGGCAAGAAGGTAGACTTCAAGGATTTATGTTCCTGCTTCTTTCTTACAGTAGAATGTCTGTTACAATCAACTGTACTTAAAGCTTTTGCCTGGTGAGCAGGAGTCAGTGCAGAATAACTCCGGTTTAAGTTCTCGTTTTTGAAAACTGGAAACTGCACCATAATCTAAACGCCCTGAGGGACGTGTCATGGAACGCGTTTTAACCTGGCTTAAAAATTGAGCTACAGACAATGATAAAGGGTGCATGTCGTGAAGTTTTTGCCGTAGTAGGTATACCGCGAGAGTCGACGGACAGGGAGAAGGGACAGTTTGTTCATTCCGGAGAGTCCAGAACGAACGAGAGTCCAGAACGAGCGGACGGCCAGGGTGGTTGCACCAGAGCTGCAAAGGGGCGGGATCGGTGACAAAAGCGAGCTGGAGTGACAGCAATTAGAAGATATGGAAATCTCCAGGGTGTGCAAATGGCTAGGAGGAGGAGGGGAGGGTCTACAGCGGCCGGGGTAGCATGAATGATGGGAGGTGCAGGTGATAATCTCTAAGCACCGTTGGGGACTACGAATAGAACTGGGCGGTCCATTCTAAAAATAATTGGACAGGTCTATTCCAGTGCAAAATTTATTATTTTCGGAACCAATAGAATCACTGCAAGCATTAGAAGAAACTTAAATTCGTTGAGTATCTATCATATAGAGTACACTGCAGGTCTGACCATACGGTTAAGCATTGGACCAATCGTGATTTGAACCGCACCGTTAGAGATGCTCTGATGACAGGCGTCTATCGGAGGAAGAACGATATGATGCGTGTACGCAGGGATGTACTTATTCGGATTTCGTTCATTTTTTTAAAAAATCACTGTTCCTGTTAGAGCTGTCTGAAGTCTGAGTCCATTATCGGACTCGACCCCTCCATTTACCTTAAATATGTGAAGGAAACACCCAGAGGCCTTATTTAAGTGCTATTTTTGCTCCCTGTGGGCTTTGTACTCACACCGATTTCCTGCACTGTACTGTATCGTAACTAAGCGCCCAAGTGGAGAAGACATACTGTACCGTACTGTATAATAGAATGTCTGACCCCATGTGCAGTGTTTGGGTGCGAAATTTCGAATACAATCAAATATTCTGTTTTTGTTTATTTTTGCGTGCTTATAGAGACATCAACATTATCAAACAATAATAAAAAACCCTAATACTTTTATATGGGATATATTGTATTTAATAAGGCTGTGTTCTATATTTTGAATACGTATTCGAAGGGTTTGCTGTTATATTCGATTTTTCTAATTCTGTGTTTGACCTGGCATAGCATTTCCCAAAAGGTCGCCTAGATGTTTTGCGGAAATCAAACAGAGTAGCCGCAAACCATGATCTGATCAGTCCCCCAAATTTGGAACTCTCACCGTAGCTTCCTGATGGGCGCCGGCGTCTAACTGGGCGGCGATTTGACGGACGGAGAGTTTGTGAATGGGTTGGGTGACGATGGGGGAGGAGATCTGCAGTGGGTAGGATCGAGATCACGGTCTGAGGTGGATTCGGGGATGGGGAGGGGAGATGGAGATCGGGGTCGTTATGATGCTGGAGCGGATGGCGGCTAACACGTTGACGATGAGGGAGGGATCGCTGGAGGTGGTTGCAGAGACGGAGATTCGACTTCGCTGGTGGGGGTGATATGGATGCGCAACAAAGTTTAGGGGGTGGGGAGGGAGGAGGCGGGGTGTAAGTGTGTGTATGTGAGTGCGGTGTGTTGGTTGGTGAATTGGGGGATTGAGGGAGGGGGACGGGTGGGCGGCTGGTGCAGGGTCAAGGGGTAGAGAGAGGAGAATTTATGAAGTGGAGGAGAGGGAGGTGGGGAAGCTGAGGAAGCTGAGTCGAGGTTTTGTTAGGGCGGGTGTAGGTGGGTGGGCAGGAGAAAAGAGGGCGACAGCGACGGGGGACTGTTGACTTAAACGGATAGGGTGTGTGAAGTGCTCAAATGTGGAAGAAAAGAAGGAGGGTGAAGGGAGGGCCACAACAAGGTGATATTTTCACCGCTTTCGAGAACATGCTGATCGTCAAATAGTTGATTCGATTGTATTAGAAAAGGGTCGTCTCCGCTCTGAGGTATCCATGGAGGGGTACGCTAATATTGTGACTGGGGAAGGTAGCTTGATCTGAAAAACAAGGTATAGATAGAGGGAAGATGATCTCAGTATCACTTCCGTCGCTCTCTTGCACCTCTTCAGGACTGCATAGATGAAGCGGTAGAAATCATTGAATTTCTACCGTAATGGCGGTTATCAATCAGAAGAGCTTATTGGGCTAACTTGGATCACTATGTGTCGGTTGACAGCGGAAAAATCGTGGCATATGTTACCCACCTATGAGATGTCCACTTGTTCGGCTTAGGTTGGCTATTTGACTATATGCAAAATATCGAATTCCAAGACCGCCCAGCTCATTGGCTCAAAGTGTTATATGCAATTTTTCGAATATAATTTTTTTGTATTTTAATGGGCGTTGAACGCGAAATATCGCATATAATCTGCAAGTGGGTTACAGATGTCGGTGTTGTGAAAGGTACTTTACAGTGCAGTAGAGCGGCTTTACAGTAGTTGTCCGAAATGTTCGGTGGTACATGTATTGAGGCAGTTCGAAAATCAATTTACAGTATTGACTTTCCACCGCCCCAGGAGATTTAGTGAGGAATGGAGTGCCCTACCCGGCCGTTCGTACAGTACGTTCAAACCCGTTGCATGAACGCTTTCCATGTGCAATCCAGGGACAGGAATGACATAACTGGAATTAGAGCGGAGCTTTTACAGGAAGTGATTCCTGCTTTAAATGAGGATTGTATGAGCTGCACACGGCTTGACGCAGACGTAGTTTTGAATCCGTAGGAAGAAGATGTTGACATTGAGGTCAGGGACAAAAAGCCGTAAAATCGGTGGAAAGGAAAGTTGCAACAATCTAGATGGGTAAGACTGTTCCTGCTGGAGGGTGGTAATTTTTCAAGAAGTGTTCCAGGCGCTTTCAAATGCATCAAATGGTCTAGAATGCCTCGGATGTGTGAATGCAGCCACCGCAAAGGCGCGCAGAGTAGGTACCATAGACTTGCGGCTTTGAAGTCGACACTCGATTCGGCTACGCAGCAGTAACAATCACATGAAACCCCCAATTACATTCGCGCCTACAGTTCACACCACGCAGCTGATCGCAGAAAAATAGTCTACACTGGGAACCATGCAGGTAGGGAGGTGACACTGCTAGTACTGCAACGTAATGATCTGAAAGACATGCTGGGATTGTGGCGGTTGGTACCGATCCGAGGATGTGGCTTCAGATTTGCGCAAAACTCGATCATTACCCCACGCTGCATTGCTGGATTACAAGCCTTGTCACAACTAGGGAAAAGCTATGCTCGGAGGCAAGTTTAGGTTTTAGCATATTATATCCTGTAGAAGCGTTTGCAGGTAAAATTGTGAAACGGTGGGCGTAAGAGTTTGGTTGCTGAATGTGTAAGGATTCGGAAAACTTGAGGTTCATTATAACCCGTATTTGGAGAACAAGAGACAATTCAATTCATATTTGTATGAATTACCCGTATTTAGTGGCCCTTTTCAAGTATTGAAGACAATTAATGAGTAAAAAACAAATAAACCCGTATTTGAATGATCAGATCATTAAGACGCGTACAAGATCAGGCAGTTGGTTGTTAGAATTGAATTGTCGAAGGTCTTTATTAGTGCCCTCCATTGTCATAAGTCCAAGGGCCTTCTTGGGAAGTGGATAAATATATTCCGTAGTGGGTAAAATAGCTCATGCAATTCAAATTAGACAAGGCACAAAAGGTGTAATGAAATGTTTGAAAATTCGTCACCCTGGGGCTCCAAGGATTTATTTTTGCACGCAATCTTCGAAGAAGTGATTTTTTAGAAATAGAGGATTTGTAGGTGTCTATAAGGGAGTGGAAAGGGCTCCTGGACAATCAAAACTCGTTTTTTTAATCACTTTGGCGAAGCACAGAGTAGGTGCCCTTATCCTGCACCGTTATTGCAAAGTAGCAGTTTCTGAATCAAGTTTCTGATTTTGCTTCCCAGTACTGTGGTATGATGAACATTTTATTTGCTGCGGTGGTTGCTAGAGACAGAAATCGTTGGTCCTTTGGTCGGCTTGATGTCAACCGTTCATAGCAATTTGGCTACATTGGCCCCAGTCTAAATTGAAGCCACACTGTGGCACCCGTCATTGCTGTGCAGCACGCACTGTACAGGATGGCATAGCCGTACGAACGAAAGGCAAGGGCGGATCTGGGAATAGGGTTTACTGAAAAGGGCACATTGCTTCGGGAACCAACTATGCTCTGCTCTGAGTCGAGTACACCGCACTCTACTCCCCATAAACCAACCCCAGAGCTCCCCCTATACTGCGTAGTACCGTACATACAAGCTCTGTATCCGGACCGAACGAAGAGCAGAAATATCTTTAGATTCCATTTGATAAGACAACCGACCATATCTTTCAAATATTAAATCTCCCCACAAAGTGCTCCCTCTTTCTCGAACAAAACGGATCCCGATGTACGTGGGACATTGCACCAGCGTGCGTGGATCTCGTCGAGAGGGACGCAAGCCCCATGTGTCCAGTCTTAACATCCTTTGTCTTTGTTTACCAACGCACATTACCATTACCAAAAAGCATGCTTTTGAGTGTGCCGTAGTTTCCTTACTTACACGTGGACACCATTAAAAGCAGGGGGAATTTTTGGGTTATTTTAATGCATGGAAGATGTGGTCGGTTATATCCATTAAAAGCTGCTGTATGATAATTTGTTGCCAACGGATCCTTTCCATATTAATGTAGGTATAACTTTATGGCTTCAGTATATGTCAAGTACACTGTAATCCCCAAGTCCATACTGCATTGTATGCAGCGGACACCTGTTTTACTGATGCCATAAAGTTACTACACCTTTGCAGGTTAAGTACCTACGAGCTGCCGCACACCGCCGTCCTCGAGGAGATCAAGATAGAAGACAAGTACCGCTACGTCTTATTCCTGAGAATCCGTAGCAACGCCCACGCCACAGCCTCAGCCCTTCTCAGTAAAATTTTATTCATCTACTCTCTCCCTTACTGTTGCCGTTGACAACAAAGGTTGATTCAACAAAGGTTGATTGTACAACCTTTCAACAGCAGCCTCTAAGAAGTGGGTAACACGACAGTATGTACAGTATGTCTATTTTGGTGAAAATAGTAGTGTATACGTAAAGTAGTAGTGCCTCTTCCTCGACGAAATGTCCGATGGTGCACAGTAATTAACCAAAGTAGTACTGCATTCATCTAAGGTAGATTCGGCTTGAGTCCCACGTTCAGACTGCATATGCCAGTCTCCTCTAGTGTACTGTGCTCTTAGCTAGCAATACAGTCGGATCCTGCAGCGGACACCCACTTTACTGATGCCATAGAGCTACTCAGTACAGTTCATTGATTACAATACGAGGGCTGCCAATTTGACGCGGGCCTTCCAAACTACATTGCAAAGCGTGAACAATTGAAGTGCTGCATCTACTGTGAAGAAGTTTAATGCGTTCAGTATCTACTACGAGCTAGGGACTGCGCACGTCCTAACTATACGCTTAAGATCTAACCGGATGTACAGCGAAACTATACCGCTCTGTATAGTACAGTACAGCACAGTACAGTACGGTATAGTTTCGGTCATACTGTAGCACATTTAGGCATTACAGGTGCAGAACGCTTAATTGCAATCCATAGTGTACAGTATGGTACAGTACAATAGTTCCTTAACTAAATAATATATCACAAAAGGATAGCCATGAAAGTGGCTGCCATTCCTGGCGAGGTCCTGCCCGGACGATCAAGGTCAAGATGGGATTTTGTGCCGCTGGCTTTTGACTCGCTAGGATCACCTTTTGAGACAACATCGAGTCAAAGAGTACGCAGCAGCTGTGGCGTCTCGCAGCAGCTGTTCTAAGCGGGGAGTGAAGACACGTCTGTACCAGAAACTCAGCTACGCTATTTGGTCCACATGTGCGGCGTCTGTATTTTGTTGTGCCACGCAACGCGCAGAATTTCGTCACTCTATTCAAAATTAAATTTGCGGCGACTTTACTGTGTTGCACATACAAAGTAAAGTGATAAAGTACTGTAATACAGTACATTGATAGTTCCTTTCCCCATTTGCGCTCACATCTTGAAAAACCACCTTTGGGCAAAGGTTACTGGCATGGGCCGGCAACTCTTTTGTTCCCGAGTCAGGCGCCAATCCGCGGATGATCACATCCGTTCGCTGTGCGAAAAAGGTTCCACTCACCTCGAGAACATCGACACGGTATAGCGCGAAAGTTACATTGCAAATGGCACCATTCACTGCAATATCTGCATGTTGGGACGACGCCTCAAGGCCCCTCATTGTCTTTGAAACGTCTTTCCCCTACCAATAACCCAACACCTGTGCTTAATTTACGCCCGCATGTAAGCATTTCGTACGAACTGAAACATTTACTGTTTTTGCGATTGTTTCAATCAACAATCCGCACATCCGCAACCATTAGATGTGAGCAATGTGGCCTCCTCTCCCTCCAATCAATTCTCCATTCTTCATTTGCCCGCCACCCCTCCTCACACAGCACAGTCCCAAATAATTCCATTCCACTACTTTTCCCTGACTGCATTGCTGGTAAAAAAAAACACACGCACACAAAGCCACACCACACGACTCAACAGCCTCGCGAGACCCCCCTCCCGCCGAAATTGCAACGGCATTCGTATCTCGAGTTGTGTTTACCCATCCACAACAACGAAACGTCGCCACCCTCGAAACCAGCTGCAACCTCAGCACCATGGTCACGTAGGCACTGCATCCACGCGCACATCCGAGAAAGACCTACACCGGTCTTGCCCGAGTTGAAACGACTGCTCGCTACAATGTAACACTGCCAGCAAACGAAAAGTCACAGGACCGGGAGCGGGCAGCCGTCACCATTCCCAACCCGTGGCAAGATGGTTGGCCGATTGTGAAGCTTCAATTATTGTCGATCGGCCTGGCTGAAAAGTGAGATTTTGCATTACACGGTTTCAAGGATACAAGCGAATAATGTTTAGATAAAGCTTGGTGTATTGACGAGGTTGGTGAGTGTTGCGGCGCGGATGAGTCGGTTGGGTAGGGTGCCGGGAAGTGTGGCAGTGGAGGACGGGAGTGGATTGTTACTGTGTGACGTGTATTGTGCATGGGTGGACGGAATGGCGACCGGGTGTGGGCAGGATGCTGTATTGTACAGTACTGTTGTCATATCATCGAAGTCGCCGGTGCTTGCCATGAGAGCCAATCTACAGGAAACGTGTAAAGAAGGGGATTCTAGGTAACAAGGCACAATAACAGGCACAAACTTGCCCGAGAGTTTCTCGCTCTCTGTTGCTTCCTCCTCCTTTTCTTTTCTTCGCTACCACCGCTATGCTCCACTTAAATACTACTTCCGATTCAGCTATCGGGCTCTCTACGTCGTTTGCTATGGCTAACGCCCACTCTCGGTCAAGTGCACGACCCCGCGGTGTGCATTGGTCGCGACCTTCCGCTGTTGCAATTTACTCACCGTGCTTGTTCGCGGGTTTGCGCGGCTGCATTCTGTTTGGGGTCCGTTGCTTGTTGTCCTCGCTGGTCCGTACACGTATCCCCGTGTACGAGTGACAACTGTATGGTACTGCGCAATGCTGTTGATGCTGTCGATTGATTGCACTGCATGCAGAATTACAGTACTCGAGTGATTACTTTTTGGAATTGTATCGTATAGTACGTGCAGTACGTACAGTAGACCAACAATGCAATTATTTCAGGACAGATTTAATTTAGTCATGTCGCAGTCTGGCTTTGCTGATCTGGCTGGCTACGCAACCAACATTATTCATTAAATTTACAGTACATTACTGAACTGTACTGTAATGCAATACACTGGTATTCGCTCTTCCTGTACAGTACTGTGCATGAAATACTTTGGGAATTCTTCGTCAAGACTTGCCTCCGCTGCGCCGAAAAGAGGAAGTTGAATATACTGTACAACACAGCGGAGCACTAAACCTTTGTAACCGAAACCATGCTGCAGCCGGAGGGCATCACAAATTGTACGATTTCCGATATCGCGGAGAACAGCGGGGTTTGATATTCCTCAAATACAGTCGGACCGACAAATGCCAGTGCAGTACCGTCCAGGTCCTGGACTCCAGGAAGCAGTGTGCTGCAGGGCGGCAAGGTGTGTCAACCCAATTGTCAACGCTAGAGAGGGGTGGCCTGTATACTGTACATAGCCGTAAAGATTGAGAGTGAGGGGCATGCTATGGCTGCAGCAACGTCGGAGGGGATGTGACTACGTGGGGCGATGGCCTTGCTGCCAGCAGCAATGAATTTACAGGAGAGTATTGTATCAAACACAACTTTTTGTGCTGTACAGTATGGGCTGTATTTATGCTTTTTGGGGCTACGTATTGTACTTTGTTGAATCACCCAGTTCCAATTGGCACTACTGTACTGAACTTTACTATATTTTGTTCAGTACAATTCAAGGGCCCCTTGTTGACATAACCTTTGGCAAATTACAGTAATGTGCGCAACTCGCCCTGGGAGTCTTCCACATTGGGCATTTGCAACTTGGCTCCGGCAATCATTCAACTATCGCTGTAGTACCGACAAATGATCCGCCCTGTGCTTTTCGCTAAAACAGATGACAGTCCCTTTCACGGGAGGTGCGCATGAAACAACACACCCATTCTTGAAATGGAGCTTGGCCGGGTTGAATCTCCATGTGAGAACAGCCAATTGCTATGAAAGGCTTGGCGGAGCATTTGGAGACACGTTTGACGATGGCATTGTACGCAACCAAGATGGAACAGTGAGAACCGGGCTGGGGTCCTCAGGGACGGGTCGGCGGAAACAGTAGAAAGAAAACGAGCTACTGTAGTCGTCTTTACAACAACATGCTGTTTTAAGTACGGTTCCCTACGTAAGAGCGGTAGTGCCTCATCACAGAGGAAAGGGTCATTCCCTTTCGGTTGGTTGAGACAAATCATGACATTTGGGATTGCAGTTGTGCTTTGTGGCCACTTTAGGTTTCGATAAATCTCGTCATACTGTACGTCCTGTGCACACATTGTGGGCAACAGCCGTGAGAGCAGGAGTGGAGAGGCTCGGACGGCGGGGGGAAATTTGTGATATTTTGGTGTAATATGAGCAAATCACCGGCTGCAGTGTGCAGATTGGTTGCGTTTTGCGTTTGGCTGCAAAGGGCGGGAACTTGTCCAAATATGCGCCATTGGCCACGCCGACAGGGCCCTTGGTTTGAGCTGGCGGGTCTTATTGTTGTGCTTCAACAGGCCAGTACAAAATTCGGCACATGCTGTACAGTACTATACAGTTTGTACAGTACAGTACTGTACAGTACAATGCAGTATACTACTTTCGACGTCACCGGAAATGATATCAATGCATGTGTCTAAATACAGTATCGTCCAAAGTCTAGTGCTCGCACGTGATTTCCATAACTTTCACATTTTCCTGCAAAGTTTGGATTTCTTTTTAATCACAAGGAAATGACGCTTGGTCGAGGCACTGGAATGGCCGACGTTTTGGTGACTTGTTGCAACTAAACACTTGGGCAGTCCAGAGACGTACTCGCGCAAACGAGAAGAAAGGCCGTTAAGAAAGATTGGTGAGGTCATTGAGACAGTACCGTACAATACAGGACAGTAGCTTGCAAAAATGGCATGTGGCATGTTACATTTTAGGGTTGTTGGATGGTACAGTGGTCTGCTGAAACGATCATTCTCCTCCCAGGGAAAAGAACATTCAAAGCGATGCGATGACAACATTTTCGCCGCCACACTTGTCATGCTGTGGTGCCAATTTTTCGTGACATTGGCTCTTAGCTAGAGTAGGACCATCAGACGAAAGCTCATGGTACATGCTGTTACGTGCAGTAATTGTAAGGCGAGGAGAGCCGCAGCAGTGTAATTGAGCAGGTGAGTTACATTATTTTGAACAATACGACGGGAGACGCTCAGAAATGGTGTGCAAGTTGCGAGTCATTGATGGTCGGCTGTTGTAGACTTTTCAAGCAATGCAGGGTATCTAGTGTAGCTGCGGTCCTATTCCCTGCAATCGCCCCTGGAGACGGCGATGGACAGTATGTCAAGCAACTGTTTACATTGCAAATGCGGCGTGTTGTTTAGGACATGGGGAGGAGAAATGACACTATGCGCTTCTATAGCAAATTGTAACACATGTACAGTAATGCCTCTATGCATGTTTCTGTTGGTTGCCCCGAGTTGGCGAGTGGGCCGGCTGCGCAAAGTCTTGGTTTGTAAAGGCTGAGGGCCACGGAGTTTATCTCGGCTCGTTAGTATTGGCACAGCTTTTAAGAAGTATGGTACTGTACAGTACAGCGCTGCAATGTCCCTTTTTCTGCAACACAACTTGGCTTTACGGATTGTTCAGAAGGGGGGCATTGTTTGCGTTGGCACCGTACGAAGGGTGTGCTTGCAAGAAATGAAGGAAATCGGATCTTCGCTACAGTATCGTACTTTTTGCAGAAACTTTCGAGACCAGGGCTTTTCATGTATCATGCGCGCGCGTGAAATTCAATCGGCCTACGGTACTGTACAGTTTTAAAGTTTATTTTACAATGACGGGAATATCATAAAAAGGCATTGCAAATCGACCAAGTCAGGAAACTTTTGATGACAGCTTTCGGCCGGGCGTGCCTTTATTTCAAGGGCCAGCATTCGTTGAGCACTTGTCTCTCGGACCCTGGCAACAACGGCCGTAAATATTGCTAGTTCAGTCATGACAAGATGAATTTCAAAATTCAGGGTCAATGATACAGTACGTCTTCATATTTAAAATGGTATGAATTTATTTGTGCATTTCAAGCAAATCCGTGGAAGTGTAAACGAAAAAAAAAAGTACATTACAGATATTGGATAAAGGCCGAATGACGTATGCGATAGGATACATGACAAATGTTTTTGAAATATTGGAAAAGAGGATTGGCGGCCTCCACAGAAAATGGGAATTACAGTACAAGAGCTTGAAGGACAGAAAGTACAGTAGGACACTAGAGTCAGCCAAATAAGCGGAGGCACGTTTCAAAGCAGGTCAGACATATTTTTTGGCCGACTTGCTGATGGCAGTCCATCCATCCAATCATCACACATTTTGTTTTGTTATGTTTGCTTTTCGGTAAAGACGAAAAAGCAAAAAGTCATTGTACAGTAAAGTACAGTACAGTAGGTAGAGGTAGACAAAGGCCCTCTGACCTCTGATGTACAGTAGCCCTATTCTACTCCACCATACAACCACTCACTGCCTCGGCCCCCCCTCCCCCGCATGCCCCACTCGACCGTTTCTTTACTACACTCTACTACACCCCCCATCCCGCCCGCTCCCCCTTTTCGCTTTTCCCCCGACCTCAACACTGAACACAACTTGACACAAAAACCCACACAAACCCAACCGACCCAATCCATCTCCAAACTCAACCTATTCCTATTCCATCTCTTCACCCCACACACACTTTCCCCCTCCCCCCCCCCCCCCTACATTCCACTTTACCCAACCTTTTTCCTTCTAACATATCCATACCCTCATCTACTTCAACTATTCATCCACTTTGCACAAACCCTCACAACATCTCCACTCACAACTCTCCTCGCACCGTGGCGACGTCCCCAACCTCATTGCCATGACGTCATCCGCAAACGTCGTGCGCTCACTCTCTGCGGATGAGCTAGCCTCCTCTCTCACCCGAACAGAACGTCTCCCCCCTCCCTCCGCAAATGCTACCGCTCCCTCTCCAACCGTCATCCCCATCCCGGAACAAAAGTCCAAGACCGGTCTCTTGAAGCGTCTCCGCCGTGCCTTTCGACTCAACGCTCAAAACGTTCGGTCCTCTTCTCGCGCCGAAAAGTCCCATCGTCATCCACCCTCCATCCCTTCCACTCACCCTCGTCGTGCCCAAACCGCCGCAAACTTGTACGTACCAACCAACAATCCAGATTATTCCAACCACTTGGACAACAAATCTTCCTCGCGCGATTTCGCAGCTGTGATTCCCAATAACCCTTCTGCCCCCGCCCCGACCTCTGGAAGGAAGCAATCTACCAATGCAACTCATAGGTCTACCTCTCGCTCAAGGACTTGGAGAGCCGGCGTTTCGAGAAACTCCGAGCGTGCCGGAACAGAGTTGGGTGAGGAGGGTGGCGGAAGCCGTCGCTTTATGAGTTTGAGAAATCAAGATTCCAACAAGAAGCCTCAAGCCGCCACTTTTACTGCCGTCCCGTCATCCACCACTCATGACAATTCGGCAAACTCGCCCGCTCCTTCACAGCAAACTCCACCTACGTCGCGTCGCTCCTTACCGAAAAGGGTCTTTTCTTCTCCTCCCTCTTTGACAAGTAAGACATTTGGAAGCTTTGCAAGTCGAAAAAGGGGCAGTGTCACAGGCAAGAATGGACCGCAGAAGGGCCCCACTTTTGTCAGTGATGTTGCCGAGGGCGATTCAGACAGTGTCAAGAAGATGGACCGCTCCATGACTGCCAGGAATCCCCAAATGGACGGATATGCCCAGCCAAGCCAGGCTCCAGTCGCTCACAGTGCATTAAACTTCCGCTTGGTTGTTGAGGAAGCTACCGCGGCGAGGGCTTCTTTCGCAACCCTCATGGACGCCATGTTTCGCCTTGAGGAAAGATTGCCCTCTAATACAAAGGACATGCTTATTAAGTACCTCTCAAGGCAAGACAATATGGAGGCGCTTATTGATCATCTGACCGTATCTGATCCGCCCGCGGAGGGGGTGGTAGAAGATGCAACGCAGGAGCGTGAGCGTTATCGCTACTCGTATGTCTCATCTATGTTGTTGAGTAATGGACCGATCCAGTTGCGCAGGTCGCTCTTTTTCAACCCAAAGCATCTTGACCGGCTCGTCCGTGTGCTAGGTCATGGCACCCCGACGGATCCTTTTGTGGTGCGATCGGTTTGCAAGGTTCTGCTGAGTGTGCTTCGGGATTCCCCCGAGGATACTGTGCGAGCCATGGGACGCCGAAAGGATTTTATCGATGCGTTACTCAGTCACATTTCTATCACTGGATGTCCGGAGGTATGCCTATCGATGCTTAGCACCGTACGTTGCCAGGCAGAGCTCAAGTTTGGACCGGCTAATAAGCCTGTGGTAGGTATGATGGCGGATTCTAAACTGGTCAAGACTCTGTGTGACAAGCTTGCAGCAGCCGCAGAGAATGGTCCTCTGTCGGGGACTACGTCATCCACCATTGAAAATTGTTCTCGAGTCATTGTAGGGATTGCACTGAGGGCTCTTGTAATTCCAAGATATGAAATCAATGACGGTGACGGGGATACGAGTTTCATGAGGAAATTCAATAAGGACCTCGCTTCTCTTGACGTTTTCAGTCATCCCGCCCCTATTTTAAGACTTTTGGACTCGGGGCTGGCCGCGCTCGATTCTCATGATTCTCGAGGGTATGCGCTGTCGACTGCCTGACAGCCGTGCGTTATTTGCTTGTAACTGCTCTGAACGGTCAAGATTCCAGCATGAGCACAATCCGGATGCAATTGCTGACAGTCAACACGGCGTCATACGAGGCAGGACTTCGTGCACGAATTCCGAAACTGGCCCATGTGCTTGAACATGCTCGTAGCGGGGTAACAGTGAATACGATGTGGGAGAAAGTTGACAATCCACTGGGGATTGTAAGGCTGAAGATTCTGGAGTTGATCGTGGTTCTCCTGCAGCACTGCAGCGACAGCACAGCAAAGGCGATCTCGAAAGCTGAGATCCCTCGGGTCTTAATGACGCTGTTCGGCCGATTGAAACAGAACAGCTTGCTACATCACTTTGTGGCTGTGATCGTGGAACTCTCTTTCACAGGCAAGTTCTCATGTCTACGACGAGCTTTCTTGATCGACGTTCGATTAATGGACCACGTGATGACACTGTGGAATGAGTCGGAGGAGTTTCCGAAAGACGCCACGCGGTTGCCCACGAATGGTTACCGAAGAAATCCTGTGAACTATACGGGAGAGTTGTTGCGCATAGCCTGCGCGATGCATGACTTTCTGAAGCACGACTCTCAGGAGGTGAAGGAATTCAAGCGGGACATTGGAGCTAGTAAGGTTGACGAATTTAGGAGATTTGTGGAGGGACCGGTTGCGGATAAGCTAAAGGACAACGGGCCGTTGCTGTGCGGAGCGGCGGAACTGCCACCACGACCGATGGACAATTTTGCGGTGGATGGATACAGCAGTATGGGTGGGAGTCAGGGATCTCTGTTGTTGAGATCAAGGGGGACACCAGTGACTTCGTGAAGACATCATGGTTTTGGGGGAGGAGGCTCGTGAAAGAGGGTAAGAAAGCGAATTGTCAACTTGTTGAGAGTGGAGGATGCAGGGGAGGTGAAAATTTAAACATTTGTACATTCAGCATTGCACCTGCAAAGAGTGTTCAGCTACGTAAGTCTAGATGTGCTGGCGTATTCATTACTTACTTTCTAAAAGGTTTACTATGGAGATTTTCGGGCGCTTTGTACGCTTGAGGTGTTAATGGCTTGAGATGGGCACGTCGAGTTGTTAGGGGACGAGATGAGCGGGTCTATACCTGCGCGGAGTAGAAGGAAACTTGCCGGCAGTCATTCCTTCCCTGAACGCGATTGAGCTAATCTGTCAAGAGTGCAAAGTGAGGAATGGACTGTGCAGCTTGTCTAATTGTAGAGCTGGTGAACGAATGCGATCATTTCGAGGTGGTCACGAGATCAGTAAACGGAGGTGTGTCTTGCTGAGACTTATGATCGGGGTGATTCAGGACCGATACTACGAGCGTTGTGCGATAGTTTCCCAAGGTGGTAAGAAGCAGCAGTAGGGTAAATGAAAGGGCTGAGCAGACAGCAGTAAACAAGTTGAATGGAGATAATCGATGCGGATTGGTGGCTGCTTCAGCAGTTGCCGAGGGTGGACTGGACAGGCTGCAAACACTATTGATGGGCATAAAAGAGGATGGGGGTCCCTTTGCAGTTTGAGATCATGGTGTTGATGGCTTGATAGTGATAGTAAGGAGTGTCCAGAGATGCTGAGGGAGCGGGGCTTCCGCAAAGCAATTGAAGCATTGCAGACATTGGTACAGGCGATTGGAGAGCGTGCGGTTCAACGGAAAAAATCAAAAGTACTGTGGATGGGGTAGATGGTAGAGTATTGAGTGGGCGCGTGTAGTGATGGGTTGTGAATTGGAGCGGTAAGTGGGGCGGTTGGATGTTCCACCGATTGGGATAGGTACAGGGATTGATGTGGACCGAGGTTCCATGAAAATGATGGTGCCGTATGGTGGAATTGTGGATTTAATCGTGAGATTAATGCGCGGGAATTTTAAGCTGGGCGAGTTTCTTGGGGTTACTCTAATAGTAGTTCCAGTAGTTTTGTGGGACAATCGTGATGGGAATAAGAGGCGGGGGGAAAGAGAGATATGCACTAGGATTACAGGAATCAGTTAAATCTCGGTGAATTACCTTACGAGTTATCGCGGCGGCCTCTATTGCCCTCCCCCGGTTGATGTTGGTTGGTGAGAATCGATGGGAGAGTTGGATTTTGCATTGAAGACCTAGAGTGCTCTGGCGCGAATTCGCTCGCGATGGCCATACACAGTGGAACCGATCGTTGCCTCGGACGGTTTTGGTACGCAAACAGCTTTGTCAACTTCGTGACGGCGCCCGGAAATGGACAAGCTTTTTTAGCTGGGTCGCGTACAAATGTGCAAGAGAGGCACTACACGTAGATACAAGCTGGTATTGCACTAGTTTATTCAACCTCCCCCAATCGCAACTGGCATTTTTTTCCTCAAACGCGAGGTTGGACTCCAACTCGAGTTCCGTACTTGTTCAAAACAACTGCGATTTGGCTCTCATTTTTTCGCTTCCACTTTCGATCCCCTCCGTTTTCGACCCGATTGTCATCTTGCCAACATCCAGCCGCCAGTGCCACTTGCTTTCTTGTCCTGCTCTGTCACCCCCAAACTTCATGCCGTCCAAATTTCCAACTTAAATCCCACCTCTCCCCTACCCGATCTGCGCGGCGGTGATTTTCACCGTCGCATCCCGTCACCTCATCATTGCTCCCTCCATCATGTCTGCTACTCCCCTTCTTCCCCCTACGTCGTGGTCGGGCGAGGCGCAGCCTCCAAACACCCCTCAAACTGGAACTATTTTCTCTCGGCCATGAATCTTGCCGCTTGTGCTCTAGGTGCCTCTATGCTTAGTTTACCATACACCATGATGATCTCAGGTCCTATTATCGCACTCCAGTTTCTTTGCATCTTTGCCGTCATGGCCTTTTTTGCCGCTCAGGCTGTGGTCAACGCTGGTTTGAGATGCAAACGGAGTAGTTATGCCGCAATTGTCCGCTTCCACTTGGGCGCTGGCGAGGGTGTCTTGGCTGAGATTCTGTTGTCCGTAGCTTTAATGGTGGCCGCATATCTTACATCGTCGGTCTAGTTGACTTGTTGCCGGTACGTTGGTGCGGTGTCGCGCTTTACTTTTCTCTTGGACACAATCTCAGAGTATGTTTGTAGCGAATGAGGGCAACAATATGAGGGCTGACGTTTTTGGATTTCTATTTGATGTGGTTACATCCTACGGATATATCGGCATGGGCGATATGGTGGAAATAGGATATGTTGCCGATCACAGCGTTGGTGTCGCGCACTCCGAGGATTGTATTGCTGATGCTAGTGCTATATCCAGTCACCTTGATTTCGAGTTTGGCTGTATTCGGGCCTGCTCTGCGATTGCCACAGCAGGTTGCTATCTGCAAGCAGCTGCGTTGATAGCCAGCTATTTATGAGTGGAACCGAGTGGCAGGCACCTAAAGCATCTGTATGGACTGGGGTGGACGTAGCAGGGCTGGTGTATTCGATGCCGATGATCTGTTTTGTGTATGCGTACCATTACGTGTTGACAGAGAATCTGTCGAACTGAAGAACCCCACCAAGAGGCGTATGGCAGTAGTGAATTTGAGCGCTGTAGGAATTATGTTGGGATGCTATCTGCCTGTGGCTGTGGCTGGTTACTTGCTGTATTCCGGTGAGGGAATAACATCAAATGTACTGGCGGGCTTGGCACCGGGATCGGTTACGGCGCTCGTGGCAAAGTGGTCCATTGGCGCCCTGCTTCTCATTACATATGCATTGTTCATCATTCCATTGAGGCAAAAGTTAGAGAAGATGGCATTCGGGGGACTGACTGAATCGGTAGTAGATTAAGGAGATTGGCGATTGCAGGAGTGCTAAACCTGTTTGTCATGATTATGTCGATATCGTTACCAGATTTAGGACTCGCAAACACACTGGCGGGGGGTTGCATCGCTTTGATCATGTACTTTTATCCGGGGAGGCTCATGGTCAAAGCTCAATTGGACTTGCCGTTTGATCAGAGAAGCCCGCTTCGCATAGCAATTGGAAGTATTTTCGTCTTCTTCGGCGCACTGATCTGCCTAGTGGGCTTGTTCGGGAACGTTGTGTTTGACTTTTAGATGACGATAGATTGTAGATATCTCTGTGGTACAACGGCAACAGATTGACTACCGAGGAACAAGCTGGACAAACGCTATAAACAAGAGTGAGGAGAGGGGCAAGCAATACTTTGCACTAGTTGTCACAGGCAATCCAAGCGCTTCCACCACAGTGCTTCCACCGACTTGCCCAACTTTGATGCAAATCCGATTTGCCACAGGAACCCGCATAGCCGCAACCACATACAAGCGCAATCACCAATTCACAAATCGGTAACGGATTCGCGATACGCCAAGCGTTCCTCCTCTCTCTTCTGGACCCTCATACGCTCTAGTCGTTGTTCGAATCCATTCCCCTCTGCACACCATCCCACCTGGGCCCAGGCTCGATTCCAAAGCGATTCCATTCCACATTCCCCCTGACACGTGCCCTAACATCCACGGCCTCATCAAAGCGACTCCTCCTTACCATCTTCCTCGGTCTTTCACCATCACTATCAAACCTAACGGCAGCCTGCACAGATGCAGTACCAACAGCACGTGCGCCAGCCCTTGAACGCGGCCATCTCGGCGGCAACATCTGCATCCCATTCGACAGAGGGGTCGGTTGACGAAGCGGACGCGACTGCCATGCAAAAGAAGCAGTGCGCACTGCAGACTGCGGTGTAGGAGTAGCGGCACGTTGCAAAGAGGCGGGCGGGGAGGATGGGGGTGCATTCGAAGCGGATGGACGCGGACGACGGGGCGGTGAGGCGTCACTGTCGGGATCGCGGGGTGGGGTACAGGGGCCGGTTGGAAACGACTTTTGAGGGCGGGCTTGCGACGACGGGGGGGAGAGGCATCGCGAGAGGTGGTGAGATGTTGAGCGGAGAGGTGTGGACGATTGGAGGGCGATGGTTGGCGCAGAGAGGTTGAATGTGGGGGGGAGGAGGAAGGTCGACGAGGGGGTGAGGCGTCGCTGGGTGGGGAGTTTGGAGGGGACATTGAGGTGGATGTCGGCGATGGGGGAGGTGGTGGAGGGGTGTGTGGTGGCTGCTGGAATTGAATGGCAGGCGATGAGACTTGACGAAGGTGAAATTTGGTCGACCAAATTGCATAGCTTTACAGTATTGTACAGTAAGAGGCGGCCCGAAAAACAGGCTCAACTCAGCTTCTCTTCTCACCTAACCGAGTTTCACGTTTAGCGCCGTAACTTGTTCACTATCGCATCACCGCGTCAGCCCCGCAAAAGCTTCACTATCAAGTACGAAATCTTCAAAGTCCAGCCTGTCGCCCTCCCATCCCCTGCTTTACAAAAGCTTACTATGGCAAAGTATCTACCCGAGATGAAGCAACTCATGGACAAGCGTCTGAATCGTACGTATTCATATCTTCTCACTTGCAAACTTTTCCTCCCCGTCCAACTCGTCCGTCCAAAAAGACGCAATACTCACCGCCAAATCCCCTGCCACTCCTCTCCACACTGGTACAACTCACATGTCTTTGCGTGTCTACTAAAACTCAGTGGGTCTTAATGGGAATCGTGCCGTGGAGGGTACGTTACGCGGATATGATCAATTTATGAACATTGTCATCGATGACTGTGTTGAGGTCAAGTCCAACGGGGAGCGACGACCGATGGGAATGACCGTCATTCGGGGCAATTCCATTCTCACAATGGAGACATTAAATCGTCGCGCTGCATGACAAACGCCCATCACCTTGTATTTGCCTTATTTCCAATTATCCTGTTGCTCAGGGGGGTGTACCGTATCATGGATGGAATGGATGCTGACGCCTGCGGGAGGGAGGTGGAACTTGTAAACAATGGACGTGGAGAGTTGGAGAGCATCCCGAGCCGTAAATGAAATGCGAATGTCGAGGCAAACAGCAGTTTACGCTTTATTTTCAAATGCAAATCATTCGAATTTTGATCCTTTTGTCAGGGCCGAGCAATTGGATGCATCGATGCGCTCTCGTTGTAAAGCTACCTCCCACCTTTTCGTCCCCTTGACAACCTCCGCACCTCCTTTCCCTCTATTCTCGCGCTACCATGTCCTCCTCCCTCTCCTCCTCCCTGGAATCCGAATTCGGACTCCGCAACATTCGCCCCGCCTGGCTCCGCCGCCAATCCCAACTCTCCCTAGGCGAAATAGTCGGGCCCATATGTCGCTCCGACCTCTCTCAAATTTCCACCGGCACCCTCCCCTGGTCAATCTCCACCGCCCATTCCATCCAACTCGACACCAAAGTCCTCGTTCAAATCGAGGACCTCATCAACATTGCCAATTCCAACCCCCGCTCTCCCGATCCCCCGCGAGTCCTCCAAATCACCCTCTCCGACGGCGCCCTCGACTTTGTCGCCGTCGAACTCGAACCCCTCACAAGAATCTCCCTCCTTACCGCCCCCGGTACAAAGCTCGTTTTACATCCTACCGCCCTTGTCCGACGCGGACGCCTCTTCCTCACACCAAGGGACTTTACCTTTCTGGGATCTCCGGCCTCAACATCTGCAAACAATCTTGTATGGGGCAATCGGAGGGATCACAAAATTGCAGAGGCGCTTGCAGCGGCTGGCCTCCATAACCCAAATCTCAGTTCGTTTGACACTATTGCAAGAGGAAATCCACCCTTCTTGCCGGATATGGGGGCATTGCAGACGCCGTTCGAATTGCCATGATGATGACGCTGATGATGATGACGAGTTTTGGGCCCAGGCTGTTGCGGTCGCGAGCAAAGTGAAGCACGCGCCGCGAATGAAGGCAAGGCGTGGAGGGTGCTCAAGTGGAGAATGTTGCCGTAGCCGTAATTCCTGGAGGTGCGTCTCCTGACCTTGAGGGAACGAGCCGGCATGGAAATGCCACCGACGCCACTCGGAGATGGGACGATGTGGGCGTGGGGGATGATTCTGCGGCACGGACGGGAGCAAGTCGTCGGGCTTTGGTGGAGTTGCGAATGAAGTAGCACCTCAAATGCCTCGAGGTTCAAGTCTTGGTCCTCCGGTTTTCGGAGGAGCTGTGGAGTCGCAGAGGCTGCCCGATTCGACACAGTGGGCAAAAACTTGAAACTCCGGCGATGGATGAAGTACCTGATATGCCAGAGTGTGACTCGGATCCGGTCTATATAGATTCGGACGTGGATTTTGAGGCAGGCGGGGATGTTGACATTATGGAAGACACGTACGACGTGGATATCCCTGCAAGGCCCTTTGCACGGCTGGAGCAGGTGGAAAGGGCCTTGGAAAGGGGGAGGAGCACCTGAGGAGTCAACAGCAACGGTTTGTCTTCCGTGCATATGTTCCTAGCTCTAGAAAAAGACCCAGAGCGACTCCGTATAAAGGCTGCATCAAACTTGCAGTCTCATTTGACGATGGAACGAGTTTGACAAAGCTTGCGGTCAGGGACAATTTGTTTGGCAACTTAACAGCGGAAACTAACAATGGGGAGCTTAACAACGCGAGCAGCTCTGACGGGGTGAGTACTGGGAGTGGGATTTCAAACCCGTTCTTAGACGACCCGCTGGCATATGCCGACACACTTGTCAAATACAGTCGCGCCATTCATGGGTTTATTCAGGTTGAATGGGATGGCGAAAACGCCATTGTCACAAATGTTTCACAAGAGCCTCCAGGAGGACTTGTAAGTTTCTTTACATTGAAATCCCGGACCAATCTCAAGCAATTAGTACTAGTGCCCAAGCACATTCGCTGACCTTTTTTATATTCCCACCGTAACCCCTGGCGATGCGCGCGGATACATGCCAAAATAATGACGGCAGGCTGCTTGTATCAAGAGTTTAGCTGAGAATGTGGAAGCTCGACTAGTTAAGTATTTGGTCTAGGACTTCTGATTACTGACCGTAACAACTTTGAGAATACAACAAAACTCACAGTGACGCAGAAGTAATGCGCTCCAAAATTTGTTGCTATTCTTCACGCCTGCGCTCTAGTATCAAAACCTAGCTTTGGATGTTGCCAAGTCAAGAGGACCATCGCTCCCAGAGATTTAGGTGACATTTAAGGCTTTTGCAGTTCATCACCTTCAATGATTTCCGTCAGCATCTCTTTCTCCACGGTAGTTTGTGCCTTCCACATGTCGGAGTAAACTCCCCCTGCTCGAGAAGACTACGATGAGTGCCGCGCTCAATTATTGTACCTAAAGTATTGTCCTCCTCATCCTTGCCAAGCACAATGATTTCATCTGCCATCATAACCGTTGACAACCGATGTGCAATGACTATAGTCGTGCGGTTCTTGCATACCTCGCGGAGGTTGGCCTGGATCTCTCTTTCAGTGAAAGTATCCTACACACGCGTCATCAATGAATGATTATACGTCGTCAGAGATTGTTTTCAAGGTCCTATTTCAAAAAATGCCTTCTTGGGAGACTCAACAAGGAAAAAAGAAAAGTTTCGTGTGCTTACCAATGAAGACGACGCCTCGTCTAATAACACGATTCCCGGCGCCTTGATAATACACCTTGCGCTCCCGACTCGCTGCCGCTCACCCCCAGAGAGCCGAACTCCTCTCTCACCGACGATAGTATCAAGCTTCTCCGGAAGGCTCTCGATAAACGGCCCCAAGCCGCCGAGCGGGCTGCGTGGTATATCTCGGCATCCGTCGCGTCTTGCTTTCCATAGGAGATATTGAACCGCAGGCTTTTGTTGAAAAGCACCTGTTTTGTTTTTGGCAAGTTGGGCGGCGTATTGTTAGCATTTGAACGAAAAAGTCCACCAGACATGAGAGCTACGAACAAATCATTGAGCCCATGGCGAGCCATTTCGAGAATTCACGTACCGTGTCCTGGGCGACGATGCCAATCTCTCTGCGCAATGACGTTTGGCTATACTCTCTGACATCACGCCCGTCAATAACAACGCTCCCATCGTGCACGTCGTAAAACCGCAGCAGAAGGCGGATAATGGTGCTGTACGTAATAACATGTTCACATGCCAATGCCCAGAACCGTTAGATGAATGCACAAAGCTAATGGAAAACACGCGTCAATCGAATAGTTCCGAAACGTACCTCTTTCCAGCTCCGGATGCCCCCACGAGAGCAACTACCTTTCCTGGCTCTACAACAAAAGAGATGTCCTTCAAGCCGCCAGAGTCCCCTCTGTGGAAGTGCCGTATTTGAATGATACATTTCTGAATTCCACCCTCCCCACCCGTCCCGCATTCACGTCCTCTGAGGGCATGATGAGATCAGTGGCATCTGGATTGTCTTGGACAGTTACCTCGGTCTTAAGAAGAGCTACACATTTTTCAACATCTGTCGCAGCCCTTGTTATGACCCGATACGAGGATCCCAGGAACTGAGCATTAATGTTGAAAACGCAACCGCAGAAAGATCAGTATGTCAGCAAACGCAGAGTGTCCCGAAAGGAAAATATGACAACGGGCTTAGGAGCATGAGTCGGGACAACAACTTACGAAAAGCGGCTGGAATAGTTGCACGACATAAGCGTTGATGGCCACAAAGTCCCCTGGTGTTATTTGTCCCCTCGCGGCAGCTATGGCAGCGAGCAACATATTCACGCCCAGTCCGCAGGTTTGAATAAATCCTTGTCCGAAGTTCAAAGAGTTCAGTGTGAGGCGGAACCACAAATACTCTCTTTGAAACGTTGCCTGAAGGGATTCGTAGGCGTCAGACTCTTCGTTCTCCATGCCGAACATTTTAACAGTCTCATAGTTTAGCAATGTGTCAACGGCCTGAAACAATGGTACATTAAGTCCGATCAATAAAAAAAAAGAAAGGCGTCAGAAAGAAACCAGGATGGACGACAGCTGGCGAGATACGCGCATTTTCGAGAAGTTGAGATTGCAGAGGACAAAGGAATGATGCAGGAATTACCTTTTCTGTAACAGCCAAGACGCGCAGGAAATTTCGCAACAAACGAGCAAGACTCAAATTTCAGTCAGACTCCATCTCAGCTATTCTGAATGGACCCTGCGCTTGAGGGATTCAAGTGCGACACAGGATGATGGTAACGTACCCGAAACGGCATTGTCAGCCTCAATGAGGTCACGTCGAAACTTGATTCTACACAAGAGCGAGGTCAAGAAGAAACAATGTACACAATGTGAATCAGTAGGTCAGCAACCGTACTAGCTTCACGCCAAACGTCACCAAGTCTTGTCAACGCAATTGCAAGGCAAAATTGCAAGAAGTTTCACAAGGCTAACCAACATACCTCCACTGTGTGATAATGACAGTAAAGATGCCGTACAAAGCCACTGTCAATAGCGTCGTGACTGCAATCGCCGGGGTTCCCAACCTCAAAAAGATGCTAACAACAAGTGACGTCTCTAGTAGCCTGCAAAGACAAACGATCACCCGAAATCAATGGGCCAACCGATTATGGGCCGCAACAAGCAGGTAACAATAGCACATGTGCACAAACGGTCGTACAACAAAATGATGGTCAGCCGCTCGTTTGAAGATTCCGCCTTGCACAGCCATGCTTTTTCGGAAACTGATGGACAGGATAGACATACGTGGGGAACAAGGTAAAGACAACGGTGTTGACAATTGTATCAATGGAACTAACGCCGCGATCCATAACCCTGGTAACCTCGCCTGTGCTTCTCTGCAAGTGCCAGGCCAGACTCAAACTCTGCAAATGGCTAAACAGGTCAACACTAAACCTCTTTGTACAGGAAGCGGCGACAACAGCATAACTGTAATCCTGGATGGCCTTGAAGACCTTATTTCCAACCTGCGAGGTCACCCACAAGGCGACAGCTCCATAGGGAATGCCTGCGGCACCCGGAATTCCGCCGGCTACCAAATTAGCACTCAACTTATCGACAGCCAGCTTGTAAGCATAGGGAGTGATAACTGCAAAGATCTTTGCAAGAATGATACAGAAGATGGAAAGTGCGGCGAGAAGACGCAACGGCCATGTCGAAGGAACTGCATACGGGAAGACATGGCGGAGAGTATCACGCCACTGAATGGCGGCATCGCGAGCTGGGGAGGGTTTTGCGGGGATGCTGCAGGGTTGGACAGAAGCGGAGTGGTTTCGGCAGCGGCAGCGTGACGTTGGCGATGAAAGCCTGAATGAAGAGGCATGAGGAAGATTTGAGTGGCACGATGATGGGTGGGGGTGAAAAGGCGATGAAACGGTTTGAAGGGATGGATGGGGGATGAGGTGCGGGGATCGTGAGGAGGATGAAGGAGGACCAAGGGCTGGAACGCTGCATGTGATGTGGCAGTGTATGACGGCGGCATAGGTGCGAAGGGGTGGGGTGAATTGGTTGGCCCAATCGTCAAATGCGTGCTAATGGCCCGCTGGGAACGCTGTGTTAAGCAGAACATACAAACCCGCGTGACGGTTGGCAACGAGATGGCATCGGTGCTGTGAGATGGCGTGAGCCCATTGGATGACACAATGAAAGTTTTTGGTGCGTTCGGGACCGGTAAGCTTTGCTTGATAAATGTACAGTACAGTATACCCGTTACGGGTGTCATAAGACACCCACCTCTTGAATTACTATTCCATGACCCATAAATAAGGCCAAGGGTGATAGGGACCACTCGTGTGCGGCGTTAGCTTTGTTGAGATTCTGCCCACAGAGGGGCAAAGCCGGGTCCGGCTATAGGGACCATTAATTACAGTGATTACAGTAGCCCTGAGGGCCACCGGCGCACAGGTCGGAGTGAAACCGTGGAGGGTCAATAATGTGAGACGGCAGAGGGCCGACGGGAGGGTGCGGAGAGGCACCACCTCCATCATTCTCTTTATGGTAGCATCGCGGAGTTTTCAACAACTCAGCTCCTTTCTTCCTCCCCTTGGCGGAAGTACTCCCATACTCTCTGTGCGCCGCATCCCAGCTGACCAACACCGATCATGGCTAGTGAGGGCGATTCGATTGGAAAGCTCCCAAGACTGATCGGCACCAAGGACTTCATCCAGTGGCGTCGTCGACTCAAGGCCTACATTCAGAGGGAAGACCTGGACCTTCTCGGACTCAAGCCGCGACCCGAAAATGCTACGACAAGCCAACTCTCTCGTTGGAACAAGGCAAACATCCGTGCTAAGACGGCTATCATTCTGACGTTGGCAAACGGACCAATGGCTCAGACAAGCACCATCATCGATGACGACGAGAAGGGAGCTAAAGATCTTTGGGATGCACTAGCTCGCCTGTACACATCATCAAATGAGCAGACAGTCATCAATCTTCTCCAAGAATTGGAGAGCCTGCAGTACAAGGAGGGATCGGGCTGGGAAGAGCACTTGAACAAGTTCCACAAAATTCTAAGCAAACTCGCATCACTCGACAAGGCTGTGCCAGACGAAGAGAAGGCGTCCAAGCTCATTCGAACATTGCCTGAGCACTTTGATCCGATCGCAATGATCTCAAGCAAGTTGTCCTACGAGGAACTCATCACCATGATTGCCACAGAGATCTCACATCGAAAGGCCAAAGGATCTGATGGTGGAATCGAAGTTCCGAAGGCCTCTACCGCAGGGGCAAGCAACAAGAACCAAAGCCACGGAGTCCAAGGTGGAAGAGTGAACAAGAACAATGGCCGCAGTGATGCCGATCCATTTGGGTTTGTGGACGTCCTGGTCATCGTTCAAGGGATTGCTATTTTCGCGCTGACAAGTTAAACGGCAGAGGTCGTGGCAGTGGTCGAGGCCGAAGTCGAGGATTCGGACGAGGTCACCTTCATGGTGGCCGTGGGCGCGGTGAACGTTCTTATGCTCAAGGCTATGGAAATTATCCATATGAGAATAACCAACACTATCATCAACACCAAACGTGGAGCAACAACCATCATTCCCAAGGCAACATTGGACCGGAAAGTTCATCTGCTCCAGGTCGATCAGCGTTGCCAGTTCGCGTACCGGACCAAGCACCACCCAATTATCAAGATCAAGGAGAATTTCAAAGAAACAACGGAACAAATTCGAGTCACCCCTACGGTTTCATGGCTCAGATCAAGTTCAAGACGGCAATTTCAAAATGTGGGATTGCAAAGTCATGTGATGCGTTGATTGATTCTGGGGGCTCACATCACTTCTTCCACTCCAAGAGCTCATTTTTCACTACGAGAAGATTCAACCACAGGATGTCCAAGCCGCCTCTGAACTATCTGTCTTGGTGGGAAAGGGACAAGTTTTCATCCCTTTGGCAGGCGGATTCTTCATGGAGGCATACCATGCTCCGCACTTTCAGACGAACATCCTTTCCGTTGGTTTGCTAACTCGGCGTCTGAACATCTTGTTCACAATGGATCCTCCAGGGAGAGAATGTGTAAGTACTTGTGTCATATCAATTCGTGGCACAAACGAAGACGTCAAGGCGATCAAGATTGATAATGACGGGCTTTATCGCCTTTCATTGCCAACCCAAGGCAGGAGCCAAAGTTATCATGTACCTTGCACAGTACATTCGAATTTGGATATCAGCACCGCGACTCGAAATGAACTTACTTGCTGTCAATGCTTTGGATCAAATTACAATCGTGCGAGTCGCACGAAAACGGAGATGGAGCTGGCTTTGGAATGGCATAGTCGTACAGGATACCCTCACCCTGGACGATACATGCAGTTGTCCAACACATTTCATGATTTCGCGCATTTCCCAAGGAGGCTTTTGGAACAACTATTGTGTGTTACTTGCGCAATTGCGAAAGCACAACGTCATCCGATTCTGCCAAGCCAGCGCATCACATCATACCCACTTGAGCTCATTCATGTCGATATCAGTGGAAAAATGGCTCAACCTTCTCTTGGTAACAGCAATTACTGCATTGGATTTGTCGATGACCGTACCGCAAAGACTGATGTCTACTTTATCAAGCAAAAGTCAGATCTGTTATTACAAGGAAAGATCGGAGAACACTACCAGACACAGGATCATCAACATACGTCTTGACGGAGCGGCGAAAACTTGTCGGGCACTGTTAAGAATTTTGCCTTAATGCACGGAATTTGTTTGGAGACAAGCCCGCCGCATGCTCCGCAAAGCAATGGAGTTGCGGAACGATTCATGAAGGAACTGGGCGTTCGTGCGCGTGTCCTCCTCTTTGAGGCAAAGCTTGGAAATGAGTTGTGGGCTGAAGCAATGAGCCACAGCAACTGGCTTCGAAACTGTCTCCCGTAAGAAAGAGTCAATGGAAACATCCCAGTCTTCTTGTGGGACGCTCGAACGCGTGTCAACTTCAAGGATTTGCCCATTTTCGGACAATCCGGTTTCGCGTTCCTGTATCAATCCGAAACGAGGCCGAACAAAAAGCTATCTGCGAGAGCTGCCCATGGCCATTTCGTCGGGCTCGAAAGCGATCAAACGCTATTCAGAATCTATGTTCCTGACAGAAGGCGCGTCATCATCACTCGTGCACAAGACTTCCGCCTCTGCTCTACCAATGAACTACCCGCATTGTCCTCTCTCATTGATGGCATATCAAGGCAAACTGCTCTTGAGCAGGATCTAGATCATTGTTACCTGGAAGATCTTCTCACCCAAGCGTTCTCCGTATACCGCATTCCTTTGTCGCGCGTTCTCCCTCACGCCTCCGTTTCGCGCAGGACCCATCCAGATTCTCGGTTGCCGCGATCCTTTCAAGAGGCAACCAAAGATCCTTTTTGGTGCGAGGCTATTGACAGGGGTACCGCGCGCTCCGAAAACGCGAAACATGGGAGTACGTTCTCCGCGACTCTTCAATGCATGTGATCCCATTCACATGGGTATTTCGTCTCAAACCGTTGGATCTTAATGGCTAAACTTCCTCCATAGAGCCCGATGCGTTATTCGCGGTGACTTGCAACTCCCCGGAGTCGATTTTGATCCCGATTCCTTATATACACCTGTCGCATCCCGAGAAGCCATTCGCATGCTCCTGGCAATCGCAGCCGCAACAGGGCTCATCGTTGAAGGAGGGGATGTAAGTAGTGCATACCTGTACGGTAAGATCGACACTACTGTGTACATGGAGCAACCGACTGATTCAACTGGAAAGCAGGAGCGCCCCGGGTTCGTTTGCAGGTTGCTAAAATCTATTTCGTACTTCGTCAGCAGGCATTATCTGGGGTTCGTTATTTGTTGTGAGGATATTGAGTTGGGACTTTAAGCAGTCTCGTATTGATGCCAGAGTGTTCTACAAGGTGGTGGATAAGGAATTCATCATCCTGGTCATCATTGTCGATGACATGGCCTTCGCAAGCAACTCAAGAGGACTACTGGAACATTTCAAGAAACGAATCAGCGAAGAGTTCGATGTCAAGCTGTTTAGGGAACTCAGGTCGTTTCTAGGATGGAAGTACACCATAGCCAAGATGGGATCAAGGTTAGTCAGCAACGTTACGTTGAACAGCTCTTGGGAAGGCATGGATTGCATGAGGCCAACGGGGCTTGGACTCCACTACCCGAACACGCGGATGTCAGCGCAGGAACGGAACAGGACGTGACGCTCAACAAGAAAGATCACTCGAGTTATCGCGCGACCATCGGAGAGCTTTTGCACCTTGCAGTGTGCACACGCCCTGACATTACCTTTGCGGTGAATGCCTTAGCACGTCAGGTGCACAAGCCCACAGTCCGTCACACTTCCCTACTGAAGCGATTGCTTCGTTAAAACTCCGGCACAAGACACATGGGAATCAAGTTCCCAAAGGGCAGCAAGAGTCCAAAGCGATTTTCTGAGTCTCTGAACATGCAAGCGCTGGTCGATTCGGATTGGGCTGGCGACAAGGACACTCGCAAATCGACAACCGGCTTTATTGTCTTGGTCAACGATGCTCCTGTTGCATGGAAGAGCCAACGCCAAAAATTGTCGCCCTCTCTTCGGCTGAAGCTGAGTACGTCGCTTTATCATCTTGTGTCAAGGAGTTAATGTGGATGCGAAGACTATTCTGGGAAATGGTTTGTCACATGCCGTACACAAAAGAAATGAAGGTTCCTCAATCACTTGTGTTCACAGACAACACCGCCGCAATTCTATCGCTGAAAGGGATCAAGTTTCTGCCAAGAGCAAGCATATCGAGGTCAAGTATCATCATGTCGGATCACATCAAGGAGGGGTCAGTGCAGCTGGTTAACATTGGAACTGCAGATCAGGCTGCCGACATATTGACCAAGGCTGTCGATAGGCGCACATTAGAGAAGCACCGCGCGCATTTCCTTTGTTAGTATTCGTTTGCCAGAATAACGTTAGAGTAGTGACCGCAGTTCATGTTGATGTTGTACTTCGCTCGAGGATATGGCAAAAGAAATTGGAAGGGCTGGCAAAACACAACTTCTAACTTTTGCAGCTGATCGTGCTTACCCATGTCTGGGCTGAGTGTGTTTTACAACGGGGCATTAAGTGACAACCCTGTTCCTCACCAAGGAGAGGTCCTCAATACCCTCCGGTCATGGCTCTACAGTTGGATTCGAACTACCATTGGGATCAGTTGTGGTCACTCTCCGTGAAGTCGGGCTATTTATACCCGACAATTCTCTGAGCTGCTGAATTTTAATGAAATTTAATGATCGGTCTCGGAGAGCATCATTTGAAACTTTGTTCGCAGGTCCTGGGTTCGAATCTTGACTTTTTGTTTCTTCGCTTTGTTTTGTGTACCATTTGGCATGGCATCTGCCAAAGCTCTGGGGTTCGATATCTAGTAGTTCAATGGCTTTGCTTTATTTTGTGATTAATACACACTTGCAGAGAAGTGTTCGCTATCGCCGAGGAGGGGTGTTAGGGACCACTCGTGTGCGGCATTAGCTTTGTTGAGATTCTGCCCACAGAGGGGCAAAGCCGGGTCCGGCTATAGGGACCATTAATTACTGTGATTACAGTAGCCCTGAGGGCCACCGGCGCACAGGTCGGAGTGAGACCGTGGAGGGTCAATAAAGTGAGACTGCAGAGGGCCGACGGGAGGGTGTGGAGAGGCACCACCTCCATCATTCTCTTTAAGGGGAAGCGCCGGGGCGTCATTGATACCAGAAGACATTATCATTCACTCTGCGATCCTTCCCTCATCCCGCCTTGGCAAAAGCAAAAATGCCGAGAGGGACGCAGTTACGGGTTCAAAGCGTACACAAATATGAAGTTTATGTCAGGCTAGGCTCTCAGTTCCAGAAATAACGAGACAGCTCAACAGTCTTGTAAAGTAACATATGCATTCTTGCGCAAATCAGCAGCGTACGGTACTCACAATTCACGCTCCAGTCGGCATAAAATGGTAAAAAAAAGACGAGAATCGTCTTCTCTGTATATCATCCAACTCCACAAAAGGCACAAAGGCCCTAAGAAATAAAGGAAATCTTCCGATACCTACCAGTCCAATACGAACTTTCCTCAACAGTATAGAATTTTGCGATACTATCATATTGAAAATCAATCCCCGCTTTCATAAAGTCACCATGAAGCAATCACAAAATAGGGCAGATTTTATTCTACTAAAGATGAGCACTGGTGGGGTCAAATTGTCTTATACAGCTTCGATTTTGCAACTTCCAAGTTCTTTTAATGCTGTCTAGATGGTCAGATGAAATGATCCGACTGTATATTGCAGAGGGTTCCGATTTGACTCTGCGATTCAGATTTTGCTCACTGTTTTGGAGTTTGGGGTTTGAAGAAACGTTTCTGCAGTCCCAATAAAAATGAGACCTACAGCAACAGCCAAGAAAGTCGACATTGACTACTCCCAACTCGCTGTAGACCTCAGCCATCTCATAGACCACCTTTTTACGGACGAAGACTCCACCGCAGACGATCACGACAGTAAGCTTTTTTTAGACTCAGTAACCCACCCGACTCCTCTCCAAAAACATACGACGGAAATGCGGAATCTCACCGTCCCTATTGTTACCATCGCCGACACCTCTGAATCCTCACATTTCATCCACTCAATCCACTCTGGCATTCCAAAAATACTGACACCGAATACCGACTTCACTGTACATGCCTTGGTTAACCCGTCCTTGAAGAAAAAACTCCATATATTGCATTCAATCGCCACCAAATGTGGCCCAGTTCTGTTCCGACGCCAGCATTCCATATAAAGTGATTACAGGCAAGGAAAAATAAACATCCTGGCAAAGGTATTCTGAAGCGAAAGGATTCAAAATTACATACAGGAACTTAAACACACCCTCGAGCCATGGATAGACTCAACACACTACAGGCATTCATATAGCGTAAATGCCAACCTCGTACTGCTAAAACATTCCATCCACACCTTAAAAAACCCACACGCAAACTCACACAACCACCACAACGTAATTCACCCCAAAACCCGAAATACGCTACAAATAATCGCCATAAACTGCTAACAGCAAGCAAGTTACTTCAAAACGACGATCTAAGCAACCGCAGCTACCTTTGCAACCGAATTCACGCCTAGCCACTTACAACCCTTAAATGGCATCTCACATTCAACAACGCACCGCCGCGTTCCATCAGATAAATCCGACGCAATCCACCACAAGCCCCATTTCCACATGCAATGGTTGCCCACTATCACATGTCTCCCCTGCCGCCACACTAAACTCACCAGACAACTTCATCACCCTGACACAAATCACTACGCCATTGGATACTATTCGAGTAATGACACGTGCAGACCAATCGAACTTGCGTCCAATCACTTCAGTCTCCATTTCTAACCTTTGTAGACGCTGAAAGCCGGTTCTTTACCATCTACTTCCTCAAATCCCGAGTCTAAGTCCCATAGTATATCAGGACTGTCTTATACCGAATCTCACCAATACATGGAAGACAGCCTTGCACAATATGGACAGACAGCGCCAAATAATTCCACACAACCGCCCTACAACAGGTTTACCAAATCTATCGCAAGACCCTGAAAATATGCCCATCGCACCAACCGCAGGAAAACTCATTGGCACAAAGGATAAAACTCACACTTATGAAATCGATCAAGGCGGCTCTCTCATCAGCACAACTCCGTGACGTGTTCTGGGAGGATGTCCCACAGAATGTTGCCTTCAGATATAACCCTATGATTCACACCGCAGCTAGAAACCCTCCTCCGCTGTAATATGGTATGACAACCATGCCCCATCGGGCCAATTTTCCTCATTTGGTCAAGCCGGCCACATAACCATCCACCAACCCAAAACAAAACTTCAACCCAAGGCAAGGCTTGTGATATATATGGAAATGCTAGATAACAGCATTGTATCTGTCTGGGGCTCCGCCCCTGACAAGTACCTCAAAGCCAAGGCCTCCGATCTCAATCCATTCAAACCCCGACAGGACCTCTCGCGTACCATTTCCACAGCCCTGCAAACCACCATTACCCGGTTTACAGACCCTTCTCATACTCCGAAACAAGCACGCACATTCTCAGATGCCCACCTGTGGTCCCTTGCCCATGACAAGGAATTACGAACACTAGACCAAATCCTTACATTCAAGTGGGTCCTCAACAAAAAAAATCATAACTTTGGCGAAAGTGATATTGCTAAAAACGACCAACCACTACAAGCACTCCTCAAACCTAGACCTGTGCCGGAAGTCTCGATGCTCAGTACGTGGATACCGCATGGAACCCCACCTCCACTATGACTCGTCCATCACAGCAACGTAAATGGTCGAATATTTGATAGTACGACTTTTTCTCGCCTTGGCCGTGCTCCACACACGGCAAATAGGCCTTTTCTACATAGGTGCGGTTCACTTGCACGAACTCTACTCGCACCCCGACCCGATGTATATTCGAGAACAGCCGAAATTCGATTGCACACTTAGTCACCCCGATTGCACTGGAAGCGTACTAAGCAACCTGTATAGCACATTCACACCTGGCCGCAAACATATATTTCAAGGAATTACTCTAACACCTCAAAAAGCACAAATAACAGCAAAACAACGCAGACCCGTGCCAGTTTACCAAACAAGTGGACTACCCTCTCATCCTCGTCGCAGTCAGCATTGACGACTTCCAACCAGTCTCGCCACGCAGAGTGCTCATTGATAAAATTAACCGCGTGTTGGAGAAAAAGGATAAGATATTGGAGTTAGGCCAATCAATGCATACCTCAAATGGCGCATCAAACGCACCCTTGATTGGTCGATCAACACCTTCTAGCCACATGTTATTCAATTTCTACTTCATAAAACTGAAATTAACACATTAAAACCGCGTCATATCCCTTCTCCTGAAAATAAGAATGTGAAGTCAGGGAAAGATTCTTTCGTACCTGCATAATCAATACGTACCGCATTGGGCACACCTATCCCTTGATCCAGCTGCAAACAAACCAAAGCGAAAAAATCAAACTGCAAGGCCGAATACTATCCCGCCTCTGATGAAGCCCAACAAGCGCAATGAATCAGACTACTATTTACTGAATGCGGCATCCGAACCACTTCCCCTTCAAATTTTCTCATGGAAAGACATCAACTCTTCACATGGGCAACAACA
Organism: Kappaphycus alvarezii; assembly: GCA_002205965.3. NCBI lineage: Eukaryota > Rhodophyta > Florideophyceae > Gigartinales > Solieriaceae > Kappaphycus > Kappaphycus alvarezii. The sequence continues at coordinate 199,536 of NADL03000771.1, forward strand.
CATCTTTCACCAAGGGGCGCATTCGTATAGATATATCCCATCGCAACGTAGCCTTCCACGTTTTCCAAGGTGATATTTACATCCGTAATTTCCAATAAGCCTCAACACAGCCAAAATCCTCACCAAATAGCGAGGCTGCGCCAAAACAGAACCAAAAACCTCCAATATCCCAAAACTACCCCTACCCCTCAACCGTACAATGGAGAGCAGTATTCACATCATTAACGAAGATACCCTACACGAAAATCAAAGCAAGTCTGATTCACTGTTTTCACCCCGGACTGACGGAACAACCAAGACAACAACAAGAAAACGCATATCAGACTTGCGCGGACGAATCCACCAAGACAGACTGTTACAGCGGACAGACAATATAAAAGACCGTCGGTGGGCGTAAGCATCATGAAATGAAGAGTCATTGGACCACGAGTGTGTCAGATTGTAAGCTCACTCGTTGTGAGGACGTTACCAGGGTAGATGGGATAAAGATCGAGTACTAAAAGAGCCGTCTACTTTTGAGAGAGAAGGATCTTTACCCATTTCTTATCTTGCATAGGTTGTATGTACTTACGGTATAACCCCATATCTGGGGGCTGTTGTATTTGCCAGCACTGTACAGTACTGTACAGTGCAGTATGTACACCAACTTACACTACAGTACAGTATTCTCGTACGGTATCTTGTAATAAACTTGTACGGTATCTATGTACACGGGCACTGTACTATACTGTACAGTGTGAGGGCGGGTGAGTCACGGTCTCAAAACTCATTTTTTTGTCCCGAAAACTACCTTGCAGCACTGCACCGTAGATGCAGAATATATTGAATACTGTGTTGTACTGTACTGTACAGTATTCGATACAGGTGTATTGCAATGGAAAAACCTTTTTTGCTTCATCCCCGCTTGTATAAATACTCTCTGCACTCTTCTGTGCCACACTGTACTGTACAAGTCGTATAGATTTACCACGACTGTGCTGGGTATTGTCATGGCGGCCTGTATCGGAAGCTGTAAGGCGAACGCGTCATTTCGGCTTCATCATAGCTGAGCAATGCCATCATTTGGTCCACGTGTACAGCTTCAGTGATTGGTCGTAGCCAGCAACATGAAAATGTTTGTCCCCGCCTCCAAAGCTAGTCAATTTTAATGTCCCTGCACGTCCCACCTTCCTAGTCTATTGATAAAGCACAAAATAATCCTCCAATCCGGCAACAATCACGCTGCATTTTTCATTCTCATTTTGCTGCTGTACACAAGTTCCGCTCGATAAACTGCGCTCGTGTTCCGCACCCTGTGTCGGCAATGTACTTTACTATACCGTACTGTACTGTATCAATAATTCTACAAAATTGTCGCAGATGATACAATACAGATGATACAGTACTGTACTGTACTGTACGTACACCGTACTTGTACAGTATGTACGAACTTGGAATCAGTAAAGTGCTAAAAGTGCGATGCAAAGATTTACGGCATCCCTGATCTCGGCAATCCTGGAACCTGCTGTAAACAGCGGAATTTTTCGATGTCCTTTTTGACATCAACACGATAAAAATGCAGCCTTCCAAGATGTAGATAAAAGCAATCACCTCCGCTCCCTAAGAAATCTTTCCAACTCTCCGCGTTTCAGACCGCTTGTTGCCTCTCCTGATACCATGTGAAAACGATAATTTATTTTCACTACCACTATTTCAGAGGTAAAAGGCTCTTGGAGACATTGCGTAATCTCTATTCTTCTATGTTCGGCAGTTTTTTACAGTACCGACAGGATACATTCACCCGGTGTATTCTCTATCATCACCAGATACCTGAGAAGCCAAACAAGGCTCACTGAGCACATTGAGGAGAATATTACACCCTTTATCTAGTAAACGCTCATCGAGTAATTACGAAAGTAGAAAGTTTCCGCTATATCGCAGAATATACTCTCAAAGTTGGTCACCACCCGAGAGTGTACGTCAAAACACGGGAGTGACATTGCGTCCCTTTTATTTACACCATACTCACCTTTGCTCGACAGATCGAAGGGCGACAGCGTTCGACCCGCCCACCTCCCTAATTGCAACATCAACTACAAACCGCGCAAGGTATCAGGCGTTCACTGCAACTTTCGCCAGGGGTAGTTCGTGCCTATGCGTACACTTGAAATGACAGATGAGTAAAGATGTTGATGCATATATCCACTCTTGGGGTTGACACCCTGACGCATACGCTGTGATAGCCGAAATTGCCAGAAGCGTGGCAGAGGGAGCTATGGAAACAGAAGGAAAGGCTCGTTGGATAATCTAGCTAGCTTTCTATCGAATTGCATCTGTTTATTTGTTCCCCTCCAATTGAAGACTGCCGCATGTACAGTATCTTAGAACATAACCTATCTCAACTCCCAATGCTTTCCTGGTTCCTGTCGCACTGGTAAAATCAGTACATGAACCTAATTTCATGGTCAGTAGAGAGTTTGTGCAACGCCTCATTCTTCACATGACTTGCAAATTTCGGTAAACGTTAAACAAATGGTCAACGTTTGCCGCAATCTCGGTTCAAAGTCACCTCATTTCTCAGGTGTGCGCCGTTTTAGCGAAAAAACTTTACGCCGAAATGACATCGTGATTCACCAGCCGGCGAGTCGATCTTCGTCACCTGTACGATTTCTCACGCACAAAACCACTATAATGGCTACTCTTTCAACGCCTTCATCCCCAATCCCCACTGCGAAGGCGCCGCACCAATCTCCATCTACCGTTCCGGAGCCGCCCACACAAACCCCAGCTATCAGACACAGCCCCCGCTCCTCTAGCTCTCGGATATCATACTCCTCAAAGCAGTGACCCCTTTGGATGCCCACAATTCTCCACATGAAGAAGCACTTAAAATTTTACCGGTGCAATTTCCGGTTGCTGCGCTTGGTAGCATTTGCGCCCCGTCTTTGAAGACGCTTAGCGACATATTTAGGAAGATTTTAGTCGGTTACCGCGCTGCCCCTCGATCAAACGAAGCCGCATATGGGATAATTGAAATTCGAGGTGAAAGAGAAACGCTCCCTGACGACGTAATCTTGGCAATCTGTGAATGGGAAGAGAAGAAAAGAAAGGAGAGGGTCGAGAGGACAGAGCCGGACAGGAGGCTAGCGGCGGCTGGTGAGGAAATTCGTGCTAGGGCAACAGGGAGGGCGGTCGGGTCGAGAGAAACCGAAAGCAAAAGCGGCAGCCGAAACCAGGTTATCGACAGAAAAATCGAAAGAGAGCCATCGTTGTTGACTTTGATGAAGAGTAGCGCGAATTCATTGACGCGCATGTTACTGCCCATCGTGAATTGTAGGAGCGCCGCCTCAAAATGGAAGAAGAGCTATTACGCTATCAGCGTTAATTCGAAGGTCGTTTGGACTCTCGCAAGAAGCGCACTCAAGACCACGAGGTGAAGCGCTTCCAAATTGAGGAGAAGCGTATGGAGCTCGAGACTGATAAAGTAGTGGAACGGGAAGACCAGCGTTAGTCTATTGCAGAGCTCAATGATATGCTAGCGGTCTGAAGTGCTTTAGTGAAGAAACTAAAGTAAACATTTCATTCGCTCAGTGCTAGTGGCGTGTGGTTGAAATAAGAGGCAACTTATCCACTTCCCTCAATACAGACTCGAAAGTTTGAAAGTAGGGCCGCGGCCTTGGAGAGCTGAGCTATAGATGAACGCAATAATTTGAGTTGCCAGTTGCAGTATTGTGACGACAATAGTTGCTTCAATTCGTATATGTCCACTCTACTGTCTCGCACACCCTGCTCATAGCAGTATTGTAGGCAGTCCCCTAAGCGCTTGCTTCGACACGCGGAATGCTGTTTTCAGCCAGGGGCGCAAAGTGTACGCCGCGCGCAAACCATATAAAGGCGAATCTTGAAGTACAGCATATAGTTCGCTGCCTCTGTAGAGCGTCAAATCATGACACAGTCCCACTTTCGGTGCGCATAGGTGAAACATCAATCCGATCGGCGTGGTAAAGGATTTTTATATGGGGCAATGGAATCTTCCGTGCGCCGAATAGCAGCATCGCTGCATCTCTGCCTGGCCACCAGGTCTGCACATTTTCATCTTTGTATAGTCTATGAAACATACTCAGTTGTTGCGTGGGGCCCCTTTGTCGTGTATACCGTGCGCGTGGTGTGTAGCATGCTTAAACAACAGGGAAACAAGTAAAGATTCCAACAGATGCGGCTTAGTTTCAACTACAGTGTCAACTGCTTCCCAAAACACTTCTGATAAAGCTGAATACCTCAATCCTAACATGGAATCTATGCAAAACAATCTAGTTGGGGAGGATAAGCGACAAAGAATAACACGTGTAGCGGTAAACGGAGTCACCTGATAGCAGGAGCACTTTTTCCTTCCGCTTCTTCGGTCAATTCGCTTACAGGGTTGATGTAGGAAGGCCAAAAACGAAATCGGTAAGATATATTTCAATTTTGAGGCTGTCAAAGTTGAAAGTTGTACTACTGAGAGCAGCAGAGTGGATCAATAAGAGGCGAATATCCGATGCCGTCATGCAATGGCTGCGCTGCAGTCTGAGTAAAACTTCGTCGTCAACATTTTTCATCATAGCAAGATGTAATAGATGCCTTTAGTTGCGACTGAGTTGCCTGACACGCCCTATGGCGTAGTCCTGCCTCATGGGGACTAAGAGCGGGGGTATAGTGAGATCACACTCACAATATTGACATTAATATTGAAATTTTCTGTACGTGTAATTGAAGTTCTCTTAAAAATGAGACGGGTGCATTTTCTACACGTAATCGATTTTTAAGTCACGAAATTTGAGTCACTTCTATTTTTTTATGGTCTATTATGTCATGCTTCACACTTCTAGGAATCCTTTTGAGACCTGTTCTCTAGGATTCTGTTCGATAATACACCATGTCGCTGCATTACTTTCAACAGAATATTGTAGTTTCTGCACTAGAGTTTTAGAATATTGTTTACTTCATTACAGGGGACAATGGGCAACAGTAGTATCAAAGGAGCGGCTTGAAGTTTCTCTGTAAAGATCTAATATAGATCAAATACTACGCAAAAAGAATCGTTAATATTTTAATAGGGAAAATATTAATTTATAAGGGGTTAAAAAAGAGGAAAAATACACTACGGTCTGCAGCGATTCACAGTACTGCTGTAGTGACTTATTCACAAAACTGAGGCGTTTTGTTACTCTTCCGGTAAAGAATCACCGAACCTAGCCGATGACTGTTCTATGGTATCACTTTAGGACAAATAGGATAGATTTAGAGGATCATGTCACTATATCTATCACGAACCAAATGTTTAAGTATTGAGACATAAATTAATTGTGCCGCCACTTCAGAGATGTTTAGCAACACGGTACTTGCATTCAATTTTAAGAAAATGTGTTTTATCAAAACCAAAGTGCTGTTTCAGATAACACATGCAACCTCATAAGACGCACTCATGGGCCTCAACGTAGCCCACGCGGAGAAGGAGCAGAAATATCAAGGATTTACTGCTGAATTACTGGGGGAAAACGGGCTAGTTACTGTCCTGATCTTAACGCTCGGAGGCTGGCATCCGGCGGCGTTTGCTTTCATCAAGGAAATTGTGAGAAATGTCGCCCATCGTTCGATGGAACGAATTGCGAAGGTGCAATTTATTCTTTTACAGCGACACTCTGCATTAGAATTATCCTTCAGTGCGGCTTGTTTGCTTTCTGGGCTCCCCTCTACTTGCTGGTAGAGTCAGATGCCACGAGCACCTCTAAAATTCTTCGGTTCGTGACAAAACTATCGAGACGAAAAAAGTTGATGGGCAGTTGGGAATGAACAGGGCGTGAATGTTCAGCTCCAAAGTCAGTACGAAGTTGCTGGGGGACGTTTAGCGGAAGAATGGGATCAGAGGTCAGAATATTCGAGGCGTTTCTCAAAGTTGACATGCACACCGAGATTTCGCGCAGTGGTGCGAATAACATTGGCCACATTATCCCGCAGGCGTTCATGGCGAAGAACATTCCAGGTACCAGATCGTCATTCTATAACTTGATAAACAAACCTATCTATAGTGCTAACAGGGTCAGCACAGTGGCTGAAAGGAAGTACTGTCAAGACAAGGAATACCAGCGAGTAGCTTAACTATTGTGACGTAGGAAAATAAAGAGTTACGTTGGCAAAGTCTCTTGATGAGTTCGACGAATTGGTTTTTTTGTTGGCAACTCAACCGTTTCCTTTGTACTCATTAACCCAGAAAAGCTTCTGTTCTTGAAAAGAGCTTAAACAAAAGCTACTGAAAACCACTAAATGGTAGGAGACTGTCCGTAACCACAAAAACACATACTAAACTGACTGTCCAGGACGATAAACTGCACAATAATAACTTATCCAACTGTCAGTCCACTAAAAGCACAGAAATATCAACTCTTGGCAGCGTACGAAATCTTATTTGCTTTAGAGTGTCTCAAAGTAATCCAAACGTTGTTGGAGTACATCCATGAACCATTTCAACATCGGATAAAGAATATACCTCACATCCCTGTATGGTAGAAATAGATACCGCAAGCTTGTAAATGATGTACCTTCATACGAATTTTCTCCGAGTGATACACTCAAAACTTTTCAAATCATTGCAAGCAGTCTGTTCGTCTCTAGAATGAAGTCAAGATGACAGCACGGCCGTAAATGGTCGTGCAGAGTTGGTATTACCACTAGACTGAAATTAAATTACGGATTGGAGTTTTCTGCAGAGTGCGCTTCAGAAAGTAGTTGGTCCCTTGAGCGATCATGACGAAGTATGATCAGCTCGGTTAGGAGTTCCTTTAGAAAACAGCGAGGAGAGTTCTGGACCAGGGCTCAGAGAGATAGAACGGGAGAGAAGTAATTGTTTGTAAAGCAGTGAAATCAGGAAAAAGCCAGTTTGGGGGAGAATTCTTTGCAAGCAATGGACAAGAATAAGAACACAGCAGACCGAAACTGTATGGAGGTATGGAAACAAGCTGTGGTGCAACGGTCCTGCAATCCACGGGACGAAACCCACAACCAACGAAAAGGTTACAACAGACTTGACGACGAGTGGTGAGCGGACTAAACACGGGGCGTTCGGATTCCCCCTGTCTTCTTTAAGGGACCTTGCTGGTCCCAGTTGCTCAGCAACACACACAAACAGGTGTGTTTAGTAGGTAGAGACTTGTGGACGGCAATGGTTGCCGTAGTGAAATCGGTGCACTAAAGCCGGGTTGTAAGGCCGATCGCCCTTGCGGTCCACGAACGAGTAGCTTGAAATAGCCACGAAGGGCAATCTCCCAGATGCTCGGGAAGACTCCTACGGTGTTTTGGCGCTAAGCCAACAAAGAGGCGGACTTGTTTCTCTCTAGACACCTCCTCGTAGCGGGGATCGACCCAATCTTGAGGTAATACCACACCTCAACGATGTAACACGTACCACGGACACGGGTACCTTCTCTACCCGGAGTCGCAACTCCGCTGCAGAGGCTTCGGAAAAACGGGACGCACCCGTAGACCCGGAAAAAGGGTAACGGTAATAACCGTTTGTAAACAAAAAGAAAGGCGAAAGCCTTGGTTGGAATAAGGGGACACTCGTAGAATGGGTGTTTCCGTAAGCAAAAGGGGGACCGAGCCGAAAAGGCGTTGCAGTTGACAAAGGAAAGCGTGTTTCATTCGAAAAGGCTCAAACCAGGGTGTGCAACTCTCTCCTCGAGCTCGGTTACTTTACAAGTCAAGTGGGTGAGCTCACTTATATAAGCCCACTCGACACAATTACAGAAGGTCTCGCGACCTTGTTAGACTAACTAACACTAAAAAGGTGTGTAACACATACCATACACTGGCACACGTGGTGCCATGCTATCTAGGCTAGGTTACACTACAATTACACAATCTACGCTTCCATACAAGTGTGCCACCTTGGCAAACACAAAGTCAAGGTGGAACACCTGTATGTATGTTATGTATGTATGTTACCTCCCGGACTTAGCGAAAATTCGCTACCACTTCCGGCGCTAAAGCGCATAGTGCATTACAGTACACAAGCGAACTGACATAACAGGAATGTGTTTTTTTTTAGCCCGAAAACCCGGGTGAGACTAAGCCCACCTGCGAAAAGAGAATATTCGCGGAACGCCATCAACAGGAGGAACAGGGCCACGAACTTATTCGAAGACTCATATCAAACCGTCTGCAGAGGATGTTCCAGCGATTAAGGTTAGGTGCGAAGAAGTGGTTCAAAGTAACTATATTAGACGGATATACCCAGAAAAGTATTGGAGAAGATTAAATACTAACGAGAGATCTTTAACAAGTGGTAAATAGGCGGATAATTTCCTCGTGGACTCGAGTTTGATGCAAGAATTTAATGTAGGGGAAGAGATGGTCCCGATTAAAGAGCTGCGAATCTCAATAGACAGTTCGCAAGAGATGGGATAGGGAAAAGAGGAAATCATGAGATCGTCATTTTTCGGGTGAGTAGGCTACCAGAAAAGGGAAATTTTTGTGAATAAAGAAAAAAATTCTGAACTGTGGGTCATCTAAATAAGAGAAGATCTGAAAGGCTTTATGTGACTGTATGAAGAGGTTTATGTCATCAGCGTTTGCAGCATAAAGGTCTCGTACAGTAAATTTCGCGACAAATTTGTGGAAGAGCGGTTGTAGAGGCAAGGCAACCTGATGAATGTCAAATTAATCGCTTTGTTGAGAGCTGGAGCGGCCTCGGATGACCTGATCTCAGAAAAAAAGAGTCACTGCAGTACTGAATATATAATGATTGAGAAACGAAAATAACGGTGCGCGTAGGCTGACAGCGTAAAAAATGCACTTGGGCCCGATAAATATATATACTTGAATGCCTTTCTTGCATAGAGACGCAACAAAGCCAAGCAATCTGAAGAGTGGTAATCAAAAAATGTTTTATTGAATTTTAAATAGCCTCACAGCTATTATTAGATACAGCTTAGATTTAGGGCTCCTTTTATTGCGCAATCAAAACTATAGGGCTGCTAGGCGGACTAGAAATTCTCCCGCAGAGGACAGCGCAAGCTTGTGTCTAGCGCATATAGAACCACAAGAGGATAGGCAATTACAAGAGAATACGCTGGGTAGGCGGACGTCATGCTTTAAGGGGAGCTGATTTGAGCAATCAAAGCAGCTCTGGTGGAATGAGGTGACAAATAAAAAGCTAGTGCTACAATCATTGTGCAGAAAGACTGATGCAAGCGGGATATTTTAGCTCCACATCTTGCCCACATATGAGAAGGTTCGGGAATGGTGAGAGCAGGAGGATCAAGGTGAATTCTATTGGAAAAATTCAGTAGAGCAGTAAATCAGACATCTTCGAAGACATCATAAGCTAGATGCAGTCAGATACAATCACGTTAGGCACCAAACGCATAAAAGTGCGGTGATCTTCTAAAACATCACTAGAAAAGTAGACAAGGGATCGATCACTAGACAAAAACCGGCGAAACTGAGATGGATCATGCAAGAAAAAGCCATGAGGGAGTAAAAATCAGAAACCCGTTTTGCGATCGCCACTGAGTAGTACCCGGATGACATGCCGTATTTAGTTCACGAAATTATTGGACAAGCGAACATGGAAAAGTTAAGCGTGTTAGATGCGGCCTTGTTTGTCGAGAAGGGTAAATTGCGAGATATGGGCGCCTAATAATATACCTTACTGCTTGCAGATAAGGAATGGAATCATGCACTGAATCGGAAGTGGTGACCGGGCGAGGCGCGCATCCGCGAAAGGCACAAGGTTGTCATCCGAAGTATGGGAAGAGTGGGAAGAAGAGTAAAAAAAACTAAATTGGAAGTTTATTCTTCGACGACAATTTTCAGACACTGACATTATGACTAAATTCATGGCTCATTTCGAATATGTTTGAGTATATTTCTCCAGCTAAAGTTAATTTTACTTATTACAACACTGAATGCATTCAGAACAAAGGACATTTCCTGCAAAATATAATTGTTCGGACGATATTACTCATATTTGTCGATATTAGCCAACATAGTATTTCGTATTTCTGAGGAAATAAGTATTCTGTGGGTTTCCAAAATTTGACATGTTTCTAGCAGAGGAAGCAATATTCATTTTATTTTAGTGATATATTCTTCGTTTTCAGCTGTAACTTGCAAATTTTTGGTCTGAAATTACTACATTTTGAGATATTAAAGCAGAGGATTCTGCAATTTTGTATATGAAAGCTGGTGGTCGTTTGTATTCAGTACCTTTTATTCTCAATATCAGTCACGTAACCTGAATTTTTTTATCTCTTACCTTGGTAATGATATAATTCTGATTTATGGCTTTTAATTATTCTCCTAGGAATAAATTAACTGAACAATAAAGAAAAATGAATGGTAAAAGTTATATTAAGTTATTTTAAGGCAGTATTTAAAGCGAAATATAAACCAAGAGACTATAAAACCACTAAGGAATTATCATTTTTTACCTGGTTTCCATTTATTTCACCTTTTATTCTCTTTTCTAACTTTTTCAATGGAGGATTTGAAAAATAAGTGTCTTGTTCAAATTAATTTCTCTTTATCTCTTAAAGTATTATCTAAGTTACTCAAAGTTACTACTTTTCGAATTAAAAATTAAAAAATCAAATTATCGAACAAATAGGTCCAAACTGTCGTAGTAAAAACGGAAAGTATCACATATTAAAAAATCCTGGGGCTCCTTGATGAGTAAATTTTACTAGTAGTTGACTTTTCCTGGGTTTTAATATCAATTGATGGAAGTTAAAATGAAGAGTAATGTTCATTAATACGAAAGAAGTGAAGCGAACCGATCACTATTCCTGTGTTAGGCAGCATTTACTTAGCTCAATACCTTGAAATGAGAAAAAAAAGCAGAACTGTAGATTGACCGATCTTTTAGTCAATCTCTGATTATTATCTCATAGATCTGATCTAGAAGCCATATTTGTTTTAAAAAGAGGTTAAAAAGATAAAAAGAGGTTAATTATTGGAACAGAAGTTAGCGTGAAAAAACTAAAATTGCAGTAATTATTATTTTTTAATCGCCGATATCCTTGTTTAATCCATCCTCCCTGTCCATTGTCTACCAGCAGTAAAGCCCATTACATACGAAACTACAGAACATTACTCTGTACTTATGTATGGCAGTGATCATACACACCATCGAGAGGTCTGCTAGTGCTGCAGAGCTCTATGATGCTTCTACACTTAAGATTTTAAGCGTAGGCTGTACGACGCACTCTTTTCCAAGGAATCAAACACTTCCCTTCACTCCTACTGTAAATTTATTACGCTCACACTTCAAACAACTGGCCTGCTCTATCCCTTACTGAATTTCAATCTATGTATTACTATCGCCTCTCAATGATAGTTTCCTCAATGCCACTACAGATGAGAGCTCACGCTTTCTTACCATGAGCCCTCGCCCTTTTCTCTCCAGATTGAAAAACGGCTGTTGAAACGATAATGAAGTTTTTCCTTCCCCTTCATTCTTACATGTACCCTATACCGTTAACTGTATATTACGAAACTAAACTTTTCCGTCTGCAGCCCTTATTACTGTGGCGCTCCTTATCGCTACGAAACCTTTTTAAAATATACTTACCTGCGAAATTCAGTAGATTTTAAAACCTTCTTTGATGAGTAATGTCTTAAAACCGCAGATGATCATCTGGATGTGAATATTTGACAGCGATATACAAGAGAAACAAAAAAAGGCATATCAGCCCTTTTCAGCGCCGCGTACTTTAAACTAAAGACTTCAGTCAAACAAGCCCCGAAAATTATTACCAAGTTCATACTATGAGACTAATTCTTGCAACCTGTTCTTCAAGTGCCTGATTTCCACCCCCCCCTTTCTTTTCTGAATTAATTCCTGGGTCGATTTATTCTTCCCTTCGTATTTATATCCATAAAAGGCCCTAATTATTAGAGTTCTCTCCACAGAGCTTGTCAATATCATCGGAAATTTCTCTCTTGACTCTTGTCTTCTTGACTGCGCCGCCGCGGAAGTCAATAATACAGCGAAATATTTCCAAGTCAGCCAAAACCAAGGCAACACTTCGAAAAAGTCCAGAGTCTATCTGTTTGGTGCCACGAATTAATCAAATTTGGACCCAGAAAGCTTATTTCTATCACTATAACAAACCTTTCATTCCTGCATATTTCCTCATTATCGATTTGCTTGTTGAAAAATGTTCAGTAGCTTACCTAGCAAGTGGGTAGTACTTCAGTTTATAGTAATCCTGCGTAAGCACAACGAAGGGCAAAAGAGACACATTTTGTTCCACAACTGATTCAAAAAAGGGATCGTTATGTAATTAAAAAATGCACTCATAATTTTCTTGAAATTTTAGCTTTAGAACTGAAAGTCATAGCGGGAGCCTTTCAACACCCTTCAGAATTTAAAGCTTATAAAACATAAAACCCATCATTAATCCTATATTTCCGCTTTCTCCATTTCCCTAAATTAAAGCAATCATTTACTGTTGGCTCTACATTATTTCAAATTTGTTTGAACTCTGGGCCATCGAAAACTGTCGTATCGTGAATGTCTTACAAGCGTCTGTTCCAAAAATATCCATAACTGGGCTAGAGATGGAGAATATTCGTGAGTGTTAAATTCACTATCGGTGCAATAAAATGTTTGTAGCTCCAATTCCCGTTATACAGTATTATTTGCTGCAATACGCAGAAAATGTGCCGCTTTTTTTCCAATCCGAGACTACAGCGGGTTTTAAGGATCACCCCCTTATGTTATGTACATAGCGGTTTATAAGTCAAAATAGGATGAATAGGCGCAAAAAGAGGATGGTGAAAGGGGTGTGACCAGTGTAACTGAGAATAAAGCTAAATTTTTCTCATATTTCTTAGAATTGATTCTTACAGGTGCTGTTTCATATCATAATAAGGGTCATGAAAAGGAACCTGTTCGTTACTAAAAGTTATATGAATTTTATAGAAAATATATTAGAGCCATAGTGAAAGCGACTTAAATAAAGCGTACGCCACTACTTGCAGACCCGATTGAATTTATGTTCCGTCTAAGTTTTATTCAATTTAAAAAAGTTTCCGGTACTGTTCTAAACTTTCCTTTTCTTCGAAAGACCATCGCAGAATGGTCAAGCACTGTTGCATCCAATTATTGTCACTAAGAATACATTGGCTCTCTCGTAGAGTACTTCATATACCATAGAGGAGTATTATTGGTAAACCTAACCACAATGGAGGCTTCTAAGTTCGAAATTGAGGATTTAATTCGTTAAAAATTTATATTTATTAATTTTGACTGCAAGGAGGAGGATACGCCTTTTATTGAATATATGGATTTGTTCTCAACTACTTGAGCTTAATTTGGAGTTCTAAAAATGTTCATTACTGGCTGTCATGGGTACTTTAAGTAAATAACGCTGTATTTTACAGTACATACTTCAATTTAATCCCATTTCAGTCGAGATGGTTAAAAATAAGTCTATGAATTCCAATTAATGAAAAACAGATTGAGTAGATATTTCACGTAGAAAAATTTAGAATTTTTGACTTTTCTATAAAGATATTTTCTTTATCTATTGCAGCCTTATCGAGCAACTGAGCCATCAACGCCCATATTTAAGCGAAGAAATTGTTAATGAGTTTCTTTGGAACAATAACCCATGTGAAAAAATAATCGATCTCTTCTCACTCAAAACTTAATATGAATATTCCAATCATATCTGGATCCTTTTTAAGTACTCTCTACCAGTAATTGTACGTTAAAGAATAAAAAATTCGACAAATATACCTAAAACATCCACTCTTTCCTTGAAAACATGGAAAAAAGAACAGCATTATTCTCTTAGAAATCTACCGAAATTATCTTCAAAATATTACCTTCCAATTCATATTAATGTCAGTATTATGCCTATATATATATTTTTAAATATAAATATTCAAATGGTGATGAAGAGAAGCCATTTACCCTGAATATCTATCAAAAAAATTTCGTGCCAATTTTTTGGAACAATTAATAAGTATAGGTATCTGTTACGTATTAAATCAAATACTGAATAAGTGATTTATTATACCCAGACTTTGTCAAAAAGATCGTACAAAACTTTCAATTAATTTATGCTTGAATTCATGTCCAGTTAAATATAGCCACTTACAAGTACTAACAATTCCATTGTCAACTGAAAAAGTCAAAAGGTGACGAAAACTTCTCAAACATTCATCAAATAAATATTCAACGCTTAATTTTATGAAACGTTTAGCCAACAGGCGAAAAATGTCCTCGAAAATATCTTAGACAATTTTAAAGTGAGTTAAACAAATGATATTTTGTAGTCAATAGTTTTTTTCGAATAATTAAATTGCAGGCAAAACATATTGTTGTCATTATGAATTTTCTCCTTGTAATAATCCCTCTGTGAAACAAGATTTGTTCAACTAAATGACATAAATAAATACTTGGATGATATTCATTGTTTAGTGCCTAAAATTTGGCAAAAAAAATTCAGGGAACTATTTTCTCGAAAGTATGCTTTTCCAAAGAGAGTTTAAATCATAGTTAAGTGCTCACTGATTGATTTTGAAATTTGAATGGTACTTTTATAAATGATTATTGGGGGTTTGACGCTCTTTTTCCCTTTACGTTGCAGTAGGGCGCTGCTTTAAAGACTCAAAGCTCTGTAATATACTAAACTAGAGCAATGGAAGTTTAATTTTAAAAAATAATCTTGTCTTAAATGGAACAACTTTCGAAAATAAGTGGATTCATCTATGAAAAATGCAAAATATTTCTTAAATGAGGAGTAATTAGGGTGGAGAAGATGGATTCGAGACTCAAAATGGAACAAATAGAGTAACCTTAATTCTTCTGCGAAATAACCTTTTACTTGAACTTGGTCGGAATATTTGAATTGATCAAGGGGAATCTTAAAAATAGATGCAATGGGTGAGGTGCTAATTTATGCGGATTAACTGCCAATAATAATGAAAAAACGAGTACACCAGTTTAATGGAGTTTATTATCATATAAAATTTAAAGGATACATACATTATGTAAAAATTGGTAGACGCTCTGAAATACCGCCGGATCAAAGTTAATAGATTTATATATTTAACTTTACCTAGCATTATAAAAAGTTTAGTAGTGTGGCATGACTTGATGTCACAATCGTTTTGTAAGAATTTTCTGCTTTCATTTACAACTTAAGCTATTTTATCTATTATTATGTATACTGAGAGATGATAAGTTGCAGTTCTATCGGAGAGGAAATAAAAGTAAATTCCGACCAGCGTTTATTCTTTTACAAGCAAAAGTGTATTACACTCAAATTAACCATTGGGTAATTAATATTCCATATGCCCTTTGATACGGAACGAGAGTTCAATGCACGAAACGAAAAAATAACAGTCAAATTTTCAATACTTTTTGGTCTTTTAGCTTTTTTTATTTACACCAATAAATTGTTAACTTTTCAAAATCAAACTACTTTGGTCTTCCACATTTTTACTTTAAGGTCCCAAATCACTTTTTTGAATTTCCCGTTTAGTTGCAAATAAGGCTTATTTCATCTCTAATCTGTCTTCAATGGACATAACTGGGCATATAGTGAAATATTCATAGGGCATAATAGTGGATATCAGCAATGAAAGTCCTCTCTACATGGTAGCTTATGGAATGTATCATCAGTTACTGCTCGGGAAGGTATAAAAGAGCTTCTATTATTTTGAAGCTTAAGAATATCAATGCTTATAATGATGAGATATAACCACAGCATGAGCTCTTAAAACGATTTCTGTTTCATTCAGTTTCAAGGTTTATGGCGCTAAAAGCGAGCAGAACAAAATTAAAGCCAAGAACTTTCATAGAGGGGATCTCAGTCATTGCAGTGAGACGGACCTCCTTCTAAAGTTGACAGGTGTGGAATATACTTTCCCGAATCAGCTATACATACACTCGGAAAAATTTATGCAAGTTCTCAATAAATAAATTCCTGAAGTATCACATTCTTTGCAAAATATGTCATCTTTTTCAATTTTTCTTGTAATTTTTGAAGTGATTGAGGAAAAATAGATGTAAAAAGAAAGTTTTAGGGATCTAAAAAATAGTTGCAAAATATCTATTTCTGGATCAAGAAAAGATCATACCTTCAATACGTCTGTTCATAAATTCCTTGTGAATTACTCAGGTATACATCGCGACGAAATGAGTGAAGGATAAAAAAACTATGTATTAACGCATTAAAAAAGACTATTCTATTAAAAAGCCGCGGTACTGAGTCTACAGGAGACAGTATTTGACCGGCATTTCGAGAGAATTCTGGCCGTTTGTTCCTTCTATACTTTTTCTTTTAGTGGGTAAACTGTTTTAAATCTTGATTAATACATGTACTCGTTTAGTTGGCCTTCAGCCAGTTTTCTTACGTTTTGGCGGCTTCCCGCCAATTTTTTGCATTGTAGAATTTTACTCACATCATAGAATCCCTCAGGGAACTGCTGAATATATTTTTCATGGATTGAAAACACCCAACATTTATCCACTGTCCTCTGAATGGCGTTATTTATGTGATACTTCTGATATCTAACCGTTACTTGTTAAAGTAGAACTGATGAAATGGGGTTTTCAGAACACAGACCCTAAACTAAAGAGGCATAATATTATAAATTGGTACTGCAAAGCAACTATTTTATTACTTTTAACTTATATTGACAGTGTAATCTTTAGATATTGCTGAATAAAATCGCTTGCTAGGGCAAGATGTTATATTACAGTATTATAAAATTCAAATAACTTTTCATTTATTTTTATATAAAATTTGTGAGAAATTCGTTTGGTAATTAGACAACACGAATTAAATTTGGAGACTAAGTCTATCTATTAGATTTCTATCTTTCAACAGAATTTTAAGAATAAGTTATCTGATATATTAGAAAAAAACATTTTTAGTTCAGTGAAATAGTATACGTATCATGACATTTATGAATAAACTAAGATAAAATGTATTAACAGTATATCATTAATTTTAGAAACACTTTGTGTTTAAATAAGATGACACAGGATCAGTTTCGTATAATTAATCAAATATTAAATGAAAGGGTTTAGACTTCGTGAACAATATCTCTCTGAATGGAATAACAGAATTATCAGTTTGTTACATCAAGGATGATTTTGAGAGTTTATTTCAATGAAAATAAAATGAGAATTATGTGGATATTAATCAATAGAGAGATATTTTAGGATTCAATTATGTTGCGAAGAATACTATACTGATAGGCGTGAAACTGAGAACTACATTTATCTTAAAAGGAATGTTGACTACATTCACGGATCGATGGATATTATTTGAGAAAATTTTAGGCTAAATAAAAACATCAAGACCTTTACTTATTCTTTTAGTGGCTGAGATTTGGTTACCCACGAAATCAATCATATTGCAAATGTTCATGATTACTTGCAAAGAATAGAAAAGCTTCGGGTATCGCCCTCATACCGTAAGTTTAGATTTGCTACATATTGCGAGTTGTAAAGCCAAAAAAGTAGATTGAAAAGCAAGAATTAGTGTATGAATAACTTTGGGATCCCCGACCATCACCGAAAGACTCAATATTGGGTTTAAAGCTCGATTTATGCCTAAGAAAATATTATCTACTGCAATCAGTTCGTGCAAGATCAGAACCAGATATCTCCTAAGATAACTTAACTTCCATTTATTTAATGTTGCAGACGCATAGTATTATTTGCTTTTTTTGGGGTGTCCAAAAAATGTGAAAATCTGATTATTATAAAAAATAGCTTTGACAGTATGCTTCCGATGAACTCGAAAAGTGAAACAGTTTCTTACATTTTGTTAACTGGGATTTGCATCAGCAATAGACCAGTTACTAACCTTACATCTTAGAATATATAAGCCTCAGACGTGGATATAAAAAGGAATATTGTGTTAATTCTGCAACAGAAACTCTATTCCCAAAATTATCAGTGAGTTAAGAGTTTATTGGGTACTAAAAAGAGTTAATTCGCTGAAGTTACTATGTAATTCTTCACTACATAATGGAAACATCAGCAAAAGGAAAGGAGGAGATCTTCCGTGAATTTTTCACGGTCATCTAGGAGTAGAGGTTCACTAGTTTGGATGGACTTCTAGAGCAGAATAGCTGCCCGAAAACTATAACTAATTTGGTTTGAAAGCAATTTAGAAAAACGAAAATTGAGGATAATTAGAAAATCATATATGAAACCCCTGCTGTTTTGAGTGCCTGCAGTCCGTGGGATTACATTGAATGGAAAAAATGATTTTGAAGCAATAAAAATGCCCAACTGTGAAATTTTACAACGTTAAACGAGATTATAAATGGGTAATTAGTCACTATCATTGCTATTGTGCGTTAAATTAAAGTGTATCCATCAGAGTAAAGGAGAATAGAAGACGGTTATTTGGAACCCTTGCCCGTGTCTGAAAACATGTTCCCATTAGATGAGTTCGTGATGCGGTTGTGGGAGTTTTGATACTGCCAACGAGGACGCCGGTCAGATATGCTCAAGTTAACTACCAAAGGTATTGTAAGTGTCATATGTAACACGGTTGGACGACTATACGTTGAATCTTGGAGTTATACCAGATGGATGGAGTGTGGTTTCGCATTTGACTGTCGGGATTGATGTGCATTGAATTTCACAATAGAAATGCGTAATTTGAGCGAAAGCTCCATGAGTATAGCAAAAAGGAACTAAGGGCCCAAGAACAAAAAAAACCTTTCGCACATTATTTTGATCTAAAGATGTTGAAAAATCAAGCTCCGGCCCTATCTATATCGGGGCTAGACTTTTTGAACCAGATTACTCTGACGTCTGCCTTACTGCAAATTTTCGCATAGTGCAAAAAGATTTTCCAGTTTCTTCAGGCTCATTTCCAGCATATCCATCTCGCGAGGGATAAAATATCAAATGGAGTTAGAACTTACAAACTAAATCTGTTCTCGCGTTTATCAAGTTCAAAAAGATTCAATTTACGCACGTTCATGCTGCATACTATAGATAATTGAAGTAAAATGCAGCAAATTACTGAACCTTATTTCTTGCCAGGAATATTACATAGAGCCGTAATACACCGCCAACTCAAATCGTTGCATATTCTATTTTGCGTAATTCGCTGGACAATTTATAGCTTCTAAAAGAGAAATGAATCACTTCTGCTTCTAAACTTCTCAATACTCTCCAAATCCCAAAGAAATTAATTACGTGGTTGAGCCAGAACAAGTGTTCAACCCGTATATTTAAGCGAAACATAGAGTTTTGATGCAGCGGGTTTGAAATCGCATAAACTGCTTTTGAATGACTTATAGTTCGAGACTTGAACAGTTAGCAATCAGCTAGCTTTAATTAATACTTCGAAAAACACCGCATGTGCAAGCACTCTGGAAAGAATGAACTGTTCGTGGGTTAGCCTCGTTAGTACTGGTCCGTGATCATGGCAAACATGAGCATCTAAAGGCGTACAGAATACTCAAATATATGGCTCCATACAGGGGCAAGAGTCTTTCAGGCGTGCTAATAGGAATCAGCATTACTGGAAAAAATAAGCACCATCAGAAAGTTTCTAGGATCAAGATTTAGCGTTTGCTCCCGCGTTGAATCGCTAAACTGGATTAAGGAAGCTATTTATGACGCAAAGGAGATTGAAACTTTGATTGGTTACGTTGAACTTGTGCAAAATATTTTGAAGTACTTAGAGGAGCGCATGAACCTGATCGATTTACAAAAGGTCCCAAAAGACAGGAACATCGTCTGCATCACCTTCCTCAGAAAGGTTCCGACCTCTTTTCATTATACTTCTGTGTTAATGTAGGCCCATGAAATGTAAAAAGCATATTCAACCAGATATTTGGAAGAAGAGGACGAACGTGTTGGCCGGACTGAGATTACAAACTCGGGACATGCCATTGCTGGTGACACAATTTTAAATAAATAAACATCCCATGCGGCTTTAAAACATGACAAAAATATGCACTGTATAGTAAATTTTAGGTTTTGAACTGCCTAATAGAAACAAAAGCTTACTTTAGCTTTCCGTTTTCTATTCCTTTCTTTCGTCAGAAACTCGTCCTAACCACCATTCTTAATCCGTATCAAACTGTATAAAGCGCCCCTGATTATATTGGCGTTTAGACGAGATCAATCTGTTGCTCTGAGGCTAAGCAAGCGACGAGAAACGCAAGGGGCAACACTATTCAGTGATTGTAAGCGCAGGCCACGGGCAGAAAGGAAAGAAGTGGGCGTAGGGTACACGAGGATGATGAGGATGAATTTTCGTACCGGAGCGAGCAAGTGCAGAAACCCGTGTCCTATCGTGGGCCTAATAGCTACCGGCTATAACAATGTTCTCATATAGGGACAACACTTTGTCGTACAAATATCTGCAGTAAGTGAGGCAATAAATAAAATTTTTGCGGACCGTAAATATTCACTAGAAAAGATAATCTAGAAAAATATAATTAACGTAAACAATTACTCAGTATCATTTAACTAGTCAGCACTTTGGCGAAAGGGGGCAAATTTGGGTAATTTATTATTTGGAAAGTAATGTCATTTCTTGAAGTGAGGGCACTTGTTCCATTAGAGATTGAAGCGAGTTTTTTTAAGCCTACAGAGTACGAGGTTAACAGCGTAGCCGCAAAACTCTAAAAACGGGCTGAAGTTCGTCCAAAGGGCAGGCAGCATTGGACATTGATGCCCCTGCGGCGTGCCTTTGTGTGAGGACTTCTTTAACTTTTCCGTACGTCTGCACTGTCCTTACCACCACATTAAGTGTGAATTCGCCTAGTCGCGCGTATGCATCTGGGTGCCAACCTATGATAGTGGGGATGGCTAAAGCATCCACCTGCAAGTAATGAAAGGGTAGAATGTGGCAATTTTCTTAGAAGAAACCATTAACGAAGCTCAACTTTGTACTTACTAGTGTCTATACGACCATGCTCTCTCCTCATATGAGGCACATTTTGTCCTCATATGAGGCACACTTTGTCCTCATATGAGGACAGTTTCCGTTTCATTTTGGAACAGTAAATGTTTTGGAAGGCCGAAAGTTTTACTGGAAAACAGGTTTTTCATGTTAAGTTACAGTACAGTAATTTTTACTGTACGTGCGCCCTCGTTTCTGAAACCCCCACGATAATACGAACTATTTTTCCTTCCAAAACGTAGTCGTTTTCACAACTTCTTGCGAGGAGCGGAAGCTGGTGAGGGAAAATTGCTCTAGGCTTAACCGAGGTCAATAATCTTGAAAAGTTTGTTTTGATCGGCCATCTACACTCATGAACTAATGCGGAAGGACAAGAAATGCGCTGAGGTAAAAAAGAATTGTACTGAAAAAAAGGGCTAAAAGTTGTCCTCATATGAGGACAACGGTCCAATAGACATTAGCCTGCCTCTACGCAGATCAGTCAAGCGAAAAACGAAGCACTCATATCAGGCTGAGAAGACGGTGAAACCCTTTCTGCCGACTTCCTCTCCAAGCAAGACGTCTGCTTCTGCTTGCGCACGAGCGACTGCAAAATGTATTACGAACGCTAAATGCATCTCGCTGAAGAGCGAGAGCTACGTCGAGCAGAGCGAAGACCCCACTCAGCTCCATCCTAAATAACATCCGCCGTTGCCGCCTCCAAGAGCGGCGTCGCTTCCTCTGAGGGGTCCATCACCGCCAAGAGCGCCTTCACCGCCTACATGATCGCCGTCGCCGCCTCCACGAGCGCCGTCTTCCCCAACAAGACCGCCTTCTCCGCATAAGAGGGAGTCTTGTCTGCCAAGGGCACCTTCGCCTCCGACGACACTGTTTCCCCCACGGTCACCGTCTGCTCCAAAGTTGCCGTCTCCGCCGTCAGATGCGCCATCTCCTCGGCCGCTTCATCACCCATCGCTAACTGCGTCTTCCGAACAATTTCACCCTACTTTGTAGTAATATGGACCATTAAAGAGACCACACACCAGGTGGTCGGGGTTTTAGAAGCAAAGCTTCTTCGGGAGACCAGTCTAGGAGACCTAGACAGCTAAGTGGGTTAGGTGGGTAGGGCGACTGTAGGTCGCGCTCGGAAGGTAGGAGGACGCCCAACGATCCTCCGAGAATATCGCCGGGGTTAGAATGGATGGAGTATGGGGTAAAAGAAAGGAAAATAAACGGGGAAAGGGAAAAAGGTGAGTAAAGGAAAGGGAAGGCAATCTCACTCCAGGGGCGCCTGAAATGGTTAGCAAAAAGGGTAGTTTCGTGACAACTCTGGCCACGGTTCGTAGAAAGTCTACTACAGACACCTACAAAGGGTAGCAACGACTACTACGGTCGCACCCTAGGTAGATATAGATATAGTGGGCCCGTGGAGCGCTAGGCTTCTCGGTCAATAGCGAGGAATCTAGGTTGACTTGGAACTTCGGCGGGCTGTTGTTTTTGGTTTACTATGGGGCGGCCAAGGCCGACAAACTTAAGTAGTAGAAGTGTCACCTCCTGTTTCACTGTCAGTTAATTAGTCCTATAGTAATTACTAAAATAGAGGATAATTAAAGGGAAAAGAAGTAATTGCCAGTGACCTTACACGTGGGCCTTAGACTTGGCAGCTACACGTGGAACCGGACAGAACAGCCTGTCCATACTGTGGTAGATACAGTATGCGCGCGAAAAGTAAAGGCCCGGTTCCCATATACTTCACAAGGAGCTCGAAGTTCGCCTACAGTGCGCTGTTTGCAGAAAGATTCGTCAGAGGCGCACCCAATCGGGTCAAGGGGCGATTCAGAAGAGCAGTCAACGAGCCGAAGCCCTCTTCCTACTGAAAGCTCCATTTCGCAGCGTCAGGGAAGTGGGCTGGGGCTGGATAAAACTACCTCACCGCCTACCGCCGGAGGAGGTGCAGTGTGACATGAAGAAGATGCTTTTAGGAAGGAAAAATGTAGTTGCCTGGAGTATTAACATAATCAACCCCGGGAAAGTCCCTTTACTCATTTCTTTGAGCTCGATGACTGGACGGCCATTTGTAAACCAGATCGGCGGGTCCCACCATAGAACATAAAGTTCATTCGGGAAGAGGTTAGCCGGATGTTGGAAGGAGGGATTATTCGCCCTTCGCAGTCACCATGGGGGTTTGTGGTGGTCATTGCGACAAAAAATACCATGATTCCCTTTTTTTGTGAACTTCTGTCCCCTGAATAGGAGGATAAAGGTCGAAAAGTAGCCCATCCCGAATGTTGAGGAATTAATAGAAGAGATGCAGGGCTGTTCGGTGTTAAAAACGCTCGATTAGTTTACGTGTTATTGGAATATTTGCCTTGACGAATCAGCACAGGAGATGACGACACTCAGGGACAAGTATGGCGCATTCTGCTTTCTGGTGTTGCCATTTGGGGTCAAGAATTGAACGGCTTGTTTTCAGAGGGTAGCGATGGAATTATTTGGCGAATTCCCCTTTGTAATAGTGTAATTCAATGATATCATCAAGTAAAGGAACTAGGAAGAGCACCTGCGATATGTGAAGTGCTCGACCCTTTGCGGAGGGTTAATTTGAAGTTGAAATTGCAGAAGTGCACATTTGGTGCACCTGAGGTTGCGATAGTTGAGCACGTAGTGTGTGAAACGGAGGAGCGAACGGACCCAAGCAAGATAGAGGCGATCGTCAGCGCGCCCATATCCAGGTCAAAGAAGTAGCTGCGGTCTCTTTTTAGGATTGCATCGTATTATAGGAGGTTTGTTCCGAGGTTCGAGCGCATCACTGCACCTCTTCATGAGTTGACGAGTCGCAATGGAAGACTGCAATAGAAAGGAGAGGCAGAGGAGGCTTTTAATGGTCTGAAGAAAGCAATGACGTCGCCCCCGTTCTGTTGTTGTCCGATTTGTAAAAGCCGTTTATTGTGCATATGGATGTATCCAGGGCTGCGGGCGGGCGGTGTTACTGCAGAGAGAATATTATGGAAGGGATCATCCTACGCAATTTGCAAGTAGAACCTTGCATGAGGCTGAGAGAAAATACAGCTCATTAGAGCGTAAGGCCTTGGCGGTGGCATTCACGCTTAAAAAGTTCAGGCCGTATTTGCTAGGTTCGCTGTTCTTTGTGTTCTCTGATCATTAAGCCTTGCGGTCCACTTTTGCGAAGAAGGATATGCATGGAAGGTTGGTAAGGGGTTTGAAAGTTATGGCGGAGTTCGAATTTCAGGTTTGTAATCGACCGGGAGCCCACAACGCCACTACTGATTACCTGTCAAGGTCGGTAGTTGGGAATAAATTATATCTGGAGAGGTGGAAGCGCATGGAGAGGAAATAGAAAAATACGTTGCTGAGGAAGAAATTGTGAAGTTTATTAATGTGATGGGAGAAAAGGGCACGTTTGAGGAAAGTTTTCCGGCAGTGAGGGATTTTTTGGAATTGTGGGGCCGGTCAGTCCAGGGCAAAAGATACTTCCGTCACGCGATGGATATCTAAGTGTCGAATTCGTCTTTTTTTGGAGGGTGAAATGGGGCTGCTCTTTTTGCCTCTCGTGGAGGCGAGAAAGAAGATATTAGAAGCAGTTTACGGTATAGTCGGGCATTGTGATGCCGCAGCGTTGCGACAGTTTGTGAAGGAGCGATTTTTGCCTCCGAATCTGATCCCTGACGTGCATGAGTTCGTGCGTTCTTGTGATGAATGTCAGAAGGCCGCTACATTGAGAACTTGTGTCACGGGGTTGAGACAGCTGGTCCCTGGGTTACTGGAAACTTTCTCTCTTAACTTTACTGAACCTTTCAAAGTAACGAAGAAAATAAATAGGCTTTTATTGATCGAAGTGGAACATTTGAGTGGCTGACCCCTAGTAAGGGCAACAAGGAGTGAAACGTGCGAAGAGGCAATTTCGTTTTTTAGGGAAGAGATGTTGGCAGAGATTGGGAGTCCGCAAGTGGTGCATTTGGATAATAGACCACCATTTGTGGCCGCGGCGTCTGGGGTCTTCCGTAAAGAAAACAGCGTAGTTTGGAAGCCAGTTAGTGTATATGCACCGCAGGCGAACGGCTTCCGTACTGAGTGTATGGTGGGGACAATGAAGAAGGCAATCGCGAGGGTTGCTTTGACGACCAACTGTGAGTGGGATGAAAATATCGCAGAGATTGTGATTTTCTATCGTGCAAGGAAAGGGAGAGGAGAAATGTTTCCATTTTAACTGATGTCCCCTAAGGATCCCAGGTTGGTTGCAAGTGAGCGTGCAATGTCAAATGGAGGCCATGGTTCGGTGATGGAAGATTGAGGGACTACTGAACTGATGGAAGATTCAGACCGTCGGGCGGAGAAGCAATTTCAAGGCCTCTCCTTCGGCATAAAGAAATCGCAGAGTGACCATTATAAATTGGGAGATACTTTAATGCTGAGGAAGAAAATTAAGTCGTTAGATCCGAAATGGATAGGGCCGTATGTGTTGAGAGTGGCCAAACACCCAATGTATCACCTCGAGTCGCAGGCAGGCTCGGTGACGCAGGATAGGATACACGCGAAGCGCCTAAGAGGTTACGTACCGCGAGATAGGGTGGCCCCGACTATGCAAAAAGTATGGGGCTCACGGTAGCTGCTGTGTGCCCCCAGATTGGGAACCAGTTGTAGGGATCAGAGGTTTTCATAATCTATGGTCTAGGACTGGATGGCGGTGATCAAAGACAGGAACAGCCACTGCTGCAGCATGAGTGAGTATCAGTATGTTTATTTGATGTTGTTTATTTACGTTTTTGCAGCGGTGAGATGCGTGACTCACGAAAGAGGATGCAATGCGGAAAAGAAGCTGAATACGCGCGTTAAAGAGCGGAGGAGACCGTGCGGGTTTCCATTAGTGGCGTTGCTTGTTGTTGAGTTTGTCTGTTGATTATGGCCTTCTTCAAGAAGTACAGTTGATGATCACACGCCAGCCCTTGGAGTTGGAAGTTCGCCGTGATAGGGGTAGTTTACGGCACCTACACGTGGGAAATGACTTGCTGTTTTCTCATTGGCGGAGGAGTGCCGAAAAGGTCTTGACACGTTGCAAAATATCTGGCGTGGGCCTCCTCTCCACACGCTTGCACTCATTTGGGTGGACTGTGGACCAATTCCAGCGCGACTCGTCGCTCCCCTATCCGGCAAGCCAGATGGATATTTGAGGGTTAAATGTCGGTTGATTTAATATTTGATAGATATGGTCGGTTGTGGTGGCCCGGAATATCCTACAGGGTTGAGGTGCTGTGAAGAGTAGAAAATTACGGAAAAATTTTCTTCGAAATCTCTGCACCTCAAACGCTCTTCCGACAACCATCCCTAACAATCTTATTTCCGCTTCCCTCTCGGCGCCTCACGCGCGCCCACCCGGCTCCCCGCCGCACTCGGCCTCACAGGGTCGGTACTCGACACCGAGCAGTACGAGGCCCTGGACGCAAAACCGGACTGGTTAATCTCTGGCATATGGCTTTCAGTTGGGAAGGATAGGGAAAAGTAATAGGTTTATTACTCCAGCTCAAAGGACGACCCCACTCCCCACGCCTTCCTTGCGGACTTTGTCGCTAACTCCTTCGAGGGCTGCTTATCCTCCGTAGACTGACGAGCAGTCTGCTTAATGCGCGCCATCCACGGTCACCGGTAGGGAGGAGCGAACCGACACGACGAATGTGTCACGACAGAGGGCGCGGAAATTCTGATAAGAAAGGGGGTGGCTAGCGAAAACAGAGGGCGGAGTGATGGCGGCGAGCAAAGAGATCTAGTCGAAGAGAGCCATGGGAGGTGACTGTAGAGAAGAACAGAGCAAGGGCTGTAGTGATGACGAATAGCGCTAAAGAGTGCCGACAAGGGTACCGAGAAACGCCGAACTTGGTACCAGCAAGGGCGGCAAAGTAATGGAAACTGACTGGATAATAACCTCCGCTGTTTGATGTGGGAGAGGGATGGTGTTGCGGTAGTTCTGGGCGGCCTTCCTTAGCTAGGGTTGCTGAGGGGGAGCCGGAGATACAAAGATGCTGCGATCTCGTCACATTCTACGCACTGTGGCGCCCATACGACGCTACTGGAAGGCGTTATGGGGACTACAGTAGCTGCTGACTCAAGATATTTTATTCGTTGTAATTTAATTTGAATTTAAAGACACTGTGTGCTAGCCGCACATCGCAAAATAAATATAGTGGCCAGTCCCACCAAAAAAGGGGAGACGAGAACCCTCGGCCGGTGGCCACTCGTTCCCCTCCTCTTCTATTCTTCTTTTCTCCCTCATCAGCGCATACACCTACCCTCACCCCTTCGCACGTACAAAAAACGTCCTCAACATGGTACTTCTATCGAAATCATTAGAGAATTCCGTAGCTTGATCCGCCAGATGCCTATCAAACACTCATGTGACCTCGCTCCTCGCAATTTCGTACTCGTCTTCGCGCGCGAAAGTGACTTTAATCTCTCCTTCTACAATGATTGTCATTTTTCGAGATCTTGGCGACCAAAAAATCAGCAAAGCATATCACCTAGATCTTTTTTTCTGCCGTCCGGAAGTCTGCTTCTCCCGCTCTCGAGAAAACACCGTCGTGTGCCCAACATGACCTGACCTTCCCATCTGTCTTAAGATGAACCCTCTCTCCTCCCCATTTCTTTCTTGTGGCCTTTGTCGCTAATCTCTTTGAGGGAGGTTTACCCCTCGTGAACGTAAGAGAAGTCAGTTTAGTCCGTGCCATCTACGTTCACCGATCGGAAGCTCCGTATAGGTAGAATAGAAGCTCGAGCAACTTTTATTCGTCATCTTTACCGCGCATCGCGATGTGTTTGAAAAAATACAATATCTTCATGTGAGAGACCACACAAAACGTATGGGTCGATTGTGGCGCGGGCCCATCACCTCCCCTCCACAGAAGTACCATGTTGAGGACATTTTTGTACGCGTGAAGGGGTGAGGGTAGGTGTATGCGCTGACGAGGGAGAAAAAAAGAATAGAAGAGGAGAGGAACGAGTGGCCACCGGTAGGGGGTTCCCGTCTCCACTTCTTTTGTGGGACTGGCCACTATATTTATTTTGCGATGTGTGGTTAGCGCAAAGCGTCTCAAAATTCGAATAAATTACAAAAACTAAAATATCTCGAGTCAGTAGCTACTTTAACCCCCATAACGCCTTCCAGCAGCGGCTCATGGGCGTCAAAGTGCGTGTGATGTGGTCAAGGTGGCGAGATTGCAGCGGCCATGCACCTCCGACTCTACCTCAGCAATTCAACTTACGGATAGTGATGGGCGGTAATAAAAAAATCCATGACAAGCACTTAACAAATGAAAATATTCTATCACCAGATAATTTAATTCCCTCCCAGACTAAAACATGAATTATTATCTCATAAGTAATTTATGAAGTCATAATTATGACCAGCCTGGTCATTATTTCTCCGAAGAAATTAATTCCCCTAGCTAGTGTCTATTGGACCGTTGCCCTCATATGAAGACAACTTTCAGCCCTTTTTTCAATACAATTTTTTTACCTCAGCGCATTTCTTGTCCCTCCGCATTTGTTTATGAGTGTAGATGGCCGATCAAAACAAAAGTTTCAAGATTGTTGACCTAGGTGAAGGCTAGAGCAGTTTTCCCTCACCAGCTTCCGCTCTTCGCAAGAAGTTGTGAAACGGCTTCATTTTGGAAGGAAATATAGTTCTTATTATCGTGGGGTTTTAGAAACGAGGGTCATGTACAGTAAGAATTACTGTACTGTAACTTTCCAAAAAAACCTTTTTTGCAGTAAAAATTTCAGGCTTCCAAAACATTTACTGTTCCAAAATGCAACGGAAACTGTCTTCATATGAGGACAAAATGTGTCTCATATGAGGACAGAGCATGGTCGTATAGACACCAGTCATGGCGAACAGAATAGTTCCTCACCGTGCTATACAGTACTGTGCATTGCTTTACAGTAAAGTGTAAGGGCTGGCACAAAGGTGCAACATGCAGTCATGTACTGTACTACACAATGGAGTACAGTGGGTACCATAGTATACCGTAGTGCTACCCCCGTAAAACTACCTTTATTTGGCACTATTCGGAAGTGAGCACTAAGGCGTAATTAAAAGTCTATTCAGTGGGTACAACCCTCTATACCCTAATTTTGTGCCTGCGATTCTGAGTAGCACTATACTGCATGTAATACTCTTCAACTACGCACTATATCAGGACCCCACTGTAGATAACTCCACGTTGCAATGTACTGTACAATACAGTGCAGTACGATCTTTAGAGTAAGGGTTCGAACCCAGAGAAACAGGACCGCCTCAATTGTTTAAACAGCCCCTGGCCAATGCACTCACTTGTAGACAACCGTCAATGCGGCCAGTAAGATGTAACTTTATGGCATCAGTAAGACGGGAAGGTGCCCGCCGCAGGATCCGACTATACTGCTAGCTAAGAGCTAACCGGGTGGTCCACGTCGGCATTGTGCACTCGACGAGCAGATTGTGCTACTAATGCACCTAAAAATCCGTGTACGGGTAACTCCTGTTGACGTGTCGAATTTGTCCGCAATGCGGGGCAACAGCGCTTTTATGAAGAGGATGGTTGCAGGGGAAGGGGAAACCAGGGAACGAAAGAGCAGCGGTTGAAATTTCAAATTGGGGGCCTGTGTACGGTTATCGGAAGGCGGGGGCATTCGACGCGACAGTTTTCGCTCCAGGTCCGTCACTTTGTTGCGGTGCGCAATTGCAGCAGCAACGCCCACTCCCCTTGTGGCTCGTGTTCATACATCGTCCTTGAATGAAGAGACAACGGTGACATCGCAGGCGATCGGGCGGGCCACAGCGCCGTCAGGAGCTGCTGGTCGGTGAACCAGTATGTCGACAGGTCGCAGCTCAGTGCCTGGCACGAGGAGTGGGACCTCGATCTGGCAATCCAGGCTGGCGGCACGGGCGATAATGCCGGCGATGACGTTGCGAAGCTTGTCATGCCGGTATTTGCGACCAAATCCAGAAGGGCACAAGTCCACAGCGTGATCTCCTTACCTGTCCATTTGGCGTTACAATGCTCGCAGTTCCGAGGAAGCGAGTCATCGTAAACGGGCAGTCCCAGGTAGCGGCGTAGCATCTCTGCGGAGCGCTAGACCGCGTATACGTAGCCTCACATCGGCGTCCGTGTGGAGATCCGGGTTGGGTTCGCATTAAACTTCTTCATTTAGGGACTGGGCTCGAGATAGATACTCAGTGAAGTAAAGTTTCTTCGAGTCTTGGCAAGCTAATGTTCGACTTTTTGCACGTAAAAATGTTCTTTCTTTTCTGCGAGGACGCAGCATGGCTTCATTGGGGGTCATGTGAGCACGCATGTACACGTGAGCTTATTTCTGCAGAAGTCTAAAATGGTTGGTTAGTAATTGACCTGCGGAAGGCAGAAAAGAGGGAGGAAGAACAGGCCGAGAGTGAACTGAGTTCTTTTGTTCTTCGGTTTTCGCGACCCATCCACTTTACGCAATCGGGCGCTGGAGAAAAGCGGAACGTAAATAGCCGCCTTCAGCCAGGAAACGAAAACTTCAGATTTGCGAGACCTTAACCAATCATCACAGTTCCCGAAGTCCCTTTGGTTCGTTGTAATCCGATAGTGAATCACCAGCTCTCACTGGGATCGGAAACGCTTGTCTACGTAGTGTCTCGTAGCCCTGGAGATATCAAAGTAGACGTACCGGTGCATATTTATGTTTATCCTTTCGGGTGAACTATGGTAAAGCTTCCTCTCGCAGCAACATCCTCCAGGTATCCATCGTTCGCATCAGCGAGAGTCGAAGATGCAAAGATTTCAGGTGCGTAGTGGATGCGAAAGGGCTTGGGCTGTCACCTGTCTCAGGGATGTCCATGGACAACTTGCCGATTTCATCATCGTGCAGTAACTAAATATCGCATTCCTGGAAAGTTACCTGAACTGCCTAACTCGGTTCACGGCAAGCCTACTCCAGTACTGTGCGAGAGAAAGCTTTTGAATCAGACACCCTGAGGCGTTACTATACATATCGGAGCGGGTGGAGAAGGCGGATCGCGTGATCCAACATCCCTCTGAGAGTGTCGCAAAGCAGACTGTTTCTGAGAAAGAACGCCAGACAGGGGCGAATTGTTTAAGACAAGCACTCCATTTCGCGGTTGTGTTATTGGAATGAAACTCCGTACGTATATATCAACCGGGATTCACTTTCGAAGTTAGTATCCGCTGGAGTCCTGCCCGGTTTGATCTGGGCTAACGATGTTTTTGCAGTCCCCTCATGATAGAAATTTGATAAAATAAAACCGGCTGTACCCTTGCAGTTGTTCGGAAGTGGGGATGACGGATCACGATCATCATGATTATATATATATATATATCCATGATGGGGATAGACAATTGGAGGGATTATTACCCGGGAATCCTGGTCTCGCAGATGGTAACTTGAGGGGCCGAGCCTGCATCACTTTGGAGCCATCTAATCATTCCACGAAAATCGGCTCTTCTTCCTGGATCTTCCGTCAACCAGTTCCGTTGTCCTTTTCGTCACTGTGGACACATCAATGCAATCAACTCTCGATTCACCGTCCTTCGTTAGAGCGCTTTCCAGCTGCCCGGTGATGCCCTCCTTCTCCACTGTCCCCTTCCGCCGACCACCTCTCCACGGCCCACGACCTCCTTTCCTCCACTTTCCTGCCCAGCATGATACTTCCTGAAAGCATTTGTCAAAGAGTAATCCGCAAACTTTCCTTCTGTAGTCCCCATTCCATAGCCCAACCTAATCGCATCACTCACTCTCCGCACATCCTTCGTACTACACCCAAAGACCTCCTCCCATCCATCTACTCCACCTCCCCCCATGTTTCTAAAACCCATCTCAACACAAGCACAGGCGACAACCTCCGGTGCCTCCGTAACACAAACTCTTAGCCTCAACGCATCATTTGCAAAATTCCAAGCTTTCTGCAAAACTTCCCGCCATCCACCCCCACCTCCCTTCCATCCTTCAGCCCCACTTCTCTCTCTCAGCGTATTCACAAATACTAGGACAAATTTGTGCGCCAACTCCATCTCTATTCTAAATCCCAATTCCTTGAGCACATGTCTTTCTGCTAAAATCACCTGATGTTTCCAATCATGCCCAGGAGCCCCGTAAAACTGCAGTCCCCTCCTCATCCAACGTCCATTGTATTCTACACTTTCTGCGTCATTCTCCCTGACCTTTAATCGATCATAAACGACATTTGCCACATGCCTGACACTCCTCGCCTCATCTCCAACTTTTGCGGCCAACATTAAAACGGCAGCGACTGTCCAAATAACACAGTGCCCACGCAGCGACACCCGCATATAAAACCGCTGCATCAACATCTGAGCATGAGCACAAGCCGAAAAGGGAAGACGTAAGGCCATGGCACTCTCTCGAATCAAATCCGCGGCACAGGCAAGTTGTAGCGCTTCCGCTTCTGCAGCAATCCCATCCTGCTGTGATGGAGATATAAAGCCGTCATGCTCAGTGTTCTCGCAAACATTGGTTGACATGACGGATCCGCGGCCTTTGCGACTCCCCCTTGGCACTCGGATTTTGGTATTTATGTACAAAGCTTAAAGGCGTCCAGGGTCATTCCGTAGATGAGGCCAATCTTGAAGGCATTGATAAGTTGCAAGAATTTGGTCTTGACCTTTCTGCTGTAATAGTACTTGGTAAAACCTTCACTCCATACAAGTAAAACAGCGGCAGCCAGAGGATCCCAGTCTGCGACTGACCCGATGATTGTAGTAGCAGATGTCGCGGCAACAAATCCGAAGAGGATGGCGCAAATGGCGGTAAAGATGAGAGTAATTGGCTCAGAAAGGAGGTTGTCAAAGTCGGTGTTGAGTTGTTTGGTGAGGTATTGATATGCAGCTATTAGTTGACCTTCGGATTGGCTGATGCGCTCGGAACGTGGATTGCGCGGTAATTTGGAGTCAGGAAGCTGACCCAGACGTTGCAAAAGATCTAGATCGTCGTTATCGTCAGGAGGGTCAGTGGGTGATGATGGAGGTGATGAGAGTTGGGCACGCGTTGGAATGGGTTTCGCATAGGCGGAGCGACGAATAGATCGATTGCGGAGATTTGGGGAAATGACCCCGGCGTGTGTGGGGAAGGAGTGTGGTGTGGTAAAGCTAAGTGGCGGCTGCAGTTGCACAAACATTTGCACAAGAGTTGACGGCTGGGTGCGGTGCTTATGAATATAGCAAGAATGTGGGTAGCGAGAAGAGGGAGAGTTAAACATGGCACTGTGGTCACCGAAGCTAATTCAAGCTTACTGTACGGTACAGTACAGTATACTGTACAGTACGGTCTCGGCAGTGAGATTGCGAGTGGCCAGCAAGACACTCTCGTTTGTTCAAAGTACAGTACAGTAAGGTCTATTTTCGCACCACCAATCCGGATAACAGCCTCGATATTTTTCAAAATTAAAACCACTCTACACTTGGGGATTTAAATCAAAAATTTAAATCGAGAACGAAGACAAAGTACTCATGTTTGTCGTGCAGACCGCCATGGCCATGGCGGCACAATAATTTCGCTATACACGTGTACCCGTGTCATGTAATGTTCTTATTAGGATTTACTGCCCTTGATATGATACCGTACGAATTGGTACAGTACAAAATTGAAAATGGCTTCAGTTTGCTAGGACCGCGCCATATCTCTACGTTGCAGATTGCGAAAGGCCCTTTACACCTGTTTGGGAGAGCTCGTCACCGTAAAGCTGCACACCAGTAACCACCCACCGTGTCCAGTGTCCTTCTCAATTTGTCAATATCGTGCACCGACTGCAACGCGCAACGTGCAAAACAGTTAATCACTGCATCCTTTCGCCGCCTTTCAGTGAGTGGTTGCGTCGCGCTCGGCTCCTTTCAACCCCTACTTGGTAGTCAGTGATATCCCCATACGTCCCAACAAACCACGATAGCCTGCAACTCCCTAACATTGTACTTGCAGTTTTCAGCACACTCATTCCCCATGATTACTCAACCGGAAATGGAGCAACTAGTGCGCAAAATTTTGGATGGCGCAGATCTCAGTCAGATTACGGCCAGAACTGTCCGCGCCAAGGTACTTGAAACTCTTGGCGCTCGTGCAGGTGACGATGGACGGGCCATTAGGAATTCCGTCCGCGACGCAATCTCTGTAGTTTTGGGCAAGGCTAAAGAGACTACGGAGACAAATCACTCACAGCCGCAATCCGCCAAGATTGAAAATGGACTACAAGCGATTCAAGAATCGAGGGATGCCGATCCGCACACCATTCCGCATGGCGATGATGGCGGTAAAGGTACAGCCAACAAAGACAGCATTGCGCCTTCGCCTCGCGTTTCTCCCAATGAGGCTCAAAAGGGAAAACCACCGTCGGGTCTGATGCTACGTGGAATGCTCAGCAAGTGGAACAAAAAGGAGTTGAGCAAAAGCCTACCAACGTTTTGGACCGAGAGGAAGAGATGGATGATGTCGGTACTTCTGCCACACCGCCGGAAACAGCCGTCCCCACTCAGGAAGCTAAACCATCACGGGGTATGGCCATAGCGGATTTGCTAGGCGACGCCTCTGGGCATGACGCCGACGATGAGAACGACGTAGGGAATGAACAGCGTGACGACCAGAAGAGACGTCGACCCTTCCAGAAGAAACGACGTGCGCGGGCGACCCTCGATGATGACGACTCCGATAATTCTGAGGATGATGCTGATTCTCATGATGAAATTGTTCCTAATGACAACCGCGCCAGAAAGGCTGGTCGACAAGTGAAGCGGAGACGTGCCAACGATTCAACTAATGAAAGGGATTTGGGTAGTCGACAAGTGAAGCGGAGTCGCGCCACTGTTTTGACCAGTGAGAGCGATTTGGAACAGTTGAAAGACATCATTAAACAGTTGGGATTGAAAGTGCCGCCGGCTAAAGTTCGAAGGACAATCTCTCTGGCTGACAGATGCGCAGGTTTGGTAGAGTATCTGGCGGAGAAAGGGATCGACGTTCCAAATCCCACTCTTTTGAACAAGAGGGAGATCAGTATCCACCGAAAAAGGTTGGAGAATGAGAAGGAACTCGCTGGCATTGATGAAAGGTTTGTTGCAACCATCTCCTGTTTCTAAACCACCGAATTTTCTCTTGTGAATCCAAGCAGCTTATGTGGATCACTCGTACAATTTACCTACGGCCTTTGACATTCTAACGCTCGCCTCTTCCTCTACTACCTTTTGCTTGCCACCATGCTCCTTGTCACCTCGCAGCAATATTATCTCAGACAGGCGGTCTCGCCGCGCTCGTGGGTCAGTTCTTGTGCACAAGCCTGATGGCAATGAACTCCCATCTGAACTCAGCGGCGAGGAACTCTCCGCAAGTTCGGAACATGACGAAGACAGCGATGAGTATCAGGTGTCCTCTCAGGAATCCGCGTGAGGAATCGAAGCTGTGAGTTTGCGGCTCGCAAGCCGATATTGTTAGGCGTTGCCCCTATGATCATCTAACTAAATCCTTGGCTACAACAGTTCGAACTTTGTTATGCGACATTGCGGTGGCATTCATGAGAGACTTGATATTGCAGATAGTCATGAAGCCGAGGAACTTACCATCCTGTACAGGAAAGAGGTAGGGCGAGAACGCTTTCGAAAGTTAGACAATTATTCTACGAATCATCTTGAGTTGAATCTCTGCTGTACAACCTGCAGTAACGTTTCCACTGCTTGTGCTTGAGCTTTGTAAAATCGGGCTCCCTCTCTGCTATTGCGGTAAGATAAGTGTCAAGCAGGAATAACTCGCGATCAAATTGCCTGGAAACGTGAGAATTCTTGAACGGTGAAATCTTCAGACCCGATTGTGGGTTGAGGGCAAAGTTCCTGGAGAGATCATCCACGTGAATCGTATTCGAGGGGCTCCAACGTTCGGGGAATTTGCGCCATATAATTTCCAAAGCCTTGACCTCGTGTGCAATGTCATGACCTCCACGGCGTGAATTAATTTGGAACATGGAAGTGCGGTCGAGGACAAAAGTGAGCTTGAAGTTGTCCGAAGACAACATGGACAGCTCGGTCAACTTTGCCTCAAGCCAACGCCAAGATGTTTGAGACCAGACAACAATATCATAGTGACGATAGACTGAGGCCAAAAATTCATGCAGGCCCGGACGAGCAAGATCGAGAAAGTTAGCGGCTCTGCCCCGGCAGTCAAAGAGGGTGTAGTCCAGGTCTAAGACGAGAAGTTTCTTGCCGTCGCGAGGTGGGTTGATTATACGGAATTCGGTAGATTGAATTCTACGTTCCAACCTCCTGATATTTGCGGGTTTCATGCGAAGAGCAACAGGGTCCGAGTTGACTTCAGGATCGTAGTCAAAGCTGAGGTCATTTATAACATGATTCAATTCGGATTGGGCGGCATTTACAGCAGAGATATCTGCCTCCCGGGATCCGATGAGCATGAGCTGTTGATCCGGACGGAGGGAAAGGGCAGAGAGAACTTGAGAATCATCAGGGCATTGACCTCCTATGCGGGGAAGGCCGAGGACCTTTTGACGCTTAGGAAGAACTTCAGTGAGTTGAAAAAGGAGGTTCTTAAGGTCGGCGACTGTGCTTTGAGACGTGATTTCGACGGGGTATGTTGATCTTCCCCATTTGATGCGGAGCTCCAGCTCGGATTCTTCTCCTTTGTCGCTGTTTGTCTCCTCAAGGGTACGTTTCATGATGCGGGATGAGAAGGAAGGTGGACTTGAATGAAGAAGGAAATAGACGATGGCGATGTGTTACCGTTGCGGCGTGGAGTGTTTTGCTCAAATACCGATGTAGATGCAGTTTGAAAGTCACACGCTTTCCGCCAAAGCTGTATGGAAAGGCTGCGAATGGATCCAAAGTAAATATCAAGGTCAGATGAACGGGTCAAGCCATCGGAGAGAACGGAACGTGCAGGTCGGCCATCTTGACGTTCAAGCTAGCAAAGAAGCGGAAGTTTTCGAATGGTAAAAAGTTTTCGCCATTTAGGAAAGCATAAAATTTTCGTTACTTTTGGATATGCACCACCCCGTAATCAAGTAGGACAATGATATTGTACAGCTGGGTACTGTACCAATAGCAGAATGGCAAAATTGGCAATGCCGATTGGCTGATCCTGTTGACGTAATCTGCTACAGTATTAATTACCCGGATGGGTAAGGTCAACTTCTTGATGACGCTAATACCCCTTCAGTTTTTTGAAATTTTGAAGTTGCCTGAGATGTACTGTACTGTGCAGTAGCTGCCTCTTGTTACTGTGTACGGTATATAGGGCCTGCCGTTGCCTCTCTATTCGCGCAAATGGGCTCAACGACGCCAACGCTTGGTACTGTACTGTACTGTACTGTATACTTTTCTGTACACACAATTACATATAATCTATCTTTGCACCGAAAGGAATTTACTTTGCAGTATTCAAATTGGTCAAAGGAATGGCAGTATGGACGTTCATTTCATCACAGATGTACAGTACTGTACAAATACAGCCCGCTTGAGAGCAGTAAATCCTACAGGAACTTCGCCCCCGAGCTGCTCTGTTCTGGAATATTGCAACAAGATGGAGAGAAACGTTATGGCATCAGTAGAACGGGTGTCCACTACAGGATCCGATTATATTGCTAGCCAAGAGCTAAACGGGTGGTCCACAGTACAGTAAGGGCGGCAATTCTGTTGAACGACAGTTAATAAGACCATGTTAGCCGGTGGGTAGCCATAGTTTTCCAGTACCACGCACGTACGGTACACATCAGCGAGTAGACTCTTTCTTGACTGGTAAGGAGAGAGGGAGGCCACAAAGACCGTTGGGGGAGGAATCTTTTAATGTGTTCAAAAACCTGAACCATGCAGGAAGTGAGTTACACCAGACTAAAGGACATCCTCAGACGGCTGAACCATGCACCCACTTTTGCAGAAACCAAAGGGGATCACAAGAAAAGTCCACCATCTATCTATACATGAGATAAGGAAAGCTTGAAAAACTTCTAGTGATGCATAACCCGATACAAATGACATAAACAACAAATTTAGAGACGGACTGATAGGGCTGCGCAGACCTCTTACGTTTGAAGACTGTAATAAAGACAGTAGGTGGCAAAGCGATAGGGAACAGCGAAGTTGTATCCGCTGCAGGGGTCCACATACTGAATACACCTTGAATTTGGAAGTGCAGAAATTGCCCGTTTCGCAAAGAGCGGTTGAACCATCACTGTCGAATACATCCCCGCTTTTCGTACCGGTCCTGGACTACGTCTCTGGTGAGCCCTACAGGAGTACCAAACAGCAGAAACCTTCTCTGGAAATCTTTTGATGGAACAGCTACTACAGTGCGCGAAATCAAGTTAGCCCCTCCCACATATTTACAATGCCTGCCATCATTAAATGAGTTCACAGAAGAAGACCTTAACAATCTTAAAGTAATTTTTACGTAGATTTTAATGGTCAAGTCAGTTTTATACAAAATTAAGTACTTAGAAAGTTATCTAAAAAAGAATGCCCGGACATGTCGCACGGGGGTCAAAATAGTAAGACCCCATTACACTACAAAGAGAATTATGGCGCCAAAAAATGGCGCCAATGTCATAACATCGAGACAATAAACCCGTCCAAACTACTCTCCGGATATGGGGATGCTTGCGACTGGAGCTAATCGCCATAATCTCTCGAAAAATGGGATACGTCAAAAGTTTGACGGACATGGACAAAAGGCCAAACCCTGGCGTGCAGTCACGAAATGTTATCGCACAGGGCGATTGTAGGTATCATAAACCGCGACCGTAAGACAATCTCCCGCTTCCTACATCGCCACAAGCACGGAACAACCAAGAAAGAAAGACGCCAAGAGAAGGCTTCTTCGTGAGGCATCTAAGTAGTAAGTGTAATGGGAATCTTAGACACAGAACGAGGATATACTTTAAGCTAGTATAGATCTGTTAGAGCTAGAGGAACTGTCCAACTTCCATCGGAGGTTGTCTAACAAACAGTAGACTAAATATAAAAGCATACACCAATACAATTACAAACTCAAACGGTTGCAAATACACGTACAACAATAAACGGGTGCCAAAAAAATACAAATACAAATTCGAACATTCATATTCTCCCTCTTTTCTTTGAGAGAACAACTTATCCAAGAAACTTCTCAGACGACCTCATCATGGCTTGAGAAAAATCCATACACAATTCGCCACTATACAACATCAACTGCAACGTTTTGTCCATGGGACTTTCTCGTTTTGTTAAGCAATCTGTAGGATTAATTTTTCCTGGTATCCATACCATGCGGTTCACGTTATGGGTCTCAAACTCATATCGAGTCACAGCAACATCGGCACGAATGCTTTTGTCGGCAGAAGTGTGACAAGTACAAAGAGAATCATAAAGGTCTTTGCAATCGACACACACAATAACATCAACTTCCATGTAAAGAAGGGTAGAGTACGTTGCGGCCAAGAGCTTTGCTTCCTCAATAGCGTAACCAGCTGCAAGTATCTCGGCGGCGCCAATAGATTTCACAGGACTTCGCGACTTGTTTGAACCTCAGTGTAGGGCATGAAAGATTGAATCTTTCCGAAATTCACCAATTAACAGTCCTGCAACAAAAGCGAGTTGGCCGCACTCGTTTGAACGAGATGCATCGGAGAAAACCAGAAAAGAGAGCTTTTGTGGAGCAGAACTAGATGGAAGTTTGTACGATAGAGATGTAACCAACCATTTCAAAGTCTTTAAGCAGTTACTTTGAGTAATTAGAGCTTGCACACTTGGTTTCACACCTTTCTGTTGAAGAAAGGTTTAGGAAAAAGAGCAATACGGACTGGCAACAATTCCAATCCAACCAGTGAAGCTATTCAACGAACTGAAGGCATTAAGCTCGATCTGATTCAAAAGTTCGTTAACTTGACGGCGTCGAAAATGATCAAGAGGATATGGTTGCAAAGCTTCAAGCTTGTCCTCAGCATGAATCGAAATCGAAACTCCTTCGTTCGGAATAATGGTAAACCCGTAATACAAAAATTGACCTGGACCGTAAACAATAGTTTCAAGCTTGAATCGGTCATTGATCTTCTTCACCAAATCTTGGACATACTCTAAAGGTCCCGTGAGTAGAATATCATCCACTACCTTTGTAGCAAGTACTTCAATGAAGTCTTGATTATTCGAACGTATGTAGAAGATTTAGGGAACAAACGAAAGCTGAGCAAAACCCAACTGATAGAAAAAGGAATCACTGTGATCCTGCCACTTTGCACTAGCATTGGTTATGCCGTAAGCGGCAGTCAAAAGAAGCCAGTAGAAGGATATGTTCTTGCATTCGCGAGGGGGGACCACGTAAATATCATGCTCAGCAGTTCCAGTCTGTAAAAAGAGCAGATTTGACGTCTATCTTAACCAAAGCTCTCTTGAACATACTAGATATTGAAAGCAACAATCTAATTTTAAGAGGAGGACAAACTGCTGAATCCGTCTTAACCGTATGCTTGTCTCGGTCTTTGTTGCCATGTGGCGCAATTCGAGCTTTCATCATCAGCGACTCACCATCCTGAACCTTGACCTTATACAGAACGTGACTAGAGATAATATTCGCATCACTAGGTACCTCAGAAACATGAACTTCTTTAACAATCTTCTTGAAATTTGTTTCTTCAGTACCGTAGGCATTCTGAACCACAAAATCCGGTAGGCCTTGAGCATGACGAAGGAGTAATTTTTAGTATTAAAGCGATCATAATAGAATTGCAGGGCGTCTTTCTCGGAACCAGACAGCTCAGTTCCAGGTAACAGATGAACCTTGTTCGTAGAAACTGAATTGGAAGCAGATGGAGCAAACTTTCAATCCTCTTCTTGTAGCTTCAAGGTTTCAACGTCTCCATCAAGATTGTCAACACGAAAAGTGTAGTTTTCTGGCTCATGGTTTCCAATTACACCAGGGAGTATTGGTCGTCATCTGGCCTGAATACTTCAATCTTATCACCAACGGAAGGAACAACAGTCTCGTTGATATTCACATCATCATCAATTTCTGTCCGACGAGGACTAATCTCGTCATCGGATCGAACATCGGAGCTATCAATTTCGTTCACAATAAATTCTAAATCAGACTGTAGAGAATCGATTGACTCTTGGATAGACGAAGCAAGTTGGTTATCAACAATGGCCGGTCGCACATCTTCAATAGCTGCAGAAAAAGTCTTTCCCTTTTTGTCGGGTAGACTGACAGACCAATTTTCATGATCAAAACTAAGAATTGGAAGAGCTGAAGACCATGTTCCACGCTTCTGATTCGCATTCTTGATAAAAACTTCAACCATATCACCAACTTGAAAGGAATTTTCACTTACAGACTTAGAGTTTAAAATGAGAGTCAACTTCCTTTTGGCCTGTAAACATCTGTGTGCTTCCAAGATATCCTCAGTAATCTGTACGGGTTGAACAATAGAACCGATAGTATAGGAGTGAGCTTTGGCTAGTTCATATGCGGAGAGCTTTTTATTACCATAAAGAACATTTGAAATACGGAATACTTGCTGAACTAGGCTCTGCATGTCCTGTGTTGAATCAGAGTCTTTCAGCCGTAAGTAGATATCTCTCAGAATTCGGTGTTTAGACTCGATAACATTCTTGTTATGGCGACGAGGTGGAAGAGCTTGAAACTGAATATCAAAAAGAGAAAGAAAATTCTTAAACTCCTCACAGTCATAAGCAGGGTCGCCGAGAACTTTGACAGGTTTCCAAAACTGTGAAATCCAAAGTGAATCAAATGCATGGACTGCATGTAAGATCTTGGTGTTGGGAACAACACAGCCAATAGAAAATCGTGTAACAGAGTCCATCTCGTGAAAACAGGAACTTCATCTAAAAAAAATGGTCAACACAAACAACTTCGTTGAAACTGCGTGACATAGAGCTCAACGAAACTTTTCGAGCTGGTAGAGGCAGTGCGGTCTTCAAACATTTGACGCATTTTTCAACAACAGAAGATAAATATTTCTCAACGTCATTATTCCATAAACTGTTCCTTTGCAGAAATTTGCAGTACTTCTCCTTTGCAGAAGTAGTTTCATGTAAAAGTAAAAGAAGAGTGACCACAAACATGTTGGTGGACTTTGTCAAAATCGGACTTCCTTTTCTTCCAGGGCAAATTTCCTTGTTCAGTACCGACCTTAGCAGTGGCTCAAAAAATATTGAACTCGTGGATAAGTCCAAGCTAGAACACCCGCCCATAAATCGGTTTTAAGGAACAAAACAGTGAAGATCATGATCGATAAGAGATATAGTATCAACCTCCCCATCATTAGTAGAAAAATCTAGAGCGTTACCGCCCATATGAATGATATTACAAAATCGTGTAACATTTC
The DNA here is from genome assembly GCA_002205965.3 of Kappaphycus alvarezii. Lineage (NCBI taxonomy): Eukaryota > Rhodophyta > Florideophyceae > Gigartinales > Solieriaceae > Kappaphycus > Kappaphycus alvarezii. Next base: position 241,809 of record NADL03000771.1, read on the forward strand.
TACCGACAACCCACTGCGAAGAACCACTGATCAACAAGTGTCTAACCTTAGCAACCACATTTTTGTCTGACATAACCGGAAGAAATACGGAGCCAAAAATCTTTCTTGATGAGCTGGAATGACGTCCTGATCCATACTGCCAGTACGGGCGACTTTTGATCTCGTCAGGAAGAGATTCAAAAGTCCAATCCCGGTCAGGTAGAACATGTGGTTGAATGAGATTAAATTCTTCTATTCCCAATCCACTGTATGGTGCCCCATCATCTAAAAGAGGTCCAATGCAATCCATAGAAGAGTCATTAAAACCACTTAGTTGAGCTATGTGAAACGAAACAGATTTCTTGGATCTGTAGAAGAGTTGTTTCGATTATTCGAGGACGAAGAGCTGTTCGAATTCAATTCACATTCTGGATCATTTGCCCAATGCCCTTTCTTGTGACATTTATGGCATTTAGACTTTGATTTTAAGTCAGCCAACTGTTCCTGCGTCAGAGTTTTCTTACCACCTGAGTTCTTAGAACCAGAAGTGCGCACAGAACTTGCGCAAATTGCAGAATTTATGGTATTCTCCTTCGCATCCTTAGGCTTGTCACATTGTCGAACAGCCGCGGACACAGCATCGTAGGTTAGCAATTTAAGAAAATCAGATGTAGACGACGAAGAGTCCAAAGTACTGTCTTCTGGAGACGCAGCGGCAAGAATAGATATTCTTTGATTCCCATCGATATTGGCATTGGTCATCAACAAGAACGCCACTAAAAAATTCGGTAACATAGAATCCTCTGCTGAATGAGAACTGAACGTAACCACTTGAGCCTCAAAACGCTGTTCGAAATTACGAAAGGACTCATTGGAATTTCGTTTTGTACTCAAAACACCAACAAAATCAGAGTAAACTTCACTAATGACAGCCAAACCATCTCGCTTGTAAATGGCATCAACAACAGCTTGAACACTTTCTTCACTCTTAAGCACGTCATTAGGAATACTCTGGCATAAACTCTTGGCTCTTCCGTATAATTGAGATACTAATATAATGCCACGAAGATTAACAGAAATCTTGTTACTGTTATTAGCAGGTAACTCATCATGAAAAGCCTCCCACAATTTGACTGATCTGGAATATTAACTTTGATCTCCTTTTCCATTCGTCCATGGAGCTTGCTTCAAGTCCCATGAGAAGCTTGGACGATTGGGTAGGTCTAGAGTTGCAGAACCTGGAGCTGGGCTCATAACTAATAAACGTAATGGGAATCTTAGACACAGAACGAGGATATACCTTAAGCTAGTATAGATCTGTTGGAGCTAGAGGAACTTTCCAACTTCCATCGGAGGTTGTCTAAAAAACAGCAGACTAAACACAAAAGCATACACCAATACAAATACAAACTCAACGGTTGCAAATACACGTACAACATTAAACGGGTGCCAACAAATACAAATACAAATTCGAACATTCATACTAAGGGCGAATTAAGCGCAAATAATTTGCTTACAGCGCTCAAATTGCAAGTACCTACCCATCGAGTGCATCAGATACTTTCCTTTTTGCCTCCATCTCAAATACCGAAGAATGAACAAAGCTCAACGCATGAATGCCGAACACAAGGAGCTGCTCTGGGCTCGAAGACTCATTTCTAAAGGAAATCAGCTGTGCATAAAAACTATCTTCTCGGATGAGAAGATAGCTTTTAAGCTGCTACTGACATGACTTGCGGAAAGATGTGAAAAGGTTTCCGACAAAAAACAAGGTGGGAGTTCTTTAAAGGTATGGGAAGCAGTTTCATTTTATGGTGATTTAGTGGTTTGTAGTGGGAACTAGGACTCTAAGAAGTACAGTAATGTGTTAAGACATGTTTTTTGCCTTTTTCAGCAGAGTTTTTCGGTGAAAGCCAGACGTGGGTATTTCAACAGGACAATGTAAGCATTCACAGGTCGAGGGAAACACGAATCTTGATGCAAAAGAATGGCATTCGGACTTCTCCATGGCCCGCAAAGTCTCCTGACGTAAATATAATCGAAAAAGTATGGGGTTTTATAGCGAAGGAGGTGTACAAGCGCGGAAAACAATACGAGAACATTGCAGATTTGAAAAATGCAGTGATGAAGGCGTCGAATAAGATATCAGCTGAACATTTGTTTAAGCTGTATCGCAACATCCTCAAGAGACTGCTTGCGGTAATTGATGCAAAGGGTAGGGATGAAAAGTACTGAGGATATGCAATGAATGAAGTGTGAATGACCGGGGGTCTAATTAATTTCACCCCCCTTCGACATGCCCGGACTTTCTTTTTTAGATAACTTTCGAAGCACTCCATTTTGTGTAAAACCGACTTTACCATTAAAAGCCACGTTAAAATTCCTTTAACATTTTGTAGTCTTTCTGCTGTGAACTCATTAAATGATGGCAGGCTTCATAAAAATGGGGATGTGGCTAACTTGATTTCGCGGACTGTATCACCTTTCTTGAACACCATAACAGGTGGAGCAGTATGAGCACTTCTATCACCTGCAAGCTGCAACTCCGTAGTAAATCCCTTAGCTTCGCTTACGACATCTGTACAATTAAATCATGTCTCTCCACGACATTAATTTTGTGACTATTATCAAAAATAGAAGGCTTCCATCCATCAGCATTTCCAATATTATGAGAAGAGAAGAGAAACTATACTTCAATGAGCACCAATCGTGTACACTGCAGGTCCGACTATACGGCTAAGAACTCACCGGATGTTTCATTTCCGTCACGTCCAGTAGGGCTCACGACAGAATTGACCTTCCAATAGAAGACCACAGTGTGCAACTTAGACGCTGAAAATATTATTCCAATCCATGTAACCAGAGGAGAATTAACCTGACACAGTTCCGAGGTATATGGATGCATTGATTTAGATCTACTTCGATTTCGCTGGTTCAGAACGGTGCTTCCAAGTGTGATCATGGAGCACAATCGAGACCGCTCCATACATGTTTAGATCAAATGTTGATCTTCCCTCAAATAAAATTCTTGCTGAGACCGTGAATTATTGAACTCATGTTATTTGACGAATTTGTCGCGTCATGGCCGAGAAGTTGTCATGTTGCTACTGTAAGGAAAATTACAGTACCGTTGACGTGCGGTATATCTACAGTGCGCCGCCCTGTTACCATCTCCCACCTCGGGCACAACAACAGAGAGAAGTTTGAACAGCGTATACGCACCCGTCTGTTGTCTTTGCGAGGTGTTCAGCCCCGGCCCTCTTTGTAAAAGAATCCTTTATTTTCCCTATCCCTACCCTATCTAGCCTCCCCTCGCGCTACTGATTACTACCCCTGGTCTCATTAGACTACAGTAGTGAGGATAAAAAGCGGTAAAAACGACAGAGTTAGAACTGTTATGCAGTAATTCGTGGGTCTTAACCCGCAAAATAGCAAGGATGAACTACAGCATATGTAGTACTAACTTTTTGAGGCGGTCCCACTAGGAAAGGTGATCCAAGTGCAATTAATCAATCTATTTTTGAACATTTCAGTGGTCACCCTCTCATAAAGGTTATCTTTTTCCACTTTAGCAAAACATGGTTGAAAAATAGAGAGGGGTAAACTAGTTCTCAACAAAATGCTGGCCTTTTGACGCACGAAAAGGCGACCTATAATTTTTTATTTAGTGGGCCTGCTAAATAGACTAAACCCAGCACCGGCTAAACCGATTCCCACGCCAACAGAAGAGAAGGAATAAAATTCCACCACCGACACACCTGCGGGCTAAGGCGGTGGTAGCTTGAAAACCCCCTTGTGTATGCGCGATGCTTACAGAGAGCGGCGACGACGTCGACATGTGCTCACGGTTTGCGGCCTCGGACACAACCAGCAGAACCACGGGACCCAGGACCCCTCGCTTGCTGTCCAAAGGACAGCCGGATTAAGTGCGGCAGGGTACGCTGAGCGTTGTAGAACTTGGTTCAGGTAGAGAGCGCTCCTTTCACGCCATTCCCAGCTCGAGGACCAACGTGCGCTGGGGGCGCGGGAAGACTATCCACTTGAAAAGGACATGGCCAACGGCATTGCAACGGAAGTCCACTAAACGAAGAGCCGACTGTAAGATACACGAAGGAACGAGTGTGCGGCGCCCGCATCCATAGCAGCGCGGGAGCGGAAAGTGGCGAGATGAAGATTGGAGAAAGCCGAGTGAAGCGGAGAGTAAGAGCAAAGAACAAAAAGTCTGTTGACGCACCGCAAAGCGGCGATGCGATTAGGCATTCATTTTTCGGAAATCGGATAATGGGTTGTGGAATGGATCTATTTGTTTTACTGGAGAGCCAAACTCCGGAATCTCGAAAAAGGGTTCAATTTTCTGTACCTCTAACAATTCCCATATTTCCTAATCTCTCCCTGAAATCTGGTCTGTTCCCTCTTGAACCACTCACAGCCTTTTGAAAGAAATCCGCGAAAACTTCAGCACTAATAGTCGCAGCCGCCGACTTCCTCTCCTACTTGACAATATCAACGCAGGGTCGATATATTATTTTCATCCAAGCGAAAATCCGCCCCTTCCTCTGCTTGAGCTTTTTATCATCCTGCTTGGCCTTTCACCGACGCTCCTTCTCTCTTGTCTTGTTATTCTTCTCGTCCATTAATTTCCGCCTCTTCGTATCTTTCTAAACGAAACTTTCAAGGATCCCACTGGCCTCTCTTAAGTCTGCGGAATCTACAGAGAGAAGAGAAGTATTTCTCGTAAAGATATCAACTCCTCAATTCAGAATGTAACATGCACAACGGTCACACGTTGACATGCATATGCTAACAATTTTGATCATTTTATTTCGCGACCGCGCTCAGAGTTTCAAGAGACTGCAAAAAGCCAAACCTGCTCTATATCTTTTCGTAGCGCTTCGTGTCGCCCCGTGTAATTGATTTAGTCTTCAACTTCCAGATGATGAGTAAATTTTGCAAAGACAAAGCAAGTCTGGATATATGCTATTTGCAGAAAAGTAAAACACTCAAGCAGTGTAAGAGGTACCCTGGTACAAAAGTTTTAGTACGATCTAAATTGAACCTATCGTCCAGTGAATCTGTCATCAACGGAAAAACAGAAAGCGAAGTATCTCCATTTTATGCAACTCATTGAACGGCCAGTGCAACACATAAAATACCATTACAACAAGCTTCCGCTTCAACATTTGCCATCTTTCCCTCATTGAAAACTTTATATGGCATTTGAAGGGTAAATAGGCAGTTTTTCTAAAACTTTTACAGAGGTCGATTGCTCCTTAGAATATTGATGCTCCTTCGTGTAATTAGACTATTTAATTCAGTTTCGCTGTAGTCGGAGGTCAGTCGATGAATAAGTCTCTATTTATTTCGGCTATGCAACAAAAAATCTCTAAGAGGACTCTTTCATCGTTTCCGTCCCCATTCTAACCCTGTCATACATATTACCCATAGGTTTTGCAGTTCCCAGAACTCTCAAGCAGACTAAAATCTTTGTGTGGGATGGTATATTCGGTTTACCTGTCACAATTCACGGAGTATCGGAAACAGAAAGACAATTGTCATTTTAAACCGTGATGCATTTTATAGGAAGTTTCAATAGTGTCAAAGAATAACTAAATGTGCTCATATGACTACAAAAGATTGTTCAAAAATGCCTGATTTTGTTAATTAAAACTAAAAAATGTTGCGCTCATCCCTGAACATTGAAATCCTCCAACTCGAAAATAGTCTCCTCCTTTTTAGCAACAACCGCTTTGGCTTAATGGAACTCTATTGTGCAACGACAAAATAAATTGGGATTCAGACTCTCCACACTCACAAAAAGCGCTCACAAATAGGGAAAAACCTCCCTCCAGGGGGTCGACATATTTGCAAGAGCTTCTACCTCAGTTTGCCTGAGAAAGTCCCCTTTCTCGTTTTAGTTCTCTGATCGCTCCTAAAGGTGAATGACTTCATTTTTATGTATGGTAATTCCACAAGTATGTCGACGCGAATCTGAAGTAAATTCGGATATAGTTAAAGACCAAATTTCTTCAATTTTATTCATTTGATCTGGAAAGAATGTAAGTGTTAACAAGTAAACATCACTATAGAGTAGAATAAAGCATAATATAATTATGACTGAATTATACATCGCTTATGTGATTTTTAAATCAGTTACTTACCGTCTCTAAAGGACATATACGAGCGTCTTGTTTTGGCTTTAAAGACTCAGAACAGAGAGCTATGGCCTTCTTTTCAGATTTGCATATTTTCAATCTGATTTTGAACGAAGCTTTTGCTGGAGCCCCATTGGCTCTTTTGTGCCTTTTAACTTTGGGCACCAATTGGATTCTAGTTCTGCAGGCGAATGGGCGAATAGAGTGCTCTGGAACGTTATTGCTTGATCAGATCTGCGGAGGCCGATAGCAGCCAATGAATTGTCGACGAGTTGCTCTTCAAGATTTGCATAAATTTCTTTTGAAATATGCAATTTGTTGCACACGTCAAGCCGTTCTATAGCAGCAAGTTGTCAAAATTGAAAAAATCAAGCATGATTTAATAATCCACAAAGACAAATCGTTGACTTCTAATTTCTTCTCTACGCTAGGATCATCCCGTCTGCACCTGTTCTGCCTGCCAATCGGGGCGCACGTTTCATAGTAAGTACTGAAAACTTCTGGAACTGTAATTTACATTTATACTTAAGTTTATACTAGCACCATTTCATTGCTAGCAGACCTTCAACAAGTTCTTCTGATAGGGTTTCATACATAAGTTTTGTACCGTCTCTATCCATCCATAGTGTAGCCAACAGGGAGAGATGGCTTTCCGTCCTCGGACTTCCCATACAAATATGATCTCTGCGCCAAAAAAAGTTCCAGCCCTATCAAAAAGGATACCGTAAACTGTCTTGTCACATTATTCGCGAAACCTGTAAACCTCAGTCCAAATTGAACCGAATCGTCACTTACGCTCAGCTGCTGAGGTATCGATGGTTGCACGAGTAATGAATAAGGTTCCAGAGATTTTTTTGATTCGTCATGTTTGGTTACGATTTTCAATTTTGACAGAACTTGCGTGCTCAGGTGAACAATCGAGGTGTAAGCTAGGATGTTCTGCACGGTTGACTCCCATACTTTGGGGTGTTAGGGTATTAAGGTGAACGAAATTTCTTATACTGAAATCCCCAATTTCAATTTTTTCCCATGCAACGCTAGTGCAATCAAGCTGATTTTAGGCAGACAGACTATTTCGCAAACCGATACGAAAAGGCAAAAATTTAGTTTAATGAAGTAATCAAAATCTAAAACATTTCAAAATAGACTACCTCGGATTTTCAATTCCTATACGCTGTACAGCTCTTAAGTAAAACTAAATGAAATCTGAAGGAGCAAAAATGGATTTAAATAGCCATTTTTCCCTAAATGAGCCTTTAAGACATCCGCGCAATGATTACTCATATTTTGAACGAGATCATAGCATATTTAAGTGACGATTCGAGCCTTTCTTCCAAAATTAACGATCTAAGCTCCAACGCAGTTCAAATTTGACGAATATATACTCAAAATTGTCGAACAAGCATGTGCTATCCTATTTGGGATTAGGATCCTGGCTGCATGCTGGCTAGGGCATGAAAACCAAAACTTTCTCCTCAAACTACTCCCCTGTAATGTTCGCAATGTGAATAGTTGTGTTGTCCTGCTGCAATTTCTACACTTCAGTGTACATGATTAGTTGCAAAACGAAAAAAAGGGGTTTCCAAAGCACTGATATAGCTCTGCTCATTCTGTTTCCCGACTAAAACTTTGGTTTTACTTAGCCCTCGTTCATTAAACGCATCCCATACCATGACTTTCCACCCCCATTCTGGCGATGCGATAAAATCTCTTGATTAGTCCTGAGCCCGTGCCAGTATGAGTCGAAACTGTCCGAACCGTCTAAAATAAGTTTTTCTCATCTGAAAACGCTACTTGACCCCAGTTCTGTCTCGACCAGGAATGACGATGGCGTGCACATTCCAAACAATATTGATTACGTTGTTCGGTCAGGATTGGTGTGCGTTTTGTCTTCTTAAATTTTAAATATGACTTTGAAGATAGTATTCGAGTGTCCGAGGCTTATAAACTGGTAGACTGGGAGACTTTCGGACCTGAGATGCAGAGCTGTGACCTTTTACTGCTTTGCGATCGAGAGCTCTGCAACCTGTGTCATGAATCTTGGTGTTTTCGGCAGTTACCGTACGCTTCCTATAAACTTTTTTTGTCCGCTATATATCGTTTGATACAGTCGCAGCGCTTTCCTATGCGCTGAGCTCTCGAATGTGGGCTCAGTACCTCTTCGAGGCCATAAATATGACCTCGATGGTATTCGTAATGAATCGACTGCGGGCTGTAGGGTATAATCCTACAAGGTTTCGTGGATTTATGACACGTATACAGATAATACTTGTTGGAGGGTTGAGTCTCTCTCAGCGTTGTACTCGGGAAGGAGGACCAGTACATGGTACCGGCTTACCGCTCTTTTTTTCCCGGAGAGGTTCCGCTAAACACCTTTATATTCTATTACGAGCTCATATTAAGTTAACCTACAAAACCACCTTGACGTCATTCATCTCTCTCTCACTTTTATTCATCCATCACAGGCTTCTGCGGCTACATCTAACTGGATAATTCGAATTCATCTTAAGACCGATGACCACGTACTGCTATCTTTCAGACTTCATTTCAACGCTGCTTAAGTTTGCTATAGCTGTACACGATCCTAACGTATCCGTATGAGTCTACAAAAGTACAGTACTGTATATCCGGTTGTCCATTAGTAGCCTTGGGGCACAGTAATGAGCAGCCCTTTGGTCTATGTTATTCAAAAGGGCTCGCGATGGTGCCAGTACAGCATCTGTGATAGCTCATCAGGAATTCCCATATATTTTATGATATTAAACTAGTAAAAAATGCTATTGTAGCCACTAGATTTAATTTTTATAGTGGACCAGCTCTACACTGTACTGTACTGTACTTTCACATACGGCGCAGAGGGGCTACAAAAAGTCTATATAAGGCTGGCGTACCGAGTAGCGGAGCATGTATAAGGCAAGAATCATCAGCCATCAGACAGAAAAAGTAAACAATTGTCCTTGCCGTAATATGGGGAAGCCAAACCTTCGAGCACAACGGCCAGTAGTTGTGTTAAACATTGTAAGCTCGGCTTTTAGGGCTTACAGGAGGGTTCCACCAGCAACCTTGCTGCGTGCTACGAGCACCATACCTTTTGGCTGTGATACTACATTCCCGAATTATCTTCACAGTGTCCTCAGTTTTATTTATTCTACACTTTACTTTTACATATAGTACTATACTAAACAAAATCATGAATACCCTTTCGCAAATCGTGTACTAGAGCATTGTGACTTACATACTAACCTTCTGTTGAAGAGAAGTCACTACCCATCCGAATCTCCACGTCAGTTATCAACATGGATCCAGGAAGCTCTGCCAATGAATCGAAACAGTTTCTGTCGGAGATAGCACCGTAAATTGTCTCTCAAGAGGTTTCAGGATTCATCAACTCAATTCGAATACTCAAAACTCGTGTCTCTGCTTGCTCTATGACTGTAACTCAAGTAGTTGATGGGGTTTCCGAACTTTTTACGCCGACGGCATTGTTCTCTCCTGCCATGAAATCTTTGCCTATTGCTTATAAAGCACTTCGTGGCTGGTTGAATGGCCGTGGAGAATATGCCGCCCCATAGTTCCTGTCGTGTTATCCGCCAGATAGCAGCCAATAACTATACCGAAGACGAAGAAAAGTTAGCTGCAGAAGAAATAACAAAGGACATACTGAAATCAGGTCGTCATACAACCCGAAGAGGCCAGGAAAAATCAGCCGCCGAAGATGAAGAATCTCGTGCCACATCTGTGCTTGTGCATCAGGACAAATTGGCGTACTGAATCAGCTGTAGATTCGGTGACAAGGACCAAAAGTACTCCGGAGACCTTGGTGAGCCATAGATGGAATATGTTGCCGAGTACCAACAAGATGCTCGTGACTATGGTCTCAGCGCTGCGCAGAAGAAGCAATACACTCATAAACCTCTACATGGTGATGCTAAGGGATTTTACCAGGATCAGATCGATAACGAATTTAATTCGTTTATTGAGGCTATAAAACTCATTGGTAATGAATACATCTCCGTAGTTCGTCAAAACCGAGTGAAGAACTATCTCGGTGGACTTAGATTATCCAAGTAGACTTACTAAGACCTTCATAAGCTTGCAACACTTGAAAAACAATACAATCTGATAACAAAGATTTCACCGCAAGTGCATGTTTCGCACAGGAGTGAGGCACACAAGATTGAATTTCTTGGCAATGCTACCTTCGGTTACGACGGAGCCGCTAAGCCGCGTCGCTACTCATGGTCTTCCATTTGAGAAAATCCATGGAGAACTTGAAGCAGCCTCAAATATCTCTAGGGAAGTCAAATTGGCAAAAATGAGAGATGCAATTAGGTCACATACTACTTCAGATGGGGACGAAAAGATCCCTTGGATACTCTATCGAGGACCTCGTCGCTACGTAAACCGACATCTTGGTGTTGGTGATACACGTAGTTACAGCCAAAGGAAGGAACCATCTGGTTACTTTCGGTCATGAGATGCTTCAATTGTGATTCCCCTGATCATATGCTAAGTTCATATCCACATAAGAATTACCTTGCTAAAGCTGCTCGTCGAAATACTGATAACATATCGAAGAGAACTCGAAGCAACAGAAATGCTCAGGTTGTAATATTTGAATTATGTCAACAGCTCGACTCTGCAAATGAAGCAAAAGAGGAAATGAGTCAAGAAGTACCAGATGCAACAGTTGTACATATTTACGATGAATTTGAACAGTAAAAACAGACTTTGATCTCTTGGATGCACTTGTTTACTATGTAGGAGACACTAATGATAAAAAAATCTGTAGCTGAAGCTATAATCAAACTCACTTTTCCTTCGGCCCCAAAAGGGATTGAAAAGTTCAATGGATCCTGTTTGGATACTGGAGCTAAGAAATATGTAGTAGAGACGGGTCAAGCGAAGGCATACTACAGCCTCGCGGAAATCCCTCCAGCTCTTATTCCGCCAACAGCGAAGGTCTATAAGTTTGGAGCAAATAGGAAGAAAAGAATTAGAAAAGCCAAGTTTCGAATCCTATACGGCGACAACAGTCACATGAAGATCGTTCTGGATGTTTTAGATATTAGAATACCGCTTCTTTTAAGACTCGAACTACTTGATAACTACAAGCTTCTGGTAGACACTGTGGACAATCGTATCCGATGCAAAGATCCTGTCGGAAACGCACCTCTCACTCGAAAGCTAGGCCATGCATACTATGAATGAAACTACGAAGTTATGTATACAGAGTCAGAATTTAAAAGGATTCACAGACAATTTTATCACCCGCATCTGCTGAGAATATACACAATGATGAAGCAGGCCAAGGATCCTAAAGCGACACCAGAGACGATTAAGGTGATATATCTCAGGCTCTTGCTTGTGCCCGCACTCGCACTGCTCTCAATCGTAACGTACCTATGGCATCAGACCGCGCGATTAGGATTGGACCTCAAGTACTCTTCTATCGCGAAAAGGTGAGAGCATGGGAAGGAACATACAAGATTGTTGCAGGAGATGAAAAAAATCTTTGGATCAATATCAATAGCCACCTTAAAAGAGTTTCGATTGACAACGTCTTTGAGTACATAACGGACCGAGATCATCAGTAGAAACAGGAAAAAATGTCTGGTAATGAACGTGAAAAAATAGATACCGTCTCTGATCGAGTGTTCTCGAGCGAAATATTTCTCGCAACCGTTCAAGAAAGAATGGCTGAAGTTCGAGTCAAAACGGAGGGAACAACTGATGTCTTGAGGACACCAAGCTTAAAATATATCATGGAGAAAGTTCCTAATGCTGATCAGAAATCCAACACCGCAGCACTTGAAAGAGCCAAACGCAATGAGATTCAGGGTCTAGGTGATCGTAATATCTGGGAATTCGTCGATATTTCATCTCTTTCCCGGAAGGCAAACATTATCGGTGGAAGATTTGAACTTACGCTAAAGAATCCATGTACCAACCGTCAGAAGGCTAAAGCACGTTTTGTTGGACAAGTCTACAAAGACCACATGAAAGAGTTTACAGTGTATGGCTGCCCAATGCTAAGCCAAAGCTTAACCAAAATAATCCTTTCATTATCTGCCATTCTTAATAACCGCCTCACAACGGTTGATTTCATTGCAGCTTACTCCAAGCGAAAGAAAAAGCTGAGTCATGATACGTATCTAAAAATCCGTGAGGCGATTGAAAGTTTTTCAACATCGGAGGAGATCAAATACTGAAGCTAAAGAACAACTCTATGGTACCTGTGATTCTAGTGACTACCTGGGCGCTGCTCTCGGATTTTTTATCAAGAACGGACTAGGAATGCAATTTGAACGCTTTCGCTCCGTCCGAGCCGCATTTGGTTGGCTATTACACACTCTTCCGTACATATGATGTGCGGTCAATCGCGCAGCACAAGTAACCGTTGAGACTTTGGGAAATAAATTCATCGACGAGCTTAATAATTCTATAAGCTATAGGAAAGATACCAAAAAAATCCGTCTCAAGTATCTTCCTCTCAATTTAAACACTCAGCATATTCATACTTATGCAGATGCATCTTTTGCGACAAAGATAGATCTTACCTCACGGCTAGGAGTCATCTTTTTGCTTTGTGAAGACGCAGACCGCTGCCATGTTCTAACCTATAGCAGCCGGAAGACTCGTCGAGCCATACGGTCAATCATGGCTAGAGAAGTTTAGGGATTCTCCGCTGCATTTGATGCCGCTCAAATATTGAAACAATATTTAGAGCGTATCTAACGCCATAAGATACCTGTGAAAATGTTCACAGACTCGAAAAAAAATTTCGATGTCATTACCCGTGAATCGCATACAACTGAAAAAGGTAACCGGTAGACATCACTGCTACTCGCAAAGCCTACAACAAGTTCGAAATATCAAACGTCGAACTCATCGCTGGTATTGCAAATCTTGCTGGTGGCCTAACGAATCCGAATGTTTGTAAGCCTCTGCTAGAAATTCAACGGAATGATGTAGTCAAAACCTTCATCGAACAATGGATTATCCGTAAGAAGTAAGGCACCCCCGCCTCGCTTTTTGAAACGGCGGGATTGTTATTCAAAAGGGCTCGTGATTGTGCCAGTGCCGGGTCTGTGACAGCTTAGCAGGATACCCAGATATTTTATGATATTAATCTAGTACAATATGCTACTGTAGCCACTATATTTAATTTTTATTGTAACTCAGCTCTAGACTGTACTGCACTGTACTTTCACATACAGTACCATACCCAAGAGCAAATTGCCCTCCCACGCTGGACTCCTATGGGGGAATTTTTGAGTTATTTTTATGCATGAAAGGTGTGGTCGGTTGGATGTTGACGTCTGTAGTGACCACCTCCTCCACTGCCTGCACGGCCTCATCAGGGGCATCCGTCACGACCAGTAAGTGAATCTTCTGGTAGGGACCTGGCCAAAGCCGCCCGTCATCTCGTCGTAGAGCCGCGAGAGGGCCTCCACCGCACGAGACCGGATATTCGGGCGATGGGAAGCCGCGGGGGACTCACTTCTTCGATATCACCTTTTTCAATCCTCTCGCGCCATCAAACAGGAGAGTCAACACATTCAACCCCTTGACCTCCCTTAACGCAGCCTGACCAGCGAAGCACAGAAAGTACCAATCTTTCATCGCTACTTCTTCTCGAGGCAGACTCGTCAGCTCACTCATCCGAAGACTTGTGATGAAAGCTTTGCTGCCTATCGCCATCGAAGATTCGAGGGACTTCCTCTCTCCGCACCAAATGGCGAGTGGCATGATACTAGCCCATTTCTTGAGAAGATCTCCCACTTCCTCCAAAAGGTTTCCTACCTCCTAAATTTTGCGGCTACACTTTTCGATGCCCGAAACGCATCTAATCTGGTAGACCGACAAAAAATTCTGAACGTTTTCGCCTTCCAGACACCCACTTTGGGCGTTTTATGAATAAGCTGTACGGCCGTTCTCAACCCACTGCACGCTGATCCCTAGCGCCCAAGGCACTCAGCACGGGGACCCTGCTAGCATGCTCCAGTTTTCTCTAGCCATCAATTCCGTCGTCCGCCGGATTTCTGACTCCATCAACGTTCTATTCAATCAATAGTTCGCAGATTATGACGATTGACGATCTTCGCAGTGCGCTCAGGTTGATCCAGTAACACGGCCCCGCCGTCGGCCTCTTCCTCAACCTTAGTAGAACGCGGGTCTTCTGCCTTCTACCCCCACCCCGCCTGCACTTCCGCCATGATTTTCCCACCTAGGAATGCACAGATGGAGGCTTAAAACTATTGCGGTAGGTGCCCCTCTCGAGTATTTTCATTTTACCAAATCATTCTTGCAAGCCAAAATCGAAACTTGTCAGAACACCCTCCACATGCCACATGGTGTGCGCGACCCGCGTATAGGTTTCCACGTGCGTCGCAGCGACTCGCCCTGCCTCGTGGCATACGCATTCCGTCTGGCTGACCCGCAGCACTCACCAAGCGCTGCTCTCCAATTTCACAACCTACAAAGGACCTCTCATGAGTCCCTGAACGGCGTCCCTTTCACTGACCGGGAGAGGGTCCAGGCTAGCATCCCTGTACTGCTGGGTGGTCAAGGTTTCTGCACTTCACCCCCTTCCTCGACCCGCCACCGCCGCTGGTATTTTTGGTTCGGGCACGGGCCCGAGCCCGCACTACTCGGGCGCCCATACTGTGTCATCCCGGATTCCCTCTTTGCACAAGCGGAACCGCTTGTGCGATCTTTCCTCACCATGGTCCCATGTTAACCTTCAACCCTGGACCTTGGCCCTTACCCCTCCAACGTCCTTGCTCCCTCACCCAGAAATGCTCTCTTCATCCTAAACAGGGTGCAGCTGGACGCCACGGCACGGACCCACTATATGAACGATGACTGAAATGCAACTCCCTGACCATCCCAACACGGTGACGCGGACATACGCCTCAGCTTTCGCGGTTTCGCCTTCCGCCACAACCCAATGTCTTTGGAGATCATGCTGCTAACGCTGTAAGTCTCGTTTCGGCAGACTCCATCGTGACAACTCGGTTCACAACGCGCTTGATTTCCAGGAGTTTCGTGCTGCCAGACAAGAATGCGAGATCAGGGCTCCCCTCCCCGTCCCTGGCACCGAGTTCAGTCTGCAGACATTCCCTTGCAGCCCTCTACTTCTCCCTGTGCGTGCGACTCCCATCCCATCGCGTGTAATGTCACCATCGTCTCCCCATTTAAGTTGAACACACGCTCAAAGGAGACTCAAGTTAATGGCGGTGCCACCGAGATGGCGTACCGTGACAAGATCTGTGACCTCAATTCAAGACTGGCGCGCCAACTTCTCACTTTCCCTAACGCAACATTATCGTCTCCCAACATTGCTTTACAGCCCATCGCCTTTGACTCTCTGGGCGTCTCGTCGACTACTGCACCGCCATTCGCCTCATTCATGAATTAATCCGTTTCACCAGCCGCTGCTTTTCGAGCACCGGTTCCGTTCGCCGAAGTGTCCACCTACGCTTCAGCTCATCCATGTGGTCGTCTGTTGCAATGTCCGCCTTGTCCCGAGCTCGTTGCAGTTGCTGACATCTGGTTTACCCTTCCTCGGCGCCTCTTCACCGCTGCAAAGGTACCCCCCCCGTTGATGACATGACACACAGGACCCAGTTGATTCTGAACTGTAAGGCCAATTAAGTTTGTGCTTCATCGACAAACCCCGTTGAAGTAAAATAAATTAAAATTACAGGATTAACACTACCAAGGCTGGCTTTCCCGCTCCACTTACCAGTATACAGTATTTACAGTTGGGTAACCGTACAATTTCCGCAGAGAAGCAGAAATGAGTTCTTTTTTTACTGTAATGTCATTTCCCAAATTCCAAAAGTGCGCAGGCCTGTCTTTCTAATGGTCTCTAATTGATTACGGTTTACTGTAAGAAATATACCAGTGATCTGTAAGCAAGATAACATATGGGAGTACTGTATCTGTAAGCAGGATCTGGGTTAACGACCGTCGCGACGCCGTACTTTTTGGCTACGGACAATTTTCACAAATACTAGTGCTTCTCCTGCGCGGCGTTAACAGTTTTCCACTCACATCCGTTTCTCGAAACCTCTCCACATTTTCTTTTTCACCACTTTCTTCGCTGATCACCCAGACTTCTTGCGGAAAGCGGCAGACTTTCAAATGGCCGAGGCTAATGAAATGGCGTGCGTCTACGCCGCCCTCGTTCTTCACGACGACGGCATCCAGGTTACCGTAAGTTAAGCAGGTCTGCCTCTGCATACGCTCCCATCCACAGACGCAACACCCTCATTATTCTCGATCTTCAAACCTCTTGCTAACCGCCCTCAACCTTGTTCCTCGTATTGCAGGAAGACAAAATCAAGTCGCTCACCGACGCTGCCGGCATCACAGTCGAACCGTACTGGCCAGCTATGTTCGCCAAGCTTCTCGAGAACGTCAACATTGACGATCTGATCAACAACATCGGAGCTGCACCAGCCGCCGCTGCACCAGCTGCAGGCGGTGATGCTGGCGGTGCCGAAGAGGCACCAAAGGAGGAGGAGAAGGAAGAGTCGGAGGAAGAGGAAGAGGAGGAGATGGACTTCGACTTGTTCGACTAATCCGCTCATACACTCACATTGCGTCTGGTGGACGGTATTTTAGGGTTACATGTGCGCCGTTGGTAGGAGGTAGGCTGGGTAGGGGAGTGCAGGGCTACGATCCACATGTGATTGTGTGTGTGCATAGTGGTGCGTGTGGGCGCAGTTAGTGCGGTGCTTGTAAATCGGAATGTTGTCGGCCTGATTGCGTGTTAATGCAGTAGCCAGACTCGAGGAATGCGTGCGCGCCTGCGGCCTCTGCTAACACTGTTGCCGTAGTGCTTTCTATTCGCGCCTATTCTTTTGCATCGAGCTTTTGCGCATCGTATGAATACTGCTGTCTGCGAGTTGTGAGTAGTGCGTTAAATTATACGTGCAGGGATGAGAGGACCGCGTTCAGAACGATTATCGCTTGCAGTTTAGGAAGCGTAATGCAGTGGACTAACTCAACTTGTACTAGAAGATCCACTAGCTTGTGGCGGTCTGCAGCAACAGCTTCCCGGGGTGCATCCCTTCTGAATTTAGGAGTCTAGAATCTAGCCAAGAATTGATGGCCAACGAAAAGGACTTTGTGCTTTTTCAGAAGTTAACCCTCGGTAACCAAAATACCAGCGCACCTGCGGAACGAGGATTTACATGCGGCACTTCAAATTTACATGCGGCACTTCAAATTGATCTCTTTGCCGCATGAGCAATGTTTACGATAAGGATGAGCTGTTCCGTGTAAAATTACGAGTGCCTGCATAAGCGAATAACGCCAATGCTCTTTCACTCAGGAGTAAACCATGAGTTGAGATGTGACAACATCCGACTATGCCGAATCATGCAGGAGCTCGAAAACGTCTTCTCGGTTCTGCCGCCATTTGGATGATTCGCTCTAGAGCTAGCAAATAGCTTGCTTTGAAGATCCTCAGCTTGGCAATGGTTTTGCCTTCTGTTTCCGCGAAATCTGCGTTGTCAATTCCATCTCCTCCCTCAATCTTCGGAATACGCGAGGTGGGAGTGCCAACATGGACATCTGTGGATTCATATTACCGAATGCAACAGAGGCATGGCTTCCAAAATTTTGTACAAACATATTTGATTTGCAATTTTTTTATAGAAAATATTTGAAGTTTTTCAACGACGTCGGAAAATACGCCAAGCTTTACACATATATGGGTTGAACCAAACCGCTGGTCGTAACGAGCAACCAAAGGATTGACCTTCTCGCCACAAAGCTTCTACTAGGCCTTCGATTAGTCACGCCTGCACTCCCTGAAACTGCTTCCAGCCATACAAGTCACAGCACTTAAATTTTTCAGAGCGTTCCACTTCCCAATTCACCGTTACACTAACAATGAAGTACAAGTGTGGCGTACGTGAACAAATCACTCGTCATGCGCTCTGCCGAACTTCATATCGCTACTCCCGGATGAACTAACCTCACTGTTTCTTGTGCATGTTCTTGTGTCCCGAAATACAGGGCTGTGGCCAAGTCGTGGAAGTGCCGCCTTCTGCGCCAGTTAAATGCAACTCATGCGGCAGTCGCATCTTGTGGAAGTTGCGGACGACTCGCATTGTGCAATACGAAGCACGTTGATGGCCTGAGAAGGAATACTGTCGTTATTGGAAGCGGTTGTGGGAAGACAAAACAGGAAACGCAGATTCGGGCAACACGTGGGGGGCGTGTTTTGAACATAGAGGATATAGCAGCAGGTGGGAGGAACGACAGTCAGTGTTTTCTATTACTGCTGCAGGCTCGTTCATTCTACAGGTTGCTGACTGGGATCGGGTTTGAAATGTACGGGTGATTGGAACATCCGATTCCAGAAGTTGTGACGTCTTGGCTGCATGGTTAAGTTGAGGAGGTATGTGTCAAATCATCCGAAAAGGAAGTTTATATTCACTCTTGAGGACAGTTTTCCGATAAACGGTTCACTAGTTTTTGTCAAAGGACTTTGAACTCGGTGTGGCTGTACTAGGCAAGGATTACTCTCGGAACAAAGCGGGGCATCACAAAGGATCTTTACTCATTACTTATCTTGAGTGTGCACCGAATGACCGACTATTCAGTTAAGAACTAACTGGATGGACCAAATCGGTCACGTGCAGTGCGGCGCGCGATATGATGGCCATAGCCACCGACGACCACAAAGTGCAACTGATACGCTGGTACATGCGTGTGCGAATCGTAGCGTCCGAGGTGTGGCATTTCCTGGCTACACGCGGTACAAATGCTTCGATGAATAATGCGGGCTCCGGAGAAGGGGCACCGAGGGAGTCGAAAACCAGAGGCTGCAATCGGAAACCTGGGTCGCGGGAGGACAGGGAGGGGGCACCAGGTGCCTTGGCAGCTTGTGCTGTAGGTCCTGGACCTTGCGTTGGTGAGTGAGGGCGGCAGCCCTACCGGCGACTTTCGTCGCCTCGGTGATTGAGGACTGCTTGAACGGGGACGTCACGGCGACGTCGCTTGCGATGGGTCGGTCTGGTAGGCCAGCTCCAGTGTCACGGGGGCTTGCACGAGGAGAATGTTGGCAGGCCTGTAGTCCGTACCGGGGAGGAGATTCCCAACTTCAAACTCGTAGTCAAGGCGGGCGGCGCGGAAAACGTCCCACGCGAACACGTTGCGAACGGAGTTGTGGCGGCGAATGCGTCCAAACTCTGAGACTCAGCGGTCGGCGGCATGGTTACCGTGGACATCCATGTCCTGCTGGCAGTGGTGGCATTTCAAGGGCACGGAGTCTGTGTAGACTGGGAGACCGAGGTGCCTGCGCAGCATGATGCTCCAGTGCTGTGATGACACCTTCGTCGCGGTGGTGGGATGGGCATATCGGAACGCCGCAGCACCGGTGTGACGGAAGGCCAATCCCGAATCCGGTGACGTGTGGACATCTCGGAGTGGCAGCTGGGGCGAGGCACCCTCTTCCATAGGTCGTTCTCCCAAAACTTCTTTACCCTGGCCTCTCTCGTGCCCGATTTAGATGAGATTGCAGGTTGACGGGCATAGCAGCAAGGGAGGCGGGGTCAAAGACGCCTAGGTCGGTGGCAACGGATCCCCTTGGATCTGGCGGACGAAATTGCGCAGGGGCCAGCGTGCCTGGTTGACCAGGAAGGATCGATCACCACGTGCCTGATTCCCAAGTACGGCGACGGAGCGGGGTGTAGCGTAGTCGGCTGTGCGTAAGCGGGCGGGGCAGCGTCCAGAGTGCTGGCGGCGACAGCCGCGTATAGTGCGGGTCCAATCCTAAAGAACTAGTGCTCCCCAAGACGAAGGGGGAGACATGCTTGTTCCCAGCGCCGTAGGCGGATCGCTGCAGGGAGTCAAACTCCGCTGCAGGCTCCGCTGCGTGCTGAGGGTCAGCAGAAACGCGTGAAGCACCCGGCATGCGAAGGCACATAGGCGGTGCATGTGGAAGCGGGCCCTGAGGTCTCGGACCCCTTTCAGCAACGCAAGGGTGCGACGACACCCCTCTACCTTGCTGCGTAGGAAGGTCTTCGTGAAGGCAGCCATACCCAACGGGGCCCCGAGGTGCTCGAAACCGTCGCCGGCGCATTCTGCAAGCGGAAACCCGACCAGGAAAGCAGCGCGGTCAACTGGCGAAGTGTGCGGCCAGGAGATGCGGGTCTTATGCGGTTTTATAAACAGACCGTAAGACGGGCCGTAGAGCGCGAGGGACCGCAGTGCTCGACGTAGACCATCCAGTGACCAATTATTGTACCGTCGTCGGCGTACCACTGATTCAAAATGATACCCTCCTCATCGGCGACCCGCCGGATGAGCGGTTGTATCGTTAACGCGAAAAGCAGCATACTCGCAGGATCCCCTTGCTGGGTTCCCTGGGCGCTGGAAAGAATCGTCTGCTCCCGATTTGGGACGATTAGCGGTGGTCGGGAGCGACCATACACCATGTTTGCTAATCGGGCAAGTGAGGGGGCACGGGATGGCAGCATGTCCAGCATTGCTTGCCAATCAACGCAGTTGAATGCGTTTCGGGCATCGATGAGGACGGTGGCAACGTTTGGGTCCGATGACCCCTTCGCAGCAAAGTGCGCACGTCATGGAGGATAGCATCCATGCCGGCCTTGATGCCATTTGCGGTTTGGAAGGGGAACAAAAATGCACGGGAGTCATCAGTAGCCGACGGGAGCTGCGTCTTCGTGACCAGGCGCCGGAGGACAGACCGACCGCGATGGGACGGATCTTCCCAGGCTTGGGCTGCAGGGGAAGGAGGGTCGCTACGGAGAGCAGGGGAAGAACCGAATCGGGGAGGTCTCCCTTTGCTATGCGATTGACCAGCTTCGTCAAAACTCCGATGCCAATGACACCAGCCTCGCGGCTAAGAGAGGTCTTAGCAAGCAGGTGGAACCACCTCGAGGGCGTCCGGTCCGGACCCGCTGTGGTATCCCGCGGGATGCGACGCGCAGCCTGCGCAACAGCGGCTTCCGTGACTCGCGGGGTGGCGGGAGGCGTTCCTCGGAAAGCGAGACTGTGGGCTGTGGCGGTGAAGAAACGGTCCCTACTGACAAGCTGCTCTTCCTCGCCTCTGGTGGTTTCCAAACCGAGCAGCCTCCCCTGCACCATTCAAGTGGCAGGTCCAAATGTAGATGATGGCTAAAGTTCCCAGCCCAACCTAAACAGAATGTAAGTACAGTATTGTCCTGTTGTGTGATCCGCAGTTTAAATCGACTGAAAAAAGAAAAATATGTATTGTTTCAAAAGTGGCCATGCCGCTCTTACCAATAACCGTTGTTACCGTAATGATCGCTATCTTAAGACGTTCAAATCATTGAACGTCTTATTTCGCTTGACCTTCCATTCGCCCCGCAGCACTCGCCATGTCCTCTGCTTAGAAATATTCCTTGCAAAGTGTCATCACCTCGACCCAATTGCAAACAAATTCGTCTCCTCACAATGCAACATGACAATGCCGAGCCTTCACCTTTGGATGGCTTACCTATTTGGGTAAGTGATGTGCACCAGGTCTGGCCCACTTTGCGTATCGCGAAATCCGTCCCCCTGAGTCGCCTCGAGTGGCTCTGGATGTCTCGTGGCGTCTCTATTCGTGATTCGTCGTCCTCTGCTCGTGCTGTTTTCGAAGTGTCCAATGCAAAATCCCCTACAGCTCAACTTCCCTCTCGCTTTCCACATGATTGGTATCGCAATCCCTACGTCTTCATGCTTGTCACCACCTTGAAAGACTTCGATTGGGCAAGGGAGTCTGGATGGAATCGGGTTCGGTCGTTTGTGGAAGAATGTCGAGAAAAAATGAAGGAGTATTTAGTTTTGTTGGCGGCGACAGATGGTGATTTAGACCGTCATCGCAGAGTTTTAGAAAGACTCAGGGCTGAGGTGAATGGCGCAGCGAGGGGCAGGGAGCATTTGGTGGTAGTCCCGCCAGCCTTGAAAGGCCAAGAACTGCGACCGATTACCCATTTGCATCATTCCGCAGCACATCAGGATTTGTTGGTCCGATTAAGAGAATGTGCGAGAGAAGGCGCGGAAGCAAGGGTCAGGGCGTATGCGGAGGAAGTCGAGAAGAACTATGTCAATAGAGCTTCCCCAGGCTGGTCTTTTGGTGAGTTCTTTGCCCTGAAGGAGGCATGGCATTTGTCTTCGTGCAGCTGGGAAGGAGGGACTTGGCACTAAAATATTACGATGAGCTGCAAGCCTTAATGAATGAAAGGGAGGACGTGGAGAAAATGGTGTTTTGTGATCAGGCAGCTACGGAAGCGGCTATTGCAGTCGGCAATCCGTGCAAGAGAGACTGCAGGTCGTTGTTGATAGCCGCCTCAATTACAGAGATTGACTTGAGGATATACGTATTTGCGAGACAGCTTTGGCTGCTGCTGAAGGACAGAAAGTTTTCGACTATTGCGGAGCGAGGACTTAAGTTTGTGACCGCTGTGTCGAGACGCTGCGCGGAGGAGGCCCTCAGTGACGGGGGTACAGTTTCAGGGGTATTCCGTGACGAGTGGGTGTTTTCTACATCGAGACTGCTTGCGTCAACCTTAACCCCAGCGATACCATCTCCGACAGAGGCGGAAAATGAGCTGTCGGCGCAGCTGAGTGGTCCTCGAGAGCGACACACAGCTCGACTGATTGCAGGCTTTCATGTTCACGCGCTAAAAGCCCTTATTGGGCTTGCGCATGTAACAATGCCTGGCGTTCTTTCACCGGCAGAGAGCGACGTCCCAGATGATTTTGCTAGCATGGCAATGGAGGCTAGGCAGACATCGGATGACAGGCTGAGGGAGGCTTTATCTGATCCTCTTCAGGCTGAAATACTGCACTCCGAAATCGCTAATGCGGCGGCAAGTCTGTATGAAATGGGGGGTAGAGCGCGCGGTGCGGCTGCCTTAGATGGAGATTCTGGTATTGTCCGACTTCGCAGTAAGAATTACACGGAGGCTAAGAAGCTTCTTAGCGCGCAGTGTTCTCGCTTCATTAACGACAGCGGGTGGGATGATCTTCATAGGAGCAGGCGCATCGAACTTGCCCAAGCTGAAAAGGCGCTCGACCGAGTTCAAGAGTACTTGGTAAGTTGCTTAACCATGTTATATATGACAAGGGCTGGAAGAAGGCGTTGGAGAACTGCAACAAGCCCTCAGGAAGAGGACAGGCACCATTCGGAGGAGGCAAGGTTCTGGGCTGCGGAGACGGTATTATAGCCAAGCGACTTCCTCGAGTCATGAAGTATAAGGCCGAAAGATTGTTTAAAGTAT
This sequence comes from Kappaphycus alvarezii, assembly GCA_002205965.3. NCBI lineage: Eukaryota > Rhodophyta > Florideophyceae > Gigartinales > Solieriaceae > Kappaphycus > Kappaphycus alvarezii. The sequence goes on from NADL03000771.1 coordinate 265,216, forward strand.
CCGTCCTTACGAATAGCGAAACATGGACTGAGGGAGATCTGGGAACGGCAACCGTGAAAGTGAAGTCAGACATTCCCACTATTATTTCGGTTGATTCGGTAATGCTCGAATGTCGTTGCATGACTGTCAACTCTGCACAAATATACAAGCCTTCTTTGCAACACCGTGCTGGCTCAGAGGCAACCGCGATCCAGACAGATGATGATACGTCCCCTTCACCATATGGAAACACCGCTAGTCCTCGAAAGAGCTTGTCCTCTGCTCAAACGAGCGACTTTGAGCCTCTGGACACAGTCCTTCTTTCCTCTCAGGGTCCAGTAGAGATTGACACCGGTTTGAACAAAATCAATGTTACCGTCAATGAGGTGCCACGACCTGGCAAATACAAAGTCATGCTTGTAGCTTTGTTCCTAGGAAACCTCAAACTCGTACAGGCTGCAAGCAAAGCAAGTCCAATTCCAATCGTAACTATTAAGGGAGACGCACTGAATAAGAATGCACTCTCATCGTCAGCTTCAGCAATGTCCGATTTCGCGAACGGTGAAGTCAGGTTTCCAGTTTTCTTTGCAAAAGACGGGATCCGTCTGCACTCGTGGAGATTAGTAATGACTTAACACTGTATCTGGCCCCAGGAGCGACCCAATTTGTCGGCATCAAGATTACTGCGGGACCATATGGAGTGAAGAACGGGTCAAAACTACGCTACTCGCTGGGAGGCACAGCCAAGTCGCGGGTACAGGCCTCAGCACGTTTTGCCGCCTTCTCGAACGTTGCCGAGGACAACATTACATCTACCCCTGATTGCCCTTTATTACTAACGCACAAACCCCCTCATGAATCTGGAACCTTTTTTGATACTGGCGAGGCAGTCATTGGCAGGGCGCTAGACCCTAACGAAGTTTTTGAGTATAGACTGGCAGTGAAGACGCTGGATAATTGCGGCCAGTATCGAGATCAATCCGTAGATGAAGACTCTGACTGCAGAAGTTGTAGTCTTCACATTCAGTTTTCCTGCTTCGAGCTCCATGGGTCTCCAACGAAGCAGTTTACATGTCGAGCGGAAAAGACACTGGCCTTTACATGTCCGTTCGAAATAACTGCTCGGGTCGAACTAACATCTGAATGGGGTGGCGATGAGTCGGTTGCGAGGGCCGTCGGCCTAGACGGGACACCGCTTGGAGATGGTGGAACTTTAGTGTGTTTCATTCGCAGTAAGCTTCGAGAAACTCATACAGCCACGATTCACGCCGCATCTTTGGAGCTCCCGTCATGGTCTGAGTTACGACCTGACGAGCCCCCGGCACATGTTGATTTACTTCCATGCACGTTGGGGGCAGGAGCATTTTTACATGTGCTTTCGATATATTAGTCCGAGAGCAGTCGCGGAGCCCACAGCAGCGAGCCTTGGAGAGCGGAGGTGTTGAAAAGGAACAAAATGTGATATTTGATGATCGTGCTGCAGAGAGAAGATTGAATAGGTCCATGCTCAATTCCGCACCTTTGGAGAGTGAAGATGACATCGGACGGTGGGCAAGAGAGAAGCAAACCGAACCATCTGGCGAAGTAAGAATATTATTGCCACCAAAAATAATGGGAATTCTGTGGGAAGGCCCTATGATGGTGCAGAGGGAATGTCCGATCAGGTGCAAGCGGGGATGGAGACGATAAAAGAGGATGCCCAGTCTGCAAGTGAATTGACGAGTTTTGAAGGAGACGCAAGGGTAGTAGATCCCGTCAGCTTGCCAGATGATGAGGCGAGGGATGTTGTCGATTTATCAGGTGCACAAGATTTTTCAAAAACTGTCGAGATTCCATCTTCTCTGCCAGTACAGTGCGACAGCCTGGGAATTCTTCGACTCTATGTGACACTCTTCGGCGAAGAGAAGGGCACTGTGTTTGAGCGGAAGATAGATGTCAGTGCGCTGGGCGGAGTGCGGAAGCGGTACCGCATAGAGAGGAGAATGAGCAGCGTTGGGGACAATGGAAAAGTGATGCATCTTGAGTTTGAAGTGGGAAGGACAACTAAGGCCGGCAGTGCAGCAATAGAAGACAATGGATTTGATGATTCACAAAACGATGAGTTGCAATACGAGATAGACGCGGACCCTACAGTATGGATCGTGGTTGGACGGCGAAGGGGCAAGCTGAGTTTGAGGCAGGGCAGCAAGGTGGTGAGGAGCGCTCAGCTAATCCCGGTTACCTGCGGAAGACAGCGTGTGCCCTGCATTCGATTATTCACGGATGACGGACGGGGGCTGGCGGCGTCTCAGTATGAAAACGTGAACGAATATATGCAGGTGATAGTGGTGCCTAATCGGAGTGTTGTGAGCGTCTGCGGGAGGAGGCGAAAAGAGGAAGGGGGAAACGACAGTAGCATGCCTGTAGTGATTGCCTCCGACTCTTTCTTCGGTAACTGAGCTGGGAAAGCTGCCGTGTAAACGGTGAAATTGGATGCACCTTGGTGCAACCGAGTAATTTGGGTATTCCAAACAAAAAGGGATACGGCGACTTTGTCATCTAGGAAAACGTTGATGAGCAATACGGAAATCTGTTCAAAGGTAATACAGCAGTTTACGATGCGGCATTCAAAGGGTTCTGCCATTGGCCAAACAACTTGCGCAAAAAGCCTTGCACTCCTCCAACATCGTCACGCTCCGCAATACGGATCTCCTCATCGTCGAAGTCGCGAAGCTGATAGCCGAACTCGATGTTGTCCCGCGGCTGATTTTGCAAGTTGGGATACAAGCGAATGGCGCCTTGCATTAGGTCCTCCTCCGCTTCGAACAGTGCTTTGGATACTTGATTACTACGGGGTACAGCGAGGCATCCGACCGGTAGCCACGGCATGTCCTCCTGTTGTTCAGATTCGTCATCTGAGGGTGGAGCGGGGGGCTGCTTTAGACGCATCCAGACTGTGTACTCGGGCATTCCGGACGCGGCCATTTGGTCGTAACGATCGGAAGCGGCTTTCCGTCGCGTTTCGGACGGTGAGGGGTCACGTGGGGTCTTTGGAGGGGGCGCAAATCCTTTGGAGGATGACATTTGGAGGGGGCATCGTGCGGAATTTGATAAACGTTGAGATGCCGCAGGTAGTACGAGGGGTAACACGAATGCCATAGAGAAATGGTAAAGGTAAATAAGGTTGGCAGCGGTGAATTGCTCTCACTCAATCGTGGAGGTATGCAGCCATGCGTCTCTTTTGGCTCGGACGGGCGGATTGCAGGGTGATTAAATGGAGATGATAATGTACGGCCCGTTACTGAATGCATTAAAGTTCTTTCTTCGTTGCCAGAAGCATGTCTGTGGCGCGGATGCAAATGTTGTGATCCAAACGCGCTGGACAAGCTAGACCACAGATTGCGGTGCTAAAGGATATTTGCTTTTTAGTTAAATTTCATTCAATTCGGATCCAGGATCAACAGAGACCCCTTGAGACTGGTAGCCAGGCTACCGCTCCGTAATCCGCACAACCTCGTTTTGCATTTCCCTGCCCAGCACCTCCCTCGAAAAGTATCGTTGCACTCGATCTCTCCCTTTCTCTCCCATCTCTCTCCCCGGTCCCCAATCTTCCTCACCGCTTTCGCAAACTCAACTGCACTCCCCTCAACCAAAAACCCCGTCTCCCATCCTCGATACTCTCACACGGGCCCCCACTTCTCACCGCGACCACGGGCACCCTTCTGCCATCGCCTCTAATGGCACAATCCCGAAATGTTCTCCCCGCGGGGTGTACAGCACAGCGAGGGACGTTTGCATCAACTCCTGTCTTTTCTCCACCGTAATATTCCTCAACAACTCGACCTTATCCTCCAATTCGCGGTTTCCCACTAGCTTTTTCAGTTCGTCGTAGTGTTCCACATTCTCCTGTATGCGATCGTCGTAGCCGCCAGCTATCACCAGGCGATAGTCGATATCGTGGTGTTGATCCCGCAATACCGCAAGCGTCTCTATTGCTAAAGCGATTTGCTTTTTGCGTTCATAACGGTTGATTGAGAGTAATGTGTTGGTCGGTGCGCGACGCGTTTGGTCAGGGATATTGACGCATGGATAAACAACCCCGGGGGGTTGTAAGTGCGGAAATGTCTTTTGATACGCCTGAGCGGTAAACCGTGAATTGCATACCACGCTGGACGCAAACCGTAAGGCAAAGGCTTCGACGCTATCAATGACGCGACGGTAAAGTGATTTCAGTTTGCCGTGATACGCATGCGGATTCAGGGTGGTTGCAAGAAGTTGGTCGGGATAATGACAGTAAAACAGAACCGGGACACGGAACAGGGCAAAGATGATCACTGGTAGCGACACAATGTCAACGATGGCAACGTCGGGTCGCTGAAAAAGACAAACGTAAAGGGCGCAATAGGCGCATCGAAGGGCGGCAAGCAGGGCGTGGAATTTGTGGAGGACGGAACGAGGAAAAGGTGGAGGGATGATTCGAACGGGGATTTGGGGGTTTGGGGGCGTGACCTCGGGAAGGTGCGAGTCGGATCTTGATGGGGAGTATAGATGGTTGGGCTGTGGGAGAGGGATTGCAAAGAAAGAGCGGCGTCTATGGTTAGGCGTTCGGCACCGCCGAGGCCGAGGTCGGGGTGAAGGAATGCAATGCGCATCGCCGTGGGTGTTCGGTGTCGAGGAGCGATACGAGGACTCGTCGTGCAGGGTCTCTTGGGTCGTGGGGATTTGTTTACGGCAACCACGACAGGTGGGATTGAGTGCAGTATGTTGTGAGTAGTCACTGTGTCAAATATTGGAAGCGGTGGCTGAACATTGCCCTTGCATCAATGCATATCATCGATGATACCGTTGGCAACGGCCTGTGGAGTTATTGACGAAGCATTATTCGATTACATTCTGCACAGTACAGCACGGTACAGTACACTCTTAAATGATGCCGTAAGACACCTCCCCGCGTTAATTTAAACAAGAAAGTACTGGTTCCAATCGACTCGAACGCCCCTAAAACACAAAATGGCACACATGAAATTTGATTTAATTTAACAGGGAAAGACGTAATCAATTAGTCCTAAAAGCGGGGGTACCAAAGTTACCCAGTTTCCTATACTGCACAGTACAGTATCCGCAACTAGTGTCTATTGGACCGTTGTCCTCATATGAGGACTACTTTTACCACTTTTTTTCAATACAAATTTTTTACCTCAGAAGGGCGCAGGAACACTGAGGAAAACCACGAACTAGCATTCGGAGTAGGGCTTACAGTACCTAGCCCCGGGCTATCCCAACAAGTATCAACCACGCACGAATCTCCTTTTCAAACAGCTACATGGCTTTATACAATACAACAAAATAATCAGAAACCAAGTTTCTAGTCAGCGATCTATTGCAGGGAATCCATGCAGGCAAAGAATAAGAAAAATAGTATACTTAATACCTATACAATGGAAAATTGTAACACATAAAACATCATTTATAAACTAAAATCCAAAAAAAAATGGATCATAGCCAGCAAATGTAGCTATACTACAAATCAAACAAAGGATTCCCACTTTCAAACATAACCTGGACCAAACAGGCAACTGCGATAAAACAGTTTCGATGAAGGGACAACCTGTGCCTGAATGGAATCGAAAAAACCTTGAACTGCTTAATAAGACTATTTGCGACTTCATGATTTGCTTGGATCCTTCGAAACATCTCATCATTTATTTTCGGCGTTGATCCATGAAGGCATGTGGAATCAGGATATCCTTTATCTGCAACAACCATTTTACCATCCAATAAATGCCTCTTCAGAATCATCCTATAAATTGTGACATCAGGATGACTTTGACAATTATATGATCTGCTGATAGATACAATATCTCCACCCACGATGCTCACCGCAATTTTATACCTTAGTCCTGAAGAATACAACTTATGCGAATAGCGGCGTGTGTCAAACTCTCCAGCCTCAACGATAAGTTAATCAGTACTATCAACAGAAATGTAGCGGCGAGAAGCAGCAGGATTTTGGAGCCATTTTGACCAGCGAATCGGTACAAATATTTTTTGAGATAAAATAATTATAGGAAACAAAGCGTTAGTAAAATTAACAAATCATTCTCTGCGAGACAATGAATCTTTTTGCATGACCACTTACGAAAATTTTGTTCGTCACAGCCAAAAATATGCAATTTCTGGATTCAGCTTGACATGTTTTCAAGAAATACAGTGCCCAGAAAAGATGGAGAGGAACTATACCTCCTTGTGGTCTTTCAGAGATCAGAAGCGAAGCCTTGTAACAAACCAATGGAGTTACTCCGAAAAACGAAATAAATCGTCGAGTGAACGTCGGCGGGGAAATAGACTGACCCGAATCTTCCCCCATAAGGCGTAATCCAGAGAAGGCAATCATTGATACCGTAATATCTGATATTGAAGTCATTTTTCGATTACTTGAGCGTTCAAAAGCGTAATATTACCAAGTTTATGGCATCAAACAACATTTTATATCAATTTGTTCTCCAAAACTCTATACTTGATTGCTTAATTAAACCAACAGCTTTAATTAAACTAAAGGTTATATTTGAATTTTTAATATTAATGCAAGCATATCTTTTCACAACAAAAAAAATTGACAGGGAATTTTGGTTCCATGTTCTAATATGTAGAGCTAAAAAGTTATAACAACAATTGCATTTTATTTAAACACAAAGATATCCTCTGAAGTTTAACTATTTCTACACATAACTTGAATTTCATTGAATCTTTAAGTTTGCAGAGAACGACCAGTATTTCATTATTTACCACTTTAATGCCAAATGAGACTGATATCTAGGAAAAGATTATATTGCTAGACAAGTTACTTGCCGAAATTACTCATACTTGATGTTCTTGGCCTTTGGCTAATTTTACTGCTTAGTTCTCTTTCATGAATAGATTAAGTTGTCATGAAGTTACGTACATTGGGAAATTTCAAAGACGTTCCAGATAATGAGCCTTCAAGATGCAAACATCAAGTTTAGCAATTTGCAAACTTCACATACTATATGAATGGTTGATAATTGATTTTACTTTCATTTTCAATAATTGAAACTTGACTAAAATTTGAATTGTATAATGCTTACTCGAAACTTTCGGCGAAACGTTCGGTCTGAAAGCATTTCAATTTAAACTGTAGATTTTTTGGAAACAATGATGACATGTTTGAAACTCATGGAAAGAATAGGTTTTTGCATTTTTGTTGACGCGAAACTCGGCTGTGAGAAAATCCGGATTCCGGGCGAAACTGAATCAAAACAGTTTCCTGTAAAACTATCGGGACGGTGGTTTGGTTTATGTCGTCAATTTTATTTAAAATAAAAACATTTTTGCATATTTAGTGTTGTTCTTTATAGTTGTTCCAAATTTTAGTTCACTCAACTCAACATTGGAAAAAATTTAGTGCAATTTCATTATCGGACCCGAAATCCCATCTTCTATGAAGGGGAAACTTTCACGAAATTTTCGGCGAAACTTTTGTTGAATTCATTCTTGAAATATACAGTACAGTACAGTACTGTTCTGTGTAATAATTATTTTTGGAGTAGTATTGTACTTTGAGTTTCAGTGCTACTGTACTGTACTGAATTATGGTGAATGTACTTTACAGCACAGTACAGTAGTACACTGAACAGTCCAAAACTACAGTACTGTATACTGTACTGTACCGTACCGTACCGTATACTGTACTGTGCAGTACTTAATAACACGTTCGATGGAACATTTCATTACTCTACTGTAAACTACAATGTACAGTGTAATAACATATAGAAATGAACGCTTCAGTGTAAGTACTGTACAGTACTGGTACATACACTACATGCAGTATTATTGCCCTGTACTCAGTCGTACTGTATGATGTACAAGATAGTTCTGTACACTACTGTATGTACGAAAATCTCCAAAATACTATACTGCAGAATACAATACTTCTTTGAAATAATAAAAACCTACATATAAGTTTTACAGTACACTAGAGAAGCGATTACAAAAATTGCGTGTCAAACAGATCCAAAACAAATAATAAATGCCATTACAAAAAAGCAGCCTACAGTATATGACTCACATACAGGTAATGCCTAAGGGCATCAATAGGAACAAAACACAAGCAAACTTATCTTTTCCTTTCCTCACTGATGTGAGAAACAGTGAACAGAAACGCAAACTTTGGCGGCAAACCGTCACGGTTTGGCACTATACAGAAACAGTAAATTTGGCGGCAAATAGAAATAACCAAGCTGTCTCCAAACGAAGTAATCGAGTCACACAAACGAAAAAAACAACTAAAGTGTGGCGTAGTCTAGTTCTAGGTTTCGCGCGAAGTTGCGCACACATCACAATTACATCATGGTACGTCTAATAAAAAACTATCGCCCTGTGAAAAGACTAAAGGCAGTTATCGAAAATTGACCGCTTGGTTTAGAGAAAGAAGTGGTGGAAAAGGAGTTTTTGGATGAATCAAACGATGGATAGGAGAAATGAGACTGGGGAAAGGATGGTAATGTAGGTGAGGGGATGAATTATTGTCCGATTCACGAGTACGTACGTGGAAGAGACTGGGATGAAGATATTGTCCGTTGCAGTTGTATTACCGACTGGAGTATGTTCCAAAGACTATAAGCTCCGTGTCGGCGATGGGATGAACGTGCTCGAGATAAAAGTTGCATAACACGCTGAGTTATTGAGCCTAAATCTACTACATAAGGCCTGGGACGGGGTAAAGGACCCTGCGGTGCGCCTTGTCACTCATGCCAAATGTTTGGGATTTGACATGAGACTTCGGGAGCACCGGGGGAGGGTACACGAAAAAATTATGTTTTTTAGAGGACCAATGTTATTTAGGTTGGGCCAATATTTCCACACGTATAGTGTACGTTAGGTTACTTGCGATTGAGGACCAGTCATATGCTGCTCAGAATCCTAGTGTTTTCTTGGCCCAGTAAACTTGTTTTGCAACCAGTAACAGACACTTAAGTTGATTGCTGTTGTATTTGTATTTGCTTTCGGAAGGTGCGTACAGGACTTTTTAGCTATATAATATAACCTGTTTACAGCTTGTGCGACAAATTGTACTCTTTTATAGTAATGCAGGAAGTTCCAGCGCCTCCCAGCGCATTTCTTGTCCCTCTGCAGTAGTTCGTGAGTGTAGTGGCCGATCAAAACAAACTTTTCAAGATTGTTGACCTCGATGAAGGCTAGAGCAGTTTTCCCTTACCAGCTTCCGCTCTTCGCAAGACTTTGTGAAAACGGCTTCATTTTGGAAGAAAATATATTTCTTATTATCGTGGGGGGTTTTACAAATGAGGGCGCATGTACAATAAGATTTACTGTACTGTACACTTAACAAAAAAACTTTTTTTGCAGTAAAAATTTCGGGCCTCCAAAACATTTATTACCTTTCCAAAATGTAACGGAAACGGTCCCCATATGAGGACAAAGTGTGCCTTATAATAGGACAGGGGAATTTTTGGTTTATTTTAATGCATGGGAGATGTGGTCGGTTATATCCACGAGGCTAATACGTTATGCGGGATAAGTCGTCGCTGATAGGTAACACTACAGTAAATGACCTTGCTTACAGGGCCGGCTCAATGTCGGTCATTAGGACAGTGCTTGGTCGTATAGACACTAGGAGTAACTTTATGACATCAGTAAAACAGGTGTCCGCTGCAGGATCCGACTATATTGCTAGCTAAAAGCTAACCTGGTGGCCCACGTCGGCCACTTGCAGCGACATGCGCGACAGAATAGATTTTGCACTCTACGAACAGATTGTGCTACTAATGCGCCTAAATACCAGAGTACGGAAAACTCCTTGTCGCGCGAGTTTTGCGCGCGACGATGAGAGTCGCTAGTTGATTGTCAGAGTGTGCTCGTACACTATACAGTACTTCTTTACACTGTATGAGCGGGAAGTGGGCTTGTAGAGGACGAGAGGGCTGCCGGAGTCTGGGAGAAGGAGAGGTAGGTTCTGCTTGGCCGACAAAAACACAGAAAAGCAAAGTAAACGGAAAAAAGCATTACATGGTACCGCATCCCAGGTCGACTACGAAAATGAACGATTCTCCGAGACTCCACGTTTCCTTCAACGGTTTCCCTTCTTCCGACGTCGCGCGCTTCCTTTTCGCATACGAGAATGTAGTTATGCGCAGGAAAAGCGACGAGGATAAGGCCCTCCAAATTCTTTGCCACTTCGAGTGCGCAGCTTCTGAGCGTTTCTTTGAGGATTTCGATAGAGACGGGGCGTTGGTGGAGGAAGCGAGGGACTATTCGACCAGTTAAGGCAAGCTTATCGAGGAGTTTGGGAAGACCGAGAAGCCGGAAAGAGAATTGCAGATAGCTATCAACGCTAGGATGGACCCGAAGGATATAATTGGCTCAGTAACGCAGTTGGAGGCTCTATACAAGAGATTTGGATTCAAAGCTACCGCTTCGTTCGGCTTGCTTCGGAAAGCAGTGGCAGAGAACCAAGACATGGTGCAGTTTGTGATGTTTAGAGCCTCTACAGACTATAAGGGGCTCAAGAAGGCAATCACGGACTTCGCGAGTGGAAACAAGACGTTTTAAGGAGAAGAAAGTCAAGGAGCATCATCTATTGACGCGTCGAAGAAGATCTTTCAAAGGCTGGATGCTTGTAGTTCTCAGCATCTGGAAAACAAAGTGGATAAGTTGGCCGACCAATTCACTGAACTATCGTTGCTCGTGAAGAAGCAATTCGACAGAACGACGCCGCCGGTGAAGACGGATGCGGATTATTTTTGTATCTATTGCAACCAGAACGGCCACGGAGCGAGCAGTTGCCCGCATAGTCCGCATAGAGATACACGCTCTACAATTTGTGGGAGGAGAGGAAATTCGGAAGCAACCTGCTGGTCCAAGAACCCTCGTGGTGATGATCAGCGAGGAGTTGCTAAGTCCCTGTCTGAGTCTGGAGAAGAGTTGAAAATGAAGAAGCCGAAGGACGATGATAAGGTCGCTGTTGTTCATTAATCTCGTAAAAAGGACGTTGTTGCAGCCGCGAAGAGAAGTGCGGAAGGGCAGGCACTCCCGAGGCAGTGGAGGGAAAACTTGATGGATCTTGGTGCCATCTTGAACAAAGCCCCTGTTAATCGTCCGTCGATGATGACTTCTGGCCCAAGGAAGAAGACTAAGAGAGGAAACCGCAATTCGAAGAAGTAATCCTGTGGAATTCAGGATCATGTGGGGAAGTATACCGTGATCGCTGAACTGGCTTCCGCTGCCATGGGAAACGAATTTCGGGCAACTATTGCGCGGGATGCTGAGGAGGCCAGAAAGATTGTTATCTAAGAAGTTGCCAGTTACACAGGCATAGATGGTTGACTCTTCAGAGGGTCGACGCCGACTCCAGATAGTAGCCGTGAAGTTGTATGGAACGGATAGTTATGCCCTTTTGGACACGGGTGCAGTTCCTAACTTGATATCTTGGGACCTCTGCAAAAGTCTTGCCCTCGCCCCGACGGAAACCGATCTTCAGGTGAAAGTAGCAGACGGAACTGTCGCCGCGGTTCTTGGTTGTCTCAAAGGAGTTCCGTTGTCTTATGGTCAATAGTTGTGTATCTAGAGTTATTAGTGGTCAACAATGCCCCGTTTGACGTTATTGTTGAAGCCCGACTTTGGAAGCTCTCCAGACGCGCATCTATTAAGCACTCCAACACGTCACTTTCTTTACTGGAGAAGAAGAGGTTGTGTTGCCATTCGTCAACGAGCCGTCCAGAATCAATGGGGGTCAGTCGGACAGTGAGGACTTCACGTCCCCCAAAAGGTCGTACGATGAGGAATCTCTCCAACCTTTGTCGTCGTCTAGCGAAAGCGATTGTGGGTCGGATACCGAACAAGATCTGGTCTTAGCCATCATTAACAAGGAACCATAAGAGTCTGATTGACCTCGCTCGACCAAGGGTGAAGTTGAGAAGGAGGTAAAGGTGGAGGTGGACCGCTCGGCTCTACTGGCTTCGCAGCTGGATTACCTCGAAGAGAAGAATCAGAAGTAGCTGGCGAAAGCTCTCAAGGAAACGGATATGATAGCTTGGAAAATTCACAATCTGGAGCCTGCTCATGTGCCGGTGGTGCATTCTTTCGAGTTGACAGACGAGACACCGATACATCCGAATACCGCCGAGGCATGACGAAGTCGTAAGGAAAGAAGTGAAGGAATGGCTGGAATCATTACGCCGTCAAGGTTCGCCTGGTCCTCTCCGGTAGTGATAGCCACGAAGAAAGACGGAATGCCCCGGTTCTGCTTCTTCTACCTTCAGTTGAACAGTTTGATGAAACCAGACCGCTGGCCGTTCCCGAAAATAGGAGAAATTTTCGATGAGCTCTCTGGCGCAGAGTTCTTCACAACATTGTACCTTTACACAGGATACTGGCAAGTTAGCATATCCGAGACTTGTAAGGGAATAGCGACGTTTTTTCTCTCGATATGGAACGTACAAGTTTGAGGCAATGACGTTTGGACTCATGAACGCTCCAGCGACGTTTCAAAGGATGATGGATGAGTTCCTTCGCGGGTTACCGTTTGCTATGGATTATGTGGACGATGTTGCCATTTCCTCTAAATCGTGGGAAGAACACATAGCTCATCACAAAAAAAGTGTTCAGGAGGATCAAAGAATCGAAGCTGAAGTTGATGTTTACAAAATGCAGCCTCGCTCAGTGAATAGTGAAGTTACTTGGTCACGTCGTTAATTTAAGTGGTGTGAAGGTGGATTCCGGCAAGATCAAAGATATTGTGGAAGCTCCGGTGCCGGAAAACGTGAATGCACTCAGGAGTTTTCTAGGGCTCGTGGGGTCTATCGACGGATCATAAGGGGTTTGCCGACAGATCATCAGTGTTGCACGCGGCGACGTCTATCAAGGAAGCTTTCGAATGGACTCCGGAGATGCAAGAGGCTTTCGAATACTTGAAGAGGAAACTGACTTCCCCTCCAGTATTGGCGTTTCCAGATTTCAATTCTCCTTTCTTATTGGAAACAGACGCCTTCTCGAAAGCCGTTGGGGTTGTTCTCTCGCAGAAGAAGTAAGAAGGGAAAATAAAACCTGTTCAGTTCGCTTCTCGAACGATGACGAATCAGGAGCGCCGCTACTCCACAAGCGAACGATAAGCAGTCGCCATGGTGCTCGCTCTTAAAACTTTCCGAGTGTACCTTCTGTCTGATAAGCCTTTCGTCGTTTATGTAGACCACCAAGCACTTCGAACCGCGTTCAAGGAGAAAGATATTTACGGGCGGTTGGCAAGGTGGATGGACTTGATGGCGGAATACGAATTTGATATCAAGTATCGTCTGGGACTAGCGAATAGGGCGGCCGACTAACTTTCGCAAAGACCTAACCAGAAGGAAGAAAGAAAAAACGATGAAAACATAGCAGAAGGATTGGTAGCGACAGTGGATTGGGCAAACCCAAAGTTGGATGGTTTGGAACCGTACTTGATAGATGTAGCACGGTTACTAGCCGGAAAACGAGTTCAAGAAACCAACTCGAAGAAGAAGGTCGCTGTCAGACGGAGTGCGAAGAGTTTCATGCTCTGGAACGACACCCTCTTTTGTCTCGAGAAGGACGTACTCCGTGTCGTGCCTCCGATCTGTCAACGCTCGGATATGCTGGCCACCTGTCACGATTATATTGGCCACTGGGACGTCAATTCATCAATAAAGTTCGTGAGAGACCGATTCTGGTGGCCTGCGGTGTACCGAGATGTCTCCGAGTATGTACAAGGTTTTGATGGGTGTTAGCATGCCAGATGGATGCCGACGTATCAATCTAGTTTGAGAGCTCCCGTTACTGGACTCCTTGAGACCTTTTTGATGGACTTCGCTGGACCATTCAAGGCTTCGAAGACTGGAAAAATATTCATTCTGATCGCTGTGGAACACATGACGGGTGGCCCATAGCGTGAGCCACGACGGATTCTACGGCCGATACGGTGATGATGTTCATCGAGGAAGAGATAATATCACCGTTCGGACCGCTAAAGAGAGTTATCTCGGATAACGCGACTGCGTTTATCGCGGCATCGGTGCATGAGTACATAAAAGAGAAGGGAGTCGAGTGGAATGCGGTGCTTGCTTACGCGCCGGTGGCAAACGGTCGCGCGGAGCGGATGATGGGAACTATCAAGCACGCGCCGATCGTGCTGTGATTCCGTGAGACCGAGTTGAAAAGCGCCCTCACGCGTGACCTCGTCATCGACGCAGAGAGCTACGTAATTCGTGACGTGGTTCCGAAGAGATCGAGGAACTCTTGACGCGAGACGCGGTACGGATGGATTCCATAGGAGTCAGTATGGATGACAAAAGGGTTCCGCTCCTCCCTAGCGACGAAAAGCACCTTTTTGATGTCAGGGCATTCCGACAACAACCGCATCAGATTCGCTCTTGCCACCGTAAGAGGACCTTTGCGCCGCGAGCGACTCGCGCCGCCTTAGTGGCAATGTTCTTGTTACTTCCACGACCGCCAGTGCTCAAACGATCAAACTGCTTCGTTCGAGCCATTGAGAAAAGAGAGGGTAAGGAAGGAGTTCAGAATGGGTTGGGTGGTCAAAGAGATGCAGGGCAGAGAAGAGATCAGTGAACTATGGGAGATGCGGTGAAGGAAAGAGGGTTTCGAATCAGTTTCAAGTGGTTGAGAATGTCTAGAAGAGTAAGGGAAGCTTCAAAAGGGCCTTGGTCCGTTGAAATGCTGAGAGAAGAGAACAGGTTGACGGAGTCTGGAGTATTTTGGACCTTCAGGCGTATACCGGCTGTTTTTCAGCACCTCCGTCGTTCGCCCGACGGAATTTGAACGGTTGAGTGTGTTGAGAGGTTTAGAGTGGACTGGGTTAGACAGGAGATGAGTCGTGTTGTGGGAGTGAGCTGGGCGTAGAGAGTAGTGATGAGAGGGCCCCCTATGTGAGGGGGGAGCTGGAGTCCGTTATTATCTTGTGGCGCCCGTGGCCCACAATGAGGAGGGGGCTTGTCACGCGAGTTTTGTGTCGTGCGACGATCAGAGTCGCTAGTTGATTGGCCCGGTGTGCTCGTACAGTAGCAGCAGCACCGTTCACTTCCCTTGTACATCTTTTTCTTACATCGCCCTTGAATGGAGAGAGTACAGTGACATCGCAGGCGATCGGGCGGGCCACAGTGCCTTCAGGAGCTGCTGGGGGGTGAACCATTATGTCGGCAGGTCGAAGGTCAGTGCCGGGGCACGAGGAGTGAGTCCTAAAGCTGGCAATCCAGGCCGGTGGTACGGGCGATACGGCCAGCGATGACGTTGCGAAGCGAGCCATGTCGGTGTTCGCGACCGAAACCAGACGGGCACAAGTCTACAGCGTGGTCTCCTAACCTGTCCATTTGGCGTTTACAATGCTCGCAGTTCCGAGGAAGCGAGTCATCATAAACGGGCAGTCCCAAGTAGCGGCGAAGCATTATTTTCCAGTGTACCGCGGATACTTCCGTATCAACCGAGGGATGTGCGTAAAGAAAAGCAGCAACGGGGCTTTTGCGGAGAGCTAGACCTCTTACGCGTTGCCGTACATCTGCGATCGTGTGTCGGCACGGGTTCGGAGATCTGCCCCAGTCGTTGCCGCGCCAGTGAACCTTGGCCAGCGCTTCCTGCTGCACACGTTTGAGGTAAGTTTGGACTTGTGTGTGTGCACCAGCAAGAGGGAGCGGGTCGAAGGAACCCAGGTCGACGGGGTAGGCCATTCCAGGGTTGTGAAGCAAGAAGTCTCGAATGTAAAGGGCAGCTTGACCAAGAAGGAAAGCCTTGTCACGGCGATAGCGGGAGCGGGTGAACGCGGTGGAGCGTGGCCCGTGCTGCATTTATGATACTCGAGGCAGCGGCGTCATCTAAGAACGGTGTGATGAGGGTGAACCCAAGACCGCCCTGATATATGGGCAAAGTGGCCTGCGACCACGCTTTGTCACTGATTTTATCGCCATGAAGCTCGGTGAAGGACTTTTCTAGCAGAGTATCGAAAGCCTCGGCAGCAGTACGAGCGTCCCGTGGGTCAGCGAGCTTGAAGTGTGGTCCACCAGACAGGCCGACGCGCCGAAGCGGTGCATGTGAAACCGCGCGCACGGGTCATTAACCATTGGCAAGAGCTGGAGAGTTCGGAACTGGTATTAAAGTAAAAGAACATTGGACAAAACTATTTATTCATCGCTTTCAGAAGCTTCTTCTCAGCCTGAACCCCTTTGGTAGCATTTCATAGTTCCGACCCAGAACAGTAAACAGCCAATCATAACAAAAGTTACATAACTGACGTCTACATGGCGGAAGCAAGCAGCCTGAAAGCGGCCGTTTTTTCAATATCCGTAATCGCTACACAATAAAGTGCTCGCGGATAGAAGTAGCTGCAACTTTAAGTGTTTGTCTGCGTATTAGACGCGAAAATGCAGATGAATCCGACCTAAAAGCAGTAGTAGGGATGGAAGAGAGTTGCCGCGAGCGGCATCCAACTCAACAAATAGCATTCGCACGCTGCGAAACGAGATCAATCTTCTCATATCTGCTAGCCGAACGCGATCATATCTGAGTGGTTTGGAAATCTTGCGCTACAAGAAAATCAACACACAGTCTCCGCTCCTACAGAGTAACCGTGACACTTGCAGAAAATTTGGTAGGACTCATTCCAGAAAGGATTAAAACTGGTTGATCCTGGCGATCTGAAGCGACGAAAATCGATTCAACTGATATGATTCTGACCCTTTTAAATTTTCCTGGTATGCTTAATAAGAATTTAACCGATTACACTATATCGAGGCTCCAGCATAAAGAGTACAAAACAATGGTTTTGGTTCGCTTTTATTCTCATGGAAAGTATAATTTATTGTAAGTTCTTGCCGATTCTGATATATAGAAGCACAAAAAGATCTTGGAAAAGTCGTCAACTGGTCGAAATAATGGGTGCCACCGTATTACCCACACTTCATTTCGCGTGTACACGAAAGGGCCCTTTCGTGCCAAAATCGGCTATTTTGCGGGCCCGCAAAATAGGATTTCTACTGTCGTGAGACCACGAGCGAGGTTGATTGTTTACATACAAAAATATCGCCCGACATCTTTTCCATTGCCTCTCTCCTCCTGTACGAGCTTCTGCTAGCACTTCGTACCGTGCCCATCGCTCCGGCGGAGATCCTTCCCGCTGCGCATTCACCCGTCGCGAATACGTTGCTTGATTCGCTGCGCCACGCTCTCTTGAGCTCACGCTCCAATCGCTTAGCTTCACGACACCATCCTATGCCAGAGATCTCATCAATCAAAATTTCCAGTCCCCTGTCGGCACCAACAAATGATCCGCGCATGTCGCCGCCGGGAACCGAGAACTCCACAGCAGAGGTGCCGTCTGCCTTCCACGCGTCAATCCCGCTCTACAATCCGGGACCGATTCTGAGCTGTACGAGACGGACAAAATCGCAATAAAAGGGCAAGAAATGTCCTTTGCTGCTCCACTCTCGGTCGCTACGCTGACGCCGCCCAGTTTCGCACCTCTTTCGCCCGCCACCGGAGCAGTCGCTGCGTTTCTCATCACTCCTGTGATAGCAGCGCCCACTACTTCCCAGCAAGCCACGCAAGCAAAGAGAAATTTTAAAAAACTTACTCCCCAGGTGCCCATTCCCAAGGAAAGGCGACGGAATATGAACGACTTGGTAAGAAGAAAGGAAACGGAGCGAGTGCTGTCGGTGGTGTTCTTGGATCGGGCTTCACGCTGCAAGAGGTGGACAACCTTCCTGGGTTTTGGAAGTTTCTCTTCCGCTTGCGAAGGAGGAATAGGAATGTGTCGTAAGAAAAGCAACGAACGCTATCCAGAGCTAAATCTCAATTTCGGCAGCCTGAAAAGGAAATTTGTTTGTTTCACCGCTGTAAGGTACCTACCGGTGAACTTACGATTCCGCCTGACGTCGAGTGTGCCAAGAAAGTCCAGTACAGCATGACAGAGCTCGCGGACATTGGGAGGAGGAGGAAACGATTCACATGGAGGATGACAATGATCTGAACAATTCGGAAGGATTACTGGCGACTCGAGAGAGCACGCCAATTTAGCAGTCTCTCAACCCTGTCTCTCGTCCACTCGTTCGCAAACTATCCTCAAGGGAAGGTCAAATGACGAGAATGTCCGAGATAATGGATCGTTATAAGATGCAGAGGATACAAGAGCAGGCCCGCAGAGGCGAAGAGAAGGAAACGAGGGAAAGATCCCTTCCAGATGAAAAGAAAAGACGCGAAAAACGGCGTGAGTAATGCGCTCGCATGGAACGCGTGAGAGAGAAAGAGAGAACACAGATTGCTCTTGATCGTGCTGAAGAGCACAGGTGTCGTGAGGAAGAAGGAAAGAGACACTAGCGTCTCATGGAAATGTTTATATTGTCATTCGCAAGGAAGTGACAAAACAAAAGGCTAATCTGTGTACCGCGTTAGAAGATGATTCGTCTCTGCTCCGAGATGTGGCATATAGGATGGTAGAAGTTGGTTAATTCCAACCAGAAGAGCACGCCAGTTAAAAAAATACGTTATCAAAAGTAGTATGAGCTGCCTTTGTTCTTTCTTTTCGTACGGAAGACGGTCCTTTAAACGGGGAAAACTTCCTTGTAGAGCCCTCATCCCCCATTCGGATGCTTTATGGGCGTCTGTTGCCTACCAAAGATGAATAACATCAGCCGCGTTATTTGATGTGGTCAAGTGACCTTGAGCAGACTTGATGAGGAAGGTATCCTGCCCTTTACAGAACGCGGAGTCTACGACGCATCTTCCCTTGGAAGCGTCGTATTTTTTTTCAGTTTATTGTAGACATTTACCCACTCCGCAATGGTTGATTCATCTATTAACCCCAGTTCATTTAAAGCACATGCGATTATGCACCCGTTCAGTGCGAAAACGAAGAAGTTTCCCACGTAATAGTAGTGCTTCAATCCATTATAAAACACGTTCTGTATGACGCAGTCTCCAGACTGCTCCAAATAAATTTTTAGACTAGTCTAATAACAATAATAGGATTTGAACCTATGACTTTTGGATTATGATTCCAACGTTCTAACCAATTGAACTATATCGTTCTTATAAGCATCTAATTTTAGTTTTTTTACATCCATTATGTTAAATCTCTATATGTAGAGTATTTTGAGGCAAAAGCTGCTTGAAAGGCTTGTACTTCTTCCTCCGATGGCATACGCACCGCAGCTTATTCATCATATCTCAGCGCTTGTATGAGCAGACGTCACCCAAAGCGTAGAAAAAGAGAGCATATAGAGCTAGTAATACCAAAAAGCATGCAAAGAACCATAGTTGACTCTCTCATGCTTCCCCAAGAGAGGAAAAGTCCTAAGCATTGGAGGCCCGTGGCCGAGCGTGGCCGTCGGGCGGGGCTGTTCAGCCTCACTACTAACCCCGCTCGGGAGTAGGGAGTGTATTGTTTGTAGTACCGAGTAATCCTCTCTTGGATGTATTGGAAAGTTTGGTGGTCAAAACCAGTAATCGTTATAAGGGCTTGATCATTTGCAGAGAGGCAGAGGGCCATAAAACAGAAGTTTGCGATTTTTGGAGCGCGCATAGTGGGATGCGGCGATCTCATCGACGAAGTGCTGCTGCGGAGATTCGGTTTCTAAAAGACGGGCTCGTCATTTGTCTCTGATTCCAATAGGTGGAGACGATAAATGATAGGAGAAGCAGGGAAGACGTGTTACGCTGTGCAGGATGCCGCACTGCGATACTGGTGGTGGTACGTTCGTCTCGGATATGTCCAGATGTCGGCTATGTGTCCACCAGACCAAAAAGAGGGGATGTCTGATCCGTGGCCATAACTTCTTTGCGCAGACACAAAATTGCTCTGAGGAAGAGAGGCATGCCTTGGTGCCAACGAATTGTGTCCTACACAAAAGGCAAATCCGCAGTGACCCAATGGAAAACTATCGGTTAATTTTATTTTCATGCAATTTGATTCCCCTCACTATTCTTCGGTGTGAGATAAAACACAGATAGTGCTCTAATAACAGTGATAAATAGTTAAGCAGTAAAAAAAATGTAAAATATATTACAAATATTAAGCCAAGTAAGCCAGATTTAAAGGCGTTCAGTGCGTGGGTGGTTGATTGACTGAAGTGAATGGAATCTAGAGCGATACTGATGACTTGAAAACGCATAAATTATGCGTCATAGGGTGATTGATTCTTTACTAAATGATAATTGATCAAGAAATCTACATAAAAAAACTACATATCCCGCCGATACTGCTACCTTAAAGGAGATAATGCAAAAAGGGGTACCATGCACTGAGTTCAGCTCCTGAAACGCAGGTGAACCGCAAGATTGTCATCAGAAAATCCTGTGATGGCGCGTATGCTAGGGATTCCGCCTTTTTCCTGAACTTTGTGCTGCATCTCGCAGGCATTACAGTGAGATCCCAACTTTACCTAAAACATCCCACCAACATGGCCAGCAATGCGCGCCCTGTGGAAGCCCAGATCATTACACCTTCCGCCAATGGCTTAGAGAAAACCATTTGGAACTCCACCAGGCCAGGGCACGCAATATGTACCTATACTTCAACTCAAACCTTTGTAATTAACTTTAGCACAATCTAAGGTGCTTGAAATTAGTTTAAAGAGCAAAGCTTTCGTTAATTGGTGTGACTTCCGAGGTCTCCATATCTAAATATGGGGGAAGGTATCTGGTTAATACCGATTACTGTTTTATACGCCTATTTAAGGAAGTTTACAAGTGTCTTTGAGTCGATGTAATGTATTACAAATTTTTGGAACAAGATTTAGGAAATTTAAGTAAGAAAAGGTCAGGTTAATTCACGTTAGCTGTATTGACGTCATTTTTCACACTCAAGAGAAGGTGTACACTTACGTACACCAGTTGTGAGTCCGGTCAGAAATGTAGTACTGTAGACTAGCAACGGAAATATTAAATGTTTTCGTACGCAATGTGCGTGGTCTGGATAGATGCCTATGACTCGCGTGCCACAACTGAGCTCTAGTTACTCCTGTAAAGTGGTCTTATTATACTTTTTACTCTTTTCTTTTCTTTCAGCTCGTCTGAAGTCAAGCGGATACTTTACTCTTTTCCCTCCTTCGCTCTCCTTTTCGTTTCTTTCGCTATCTTTTCTACTTATCACGCTTTCTACGGTAAATAATGCGCAAAAATTAATAGCCTTTGGAAATGACACGTGTCCATCACACTTTTCCCGCCCGCGCATCGGCCTCATGCTCCCATTAGATATTTAGCTGTACTCGAGCGTCTGAGATCAAAAGTACAGAAACCCGAGCTTGCAATATCACTATTACAGTAGCGTATGATGGGCTTAGGGTCCACCTCCGGGCCAAGAAAAAGTCCAAAGTGACAAGTATCCTTTTTTTTAGTCTCCATTGCATTTGGCAGCTCATTGTACAGTAGGATGCATTATAAGCATACAAGGAGAGCTACAGGGCCGAAAAGGGTAGCAAAGGAAAGTAAAGTAAAATGAAAGTTTATAGTCGAACGAGGACAGAAGAGAAGCGATAGAACAACAGCACTGCTTTTTATTTTTCAGTCTTGCTTCAGTACTCCCCGCGTTTCAGAGGGAACGACAGAGTAATGAAAACATCTCTATTTATTTTACCTTGTATTTTCCATGTGTACTGTTATTTGTGGTGCTACAAAAAAGAAAAACTAAAAATAAGTAAAAATATACCAAAATAATGGAGGAATCTCGAATGCAAACGGTACACCAGAATATAGTATATCGAGGAGTCATCACATTGAATATTAATGCTTACTTTTGCACCCCCGCCACTATTAATTAGAGACATATCACATGTATTTTTCATTTTAATGCACACTACAGCCTAATTTACACCACAAGTGAAAAAAGATTGAAAGGTGCTTTTGAGAAATTCATTTTTGAATTTTTCTGTGAATTAGTGATTTATACACATTATTGTAACCCAATTGATCTCAAATTTGTTGTACAACTCTCTAGCGGCAAAAATATTAATCTCTAATCTTCTTTCGATAGTTATATATTACTCCATTCTTTACAAGAAAAGTTGCATAGAATCAGTGAGTGCTATTATAGGGATTGGTCTGCTGTTCATATTTCCCAGGTCATATCTCAGAATGTTTACGGAGTTAAATTCCTTTTAAAAGCCACATAGTTCCACGCTTAGAATGTATCGTACAACCGGTCTCCCTTTTTGACGAACCTAATCCGATATGTTTCACTTATCCGTCCTATCATATATCATGATGATATATCAAATTTTTGAGGCTATGTCATGATTTTTTTCAAACAAAACATATCTAAGACTTGGCTGATTTATTTCACTGATACTACGTTTTGAACACCCGAAAGATCTTTTAAAGTTTCTTGGGCCTCTTTAAATGTCCTCTCAATAGGTTTATCAAATAATTGTAAATTATTTGCTCGATTATTTGTACTGACTTTTTTCTGACCCACATTTCATCTTACCGTGTGTAATTTGTCTCCGTTACTAATTTTCTTTGGCTCCTGAAAATTTCGAATGAGTAATCTTTCGCTAGGGAAGAGAGACTTTAAAAGTATTCAGTATAGTTTATTTGGATATGTCTGCTCTCATTTTGGCAAAGAGGCACATTGGATGGGTTACTTTCATCCGATTTATGTTTTTTAATCAAAATTCATCCTAATTCTTATGGAAAGTTATTCATATTCTTCGTCCCTAGTACCAATAGTTTCGTCAATGTATACAAGTGTAAATTCCGAATAGTATACTTTATACCCGTTCTCGCGTAAGCAAACCGAGAGATATCACGAAATTTGGATAATGATTTTATTTTACTTCAAACAGTGTTGTTTGATTTCCATCCAGAAATCTCTACTGCAGTACAGATAATGTCAGAGCTGGAGGATCCCAAGCATTTTTCTTGGCTGCACACCGAGGTCCTTGATTTTCTCCTGGCAATTTTGAAATCATACTGCGCTTTTTAAGATCTAATGATCTTTGGTAAATGCCTGATTCATGCATCATGTCTGATTGATGCCTTTCTTAAAAGTCTGATATTCTATCAAGGCGGTAAGTTCTAAATTTTTTTGAGCAGACTCCTCATAATTCGGTTTCGTGTTTCGGATAAATCACTTTCTCAACATTGTTGTAATTTTTGTAAGAATAATCTAAAATTTCCCTCTGTATTCATGCACCCGATTACTTCAGCATTAAAGCTTATTCACTACCAAGAAAGCTTACGTCATATAACAGTTTTCTACTCAGATGATCTAGAATATTTATGACAAATCACTCGTTATATCTGCAGTCATTATGCTCCCTTAAACTCGTTTTTCGAGCCTTCAGGCTCATTAGGTATGTTTTACGGTGAACAGGGGCTCAGTAATAAAGGAATCTTTCAAGTAAAATGACTCACTATTTCTATGAATATGCTTTTGTACCGAGGTTGGAACAGCATCATGACTAACAACCCAAGAATAATCTATTCATAAGTTTCTTTAGAATTTCCTTCATCCTGTTGTAACCTTTCAACTCGGTAAGCAGAAATTGTACTGTTCATATTGAAGTTAATGGCCTTTTGTTATGCGTATAATACCCGTTACTATCTTTAATTGCTATGAGGATTGTTTTTTCATAGCATTAAGAAATTTTTTGCTTCCTGTCGTCAGCTTTCCCCTAGTACCTTACCGTAAAGGAACGTATATAATTTATCAGCTTTTTTCATCTCTATGAGGCCTTCCTTTAGTGATTTCAGGCACTAAATCTGTGTTAGTAGATAAAAAAATAAGTATGAGGTGCAGCATCGCAGTTTAGACAAGAAATATCGTCTCTAACCAGTCCTTTGAGACTATTTGTGTTATTGAGAGCCTGGGTTATATTTTTTTTGTAACTCTCTGATTCTTGTCACTACCGTATTTGGACTGAAACTAGCAGTATATATTCCTTAATAAAATAAGTTTTCTCTCATCTACCAGCAGATGGTGTTGAATCTCGAATACTGCGAAAATTGACGCAATAATACAGTGATCACCTTTGGTTCTGAGATCGAAAAGATAAAAATGTGACCCTGCATATGTATTTATCATTATACGGGGTCAATACAGCGTAGAACCCATTTGGAAACATATAGTTCCCATAGATCTTGCAGATGCTCTACACAATAAAAAATTATTTATAGAGATAAATTTTATTCTACTCTTCTCCCTTCTGCAAAAGTAAAATACCATGCAGTTATTTTATGAAGTATAAATTAAGTTTAAACTATGTTTCATTCTTGTAAAATGCCCCTTACAAATGTATTTGACTCAAATGGTGCTTGTTCATTTATTAATTAAATAATACCAATTTTTAAACAAAATTAACCGAAAATCTGAAACGATGGCGCTTTTGAACAACAATATAGTTTAATATTTACGTAAATTCGCAATAATTTACTGTGAAAGTTACAAAAACGTTTTGAGTTTGGTAACCGTTATTATAAACCAAATAAATAAAAACTTTTGCAGATCAGTACCTCTGAGAGCTCCAGTAATTTTAACCAACTTCACTACATTTTTTCTCCGGAAAAATAATATCTCTGTACCCCTGTGTGATATCGGGAAAATCAGAGAATAAATAATAGAATTATGCATTTCATTCAAATATATTTTCACGTAGTACAAAAACACATTAATTGTTTTGGGCTGTCTTTAATTTGCTATAAACTCCGATAAATATTCTCTCGCAGATATGATTCATCTTTCTTAAGTCTGGAGAGCGTGCAGGGCAGAAATTAAGATAACTTTCATCTCCCAAAGAATTATTGCTTAACTGCTGACATACGCAAACTGGGGCGCTAACTCGATGAAACAAGAAACATAACAAAGCTTTACTGTCGGAGAAGGTATAATGTGGACTCTACGACCAATAGATAGATTATTATCGTTTTTGTACGGTTTAAATCAACTAAGTCTGTTTCTATATTCGCAAAAACACCCTAGAAAAGATCAAACCCACCGCTTCAGTTTACTTTTCTAGACCAAAGCGTCTAATTTATACGAAAGCCATGTCAATACACATAAACCAAAATTTAAAATCAACTTAGAAACATTTCTCATTGATCACCAGAAGGGGATCCATGGGGGTTCACTTAATCTAACAGATATGATGGCGGAAATCTAGTCAACTTTTATGTGATTCTCTTAGAAAAAATTTGTCAAATATTAGACGAGGTGAATTTCTTCATCATCTGATGGGAATCATATGAAAATTTAAATTTGTACCTTTCTATGCAATTTTATCCGGGTATTCCAAAAATCGAGAGTAAATGCATAGATGAGAAGTCTTTGTTCGCGGAAATGGTGTGAGGTAAGCATATATGTCGTTATAAATGCGTTTATTTTTTGTAAGTTTCAACATGAAAGGCCTGAAGCTATATCTCGATTTAGTTTACATATTTGCATGCACAAACAGGGCTTCATTTACACTATGGGTAGCTAAAAAATATTTACACTGTTAACTGGGATCACTTCTGAGGATTTACTACAATCCGTTGCGTGTTTCTTGTGTCAATTTTCGAAATGAGTGGAAGCACGAAATGCTTTTAAAATACCATCTTGAGCACTGTATTCCATGTTTTCTAATTGTTGCATGCACTTGGATTTCAATTTTAGAAAAGATTTATTTTGATTTAATCATGAATTTTGTAAAATATATCTGGGTCAGTGTAATACTTTTTTGTAGGCGTACTAAAACTATGTTCGCTTTTTCTCTTGATCAGTTTTATGTGAGCAGTTAATCTAAGTACAATTTTTGATTCACATACTTTTACTACTACCGCCAAAAAATTTTGAAAGGAATATGCGGAAATATCGCCTCACTCTTATAAAATCATTTCGTATTCGTAATAATACATTACAGGCCTGTTCCTAATTATGGGCAAATACGTTGATGCCTTTCCATTGCATAGTTATTTGTAGTTCCAAACCTTCACCCTTGAGGCTCTAAGTAAATCAATCAATTTAATAAGGATAAAATATCACAAGAGATACCTCTTTCGAAAAAATAATTTTTTTGCAAGTGGCTACCCGCTCAGATCTAATGCTTCAGTATCTTCGACAGAAGTAAGTTCTTCCATTAAAATCGCACACAGAATTGAATATCGCAGTATATAGTGGCCCTC
Organism: Kappaphycus alvarezii; assembly: GCA_002205965.3. Taxonomy (NCBI): domain Eukaryota; phylum Rhodophyta; class Florideophyceae; order Gigartinales; family Solieriaceae; genus Kappaphycus; species Kappaphycus alvarezii. Next base: position 291,319 of record NADL03000771.1, read on the forward strand.
GCACAACTATCTATTGTATCAAATGAATAATCTCAGTTGGATGGATTAGATATAAAACCTGGGGATATGAAATTTATGCCCTTCTATCTACTCAAACACAAAGTAAAACTGCAGAAAGGTATTTTACAGAGCATTTTGGCTTTTTTAGAGGGTACCAACAACGTAGAATAAGTTTTACGCAAACCCTGAGCTCATGGATTTTGCAACTATACGACTAATTTCCGCGCTATATTTCTGGACTGATTTAGTGACAAACATTTTTAAGGGAGCCTCCTCTGTGATCGACATAGCTCGGAAGTTTTCGAATATTTCCATTTGAGTTCAAATTTATATAATACCTGTTCATCTGAATTCTTGCTTTGTAGCGCAAGGGAACATAATGAAAAGAAATTTTTGCACGTTAGCTGACCCATGAAGCACCATTTTATGTGAGGCATTGGCAGTTTATTGTTCTTCATTTTGCATTAAGGTTTACCAATGAACAAAAAGCGGCTTCAAAACGGCAAGGAGAAAAATACCATAAATCATTGAGGGATTAAGTCCCAAGACGGTCTGATGCTACATATATGAGCCTACATAAAAAAAGGGCTGGCATGAACGAAAGTTTTAAAGACGCAGCTTACTAGAGCAGAAACTTGGTTCGCTATACATTTTGGACGTAATGCTATATTTTTACACGCTGACTGCGAGTACAAACGCCTAGGCTCAAATAAAATTCCGTTCTGCGTATTAACAACCTCTAAAGGAATTGTGGAGAACCAAATTACTCTTATAGTTCAAGTGGCAGTGGAATTATCGTATAAAGGGGTAAAGATGTGTGGGAGTATATAAAACTAAGATAGAAAAAACATGGATATGTAAATGTTTTGAACCGTTTTACGGTTTGATTGTTTCTGACCCATGCAGTACAAAAGTGGTTGTACCAAAATTTCCTTTCTACAGTTCTTCATCTACACCTTCATCATCATTTGGATCGCATAATGCAGCCAACTAGATGACAAATATGATAAAACATAGTTATATTTTAGGGCTTGCATGCTTAAAGACAATGGGGGAGACTGTAGTTCTGGAAATGGTACTATCATTAAAATGGAAAGACTTAAGAAGGAAGCAAGGAGTTGAGAAGCTTTAAATTTCATCATTAATCAAGAGTTGTGGAGGGTTTTTGTCGAATTACATGATTTCTTTGGACAAAGGTTCTGATAATCAGGGATCAGAAAGCTTTTCTCCTTTAAATCTCCCGAAATAAAGATCTAACATGGATAGGCTCGCTGCTAATCAATTTTAATAAGTTTTTATTTAGAAATTGGCCCTTATACCAACTTAATTGCTTCTTTTCTATATAAAAAACTATTTAAAAGGGTTCAGTGTTCAGATTTTGGCTCTCTTCATTCATATTGGCTGTCTTAGAATCTTTTCTTTACTGCGACGAACTATTCATAGAAAATTATATCAGCGTAAAGATTATTCCGACTCTGACATTACTCATGATTGAGTACACCGTAAATTATTTCGTAAAGAGGCAAAGAGGCAAAAACATATGTGCACTAATTTGGAGATACTAAAATATTTCATGGTTCAATGATTTTGAGTCTGTTAGTGGGGTAAAATTAAGGCTTTTCAAATTGTCAATTAGTTATGACTAAAACTCTTTGTGGAACTCAAGCGGTAGATATGAAAAACGAAGGGACCATAAACATAATACCTATATCTGTAATGAGTTCCGCCCAATCGTGGAATATCTATTCAAAATGAACCCAATATTTTCATTACATCAAGAATTTAAAAATTCAAAGGTATCTATTAAAGAAAATAACTACCTGTCAATCTACACAGTAATGGAAGTAATGGAATAGATAAATAATTCTACTTGTTTATTTTAAACGGAAAATTAGAACCAATCACTTTACTATTTAGACATATATATATATTTAAGTTTAAAGTTCTAATTGCTCTCACTGAAAACACTAATATTAAGTCAATTTTGTTCCATAAAAGAAAGTTAAGTGCATTTTAGATTACATACTACGTTTACAATTACCACCCGCCTTTCCCTGCTTTCTTTATTCCAAGGATTTAATGGGAGTCTACGGGCTGAACAAGGTCATTTTTCTTCTCTAACATCTTTTCTTTTAATGTATCGATATTTGATTGAGAAGAAATAAGTGCTCATAATTACTTCCGCTCAATAAGATGCCATAAAGGGGCTCTCGTGTACACCATCTGACTTTTTTCAGCTATGTGGGGCTTTTCAAGCTACTGCTTCAATATTTGGATATCCATCCAGACCATTGGCTGAAACCTGTGAGAAACGCGACTCTGCGATGCAGTTCCATCGAATAGATATCCGATTATCCAACTGTATATTTTTTTCTGGATTTCGGGAATGCTTTCATGGAGCGAAGGGTAAAAAATATTTGCAGATTTGTAAGGATTGAAAGATAGAACGTACAGACCGGGGGTAATTCAAGGGTATATTACAAGAGAAAATGACTAGAAGATTGTGTAACTACTAAATAAATCCCATTCTCGGGCAAAGGGAAAAGAAAAGGATATACAATAGTATATGATACTTTGAATTTATTTTTTAAACTATTTGAAGGTTTATTCGGGTATAAAACAGATATTAAATAATACCCCCACACTGAGTAGGGAAAACTCTTTTACATGAATAAATCGAAATTATTGTCCCGCAATTGCTGACTCCTAATTGCCTGAATCGAAGAATTAAATCTACTAACTAAAAATAATAAATCAATCAGTTACACATGAACAATTTCCTCTAGTTAGCTAGCTAAACTGGTCACTATTCGTCAAAATATGGTACCAATTCACACTAATTAGGTAGACGTGTCACATCTTCAGTGTAGAAAACCATCTGCCATATTAAATCCATTATTTAATTTGAAACATTGGGGGGTCATTAGCGTGCTCTGATTCGGGTAACACCAGTTCTTTTCGTGAGATTCAATCATAGAAAAATCAATTTGGGTATTGTTTCCACTCGAATTATTAAAGCCGGACCTATTATTTGAAATTACATAAGAAATCTTGATTATTACATCCTAATTTGGTCCACACACAAACAAATTATAGCTTGGTCCCCTTTAATGAGGCTATTAACAAATATCAAGCTTTTTTGGTGCAAGAAAGTTTCCATGCTGTTAAGCTTGCATATGACTTCAAGGCTCACACGCATGGTCTGTAAAGCATAGGTTTCTAGATATGCAGGATAATGCTTCCAAAAGATTACATTTGAAATGACAATCGTGCATTATAGCCTTCATTACCAATGATTTAGCCAAAACTAGTGCTTATTGTGAAGTAAATTACTTTCCCTTTGCATTACTTCTTTCGGCTCAAAGTTGGCTTTTGTATGTTCTTACCATTTTGGTTTTGCCCTTTCGTCTTGAACTTGAGGGATTCTATGAAGCATAGCTGAAGTAATTTGGGCACTTGTAAAGAGGGATTGATCTTATGTTGATTGCGCTTGAAGATTTATATGATCTGTTAGATGGCCTCTTATGGTGAAATATATCAAGTACTCTTTTATTCAATCTTGTGTGATGGGTATACATCCACTCAGGATTTTAGGTCCATATTTATTCTACCTCTCAGATATTGTTACGATTAATTTCTGATTACTGCAGATAAGCTGTCAAATAAGAAACTTATTTCCGCCAGAGAGCATGAATGATCGGAAAAGTGGCGGATTTCGGACACTCGGAATCAAATTGAATAGTATATCCTTTTTCTGTTGGCTCTTATTTTTAATCTGTCTAATCCTAAATTAGTGACTGTTCATTGTATCAGAAAAAAAACGTTTAATCATCAAATATTGGCTTACAAGTATATAGATACCGTACATTTGTTGAATGCCAATAAAGTTGAAAAATGTTATGGGGCCCTGAAAGTACATGTCTTTCACTAATAGACCCACTAAAAGTATTATCTAACTTTAATAACATACCGAAAACGTCTCAAGAGATCATAACGGTGCAAAAAATATGCCTTAAGAGACAAAAAGAGTTGAAAAGTCGCAGTCAGAAACACGCAAATGCCAAAAAGATAGAATCATAATTTCAGACGTCACATGAAAGAAGCTTCTGGGAACCTCAGATTCGGACAAACCAATCGAAACCGTTTAGATACTTTTATCCGTAAGGGAAGGATAAGACTCCAAAAAATCAAGCCTTTGGTTTCATTGAAAACCTTTGTGGTGTGACTGCGGAATTCATCGGAGCTCAGGTCATTTTGGAACTATATATTTCAGAAATTAAATCGTGTCTTATTTTAGTCTCCACTGCCTTTTGATAATAGAAAGTGTCAGAGGTAGACATTTTTGCCAAAAAATAACAAATGCGTCTTTCTTGGTTCCAAAAACATGTTAACCATTATTTAAAAAGTTGGAAATATTGTATTTCTTGAACGGAAAGTTTTTTGTCTTGGGTGACTCTGTTTTTTCAAATACTCTTATTTCAGTATCAAAAAGGATAATATCCGACATTATATAGAGTCCAAATGGCTATAAATTGCACCAAATATATCCTTGTATTGTTAAATTAGAAGGCATAAAACAAAATTAGTATCTCCCCGATGATAACTTTCAAATTCGTATTCTGAACTTCTTATTTCTTCCCTGATTTCTCGCTCCATCCCAAAATTATGCATTCTCATTTTCTTTATGGAAGCAGATTCATTAAGTAGAACAAAAAGGACTAGTTTTATAGATAACTTGGTTAAGTTTTTTTCAATTTTTATACGACTCGCTCAGCAATTAAATTTCTTTCTTCTGACGCCTTTTTGTATTGTGTAAGATGATATAGAAATATGATGCCTATTCAAAGGATTCTAGAGGACACTTGAAATATATGTCATAAAATTGACCATGAATTCATCTACTCGCCCAACTTAACATGAAGTTCTCTATTTTATACTTTGATATTGGGCTCCCATTTTTATTTCAGAGATAAAATGGTTACTTGAAAATATTCGGAATCGGTCATTCCTTTTAGTAAGCACTGCGGCAAGCATATTATAGGTTTAATCCCGATGATAATAAAAGTAATATTATTATTACGTGAAATGTACTGGAGAGGGACAAATTGCCTTCTCCTTTCTTCTTTTCAAGATACAGCCGATAGAAATATGATATTATTTGGCCCACCACCAAAAATGTGAATAAACATCTATTAACTTGAGTACTTGGGCATATTAAGCTACTCATTTAGGATCCCAGAGACCTCATGGATTTTTTTTTGTACAACATAATGCTTTTTTAACATAACTAGCTTGAAACATATAATATATCTCGTTTAATCTCTTCATTAGGTTACGATAGTACCCAGTGGTCTGAACCCCTCATCCAGCCTGTGAATGTCGTTCAAAATAGAATCTCTCCGAAATGTTTAATTTCAGCGATAGAAACACTTTCTTATGGCGTCTTTTACTTTGCGCAAGAGCTAATTGAATTCTAAATTCGCAAAGATCCACTCGATTATTTTGATCGCTGGATTAGATTCCTGTAACCTTCCCCACAATTCTTTTAAAATGGCCGAAGAGGATCTAATTATTGTTGTATAAAAATTAAATCATTCCAGTCCAACACTTAGAGTAGTAGATCGCCCCAAAACTGGTCCGTCAACCGCTTGAATACTGTATGCTTACTTTATTCACGAAAAGGTTTATCGGAATCTCTCAATTAAGTAGTGTTTCCTTAACTGATCTTAGAAACCTTTGACGACTTTTCAGTCTAATTTCGTTGTTTTTGGATATATATGCATGTAATGTATCAGATTTCCGTCATCAAAGGCGTTATATTTCTATAAAAGTGTCCCTTTTATGATTTCTAAAAACGTGATAATCTGCATCCATTTAGACTGCGAACCTCATTATATCGGTACAAGGCAGATATATTTCAGGAAGCGTCCATTAATTTTCATATTCGTTTCAAATTGTTTTTCAGAACGCTTAATTGAGTAATTTGAGTGGACTGGAGACATCCCGCTTCCTACTTAATCAGCATATACGTTTGAAGTAAGTAATATATTAACATAAATCTTGATAATCTTTTTTAACATACTATGAGTCAATTGGCATCTTGAAGATTTCTGTGGTCAAAATAGCTCCATTACAGTCAGAATTGACCTTGATATTTTTTTATCCTTTTGGGTTATTCGTGAACAACTGCAGCTCCAGAAACTGATAAAATGTTCTGTAATGTATTCTCAAAGCGTCTATCTCTTCAGTTCGTCTGTTAACTTTCTTCTTTGGCTCCATGACTAATACACAGGATCTTCCAACATTGATAAATGATGCTTTGTATTTCTGCTTTAAATACTTACCTGTAGTATTGACTTATTTATGGTCATCTATAGCCTAAAAGTTTACAAATTATATGAAACTAGGTATTTTTTGAAAACTATTTTGCGAATTTCTAAGATCCTGGACGACTCTTGAGAATCAACTCCTTCATAGAGAGAATTTATTTTCATAAATCTGATACTGAATCAAAGAATTAGATTTATTCATCTCCATACCTATTTCTCTTCACAAAGACCGTAGCTGACTTCTCTTTGCGGACAAACTAATTTCACTGTTCTCCATTTTTAATAAGTCGTAAGCAAATGTTTTAATATTTAAGCAAAATAATTATATCTCTAAATGAAGTATGATTTGGAGAGCCCTTTATAATTATTTTTTCTTTTGTATGAATATATTACCATAACAGAGAAAAAAATAAGCTATCATGAGCAAAGATGAGTTTTCAGAGGAAATGTGCGGTTCATAGTTCTCTCAAAATAAGTCAAAGCTTGTACATTCGTCCAAAAGAAAGCATGAAAACAGTTCCATCACTACATTATAAAGTCTTAACGTAATGGACCCCTTTAATTTTTCATTGCGTCATTTCAAGTTAAAATATCGCTGCAAAGAAGCAGTAAGCAATGACTTGTTCTTTTCGAGTTTCCAATTAGTAGATAATTAGTAGAACACGAACTATCTGTAAATAAGCACATAATAATACGTTAAAAAGAACTAATTGTTCCGAATTAGCGTAGAATATAATTTAACTGCTACAAATAAAGCTGGAAGCACTTTTTAAAGACAGTTGCACAAATTAAATCTACTGGATCTGTCTGAGTTATAACCTAGGCATTGTCAACATACTATTTCCCAACATGTAAAGTAACAAACACAAGGCTTAATCATGTAACAGATATGCTATATATAGCGATCAGGGACAAATAACTCCTGCAAATATTGCTACTCTGCTCAATTTTCTATTTTACTGATAAATCTCATCCTTTAGAATAGTGGATCATTCCCTTTCAAACAAAATCGAGTGGATTTTGGTCACTACTAAGCTTTAAACTCGGGCTTTTAAGCTTCCAAAAAGGAAAGGTTCAAAAAATCAACCATTATTGCATGTTTACAGTATCCTGTAACTAAACGCATGACCAAATGGTCAGAAACAACTCCGATTTGGTAAAATTTTAAGAAAAATACATATACTGTACTAATTGAAGTAAACTCCCACAGTTTAAATGTTCACTGTACTGTACAGTACTTGACTTTATTAAGGGTTCTGAGGATTTTGCATTACAGTATGTACAGAGATATAGAACAACAATTGATTTATTGTGATTTTGTAAAGGGGGATCGACGAGGTCGGCACGTGCCCGCCCCCTTTTTAATGTGCGAGAATGAAACGGCAGTCAGGCTAACTATCCTCCCGGAGGAGGGAGGCAGACTTCTCACTATCTTTCATGGTAGCATCGCGTTGATAACGAAATCAGAGACCCACCAAAAATTCATTTCCTTCTCCCTTTCCCCAACATGTCCTCGTCATACGACGTAGACAGGGTAAGGATTCAACCCCTGACAGGATCGAACTATCCAACTTGGTCGATCATGGTCCGTGAACTCCTACGCCGGGAAGGGCTGCTAGGGTATTTGACAGATGAACCACCCGATCCAAGTGTATCCACCGCTACCACCGTCAGCTGCTTCGAATCCAACCACCGCAAGGCCAGATTACACATGGCTATTCATCTCGGCACCGATGATATCACCAATTTCACCCCTTCGCTCGTGCCTGAAGCCACAACCAAATATGTATGGGACAAGTTGAAAGCCACATACCAACGTGACAACATGCAAGCTAAGTTAAATCTTGAAGAACAGTTCTACAACCTATCCTACGATAAAGCTGATGATATCGAAAAGCACCTGCACGAGTTCAGTGGGACCTTCGTCGATATTGTAGCGCTTGGAGTCTTCTAGGAAGAAACTGATAAAGTTGGAAATCTGCTTCCTTCATTGTCTGAGTCATTTATTGCTCTCGCAAGCATCGCTGGTGCTATGAAATGTACTTTTGATCAGTTCGCAGATTAGATCAAGTCCAATGTCGATCGCAAGTCTCGCAGGTCGAAATCGCTTAAATTTGATTACAAGCAAAAAAAAGTGTGTGTGACGCGTAGTGCAAGGAAGACATTGGAGAATAGAAAAAGTAGCAATGCCAATTTTGAATGCTACTATTACCACAAAATGGGGCACATGATGAAGGATTGACGCAAGCGCCATAGGAATAGAGCCGACTGAGTCCGTGTACGTGGACGTGGAGCTCGTGGGCGTGGATTAGGGAGAGTCCTTGGTCAGGAAAGACTTAATTATTCAGCCCGGACCTACAATTCACGTATTCTTCCGAGCTTCAGCCAAGTGACTCTTGCTCCAGACAACGGGTTTTCGGAACATTACGGAACAAATGGTAACGGCAACTATCAAGGGGAAAAACTGCTTCAAGGAGCGCCACTGATCATAAAACGCAAGCAAATAGAGGCTGGAAATCGAAAGAATTTATCACTAAGGAAGTCGGGCTCCCCTTGAAGGAAAAGAAGAATCGCTTGAAATCGTCGATAATCTGGATCGATTCTGCAGCAAATGAAGTTTTCGTTTGGGACCGTTCGCTTTTCAACACTTACTCGAAGAAATTTGTAACAACCCCCGAAATGGGTGAAGGAGAATCATAAATTGCCGGGCAAGGAATTGTAACAATTAAGCTTGGTGACAGAACTATAGACTTTGTAGCAAAGCATACTCTAGGATTTAACGAGAATCTTTCGTCAATGTAGAAACTCAAAAAGAAAGGATATCGTGTCATTATCGATGGAGGTGATGAATTCGATGGCCTAACGCTCATCGACAGGAAGATTGTAGAAAACGTCTTCAAGTGCCCTGAAGTAAATGGAATGTATCCTATACTTGATGCAGAGAATAGGATGAAACTTACAATGAAGATAAAAGGGAAGCAATCAGCCACCATTTGGCACGAGAGACTTGGCCATACTGGAAAACAGAGGCTGCTCATTTCATCGATTGATTGAATTGGGATCCCCCAAATATCAAAGCAAGACCTCATCGACCACCAATGTATCCCTGTTTGGAAGCAGCAACGAGGCAAGCACCGGTATATCCTCTCAGCTACATCTCAGAAGACCCTTTGGACCTCACACAAATCGACATCACAGGGCCAATCGAACCCCTACTTTGGCCAACAACAAGTACTTGGCGGTATTTTTGGACGGTGCAACTCGATTGGGAGCCGTCAATTACATTGTTGCGAGATAATAGTTCTTCAATGCTCTCAATGGTTACGAGTAACTCGTCAAAAATGAGCAAAGGAGTTGGATGTTACGCCATCGCCTCGAACGTGCGGGAGAGAACACAAGCGCAGCAGTGTTAAATCTCAGTCCCGAACATGGAATCAAGCTCGAATACTCGCCGCCGCATGCAAGTAAGTCCAATGGTGCAGCTGAACTATTTATTCAGTAATTGTGGAAAGTCGCAAGCACAATTATTCTTGCATCAAAACTCCCTTTGAATTTATGGGCAGAAGCAGTATCCCATGCTAACTGGCTAATAAATCGTCTTCCAAAAGGAAGGATCGACATGAAAATTCCTTTTGAGATGTGGTACGGCTACAAGCCTAACCTCGCTCCAGTACTAAAGTTCTCTACACCAAGATATGCTTTCGAGCACCGATCTCAAGCTGTGAGACAGGAGAGGTTACTCCCATGTTCAACCTTTTCCTACTTTTTCGGTATGGAAAGCGATAAATACATCTAACGCCTTTATTCGCCATCGAAGGAAGGAATTGTCTTTTGCCGTACGCATAAATTTACCCTACTCACAAGAGAGAATGCCCTTCCGTCCGTTTTAGCTCTTTCCGACGGCATTTCGCGGCATCGCGTTTTGACAGAAGAGGCGCTAAGTGTGGAAGAGGCCTACAGTTCAGAAGCCACCGTGTCCCGCTACATGTTCACAATCGCAGTCAAAGAAGTACCTTTCGCTTTCAAAGTGAAAGCCGGAGACCCTGGCCTGCCCAAGAACTTCGAGGTAGTATGCTCGGATTTCCGCTGGACCGACGCTATTGATCAAGAATATGCAGCTCTGGGGAAGGAGAAACTTGTAAATTGATTCCCTTTGAAGTTTGGATGCGGCCCGTTTCGTTTCCTCGGGATTTTCGTATCAAAGACACCCCTGGAACCGAAGTTCCTGTGCTTTCCTAGGCCCGTTATTGCCTTTGTGGAGACAAACAAGTCGCAAATCGTGACTTTGATCTTGAACCGCTATACGCTCCGGTCTTACGTTATGAGACAATTAGAATGCTGCTTGTCAAAGTTTCCACTCAAGATCTTATCCTTGAGGGAGTCGATGTCTCTGCAGAATGCTTGCATGGTGAACTGTAGACACCGCTGAGCACGCAAATTCCTAACGGCCCTTCCGGTACACCTCGGAAGCCCAACTACGTGGCCCTCGTCATCAAATCGATCTATGGTCACCGAAAGGACGGTAACATATGGGAAACTTTGGTTCACAGTAAGATAATCTCCTGGGGATTCCACCAGTCCAAAGTCGACTCGGGACTTTACTTCATCAATAAGTCCTACGGTTCATTAATCCTTGCAGTGGTGGTTGACGATATGGCCCTCGCCTCGTTATCTCGATGTTTGATTAAAGTAAAGAAAGCACTGCTGTCAGACACATTCAAAGTCGATCTCCTGCACTCTATCCGTCACTTCATCGGGTGGGAAATTACGCACACAACTTCTGGCTTGTATGTCAACCGACTCAAGTACATTGAAAAGTTCGCCACAACCATCGACTTGTCACAAGTGAAGCCGCAGCCCACTCCGATGGCAACGGATTCCGATTTATCCTCCATGCACTCCAATGATGTCCCCCTAAACGCATCAGAACACGCTCTTTTCCGTTCCATCATAGGCGGAGTAATGTATGCAGCCGTTTGTATGCGTTCGTACATCGCTTTCGCTGCCTGTGTATTATCAAGACAGATGCAAGCACCTGCTGTCCGTTATCTTGTTCTTGCTAAGATTCTCGTGCGATATGTCATAGACACGAAGGGACCACCGCTGTTTTACTAATCAAGATCATCGTCCGCTCCTCTTGAGGCATATTCGGATGCAGATTTGGCCGGTTGTAGGGATACGCGCAAGTCGACATCAGGAATACTGGTCACAGTGAACTCCGCTGCTATCAGCGGTCATCAAACCGTCAACACCATGTTTTGCTTAGTTCTGCCAAAGAAGAATACATTTCAATGTCAACATGTGCGACAAATGTAACTAGGTTACGCCATTTATTTGCAGATTTTGTCAATGAAGACCCAATCGAAGGAGAACCGAACCTCGCTCCAACAGTTATTCCATCAGAAAACACAGCCGCAATTTCATTGTCGACAAACGAGCAAGTGTAGGAGCCCAACAAGCACATTGAGATCAATGTACACCACGTTCGAGATCTCCGACGAAATAACATCATTGGTATCGCGCATATCACAACAGTCAAACAACTTGCTGACATGTTTTAAAATACACCCGGCACTATAGTTGAACTAATTCATCAACCACTTCATGACGTACAAACCAAAACAGATTCAATGTAAGAAACCTACGTCAGTAGTTGTAAAATTGTGACTTTTTCTTTTTCTAGTTGAATATGCCGTTAAATTGATTTTGGGTTGATTAGTGTTAAGAAAACGTGTAAGTAGGGACGGGACGCAGCTAATGCACTTACATTCTCCCTTCAGCGAGAGTTTTTCCCAATGAGGTATTAATCGTCGCAAGGTTTTAACGGAGTTGCACCTGCCGAACTAAAACCGCGTTTGTTAGCGAAGAAGGCGCATAGCACTATTCGAAATCATCAGTAAATTCCCAAGAAGCCGTGCCATGTGTCTTGCAAACATACAGTTGAGACCTTGCCAATGAATGGGAAGGCAGGTCATTGGGAGTAAATCAGTCGTGTTGAGAAGAAGCAGTCTTCGAATGCCGTATCATTTACGGGTGTTAGAATCAAATCCGCACGCGAAGAAGTCACACCGATTTACTCTGCACAGGCACTTTGCCTTGATGAGTCATTAGCGTCCCAAAATTCTCCACTGTGGTAGAAAGAAGCCGTATGTAATACGGAGGGTCACTGTCCCTCAAATCAAAAAGTCATTTTAACGACTTGAGTTGTACTCTACCAACACACTGAAGCACGCAACAGATGAAGCTATGCAAACATTAAGTCCTTTCATAGGAATCATAACCATAAATTATAAGTTTTATTTAGGACACAAATCAAGATTACAAAGCAAAGTTGGATTTGAAGCTAATTATGCTACCCCTGTACCTCGGACAAGGCACTCAGAGGCTCAGGGGCAGCATCGGTTGAAGTTATGTTTGTTTTTTAGGTTCGCGACGCAACGAAACCCAACGCGATGCTAGTCATCCATTTCCATATGCATGTTCTCGATCTTGATCTTGAGTCCTGCGTCCTGTGACACGAGCTCTATCCCAACACATGCAACCAGGAAACCCTCTCTGGCCGGTCCGTACGATGATTTCAAGCTGGTACATCGTTTAGCACTTTGAACTGTGGTCAAGTTCAGGTGATGCCTATTTGGTTAAGGGATGGCAGTTGTATGCGCTAATTCCCTGCATCAAGCACTCCGCGGTTGGCATAAGAAGTTGTGTTGAAGCACTGCGGATTTGGTAGATGTTTCTCCCATTTTTGGCGTGGTGTTTCGGAGGCGTTGTGTCTAGGAGAGTCTTTGGGACAAGCACAAATATTTGAACATGTCTTGTAATGCGACGACGGTGCTGAGGATTTTGCATTGCAGGATGTACATAGATAGAGAACAACAAGTGCTTTATTGTGATTGGGTACAGGGAGATCGGCAAGGTCGGCACGTGAGCCCCCCTCTTTTTTACTGCGCGAGAATAAAAGGGCGTTCAGGCCGACGATACTCCCGGAGGAGGTAGGTACTTCTCACTATCTTTCAAAGGAGTGTCTCAGTAACTGTATGATCTGCGAGATCATACAGTATACACTGGTCACACGTGTGCGTAACCATTACCATAGCATGTAGATATTTCTATCGACCACTTCTAGACGTCGCTCTATAAAAGCGACGACAGAGGAGTATTGTAGCTACTTTCTACTTTCTAGTATCGAGGATTTAAGCTAGTATTTACAATAAAGTCTACTGGCTAGTGTCTATTGGACCCTTGTCCTCATATGAGGACTACTTTTAGCACTTTTTTCAATACAAATTTTTTTACCTTAACGCATTTCTTGTCCCTCCTCATTAGTTCATGCGTGTAGATGGCCGATCAAAACAAACTTTTCAAGATTGTTGACCTCGGTGAAGGCTAGAGCAGTTTTTCCTCACCAGCTTCCGCTCTTCGCAAGAAGTTGTGAAAACGGCTTCATTTTGGAAGTAAATATAGTTAGTATTATGGTAGGGGATTTTAGAAACGAGGGGCATGTACAGTAACAATTACTGTCCTGGAACTTAACAAAAAAACCTTTTTCGCAGTAAAACTTTCGGGCTTCCAAAACACTTGCCTTTCCAAAATGTAACGGAAACTAACCTCATATAAGGGCAACCTTGGTTTTTTACTCATTTTTCTTCAATACTTGAAAAGGGCCACTAAAGTAGTCTAGCTTTGGAGCAGGAGGCAAAATACTGCATGTTGCGGAGTATGACCAATCGCTGAAGCTGCACAGGTGGACCAAATGGCATAGCTGAGCTTTTGATAAAGCTGAGAGGATACCTTCGCCTTAGAGCTTCCGATACGGGCCGCGATGGTGGCCGCATACTCGTCGACCACCTTGGATGTGGTCTCCGATGGTCATCCCAGGGAATCGGAGGCTAGCGGGACAAACTGCCAGCCGAGAAGCGGGCGTCCCAGTGAAGTATGGCTAGGATTGGCGGCGAGTTTGGTCGCAAAGTTCCTCAGTTTCCGTCGTTCTGCCGCATTGGCGGCGGCGCGGGCTTCCCGGGCTCCCTTGGATAGGAAGCACTGTTGGAAAGGTGAGGAGACTGTGATGTCATACGCAACCGGGAGAGAGGGCGTAGGGGTTTCCGGAGAAGTAGTTGGTCGGGCGTCCAGTCTGGGAAGTAAATACGGGACTTCATAGTGGACGCCAGCTCTAGCGGCTTTGAACGGGTCTTTGCCGAGCACGTTAGCCACAGCTTCGCGGCGGTTCTTTCAACCGAGACCTTTGTTACACAGGCCAGCGGCATGGTCGCCGAGGTGGTCCATGGGCGCCTTGCATTAGGGGCAAAGTCTGCCTTATATGAGGACAGTGCATGGTCGTACAGACACTAGAGCAAGGGCGAGACGCCGCTGCACCCTCTTTCTAACTCAATTATCTCTCCCTTCCTATTGGCTCGGACCGACGAAGTATTTCTCGCGATCACGCGACAGGTTGAGCTTTTGCATTTTTTGTTTCATAAGTGTCTGATTGAGGACCAATGATTGGTCTATCAGTTTTTCAGGCTCAAAAGGTGTCGCATTTTCGATTCGCCTTTGACAAGAGTTTAAAGGAAGATAATTGGCTATCAAATCGTCCGAAACCTAAACACATAGGTAGGACTTTCAGGATCAGCCACTTTGTAAGGTAATGAAGTGCCAAGGAACTTCGAGGCGCCTTCTGTAAGGATACTGCGGGACAGTATACTGTACATATAGTAGTGTACTTTATAGTACAGTACAGTACAATAGTACCGGATAGTTGAAGAGGCTACAAGCAGTTTGCCGTACGTACCCTAGTACTGTACCGTGCAGTGTGTACTGTACCGTGCGCACAGTAGGGGCAGAAGCCATTGAAACCGGCGCAGAATCGGGAGCTTGAGTGTGGATAGCATGGCGTGGGAAGGAGGGCGGATGTGGTCGGGGTAGTTGGCGCAGAGTCAGCCTGAGGAGGGACACGAGGGTCAGACTAGAAGCCGAAGCAGAGGAGGTCGGCGCAACAGCGGGAACAGGAGGCAAAGTGGGTAGCGGCAGCGTTGGGCGCAACGAGGTGGCATTCTATGCTCCAAAACAGTCAAGATTATGGTTTTAACTTGGGGCTACTTACAGGGTTTCCCAAATGGTGCGTACAGTAAAAACTTAGGTACAGTACAAATGGTTCTTGGTGGTGGTAAATTATTCCGTCCGAATCAAAGACATGTGCTGGCTTTTTATTGGGATCAGAGTTTTCTGTAAAAATTATATACTGTACATATGTTAGAACAGGACACCTGAGCACTAATCTGGAAGGGAAATTATTCGTCTCCCATTGGTTATTCCGAAAGTTTCGTAATTCTGCAACTTTGTGTTTATCTCATGCAGTTATCTATGTAATCGATAGATAGATAGATAATCAATAAAGTAAAGTTTTTCCAACTATGAATACCCTTATTCTGCGGTACATGTACAGTACTGTACTGTACAGTACTGTACTGCGGTACAGCGCTTCTGCAACCACTTGGAATGGTAGTGAAAAACAGCACTAGGCGTAGATTTCGTCTCTCATCCCAGGGCCGCTGAACAGCAGCTGTGCGTGGATATTGACCAGTATCAGCAATCTGCGTCCTAGAGCTCTGTGACTTGCAAAGCACATTTCAAAGGCCTAAACACAGAAGAGAAGCTTCACGGGCGCCTTCACTTCAATACGAATTTGAGGAAACCAGGACATACCGTAGGGCTGTAGGAAATAATCCATCCTACTGGCTAGTGCGTATATGAGCTGCTGAAAATCAACTTTTGTTGCTTCAAACCATGCATTACAATCCGCCCACTACTGAAATGAACATCTGCCTTAATCTTGGTTCTCGAGAGAATGACGTTTGTCCTTCAGTTCAAGGACCGCCGGTGTTCATAAATATTCGCAACTTTAAGCTTAGATTTCCATGAAGGGTGCGGACTATTTGTATGCATGTCAAATGTGGGAGCAATTCGTCTCAGCATACCAATATGCCTTGTTCGTTTAAAGTACACTAGTTCGCAGTGCGTCCGTTTCTGACGAGGCCAAGCGTTTGGCCCAACACCAAGTGGATCGAAAGCCTCACTCACCCATGCGGCCCTACGAATTAGAACTGATTGCATCGTAACACGTTGAGTCGACACTGGCACGCACCATCTCTCCCCGATCAATCGTCCGCGCAATCTTCTGCACACTCGCCACAACCATGCCCGCTCCCGGCTATCACACCTTCTCTTCCCCACTGCCCTCTTCTCCCAAACTTAACCCGCATGGCCCAGCAGTATCCACCTCCGTACTCCAGCGACTGTTCCCGTCCCTTCTAATCCTCTGTGGCTGCGTCCTTTTCTCTGGCATGCATACATTTGTTCGCGCCGCTTCTACCTATTACGATGTGCCATCCTTTGTCATTATTTTGAGTCGCGGCATGTTTCAAATACCGGCTACTCTCTCCCTTTTGTTCTTTGTACGCTCCACGTTACCCGCGTCCATTTCTCGTTCCTCGTCGATTCTGCTTGCTCTGCGAGGAATTCTAGGGACAGTAGCGCTAATTGGAAAGTTTGGTGCCTTGGCGCGTCTACCTGTTGCAGTGGCTACATCGCTGTTTTCAACGACCCCAGTCTTTGCAATGACATTAGGATGGTTAATATCTGGCGAGCGGATGACTCGAATGGATATCGTCTCGTTGGTAATTTCAACGGGAGCCTCGATACTGGTAGGTGTTTCAGGGAAATCGTGGACGGTAGATCCAGGAGATAGAGGCGATCACGTCCTCGGAGTATTGCTTGCGTTGATGGGTGCTTTAGCCACTGGCTTTGTCTTGGTAATAATGAGACGAATGGGGGAAAGAGTGCATTTTCTGCTGTCCATCGTGTCACATGGGTTTTGCATGTCGATTCTACCAGTGTTGTTGACATTGGTAAACCGAGGGGATGTTGGAGCAACTTGGAAGTTCTTTGTTAGGCCGTTTGAAGATGGGAAATCGGGTATGTATCTGGCGTTGATGGGCGTGGCTGGATTTTCGTTCGTGGCTGCTTTGTGTCAAAATCGCGGTGCTCAATTGCTTGCGGCGGGAAGAGTGGGCGTGCTACGAGCATTCGACATCCCCATCAATTTCGTGGTGGCGTTTTTGGTACTGGGGGAGTTTCCTAGTGAGCTGGGGCAAGTGGCTGGATGTGTGTTGATAATGGCTAGTACAGTGTTGATGGCCTATAATTCGATCAGGGAGTGAGGGAGAGGCAGGAAAGAGCTGCCGAGTACATGGGTGGTACTGACAACGTCGCGGTGAGCCGTCCTTGTTGCGAACTCCGAGTGTTCACAGCTGCCATGTACTGAGAAAAACCTTGGAAGAACTCTGAAATGTCCATCTGAGGGGTTCAGCTGGCAGTTAACAGACTGTTATTAACAATACACACCGTTTGTGCAGAATGCCAATTTCGTACACGCCTCAAAGGTTTTGGAAAAGCGAATGCCACTGTAGCTGCACAACGGATATATTGAGACATTCAGTAATTCTGAAATTTAATCTGAGCCCCTAATTGCAGAAAATATGGTTCCTACAGTACTTTACTGTACTGTACAGTACATTCCTGACTGATGCCATAAGACACCCCCCAAAAGTTTTAAGTTCTCTATGTTCCTCTAATTTAATCAAAAAACTGCTCGTTCCAATCGACTCCGACGGCCCTAAAACATAAACGGGCACTGTTGAACCGATTCACGTGTGCAGCTTTTAACACCATCCCGATGTTCTACTTGTCAGACGATTGCGGAGAGGAAGGCGAAGACGAAGGAGACTGGCATTTGGACACCCCGGAGGATCCCGCATCACCTTTTGCGAGGACGGAGGCCGCTTGGTCGGACGTCCCGCGGAAGCTTAAGCCGCCCGGAGAATCTTTCCTCTATTTGCGACTGGTCTACATTGCTCTAGAAAGGGGGGATTTTTGGGTTGTTTTAATGCATGGAAGATGTGGTCGGTTATATCCACGAGGCTAATACGTTATGCGGGATGAGTCCTCGCTTGTGGGTAACACTACAGTAAATGACCTTGCTTACAAGGCCGGCCGGCATTGAGCCGCAGACATGCCGCGTTGGACATGACGGCCTAAAAGTGACGTCCGTTCCCTGCTCCGTGAACCGAAACAAGACCCCAACGGGCTACATGCACAGGTCAAGCACCTCGTGTCTGAACTCCAATGGTTCAACCGCCTGCACATTGTAACTGTGTGGCGTGACTACGGGATCGGTCACGTGGTGGCGGCAATCATATGCAATCTGCTACCTCGTGTGCAAGCGTCCAAAACAGCAAAGCGTGGTTTGAATCCCTCCGTGAGGGACCTTTCGTTCGCAATATTTGATGACTTCAGGTCGGATTCTCACTCGGCTCCGTCTGTTCCCCAAACAAACAGGCCCATAGTGAACTACCCTGTGGTACCGAACACCCCGCGCCCTCTACCTAGTGGCAGGAAGCCCTACTCTTCCACCTTGGTGGAAGCCGCCGATTACCAAACAACACCCAAAGGCGCCTATGGGCAGACGTCATGGCGCGAGTGTGGGATCATTACGGCCCCGAGGAAGAAAACTAACCTGCCTGTGACGGGACTCTACGGCACGGAGCATTAATGGGTGCCTGCTCGCTGAATGGCCTGGTATGATCTCAACTCGTCGGACGGCGACGACGTCGGTGATGTGGCTGCCGATCTGGACGGGTTAGAAGCTGGTGGGAGAAGAATGAGTAAGATGCGGGCATATCTCGTGGTACGCCCCAGGTAGCTTTGGTGGAATGATTGGAAAATTATGGGTGAATATGATAAGGGGGCTTCGATGTGGCTGTGATCCACAACTGGAAGCAAGTCACGCTGTCACGTCTGCATCTCGGTTGAATTTGCATCCGCCGGACTGTAAGCCACTCGAGATATGGCCACGTTGGCAGCTTACCGTTGCTCAAGGACTTGATGTGCGATCAGAACCCGTCGAACAGTTCTATATAACCGACAACTTGGAAACCTTTGGCACAACTTCTGGTCCCTCAAGTCGTCTCTTGTTCTCCCGCCTCCCTCCCTCTACTCATCCTTCATGGCCAATCACAAGCCGTCTTTTGTTCTTGATTTATGATGATTTTATGTTATGATTTGTTATGGATATTGTTGATTCAAATGTCACGCAAACGCAGCAACCGGTGGAAGTATTGATTTGGTTCTGGTCAGAGGATCAACGTGCATAGTGGTCACGGGCGTATGGCCGCGCTACTCTCCTTACAACTCTTGTGACGCGAACACACCAAATCTAAAGAGTTCACCCAAGCGTACGCATGATGGAACGAATGGAACCGGACAAGGATCTCAGCGTCTGGGGAGACACGCCGATCACCTCATCCAATTCCACCATTCCATTACTCCCGATCATTAACCTCGGTCCTGGCAACTCACCTGCCCTTTCGCTGAAACATCCTCTCCCCTTCGTGTGCCTCCCCAGGCCGGCCATTGCTGGCAGCGTAGTCCACTCAAGACAAGTAAGGTTGGCACCGAACGGAAGCTCTCACACTACAACCCTTTGGGGTACCAACCCCGGAAGAAGCGCCCCGCGCCCATAGCCGCTGTACAGCAGCATCCGGAGATTCTAGTGATCAAGCATTTTTAACCCTGCCTTCACCAGTTCTGTCTCGAGCAAACGTCCAACACAAAGGTTCAAATCAGTCCCAACTAATGAAGCAAGTAAGCTGCATTAGTTATCCCTGATTGCTGTAATGCGTACTTATTTAGTTATCCCTGTTGCTGTTAGCTATTTACTTTTATAAAGTGATATGTGTTTCTCTATTGTTTTAATTCGCTGTCAAATACGACTTTTGATCATCGGTAACCCCTTAAGATACCCTGGGCCCTAACTCACCACATCTTTCAAAAAATTAAAGCACCCAAACATTCACTCCGTTGAATTTGATTTGTTGTGATAGGGAGAGACTTACTACAATAGTCTTAAAATTGGACATGACTGATGCCATAAGACATTATGCAGATTATCGGCCAAATCTGCATTTATCAGCAGAACTAATAGTCGAAAATTCCACCCTGCCGAGCAATGACATCAATACACCGATTGTGCATTGAACTAATCAGTCTTTTCACAGTGTCGTAGCAAATATTTTACTGTACTGAGAACAGGAAAAATCGTATCGCAAACACACCTTACGGCATTAATACAGTATTACGGGGTTTCCACTTCAGAATCCGACTACACTGCTAGCTAAGGGCTAACAGGGTGGTCCTCTCTGGCCACCTGCAGCGACATGCGCGATAAATTTATATTGTGCAAGAGAGAGAATCTTTTACTCTTTACTTATCTTGAGTGTACAAGTAGATGACCAGATTGGTCATCTAATGCGTCCTTAGTGCGTGTGGAGATAACTCCTAGGGGATGTGCTGAACTTCGCGTTGCGCGACACTACATTATTTATGGCAAGGATGGTTGCAGGGGGAGGCCAGCCCAGGGAATTGAAGGCCAGCGGTTGGAACTCGAAATTGGGGGCCTACGTGAGGTTGTCTGAGGGCGGGGAGGGTCGAAGCGACAGTTTTCGATCCAGGTCAGTCATCTTGTTGCGGTGCGCAATTGCAGCAGCACCGCCCGCTTCCAGAGTGGCACCTCGCTTAGGTTGGTTTGGAGAAATACTGTACAAGCGGGAAAGAAAAAGGACTCATTGATCGCAAGGCTGAGTATAATTTTATTTGTCTTCTGTATTACAAAGGCGTGTCTTTTTGGTTTTTGGGATTGAGACGACGCCCATAAGTTTGCATTCGCATTGCAAACCTCAGAGTCATTTGTTTTAACATTGTGACATGACGCATTATTTGACATATCATTGGAGGTAAAATGAATTGTGATAATCAATGGTGAACAGAAGTGGACTAAGTGCCCAGTTGCACGAACGCATTGCGATCCTCGACCCTGACAGCCGTAAATTTGACCGTGAAATGGTTTTAGTGGACATAAGAAATGCGTATTCAGACACATTGTGACAAGCATTTATTACTAAGCGGTGGATACTGATATGCAACTAAACAGAAATTTCTCAACAGCTAATAGAGAAAAAAGAATTGGTAAATCAATCAACAACACCAAGAATCAATCATAAACATATTTTAATTTTAATTCATGATCAAATTCTCTTCTGTTCTCATCGCAAAATATCGGACGAAGAGAATAGTTTTGCCTGGAATAATCTGAATTACCGCAGAGGGAACAGTTGCGGGTTCTTCTACGTTGCGCTGCGAGACATTTCTCAACCTAGTTGAACTTTTTCTTACCAGTATTTTTGGAAGGACTACCTAGCGGTGGGGGGATGTCTTTAGGAATTTGTGGATTTCTTTGTTCTGAAACAAGCCTCTTGGAAGCATTTTTCACTTCAGAGATAGCATACGGTGCAGGAAACCCGAATGTAATGTTAAGGCACTGATATTTTCATGAAGTTGTCAGATACCGTTTGGCAATAAATCGATGTAAGTTGAAATAGCCATATTTTTCGCACAAAACAGCAACTACGCGGAAATAAGGTATACTTCTACCGTTCTGGCTGTAAGCGCAACAGGTTGGGGGAGTATGGTGCTTTTCTTTTTAATAACGTATCGCAAAATATTTCTATCGCTGAAATTTCGAACTGCTGCCTCCATTTGGGAAGTACCATCGAGGCAATTAGCACTTCTCTTGTACACCCTGGATCGCTGAATCAGCTCTGTCAATATAGCTTGTAACTTGGGTGGAACCGGATCTGAACGGGATAAGGCGGATGATTGATGACAGAGGGAATGTTCCCTCTGAATTAAAAAGACCCGTTCTAACATTTTTGTGGTACCAAAGACCTCATGTGATTCCGAAGAGCAGCAGAAATTACACTTTCGGCTCCTTATGAGGTTATTATCGTGTATTGAAGATTGGAACATGCGCGGTGAAGTTCATAATCCTTAAACTTATTCATATACGCTGCCTGTGACCTTGTCCAGTCTGTTTTGGTGTTCTGCACATCTCCATCACTTGGTGCATACAACGCTCTGTCATGAAGGCCATGGTCAGAACTATTCCCAAATCCAAGCCTGGAGGCAAGGCTTTTGCGAACATGCAAGGGGTCCAGGAAAAGTTTCGCATTTACCATGCACCTCTTGTACTCAATGTCGATCGATTTTTCCTGATCGACGATGGTGTTCCGTTCTGTAATATAGAACCCAGGTATCTCTTTGCAGGCTGTTAACACCTCATACCAAGTATCAAGAGATTAAGTTCCAATGAAATGAGCAAAATCCAGACACCCCAGGTGATTGTTAGTGTCATAACCTAGCACTTCGAATATAATTACATATGATCTGTTTCCCACGCAGTCACAATGAACAGCATCAGCTGTACAGGTCTTCGTTCCAGTGTTGCAAAAATGCTCCGCAGCGGAGGGAAAAAACAAGAACACCCGTAATAACGAGCATTATCATCATTGTCGCGGAGATCTACTTCCTCCTGTTTAAAATCTGGCACTTTCTGCCCCTTACTGGAATTCTTCAGCTGGCTGTGAATGTACCGTGCCGCTTTTGTCCGCTTGTCTTTCATTTCCTTCCCCGACAAAATAAACAATTTAACCGCATGTTCTTCTCCCTGTAACAATTCCGCGTAACCTTATAGCCCCGCCATATCCACAGCACGATTGGCAGATAATAGCGTACGAGCTCTCGTCTTACCGCCCTGTAGTAGTGATAGGATGGTTGACGTCGACATATTGACTTTGCCTTCATCAAGTGTGCCACTTCTAATTTTTTCATGTCGGGGCTATTAGCAAACTAATGAAGCAGAGCACGAGCTACTTGGTTCGCCGCGCATGCATTTTTGCAAAAATGTTCGCGATTGTCGTTATCCGAACGATCTCCGTTTTGACCGAAGCAACTGTTCAGATGCTGAATGTACTTACTAAGCTTCCATTTCTCATGACGCGGCTGCCAATCAAAGATTGTAGTGGCACTGCATTCCTTATTGCGGCAAACCAATCGTACCTTTTCCAACGTCTGCTCAACTTTCCCTCCCTCAAGCACACCTAAATTGGCTGTATAAGTCCGTATCAACTTTTTACAATCCCACCTTCCCTTCATTGACATTAAAGCTGCAGCATAACGGGAATGAACTGTGATGGTTTCCATGACAACGCAGAAACTCGTTCACTTCTCAGTGCCCCTCGAGCCCGGTCGAGTGCCCTTTGCCTAATCGCTTTCTTCTGTCCGTACCGGCTTTGTTGTCTCTCATCAGGTGTCATGGTCTGCAGAGACTCTTTTGGTACAAGCTGGATGGGCCGTGTTCGTGAATTCTGTTCATCGTCCTTCGAATTAAAAGGAACGTATGTATCTACACCGAATACCTTATCTTCCCCAGCGTTCGCGGTTTCTGCGAAACTCCTAATACTGCTGGAGTCCTGGGACAGGTTCTTATCGTCTTCATCCTCCTCCATTTAGTCGTCTGAGAAATCCTCTCCTAGCACTGTGTCATCTAAATCCGGCCCTGGGCTGACGCGAACATTAACTGGCTCCACTCACTCCGTGTCTGGGACCTTATCAATTCTGTCTGTGCTGTCCCCTTCATATGTTCTCCTCTCGTTTTGAAACTCATTGCGACGGAGTTCGGTACTTCTATCAGGACCCGAATTATCCTTATGGAGGGTACTGCTTCCATGTTCCATCTGAACTATTTCTCTAACAGACAGCGTGTTCTCATTTCCTTCTATGTCTGCAACAGCCTCTTCAATGTCATCATCCGTATTATCATCCATATTTGCTGCATCACCACCGAGGACAGTGTTCAAATATGTTTTATGAGAAACTAACTGTAGTCTTTTGTCTGTTTCCTACGACCCTAATCCCCCTTCTCTGTCTCCTTTCCTCACTGTCCACTCGCTGCCTCTCCCGTCGTGCAACATCCCTACGTTCCTGTTCCACCAGTTGAACCTGTGATCGACGTCTGTTATACCTTTCCTTTCGCTCTTTGGACAATGTTTGTGTCTTTTTTGCGGTCTCTCCTCTTTTTCGAAGATGGGGTTGCCCTCTTCGTCATATTTATCCCATCCATCAGCATCCAATCCATCATTTTCCACCGCTTCTCAACACACGGGCCCTCATTACGTGCAGCTTCTCCAGCATTACCCGTCCCGGCACTCTCACCGTCGCCGTTTTCATCTGTCTGAGCTTCCCCCTCTCCCGCATCCCCATACTCACCCTGTCGACCTTCTTCACCCACACTCTGCAGAGGACCTCTGCTGTCCTTTCTAGCTTCCACACCCTCCCAATTACCAATTTTCTCACCCTCAAACTGCCAAGATTCGATGATTTCACCCTGTCCAACTTTGTCACCCTCTCCACTTCCACCATCTTCAAAGTCACCCTTTTCAGCATGCCCACCCTCACTATGCCCTTTTCCTCTAACGTGGCCATGTCCAGTTTCCGCACCATTTCAAAACAATGTTTCCCCATGGTCATCGTGCCCAGCTTCCCCACAGTATCCACCGTCGCCATAACCTGTATCCCCACCGTCATCATGCACAGCTCCCCGATCCACTCGATTCCCTGGTTTCAACCCGTTGTGATACCCTGTTTCCCATCCATCATAATTTGGAGTTTCCCCACCGACGCCATGCCCTGTGTCCCCATCGTCGCCATGGTCACCTTCCCCACCGTCTCCATACCCTGTTTCTCCACTGTCACCATGCCCAGTTTCTTCACCCACACGATGTCTGTTTCCCCCTACATTACTTCTTCTTAACCCTTTCCGTACGTGAACTTCTCCTTTAAGTCATGAAGTCTTCTTTGCTTGGTTCGGGCTAATCTTGCTGCGACCCTTGCTTGTTATTCTTCCTCTTTATCTCTTCCTACCTCCTCAGCAGAATTAGGACCATTCTCTGCGTGGTGATGTTCACTACGTGCCGCAAAAGATGGTTAAAACGGTTCTTTCTACCTTGCTGATCTTCTTATTTCATCATCTAACTCCTGTTCATGCTCTCTTAGCAGAAAATCAAGAAATTTCCCCTCGTCAGATGGTTCGAAACTATACACTAACTGCAATGGAACCATGAATCCTGTAGTCGGACGGTTCTCGACTTCCTCGAACGCAATCTCGTTATTCACCTGAGATTTCGCCCGAGATAGACTTTTCATAGCCCTAATCGCATCTCGACGTTATGCAGCCCTTTTTTCCGATTCCGGTTGGGACTATTATGGATCAAATGTTTATAAAAATTAGGATGTACTGTACAATGTTTTTGTGTGTAAGAAAGATTTTTGGATGATTTTGACGCACAAGAAAGTATTATTTTTCATTGATTTTATTGTTTGGCTGTGCTGTAGACAGTACAGAATTGGTAGTCATTTGAAATTATACTTTAGAATCGGCAGCCATTTCGAAGCTATAGTTTAGACTCCGTGGCATTTTCGAGGTTGCACTTCAGAAGCAGTGACACTATGAAAGTTATGTTTTGGGATCAGCGAAGCAATCGCAACTAGATCCTGGCTTTACCAACCCAAGAATATTGTGCTCAAAACCTAAGGAAGTATCACGTTGGATTCTATCTCTTCTACCTTTCGCAGTAAACCACCGCTCTTTTGCTGCAGAATTATTTGTGCTTCAGTATTTAGTTGGAGGGTAACTTTACTCCAAAGTTCTTTGGACGGACTACTTTACTTCTAGTACATAGACGAAAGCGGCCGGCGTGCCCTACAACACCACAGCAACGAAGGAACAACGAAATAGTGTCCAAGTGCAGTTGTGTTGCGTAAAAAATAGGGTAGTTTCTAATAGTTTTTACCCTTTCGAGGTGTCCTCAATATCGGCCGGGCAAAATATGCGTCGTGGGATAGGTTATGTTCGTTAAGGTTCACGGCTACCAAAATTGATATCACCTAAATTGTCGAAATGTGTTATGGCATTGGGGTTTTCTGAAAACTATT
Organism: Kappaphycus alvarezii; assembly: GCA_002205965.3. Classification (NCBI taxonomy): domain Eukaryota; phylum Rhodophyta; class Florideophyceae; order Gigartinales; family Solieriaceae; genus Kappaphycus; species Kappaphycus alvarezii. Next base: position 317,589 of record NADL03000771.1, read on the forward strand.
TTATTCAATGGTGAAAATTACGAGACTTATTTTCCGATCGCATTTACGCATTGTGACTTTAGACTTTTCCTAATGGATATTGTATGCTTTATATCTGTTTCAAAGTGAGAAATGATAGTTTTTAGTTTCTCACAATTCATATCCACACATAACGAGAAGACACACTGTGAACGCTCAGATTTGATAATCTTCACCATCATGTTCCCGCTTATTCTCATTTGTTTTTGGTATGAAAGCTTTCGGGGTTATTTATTCATTTCATGCCAAGATAAAATGAGTGCAATTGTCACCTCTTCCCACAAAACAAAAATCGGGCCTATCAACATAATTCGCACAAGCAGATATTATGGGTCCCTTCATTGAGCCATTATAGCTCATTTTGATCATTTATATATCTGACGGTAACTATTCAGACTGTGTAAATCCGAAATGATTCCAGATCGCTTTCCTATGACGCTTCTTCCACAAAAATCTACAACTTACTTCAAGAAAATCTTTCCTGAAGTAATAAAGGAATATATTGCGATCTGACTGGATATATAGATCGCGATGGCAGACGATAAGTAAATAATAGGTTCATGTGTATATTTCAGAGCTCCAAATCCCCCTCCATTCGCGCTTGACGCACCAAAAACTTTCTCATGCTTTTTATAGCTTCTGCTCACTTTATTTTCATCCATTTCAAAAAGAAAAAACAAGTCTTAGAGCAGAACGGTAATTTCTCTGTAAAGTTTCATCATTTGAGAAAATGTCGAAACTTGAGTTTCACTCTGCAAGTCTAGATTCCTCATCGTTTGTGTGTCTGAAACAAATAATTTTGCGTTAGCGAGGCCCCAAATGCCCGGATTTTTCTGAACTACACACTCTTTTCTTCTATATTTTACAATTTTCCTCGGTTATTTGAATCCGAACATGCCTAGAACTCTGAATTTTTACACTGCAAACCAGCGAATGTTGCTCTCAGCATGGAGTATTTAACCATTTTCATCAAAGGGCTTGACAGTACTACTAAAATTCCAACTTGAAGTTTATTACACGTCATGTTGTCCATTAATGCAACATTTTTTCAGCCGGAAGTTTCTTAGAGTGTACACCGTACTTCTTTGGGGCATGTATTTCGCGTATTTACTCAATTATGCGCAATATTTCAATATCATTTCCTCCTGTCGTATTTTGTAACATACTCCGCTTCGGAGGTTGATTTTTCAGCAACAAGTTTTTCAGAGAATGATAATGAGATGGGGTAACCCAATACAGTACTTAAGATTCCGGCCCGGGACTAGAGATCGTCTTCATTGATGTAGTCCGCGTCACTAAACGTGTATATTGCGTAGCCCCTTGATTATTGTTGCTGCTGTTTCAGTACGTGATACCATGTTAGAAGTTATCCTTTAAATATTGATGTCACAGGTACAAGTTTTCGCATTTCTAGTTTATTGCGTGTTGATTGGCCGGGAACAGTTTTTTTAATGTAAAGTGGAGGTCAATTCGAATTCTGTTTGTTTAGTAGCGGATATTTCTTATTATAATTCTGATTTGGTAAGTAGAGTAAAGTAGAGGCAAGGTGAGGGCTTGAATCGAACTTGGGGGTTGCGTATAGTGAAATTATCAATCGTACTGTAATGCCAACAGCATATCTGGTTTTAGGGATCTTTTAAGATCCAATTTTTATTCATTCTGGCACACTGCTACCAGCAGACACCGTCTTGTACAGTAAGGGTAATTTTCGATTGTCACCCACCATTATTCCTGATACCGTATGCTCATCCGAGAGATTTTTAGGGCATGCAGTCCGGACCACTCGGGTCCCAACTTGGACCAGATATTTCGCAGGTGGAAGGCACTTATTGGGTCAAGTGTCGACTATACTTATCTCTAACTTGGATCTCCTGTACTTGGCTGACATTGACTTTACTTACCGTCGTATATAGCACTAACCTAGCTAACTAGTATTTATACCTACCTGGCCACTCATGCCCCGGACTAAACAGCCATCCATGTGTTGGCTCTGAACTCTACTCCCAAATTCTGCCTTTGCAGAAACCTTGCCAACGGAAACTTTGGTTAAAGCCACGTTTATCCGCCCGGGTCCCCTTTTTCTCCCCCCTCTCTATTCAATATTATACAATCCTTTTGTTTCTTGTTTGTGATATTTATTCACTCTTTTTGCCTCGGATTCCGGTGTCTATATACAAAAAGGAACTTCGTGGTTGTCGTTGGTGACAACATCCTTATCTCCAAAGGAGATATTCAGCACTGCTGGCCCTTACTACATTTTTTTTGTCCAATATTGCACCAATGTTGTCCACGGTTCCTTGGAATCGATTTTTATCAAGATTCTACCCTTCCACAAGTCCTCATTCGGCCTTAAAACCCGGAGGACAAGTGTACTGTTCAGCCGTCCAGGAAATAACCCCCGCTCCATTCCCTCACTTCTTCTCGCAGACGTCTGCGAGCTGTTCAACTGCATCGCAGGGTGCTCAAAGAGAAAGAGGGACAGCGAACTCCCTGTAAGGCTTCTTTTGCGTGTGTTGATTCTCTCGATGTCTGACGGGACTCCGTTCTTAGACGAGAACAACTGCGAACCGCGCATTGCAATGCATTGCGGAATATAAGCTGATTTTTAGAATAATTTTGTAATAAAGGTTTAGTTGAGAAGCCTCTGTATTATATGCGGGTGATAAATGTCATTATACCCATTTTACGCTGACTCATGATTCTATTGGAGGTAGTGATTTTTCATACAAGGGTTATATTTTTCTTTTCTTCGGGTACTTTGTACATTATCTTAATAGCTTTTCTTAATATTATTCTGAAAAAGGGTCTTCCATGCTCAACGCGATTAAGATGAGACTTACGCTGCATTTCTAATGGCACAAAATGGGTCTAATTTGTTGCAATAATCACTGCAAGCTTCACATTGCTTCACTGGGCCCTCGTAGCCGGGGTTTGCAGAAGTTGAAGTGATGTACGAGTTTCGGAGTATTATTCCTCATTTTCCTGTGTGCAGCAAAATGCGTTTTAATATGGATTTTTCGCAAATGTTGGAGTGAGTTTTGGCTTCATGATAAGGGGCTGCGGATACATTGAAGAGCACTATGTGCAACTTATAGCGTGTGGCTAACCCAAGAAAAAGTATTAGTGTGGTTTTGTATGCAATGAAAGAGGCTGTTTTTGACATACAGTTGAGATGTTTTGGTCGCGTTTTTCGGCGCGAACATAATTACTTCTTTTGTTAGAAATATATTTATGTACCATTCTTGTATCTATTGGCAGAGTAAAGCAGTATAAGCATGGAGATTACGAGAAAGCTGTGTTCATGTATTTAGCGGGAGGTGATTTGCGTCCCCTTTGTATCCAATCAATTCTGTAGTAAGATATAGCACACTCTGAAGGGTCATCACTGATTCTAGCTCGTCTTGTGGTCTTGTTAGCGTCCCGGAGTGGCTTAAATTTGTGATCGACTACCCTAAAGGTGGAGTCAGATGGCCATTTTGCATTGTTCAAATATGAGCTTGAGTTTCGGACTTTGAGGCGAGACGGGTACAACCCCACCGCTATGTAGGAAAATTGGTGCAAAACAATGCAACTTTTCTTTCAGAGGGCACCAGAATTGAAATATAAGTAGTAGTAGTTCCTCTAGTTTGTTTGATTGTCTGATATAGTTGTTTTATGTTCTAAATTTTAATTTGAGTATACGTGTTGTGATTGTGTATTGAGTAAGTGATATAAGTAGTTGCCTGTATAATATTGAGATGAAGTTTTGTGGTAGTTTATATGAGTAAAGCCCAACCAAACAGAATCGCGCGATATCCTCACCTCGCTATATATCCGGTCCTGATGGGACTTACTTTTGGAGTTCGGGATCGGATCCAGTACATGTCACCATAGTATCATTGCAAGATCAAATATGACTTTTTCAAGTGGCCAGTAGTGGTGATTTTCCTCATCCCTGGCGTTTGATTCCCTGGTCGCCCCTTCCCCTGCCAACATTGCTTTTATCGAGGAATTATTTCCGCGGATTGCGTCCAAGTGTGACTCGAAACCTGGTATTATCCGCCGCCGTATCTAACAGCGACTGAGTTGCACCCTCAGTTCATTTATCGCTCAAGCTATCTTGTCACGAGCCCTGATGCGCATGGATGACGAGGTACATCCAGTTAGATCTTAGCCGTATAGGTCGGACGTGCGCAGACCCTGGTAGATACTGAATGCATTAAACTTCTTCTTCTTCTTCTAATCGAGTAGATGTTAAAATCTAGCAAAAAAAACTAGCCAATACCTCCCAGATATGCCGCAGTTTTTGATGAAATTTACAACCCGGTCGGCTCCAAAATTTGTCACCCAGTCCGGGGCGATTTCTCCGAGCCTGGTTGCCACCTAGCGTTCGTTGGCAGTCTTTAGCACCCATTTGCCACCCTGATCATGGCAGCGAATTCGTTGTTCATGATCCGCCTGCAGTGGCTACTTCTCCTGGACCGAACCTGCCCTATGCGTCTATTACGGTTTCAATACACGGACTTTCGCTATTCGTACCTTTTTATTTCATGTTTCTTATCTACATGTAGCTTCCATTTTTGTACAATCCGACGATACTAAATACCACTGAGCCCAACCCGTCGCCACAAATGGTCTCTTCTAGACGTGAATTCTCACCACGTTGTTGAAAATTGCCCTAGCATACTCACGCAATTCGGTTTGACCTTCCCGTTAACTACACCAAACCCTCTTTCACCACACCTTAGCTGACCACGGCGGCCAAACCTTCCTCTTCCCCCTACATACTCACACGCCACTCCTTCAGCTTCCTCTCTCTCACCACACCGCCCCCCAGACCTTCTTCCACAGTAATTCGCTCACAACTTCCCCTGGCCTATTTAACGCGCGCACATTCAGTAGAGACACATTACGGTAACTTCATGGTTTCTTTAAATTAGCGCCGTCGTACAGTCCCATTTCTCGCAGTTCAAACTTACCGTTGATGACCATCCACGATCCACGTTAGATATCCTCGCTAACCACAGTCAGAGAAGTTGTTAGAAACATACTTCATAGCGCTGTATTGTAGGTATAGGTAGAGAATGATTCAATTACTTTCTCTTCGAACTAATCCACACACTTCGCCGCCAACTTCGCAGCTCATCCTCATCGTACACAGAGGGAGTAAGTATACAACATTGGGTAGTGCGTTATTTCTATGAATAAGTGCTTACATTCGCAATGTTTGGAGTTCAAACTTTCTGTTCATGATCATCCCATATCTGCATTATATGTTGGCGCTACTCGCATTCACATAAATTATTAGTGTACTTGTTCATTGCGCCTGCGTTTTGAACGCGCTAGAGCGTGGCAAACTTATTCCCACTTTGACAGTACTCAAGAAGCATCGCAAAATTCAAAATTTAAACCAGTAAGGGTAATAAGGTGGAGGCAAAAGCTGCAAAGCAAAATTGCTGAAGTCCAGCCCGTCGCCGACCTGTCTCAACATTTACCCTGATCTCTGAAACAAAGTAAATGCTGAGTGGTTTCAAATAATATTCTAATGGGGAATAGACCAGTTTTTATTTTTTGGAAAAATCATCCATTAATATTTCAAATTTCATGATATACCAAGGGCACTTTACTGAGCTTTACGTAACGTATCTACACATTTTCAAATACTCACTCCCGCTTCATTGAACTCAGCCTAGCCCCTGTCAGGCAACATCATGATATTAGTCAAACATGCAATCCCCAATGCATTGTTCCAATCGACAGTTACCGCCGCAGTGACGAGTGCAAAACCTAGGTCCTGCGAGAGATATCTGCCTACTTTTCGGAGGGGAGGAGATGGAAGACGGGGGCGTGGAGGAGGTGTTCTGTGTCGGACAATATTTTGCTTTTGATGAGAACATAGGGAGAATCGGCATCAGAAGTGCAGAAAACGCGTTTTAATCTCGTGAAGAAGACTACCGAATACATTTTGTTATGGAGGGGACCGTAGTAGAGGTATTTAAAGGAAATGACGGGTATATCGATTCGAGATATATCGTCGCGGAACTTGATGAGGGTGTCTATGAAACGAATGGCCATGTGAGGAGCTTCTTCACAAAGTAAAGACGCTCAGAAAACATAGTTTCCATTCGAGAGACTCGTGACTCCAAATGGACTATGGATGACTCTATGGCCAACCCTACAATTAGCTTCAATTTTCCTGCCAGTATTTAGCCCTCTGCCTAGGAGGGCATGCCTTGGCGCGCACCGCTGCGACGGTTCTCTTAACTCCTAGGTAGACTGGTGCGAATGTGTAAAATTTCGGTGCGGAGCATGAGCAGGTACAGGAGGCGTATTGATTGCCGGTGTTGAAGCTTCAGGAGCAGAATCCGAAGTCTGGTAGGACTGGACGGCGCGATGCAAGACTGGATTGCAGCGGAGCCTGGTACGTGAACAGATTAGGGCGATACTGCGTTGAAGGTGCGTCGTGCGTCTTTTTCCTGCTTATTGTTAGACTATGACGATCACGCACCTAATTTCTAACGACAGAGCCCGCCATTGTGAGCTTGAGGCATCTCATAAGGAGAAGGTGTGAAGGCATCATTATTATCCGAGTTGAATTGTTGAGGGTCTGGGTGAGGAGGAGAAGGTGGCCTAGATAAAGTAGCAGAGCGGAGCCCTTTCTGGAACGTCCTGTTTTTTCTGTAACGGATGCGCCTTTATTTTAGTGAGTTCCATGATGGGGTGTGACGGAGGTTGGAGGATGGAATGGAAGTGCGATGAGGAGCGGAAGTTGTATGGGTAGGGCGAAGGGCGGTCCACCAATGGTCAAGAGGGGAGAGGGGATGGCGATACCGAAAAGAAAAAGTAGTTTAGCTGGAAAGGAGATGGCCAAATGACAAAACCAGGTTGTGCTACCTTGTTCCTGGGACGAAAGACGTAGAATTGATGATCACCCCTGGGATTCCACATGGAAACTGTGGATAGTTTTGAACATTCATCAGTAAGGAGGAGGAAAAGGTGGTATTTCGACGTTGAAAATATCTGCGCATGGGTATGAAACTGTGTTGGAATACTTGCTCACTCGCATCAGGTGTTGGTGGATATCTAGAGTAATGGTCAATAGGATATATAATTATGAAGGGTAGGTATTTGTAGGTTCATAATGTATGCGGTGTAACTACAGTTGGGCGTTTTATGGCTTTGGATGGCCGCTGGTGCAGATTAACATTTGATTTTATCTTATTAACACTTGATGCATTTGGTCCAATATATACTAGAAGTGATCATCGTAACCTCAAGATCTACCGCAGAGTGACTATCTATGGGTGCTTTCCATATGCCAACAAATAAAACGGAGAGGAGATGGCGATACGAAAGATGCGAAGTAGTTTGATCATAAAGAGAACTAGGAAGTAAACCAAGATGACAAAAAGACTTAAAGAGCGTACGTAAAGTCTTCTTTAACAAAAAAAATAAACTAAGAATATGTACTAGGAGAAATTTTATCAATTTTTTACGCACTTATTTTTCACTGTCATTATGTATAGTTTTCTTCTGTCATTTTTACATTTTGCGTAACAATGGCTTAAAAACTAAGCAGTTTGAAAATTGATTAATCTGCCGGATCCTACTTTCAGATGATGTATGTGAGAAAATTAAACAGCACGCTGTGCGTAGCAAGAGATCTAAGAGTTCCATGCAGTCAAAGCTAAGGTTCCGTAACTATACTTCCATTGACCTATATAAGACTGATTGGTACACAGAACAGGCTACTCTATTCTATCCATATCCTCATTTCGCCCTTGACTAGTCGAAGGACAGTCTTTACTCGTCGAATTACCGTCCAGACTCGTCCTTGGACGTTCCTGACTCGACTTCGAGCCAAACTCCATCTGATCTCTACCTGAATAATCTTATTCGAATTTGAGTCTAGGCAATGTGCTGTGGAGAGAGAAGAGGAACAAAAATGAAAGGAAGAAAAATGTAAAAGAATGAAGAGGTAAGGAAATGGATTCAGTGAAGGAGTACTTAATTCGCTCGGCAAGCGAAGAGTCTCTAGAAAGTATCAACGCAAACAAAGAGCGTATGTTGATGGACTTGTCCCCGTCATCAGCACCTGCAGTTATCAAGAGTGGGTACGGCTTTTATGTTACAGATTTATAGTGAATGCCGAGGAGAAGCCATTCAATGAATACCGTTGAGAGGCTTCGTGGGGAGAAACCTTTCGTAGGTAACCCTGACGTTTCGTTGGCAGTTTATGCCAGCCTTCTGAAGGAAAGTGACGCTCGAGATGCTATGCGCAACCGTTTAGGACCTGGCCGCAACAAGAAAGCAATATTTTCCCCATCCAAGGCAGTAGCAGGGTTAGATAAATTACGTGAGAAACACATCATGTAGCTTATTACAGAGACATTGTGTAGATTTTGCGACATCTACACATTTTTTTCTTTGATGACTGTTTCATGCCGTCTTCACCTTTCGCCTACTATTCAAGTTGTGCCTGAATAGAAGTACGGAACCGTATTGAGGTGCCGTGCGATGGCTTATTTGTCTAGTGATGCAGTAGCTTAATCGTTAGTATCCTATAGTACTCACTGTGGTGGACCGTAGGGTGTTGCAACAAGTGCCTAATCATCGCGCAGTTGTTGGAAGGGCCTCTACAAATTGCAGCCCCGAATCTCTCGGGCTCCCTATATTCCTAAATTTAATGCCCTAAAACCTCTAATATAGGTTGCTACATATGTTACACTCAAAAAATAACCACTTCTGACGCCCTCGAGAAAAAGACGGAAGGAACATCATTTACGGCGATAAAAACTTGTTTCGGTGGTTATCAGTCGTAATAAGGGCATTGAGGTGGAAGTGGTGAAAATTTCTAAAGTGCTAAAAAAGGATTTTCTGCACTGAATGTACATGTGGTTATGGAAAGCCCGCACTGCAAGAATAGTGACCAGAAAATGTTTAAATTTGGAGTTAAACGTGAGTAAGACTGGAATTCAAGATACTCAGCTCGGACTACAGACTGTACTGATTCAGAGTAAAGCGTGGATCCATTTATGATGAGTAACTCAACTGTCCACGAATGCACCTCTCCATGCCCAGCGCTTTCTCTGGGCCACCCATATCACAAAAAAATTCATTCCAAACTCTTCACATCCCCAATTGGCTACATTTGGTTTCATTTTTCTCATTCCTCCATACAACCGGCCCCTCCTAACACCAAAAGTCGAATCAACCGCAGTTACTAGTGAACTAATTGGTGCAAGACCCCCTAAATACACGAAACGACTGGGATTTCAGGTCCAAAGGGGTGCGAGACATGGCAGTGGAAAAAACTGCATGTTTTTTTCGTAAATGAATTAAAAAAGGAAAGACCCATAAAAGAAAGCTAGATAAGATATCAAGGATTACATCATGGCCTCTCGAGATACTAGCCATTCCTTACCAATCAATCAGGGACAATTCAGAAGGCACACATTTCCAAGTGAATTCTTCTCGGAATGCTACAGTAAAGCCTGAGTAGGTAGTCATATGATATCTAACCTCAGGTCTCCCTCACAGCAGCCTTTAAATCTTCGGTCTCAAATTTCTTGCCACCAGTTTATACCCTTCTTGCAAGAAACCGCCAATAATTTCCTAGTACATTCGCATCCAGGGACTTACTAGACCACATGAAACCGAAATGAAGCCACAAGCTCATCTTCAAAGACAAACAAAAATACATCTTGAAGGAGACAATGAAGAGTTTTAACCACTGAAAAATCGCAATCGTGTAACATCATCCGAAAATTCGCAAAGCCCACAGTCAAATTATGAAAATCCTGCAGAAATACATGAAAACCTCCACAAACGGTAGATTTCTTACCAAATTAATCTTCAAAAGAAGCACAGGTGGATGTGAACTTGAACTTGTGTATATGTGATGATCCAAATTTTTGTGTTTGTCATTATCCAACTTTTTTGGGTGTGATAAATTTTGTTGGTTCAGAGGTCCATAAAGGTAGAGTGCTTTAATTTCCGGACGGGGACCGTATTTAATGGACAGTGATTTTTTTCTCAATAAATATTATGAAAAAACTCATTGTTGGACATTATCATCGCATGAAGCAAGCAGTGAAGGTCCTAATAAGGGAAGATAACTCTAAAACGTGTGGTTGAATTTAAAAAATAATCTTACCGATCGATTTACCGAGCTTTATTCTGTTCGTATACGGCATTTGTAAAACCCTTTACGGGGAGGGTGGGAAACTGCACATCCGAAACTGTTCATGCTTGCAATCTAGGGCTAAATTTTCTTTGTGCGCTCGGCCATACTACGCTTGATAAAAAACGAACTCCAAAAACGACACACCAATCCACTCCCAACTATACTTTGCGACGTCTTCCCTCCCCAAGCTCCCCCTAAATCGCCTCCACCGGCGTCAATTGTCTTTTTCACAAGTTCTATCAAAGCGGTAAAGCCTGTGGAAAGCTACTACTTGGTGTCCAATTCCGCTATCCACACTTCAAGAGGCCATAAAGAAGGAAGAAGCAATGGCAGAGTGAGGCGCAGGCTGTCCGACAGCTCTAGCTGAGAAGGAAGAACAAATGGTAGTCAGGCCTCTCTTTGAATATGGAAACAAAGGAATACATGTAAATAAACATCATATATCTTAAAGGAAGTGTCTATTATGGTGAGCCGCATGCCACCAGCTCGCTGTCCTCGGATGCCTTTTAGGTATGGTATTTCCGGATATACATGGATACGAGTTTTTAAGTATCACCAAACAAAGACAATCAAATTCTCGAATCTGATAAAACAAGAAGCCAAGCGATTGGCAGCGTGTAGTGCTGAAATACTTAGTAAAAATCTCGCCACCATCAAAATATTAATCAAAGAGTACAATCTTGACGAAACACTCATATGGAATCTCGATAAGTGTGTTGTGAAGCCTTCTAAAGACAGTAACGGTATAAAAAGACGCAAACGGTATATGCCCCGTAATGCTTGCCACGATCAGAAAGTCTCGAACTTTCGTTATGAGCATCGAGTGACGCTGATGCCTACAGTATCTGCTGAAGGATGTACCGTTCCATGTCTATTTCTTTTAAATGGAAAACGCATACCATACCGTACAGTCGTCAGAAATGGTGTAACGACAACTGAGAGCCCTGCAGAATTTTTACCGGCCGGTTTCGTACTGGCCCAGCGATATGCGCTTGGTGGAGTTGACCAGAAGGGCTTTTGTAATTGGGCCCTTAAACTTGTTGAACATTTCAAACCTTTAACAGCTGACGGGCGCAAAGTTTTTTCGACGTATGACGCCTAGTGAGCACTCGTCCCGCTCCGTGCTTTGGATCTTTTTAGTGAGAACAACATATTTTTGTATGCACTGCCTGCTCATAAGAGCGGAAAGACGCAGCCACTTGATTCTTTTTGGATCTTTTAAATGCACACTGAACGAAACTATGTGTGACATCGCTAGTCGCGATGTTACTGATGATTGCAGTGTCTATGATCTGTGCTCTTTAGTCCGTCACGCATATATTGAGTCGTTCACTAGCCGCAACGTTAGAAGTGCCTTTAAACGTTCCGGCCCATGGTCGTTGAACAAAAACCAGCTGTTTCCACCTCGTGCCCAGCGGCTCCCGATAATCTAGCAGAAATTATAGGCGCGTAACATCTATCTGCTTTATTCGAAGCGAAACGTCTAAAAATGAAGGAGAATTTTTTTGGGGAAACTGCAGTTTTAAAATCGTCTGGATATGTAGATAATACCTACGGGGAGGTTATGGCATGTGACAATATTTTGAGTTTGACCAAGGCGCACAGCAATGTTCAACAGAAGAACAAAGCCGATGAAAAAAGGCGTTCTAACGAACTCGAAGTTGGGATTCAAAAGCAGCGAGAAGTAGAGGCAAGCAAGCGCGATCTCGTCAACGAGTTTGTAGCTGTTCTTCGTACCAAATTGTGCAACGAGCCCGTGACCGCGTTCAAGAAGAGAGTGCGATCGATGGGTGTTCATCAAGCCATCGTCAAGAAGGGAGCTGAGATGCGACGCGAGCGAATGGAGAAATGTGACTTGGCAATTGAATATGTTTCATTTTCGTATTGCTTTTTTGCCAAAATCTCACCGCACTAGGCACTTTTTGGTTTCCAATCGGCCTGGGAAGTGCGGGAAATGGGTGCTCTCGGCGAATCATAAAAAAACTATTCTCGCCCTCCATGTCACATTAGTCCCACTGTTGCCATCATAGAAACGCCCGAGAAAAGTTAAAAAAGTAACCAATAATCACGTGATTTTAAATGTAATATTCTACGGGACAGGACGGCAATTCTTTTTGATGAACTAACAAAACAGTAGGGTTCTGTGTAGCCTAGGACTTATCTTCAATTACGCGTAACCAAACATACACAATTCTCGTGGAACTATTTGACCAGGCTAAATAGCTCTGCTCTTCTTAAAAGTCATAGCAGCGAAAAGGAAGAATAACTATCCCAGTCGACATAATTTTGTCGTGAACTCTACTCGGGTGTTCCCTCAGGCGCATGTCAAATCCCAAGCATTTAGCGTGTGTGACACAGCGAACTTCTGCATGTTCCACTCTATCCCATGCTGTGTGTAATAATTTGGGATTTAGCAGCTCTTTAGGTAACGGAAATTTAAGTTCCAGAATACTCCCAGAATCACAAACTCGAAGTTGATAATCACCAGCACAGGTGCCAGTCGGTAAAACAATTGCCACTGATAAACGTTTCATTCCCGTCCCTTCCATGTACCACACAGAGTACTGGTAAATGGGAGTAAATCCATTCCATTTGGACACATAACGGATTTTTACGTCGTAGATTCTTCAGGGAGAGCATCACCCTCATCCAATTCAGCTTCCTCATCTTCCACTCTCTCCATTCCCGTTGGCTCACATACGACAGGATTAGATCCAGAAGCGATGCCTTGAAACTAAACGATTAGAAAAAGAGACAAAATTAACGCGGTAAAGGAACGATAAAATACACATAGCTTTCACAAGTCCCATATTCTTTCTGATTTTATTGTAACACACAATAAAATTGTCACTGCTAAGGTCATGAAAAATGGGATCCATTTTTTCACCACAGCAGTGGCCTCCCCTCCAGTGATCTCACCATTCTCAAGCATAGAACGCAGCCTCTTGACGGGCGGGAGTTTTTTGTCACCCGAACCTAGATATGTATTATTGATGCTTGTCCCACCGGAAATTCTCCAGCCATAATAAATACAGGAACTTATACTGCACCAAGTGAGATAAACGGGATTGAAATTTTATGGTGCGGAATTTTCTCGCCAAGACCTAAACCCCCGGATTCGGTAATTTTGAAGGAAAGAGCGACAATTTTTACGTATACATGTCTAAATACCTCAAATTAAATTCGAAATTAACTTTATTACAGTGCCAAATTCATGACGTTGATATATTATTAATTAAGTGGACATTCTGAACGTACAAAGAATAAAAAATGACCACGCATGCAAAGCACTCGTTAAAGTAACTTTTGGAATTTTAGTGTTTTCCTTAAGGCAATTCCATCCCACTAACATTGATATTTTTGATACGCACAAGTTTGAAGCTGTCACCAGGAGAAGAACTGCTAAAAAAAATCTTTATTTATCTTTGTCAGGCCACAGGTCATCATGATCCTGCAGCATCTATGCCCTAAACTGCTTTTAGATATTATCTTTAACAATTATATACTTACTCTTCCTGATGAAACAATGAGTTACCCATTGCAGGAAACTTGCCAATTGTTGTACCCACATATCAGAATCGCAGCTATATACAGACTCAGAAGAGGGGTCCAAAGGATGTTGTGTTTGTAAAGTCGACTCTTGATAAGCAGAACTATGACGGGGTAGGCTACAAGTTCCTTTTAACACTTAGTTTCGCGTATCTAAGTACTATCATACCATTTCATTCTCTGCCAAACAAATCTAAGTCGGTCAAAAATTTATTTTAAAAACACATCTATTGTACTCTGCCTCATTGTATTGGAACGCTCGAAACGTACATGTGTCTGAAGCTTTGCAATTGCCCGTTCAAAGGCATAATCGTTGATATCTGCTTCAATTGCCACTTTCTTTGCAATAAAAAGCGCCTTTAGCTGCTCATCATAGGACGGTAGCTCATCATCCTCAACTGCATCATCTTCATCCTCAACCGGAGCACTAATATCTCCGAATATAGCCTCAATAATAGACGCATCGTCTTCAGCTTGAATACAATCATCCTCATTCTCAGAATTTAAAAGGTCTCCAATTGACATCCGATTGCGTGGAGCAACTAAAAAATAAACTTGCTGAATCAATTCACCCTAAGCGCTCGAGGCATTGCTTGCTTCATTATAATCCATTCCTGTATCGTCAAGCTTACAATGACGTCAGCAATTACAAATTATATTAGATTGAAGCGTTTCCCAAACTTGCCCAACCCATTTCATTGCAGTAAGAACGTCAACCTAATAAATTTGAGTAGTGTTAGCCTCCACATTGCCTAGCGCACGTTCCATATGTAGCTGACGATAACGAATTTTCAATACAGCAATAATCCCGGCATCTACAGGCTGAATTTTAGACGTACTTTTAGGAGGAAGATATTGTATGCGTACATAATCAAGATTCAGGCGAGTTGCGGAGTTACCATGAGCCAAAAATTTGTCAATAAGAAAGAAAGCGTTCCGCCCAGGTGTCCTCCCGATTAATGCATTAAAACGATGCTGCCAAGAAAAGAACAATTTTGTAGTCATCCATGCTTTCTTGTTTGCGTCTTAGTCAAAACCAAGCTCTATTCCAGTCTTCTTTTTGAATGGTCTCGGCTTCCAATCTGTGCCAATTATAATCAGCTCAATCTTTTCCAAAACATCCATGAGGGCACATGGCAAAATATTTATGTGCTCTTTGGCTTTCTTTCGTCCTGGAAGACTGTTTAGAGCAATGGATTTATCCGATGCCACACTATAGAAAATCCCACATTCAGAAGCGTTGAAAACATTCTTTCTGTCATACTGAGCAATTAAAGATTTGAGCGACTGAAGAGCAGCCTCATACGCGGTCATATCGACATTACCGGCCTCACCGTGCGAGCTCAATTCCAATAGATTCCATCGTCGCTTAAATTTTTTCAGTCAACCCTCGGAGAATGCAATGTTTAGTTTTTCGTCGTGGGTGCGATGCCTGTTTGCCAGTGTCTGCAGTTGCCCTCTTTGCGCCTGATCATTGATCCGTTGAAGTTAATCCTTCTCTTTTCTTGCGTACATACCCATTCAAACAATGCTTCCTCTAATGCAGGATATTTCCCATTTCTAAACCGCTTTTGTTTGGAAATATTGCGACCGTGTAGCATCCGCAGTCGCGATTTGTCTACCAGAATACGCGACATGGTGGGCTTGCTTGGTTGTGATTTCAACTTAAACTTTGTCGTTGCCCATTCGCTGATAGCTTGATGAGTTGTATTCTCCCCTTCTGCTTTGCGGCGATCCATTCAAGCACGATTTATTTCTTTTGTTGCAAAGTAAGTGTTCGAGGCATGGATTGGGTGTCTGGATCTGAGCGTTCGAGAGAACGGTGCTGGAATTGTATCCACATTTTGTCCCGTTGGACTCACGCCGGCGGAGTTCTGTTCTTCATTTAGAGTTTAGAAACATTCTTTATTTTTATCAACATTTCAAAGCTCCCGGTGTAGTGGACTTCGGAGTGTTTCGCTTATTATGGCGTTTCCTTCATCTCCCCTTCCTCTTTTCGAGAGTCAACTGCACTAGTTTCGGCCGTGTATTATGCAAAAGTTTCACGCGATATTTGGTAAAAGTTTCAAGTCCTAAAGTAGAACAGACGACATTATGAAAAGTCATAGTATAGATCAGGAGACTGACCATTCACTAAATACGCTCGGCAATTAAAACATGATCATCAAAAAATTAGATTAAATGGACACTCCGATGATGCTAAATACGGCTCTCAAAAATGAGAGAAACTGTGTTTGATCCAGTTTCTCCAGTTTTTAAACCCGGTTTAAGGTGATTTGCGCTTTCCAAAATTTTAAAAACAGAGCTGTTTTGTACTAGTTAGCAGTTCAGATGTTAAAATATAGCGTTAAGTTGATAGAGTCTTGGTCATTACTTTACCCGTATCACTGTGTCTGAAAATGGGGGCAATTTTCAAGCAAGATTAACGGCAGAAACTTCGACGAAACTTTCGGCCAAGTAAGTTGCGAACTTTGGCAGTCTATGTAACAGTTGACTTCATTTAATTATGTTTATCGTACGAATTTTTTCCTGAGATTCTCTACTTCAATGATTTAATATTTAACTTTGTTCAAAATTGAAATAATATAATTTTTTTAACACATAACTGTCTCATGGCATTCTATGACGAGTCAGTTATGATTAAACCGTAACATACATGATGTTTTCCTTGTTGATAGACCAGCATGTGTCTTTTTCTAATAAAACTTCTTCTGACGTAATCATCAGAAAATGCCCAAGTTATATCACAAGTGATTTTTGCTGATGTCACATGGTTCAAAATCTTTTGTTTTTTCACTCAGTAGATTTTTTGGAATTAAGACTGCTAAGTAATACTTATACGGGAATATTATATATTGAACATTAATGGTTTGGTTTGACACTTCCCAATTTTCTCGCTCTACTTTTGCCTGCAGATTACATTCAATAGCCTCTTCAGCTCAGTTTATTGTATCAACTTTCGCTATGGTCAGTTCGTAGCTTATAAGGTGTGAGTCAACGATCTCTATTCGCACCACGCAAATTTCTAGACGATATATGGCGTTGTTTGGGGTAACCCCTTTGGTTTGTTATAGGGCGTGGGTTCATATTATGGACGATGCCACATCCAGACTTTCTCCTCACCATTTCCTATGGGCTATTTACTTTTTGAAAGGAAATGAGTCGGAATCAAGGAACTACGGCTTTGTAGAATGCGATGAAAAGGCATGCCGGAAATGGTCATGGGTCGTATTTCGTCTCCTGAGCAGCATGAACGTGGTAAGGTAAAAAGTCTTAAATTATTACAGTTTTTTTAAAACATTGATACAGTACGCATCTATCATCTACAAGATCCAATGGTCACGTCGACTGGTGAAGCCCGGTATCCCCCCTTTATTATGCCTCGGTGGACGGCACAGATTGCCCAATCAATGAACCAGGGCAATTTGACCCTCGCTGGTACTCGCATAAACTAAATGGGCCTGCTTTGCGGTATGAAGTGTGTGTATGTATTTTAACTTGGAATTTGGTCTAGATTACTAGATCTTTTCCGTCTGACAGCCACGCTGATTTGACAATATACTGCCTAAATCTCAAACTCAACTGATGGCGGGAGAGATGATTGTTGCAGATAAGGGTTATCCGGACTTCAATTTTCTCCGAGCTGCTGTGATTCAGATGAATGCAGAGATGTTTTCGGCCGCATCCGGGCGAGATAAAAGACAGAAAACCACAGGATCAAGCATTTTACAGTTATTTCAAAGCCGTTTAGGCATTAATTGTCATGACACTGTGACTGCTTTTGTGATGCTGCCAACCTGACCCACCTTTTGTTTGACACTGGGCACCCTAATTTTGGTTTATAAGCACTGCACTGATAATATTAACATTAACAGTTTTCTGGGCTTCGTGTCTTCCCCAATGAATGTACCTTAGTCATCAATAAATGATTCGTCCAAAATGTTTTGATCCAAAGCCATTAAAGTAATTTTTGAATTGATATAAAAAACAATACAATAACCCTCGTTTTATTTGTTTTATTTTCATTTATTTTCATTTTATTGAAATGCGTCCCTTTTCATATTATGCTTTTCGGTCTGATGTACTTTGAACCAATTATTCTTAAATACTGTAATATATGTTTCATTGGACCTTCAATTAATAATGATTGGGCTTTTGGACGAGCCTTGTGCTCGAGATTCGTTGCGCGATATCAGTTACCCCATAATATCGCTAATTTCCCGCACCTCCGTGGGAAGTACGCAGCATTTCATAGTTTGGACGTTTTGGTATATTGTTACGATTAATAAATTTAGTGTGCTCCCAAAGGGGAGACTGGTAGATTTCGAACGCACCCGAAACAAGCAAAACGGGCGTTGTTTTCAAATTTTACTTCTTAAATTTGTGTGAAGTGTCCGGAAATTAGGGCAACCTACCTTTACAACAGTTCCTAGTGCGAATAATGTACAATGGGTACTACTACATAGTGCTGCCCTCGTACAATACCGAGATGGTGGCACTATACCGAATTGGGAAATATATAGTTCAGAGCAAATCGAGCTTGGTCAGATGGAGAAGCGTTCGTCTCATCGGGGAACGTTTGGAAGCCCTGGTGTGGGTGCTAGGAAGGAATCTGTAATGGGTTTGCTTGTTTTGGCGGGGGTTTGTCACGTTTATGGCCGAGTGTTTTGTTTGTTTCAAATACGTGCCATTTTTGTGCCACCGTGTTGATGGTGGCACAATATAAAGGTTAGCACTATTCATCTAGGCACTATATGGCGACCCCCCCCTTACTGAATGCTGTATCTTCGTCATGTGTTTTTGTATGCACACGTGTCCCATGTGTAGATAGTACCTTGGTGTTCTTTACTTAACGAATGGAAGGTGTTCCCTTTGATTGGTTTCTTGTCAATTTAAGTGCTTATTTTGAAGATGAGTTTGGTGGGCCATCGATTGTTTGGTGAGAGGTGCATTTTTCCTTCACGATTCTCTTAATTAGCCTCTCTGCTGTACGAATTTTTGGATAGTATTGTACAACTGCGATTTGTCGGTGGTTACAACTCTTCTTTGACTCAAAGATTTTGTCCAGAATTTTGTTGAGATCAGAAGTAAGTTTGTTCAGGCAGTACGAATGTTGAGCTATGACTGGTCTTTCCGAGAGCTTGTCTCTGGGCAATTCGGGCATGATATAGAACGGTGAAGGAAGGGTTTCATTTTTCCTGTGTTCTAGGTAGCTTTTGGCAAGTCTTTGTAGAATGCTGCGAAGGCTGGACAAACCAAAATGGACCTATAATGTAGGCAGTTACAGACTTCGCAAGATTTGTGAATGAAATAATTGTCTGATTGCGAAATGAGGTTTGTTCATCGCAGATTTCATTAGCTGCAAATGGCAGCAACTCTTTTTCAACAACCTCGAAGAACTTTTCCGAGCTCAATTCAACATCACACAACTACTTAACTCCCACATCCTGTCAAATGAAACGACCACCCAGAGTATTAGAGATCCACCTTCCTCCTCCATGTTTACGAGCAATATATTGAACTTTTCATTTTGCAAGTCTTCTCAGTGGCTGTTTAGCCTGCTTGGTCCTTCAAAGTTGAAATTTTCACAGGAAAATATGACCTTGATCAAGAAAAAATCGCCCTTGCTCATAACAAGACGGGCCCAAGGGAGGCGTAATTCCTATCGTTGCGTTGGGAGTTAGGACGCTTTAATCATCATGCAATACTCGAGGTGCCCGCACGCAGGCAGAATATGTTGAACGTAATGTGGAAATGGGAAGATTGAGGGTCATCAGAGATCATTACTGCTTAATTTTCTCTTAGATATTTCTTGATCGAGTTTACGCATTGCCGATGCTGTGATTTCACTTGTTATCCCCCAGCCTCCCGTTTGCACCCCTCGCGAACTTCTTCGGAAAGCACCCTGCTTTTTTTCGCGATCGCGTCCGATGATTATTTTGATCTTGCCGTCTGACGCTCAGCTCTGGTTGTACGTATTGGTTTGTCTATTGTCGCTCTCTGTGAGCGATTTCCCATGGCCCATCTTGGACAATGGCCGGCACATGCTCTATTGAGATGCGGTTTGAAGTTGGGAGCGTACGTTCTGATTACAGACATGCTGCATGACCAGAAATGATCGCGCATAACTTAAGATTTCTCGCGACACTAACATCTAAATTCGTTGAGGTTTGACTGATTTCGAGCTGTTTCGGTGGTTGGAACATACTCAATAGTTGCTAGAATCGATACTATCCGTTTGCTTCAGACTTTGGCTGCAGAAATGAAACCAGCACTTCAATTTACCACACAGTTTGTGCCGCAGCTGAGGGAGGCTGCAGTGCACCCAGAGGGGTGGGGCGTTTGATCTCGCTCTGAATCTGTTGTTGTGAAGACTGTGTAATCTTTACTTTGTATTAAAAAGTTTTGGATGTTAACTAGTGACAGCCTGTCTTGGTCCCTTTGTCAAAATTAAGCGAAAAAGACTGTGCTGTACTGTAGTACAGTAGGAATCAAGATCAAACAAGATCTCGAATTAAGACCGCTTGCGGGTTTCTAGCGTCATAACTATGCCCCCCGTTGCAACGTTTGTTGAGTGGAAGGGATGTCACAGGTGCATGATCAAACTTTTGCCATTAATGATTCCGGCGGCGCCCGCATGCGGAATAATCCGCCTTTATCCATCATCCTTTGTCTGTCTGATGGCTGCACTGTCGCTGAAATCCGCTAGAACTACTCTACGGAAGTTGCACCCAATTTCTCCAATTGGGTGCAACTTCCGTAGAGTCAAGGGACCCAACAAGGCGACCCGGCCAGCATGTTCCTGTTCTCCCTAACGATCCAGCCGCTCATCCGCCGGATCGCCACAGAGACAGGTGTAGTCATGAATCACTGGTATGCCGACGATGGACGCTGATGGGGTCTCTCCCCGAGCTCCGAAAAGCGATCCGCTTACTCGGCGACGAGGGACCTGCATACGGCCTGCACCTCAACGCCGCAAAAACACGCGTTTTCTGGCCAATTGTCCCGCGGCCAGAACGCGAGGCGTTCCTTCGCGAGTTCCGCCTTGCAGAGTGCTCCTCCGACGGGTTTGAACTACTGGGAGCTCCAATAGGCAACCGCCGGTTCACTCAATCGTTCCTGCAAGGCAAGACCGACAGTTGCCGCCGCACCCTCGAGTTGCTGCTCATGCTTGACCACCCTCGGGCCCGCTTCCACATGCACCGCCTGTGCGCGTCGGCCTGCCTCGTGGAGCACGCTTTCAAGCTCGCTGACCCCACGGACGCCCGTCCGGCCGCCGAGGCTTTCGACACCCAGCAACGTTCGTTTTTCTCGGAGCTTCATGGAGTCACGCTGACCGATAAAGCGTGGTCCCAGGCTACCTTGCCCTTCAGACATGGTGGTCTCGGCTTCACGCTACTTGAGCCATTGCTGCATGGTGCTGTTGCCTCAAGCCTCATTGACGCGGCATCAGCTCGCGTCAGGACTGGGACTCACATCGGACCGCGCTCCACTGCCCTCACTGGAACCCGCTGCCGCCACGACAAGAATTTTTTCCTTCGCCAAGCCGCCATCCCTATGCACGAGTTTGTGCTCCATATCCCCGGCCTTCCATACTCCGCTGACCTGGGCTCCTTTGACCCTTTGACCCGCTTCCCCTATCTGCAGCGCACACCCGCGTCCAAAGCTACCTAAAGGATGTGCAGCAGGAGGCTCGGGCCAAGGTACACTGGGCTGACGAGGTATGGGCTCGCTGCCCGAATCCCGATGACTACACCGCCGCCGCAGTACGGGACCGGATCCGCGGCCTCGCATTCCGCAAACGCCCTGGTGCCGCCTTCCTGTTCGCACATCCCTCCGCCGACACGGAAGTGTGTGCCGTACACTGGAAGATCATGATATGACGTTTCCTCGGGCTGTCTGTTTCTGACGACTCGCTTCCTCGGAACTGCGAGCATTGTAAACGCCCGATGGACAGCTGAGGAGATAACGCAGTCGACCTGTGCCCATCTGGATTCGGTCGCAAACACCGGCATAACTCGCTACGCAACGTCATCGCCGGTCGTATCACCCGCGCAGCAGGCCTAGACTGCCAGTTGGAGGCCCCACTCCTTGCCCCAGGTACTGAGCTTCGACCCGCTGACATCCTTGTCCACCCACCGCTTGCCCCCGACGGCAATGCGGCCGGCCCACCCGCGAAATGGGCGGTGCCGCTGCTATCGCTCACCGCAACAAGGTGACTGACCTGGAACGAAAACTTTCGCGGCGTCTGCCACCGCCCTCAGACAACCCGACCCAAGCCCCTAACTTTGAATTGCAACCGCTGGCGTTTGATTCTCTGGGGTCACCTTCGCCTGCCACCTTCCTCTTCATAGAGGGTCTTCTGCCGCGTATTGCGGAGAAGTTCGGCACCCCTGCCGGAGTGATCCGCAAGCGCGTGTTGAGTCGCATCAGTTGCACTATCTGGTCGGCAGTTTCGCAAGCTATTTTTTCGTGCATGTCGCTTCACATGGACGACGCGGACCATCCTGTTAGTTCTTAGCTAGTAATTTATGTAGTGATACTTGACGCAATAAAATTTGAAATTCTACAACTCTCTTATTCAATATTCAGACTGGCAGCATTAATTAAACCGTCCCTTACTGCAGAGAGTCAAACAGCCGCCTGACATCACACCTCCCGTTTGTTTCACCACAAATCCCATATTCCTTACTTGTGTAATACCCGCCCGTTCCCCCCTCGACCACTAAATGTTGTCTTTCCCTGTAACCTATCGCCTTCCACTCCTCACTTCTCTCCGCTCAAAATACTCATTTCGTCCCCTTCACAATGCGACACCAACTACCTCCCGAAATCCTCTGGTCCTGCAAATCTGGGGCTCAAACACTGACGTTGGCAAAACCGTTCTCTCCGCTGCTCTTCTTCGCACTGTTACACATCCATCTCTGTATCTTAAACCTGTGCAATCCGGCTATCCTGCAGATGATGATGCTCGGACTGTCACGCAGAACGCACCTCATGCTCGTGCCGCCATTCTGCATGCTCTATCTGCCCCGGTTAGCCCTGATTTAGCTGCTGTATTATCAGGACAAGAGGCTATATCTGACGATTTGCTTCGAGAGCAAACAAGAAGAGCCTTGAGAGATTTTCTGGTGATCTCGGAAGAGGGGGAACAACATAATACCAGTATGGCCCTGATTGAAACAGCGGGAGGAGTTCTATCTCCCGCTCCATCGGGATCCCTGCAGGCTGATTTGTACCGATCCTTTCGATTACCGGGGTGTTAGTTGGTGATTCTCGCCTGGGTGGGGTATCTGCCACTTTAGCAGCGTATGAGGCCTTGAGAATGAGAGGTTATGATGTCCTTGGGGTAGTGTTTTTTGATGGGGGGGAGGACTTAAAGAATGAGACAACGGTGGAGCGTTGGATGCGAAAAGACGGTGTTGGAGTGTTTCAGGCACCGAGTTTACCGAGTAAGGAGATCCCTCTAAGCGAGTATTTTCGGGATGAGGAGGTCGATCAGTTTTTTGGTAGGTTGGGAACTTGGTTGAGAGGGAAGGAGAAGGAAAGATGGGAGAGGCTGGAGGAAATGAAAAGAGAGGCGGGAGAGGTGTTTTGGTATCCGTTTACGCAACATGACCAGTTGAAATCGGTTACCTGTATTGACTCGGCATACGGGGATCAGTTTGTATGCTTTGATGAAAAGAAAGGTTTGCATCAAAATGTTGATGCCATTGGGAGTTGGTGGACAAATGGCGTGGGGCATGGAGACATCGACATCACAAAGGCGGTTGCTAGGGCGAGTGGGCGTTATGGACATGTGATGTTTCCGGAGGCAGTGTATGAGCCCGCCTTTGAGCTTGCCACAATGTTGCTCAACGGGCCAGGAAAGGAATGGGCTGCACGAGTGTTCTATTCAGATGATGGTTCCACGGCGGTGGAGGTAGCACTGAAGATGGCGTTTCGGAAACGCGCCATTGATTTTCCACAACGAAATGGACTTCCGGTTAGGATTGTCGGGTTAGAGGGCTGCTACCATGGGGATACACTGGGTGTCATGAATTGCTCACCGAGCTCGGATTTCAATTTATCACAAACCCCCTGGTATGAGCCGAGGGGATTATTCTTTCAACCGCCGACGGTGGCGATGTATAACGGGGTCTGGAAGGTATCAATGCCAAAATGGGTTGGTTTCAGTAACAGCGAGATGTTCTCAGGGATCGCGGAAGTGTTTGATATGAACCGCGAAGTAATGGAGTATGCAGAGGTGATTGGGAAGCGAATTGATGATACACTGAACAGTGGGATTGAGTTGGGGGCCTGCCTAATTGAACCCGTGCTTCTGGGCGCAGGAGGCATGCAGCTTGTAGATCCAGCATTTCAGCGTGCAATGGTTCGAGAATGTCGGAAGCGAGGCATCCCCATTGTGTTTGATGAGATTTTCACGGGGTTGTGGAGGTTGGGGAGCGAGACAGGCGCAGAGTTGATTGGAGAAAACCCGGATATAGCAGCGTACGGCAAGCTGATGACGGGTGGGGTCGTGCCGATCGCGGCGACAGTTGCAAGCGACGCAGTATTCCGGGCATTTGGGGGTGAGTCCAAGGTGGATGCATTGTTACATGGACATTCCTTCACGGGGCATGCGGTTGGATGTGCGGCTAGTGTGGAGGCTCTGAAACGGTACGGGAGTCTAGGAGGGAAGCGAGAATATTGGGATCAAGGAATGGCTGCGGAAATAAGTTGCTTGGAAGGCGTAGAACATTCAATGGCGCTCGGGACGGTATTCGCATTTCGTCTGAGCGGGGACGGCGGTTATGCTGCGACAGCAGCCAGCGGTGTGGTGAAGCAATTGAAGGAGAGTGACATATTTGTTCGACCACTGGGAAATGTTATTTACCTGATGTGCACGCCACTGACAGAAAAACGAGACTGTGACTTTCTGATGCACAAAGTGTACTCTGTACTCGGCGGAGAAGATATGAGTACCGTTAGCAGGGAAGGAAAGCAGGGAGGGCTTGGCGAGTAGCTGTTAGTAATACCGTTGCAAAATGTGATGAGAATTGACAGAGTTCACCAGGTTATGGCCGTCGCTTGGCTTTAACTTGCAGGAAAGACCGTGGCACTCGCGGTGCGGCGGAAATCTGAATTGCTCTGTGCCGTTGATAATGCCGTTCACGTTTCAGGCTTTGGAAGGTTGTACAGTGAGACGTAGGTTCCTTGTCTTCGCGGCTTTTCGCACGTATTGTGCACCAAGTGTTCATTATCGCCATCGGTGTTACTAATGTCGGCACATATCGATCCTGACTTTTTCGTACCAAATATTAGCTTTCGATATAGGAATCGAAGCGAAGGACGTGGAATTCTCAGCGGCGTGTTCCCGACTGCCTCAACGAAAAAACTTCACCAAACCTCTCACTTCAATGATTCTGAAACGATTGCCCAGACGGGTGATTCTAGACATACGGAGGATGTTGGGGCGACAGATAGCATTGGCTTCTGAAGAAGCGGGGACACTGCGGGGCACAAACTGAAGGCGTATCGTCATCAGGTTGTCGAAGTTCGGACGCCACGAAGTTGTAAACTGAGAATCAAACGTTTGTTGTCACTGACGGGTGAAGTTAGCATTTGATGCATGTAGAACATGGAAGCATTTGATGCATGTTGAACAGGGAAGAGAGAGAACGCCCTACAGAAAGGACTGATTTCTCGCACAGAGTGGCTCAAGCGTTTTGAGTTCACATTTTAATGTACAGTACTTTACTGCACTGTTACAACCGCACTCCAAAGTTGTAAAGCACGGACCAAGACTGATAGGAGGACAATTACTGATGCCTATCTGGCCTTGGGGACCAGGTCAGGGGCACTTTATATAGACCTTTGCGGGGCTCTACATGCAAACTAGGTACGTTGCTGACAGAATACTACTGTAGGTGTTAATTCACTTGCTGACAGTACACGTATACGTGCCACGTACTAATTGAACCCTAACATTCGTTTCCCTTTCGCACCCGTGTGCACTGCTCCCTTCGGAACTGCAACTCGTCGACCCCAACCTTGGTTGCCAACCATCCTCGTTGCCGGCGGCGCACCTCTCTGACGAGCACAACTTCTTTCTCCTCCCGCGAACGCAGCTCTCCCTTCCCAAGTCCGCTCCCAGCGGTCGACCAATTCCCATCCATCCCTTGTGTCTCTCCCATGGCCCTGCGGCCTCCATACAACGCTATAATCACGGCCTCTCGTAGTTCCCTTTCTCGCGTTCCAACCTTCTCCACATCCGTATTCCCCATTGTGACAACCTCCTCCTCCACCTTCTTCACTAGGCGAAACACCGCCACCATCCCTTCTACAGCCTGTCCCGCTGCGGCAAAAGCGCGCTCCAATTCATCCATCATTCCTTCCTGCACTCGGCTTGCCTACTCCTCTTTCACTCCCCGACTGCCCCTTCCTGTTACATAACTGTTGATAAAGGGATGGAATGCATGCGATCCCATGGTTTTTGTTTGCCACATGAACAGGTGTACACTTGCAGCATGAAAATGGGGAGCTGCACCTTTATTCTGTGTACACACCTATTACACGTCTAAAACGGACCAAATCGAAAGTCGCCTCGGACGAAAGCCTATTTTCGAGCAACTCAAAATCACGGCGCATTTTGCCATTTTTCAAACCACTTGGTACTTTTCCCTCTCATTGACTGCTAGATACGCCTCTATACCACTCATATCGCTCTAAGTGGCGATATCTAAGCTGTTCATTGTGGAATATTCTGACGCTTGGTATGTTATGGTTGGGTGATTGTATTTCTCTATTCTAGGCTCAACGCACTGCACTCAGTGTGTCATACGTGTATTGTCTCCGATGTAGCATACGTATGCAGTATTATAAGTTTCTTAAGTGTACAAGAAAAGTGATTTCTATATTTATCCTATAGTTGCCTGGATTGGCTGCACATAAATCTCTCTTGCACAAGCATGCAGCCAAAGTATGTTGTTGCAGCCACGTTTCTTTTACAATATTGCACGTATGACTTGTAAGGCGTAATTCACGTTGAACGGCCTGCATGAGATTCACGTACTGTTACGTAACAACGTGAGATAAGCCCGCCAAAAATTGTTTTCTACTCTTATGATATTTTTAAGTTCCCGCCTTTGGGTTCCGTTACAGGCCGGGAGATTACAGTTGTGTTGGCGGGACACGTAGGGCATAATTCACGGGTTGACTGTTTCGGTGTACGTTTACGTAACAGAACATGCATGGCTAGCATGCACGTAATGTTACCTACGTTTTGCATATTGGTACCTATGAATTTCCCGCGCATGCAAATCAGGGATTGTAAGGCATCTCGGCTTGGTAGGCTATAGGATCGACAAAGAAAGTAGCAAAATCTTCATTTAACTGCCGCACCCCATTTCGACCCCTCGCTCATCTTGCCCAATTGGGAACTGACCCCCGACTCGCCGAATTATTTCCTCAAAAGTCTGCAACCAACCTCTCATTCCCTACCGCCCAATTCTGAGACTTAACTCCGCAGCCTCCCCTCGGACCTAAGTGGTCTGGCTCCGCGCCTAATTGCGGAACCACGTCCTCCCAACGGCTACAGATCCTCAAAAAATGCTCCCCGAACGCACAATCACTTACTTTCGTCGATCTGTTTCCAAGAGCAATCCAAACTCTGTTGTCTCCAGCAAAAGTTTGCGCACCCTTTCGTTACGAACATCAGGGTTGGACAAAGTGAACAGATAAATTGCGGCCAACGCGGGATCAATTGTCGAAAACCGGGACACGTAACGCCAAAGCAAATCATTTGCGTCATCATAATCAAGACACAAGTCCAATTTTTCCATGGCCTCCCCTCTGTTGGAATTGCCCAAAATTATCAGGATATCATAGTAGTAGAGCACCTACGCAACATAAGTCGCGTCGAGAGAGTCTGGTAACTTATCATCAACCTCCCGACTACCACACTCAGCCGCAACCACAGCTAGTCCTCAATTGAATAAAAGAGGAGCGAATAGTCTGCATCGGCACTATCTGTTCGTTATTGGCACATCGGCACATCTTCTCCTTCCCTTCTTCACCGAGAATACCTCACATCACCATTCTGCCTTTCCCCCTCCTGCCAAAACACCGCAAACGCGCTTGTGCGGATCCCACCTTTTTTAGACTTCGAGCTGTCCTTTCTTTACTCTTCAAGGCCAACTATTTTCTCCTTAATAGTGTCCAGAGTTTTGTCAAGCCCTACTAGCTGATCTATATATTTAAGCTCCAGCTGTTATCGTAATTCTGAAATACGCTCCAGCTTCCACCGCAGTAATGCTCTCAAACCCCAAAAGCTCGCCTCCACAGGAGCTTTTGAATGTGAATTAATGGACATTACTTTCATTTGGGCACTGTGATCGGAATCTCTATATAAGGTTATCATCAACTCACAATACTGTGCTCTGATGCAGTACAAGTTGCAATGAACATAGAATGGCCCAAAACTCGTAACTGCACGGCTACAGTCCAAGCGTAATTTGGGTTCATCTACACAGCTGAATTTCATTGGTATTGCTTGTTAAAGGCTTTTAAGGTTCCAAATGAATCTGCCAGACATGTCACTAAATATGCTTACAGTATACAGTGTACCTTATATTGTGACGCAGGATACACTAGAACTCATATTGACTCCCTCTGTAATTCAAAACTACCTCTCTTTACGGAGAGCAAATATCTAGAACAAGCTTCTCCAAAAGTTCATGTGATAAGGTTCTGCGATACCTCGAGCCAAGAAACGCCTCAAGGCATTCCATAGCCAGCGTGACGCTGGAATCCATAACCCCCTTCTGTGCCTCGTCTCTCAAAAGTTCCAACGCAATCCCCAGAGAACCTGCTCTTCAAAGAGCAGAAGACTTGCGGCCAAATAGGCTTCCCCGGGTGCATAGTCCCATGGACAAGTTACAAGGGTCTGTAGGGTCCTGGAGTCCGATTCCCCCCAATTCTTCGCAGTCGCCATGGTGCCCTCCCTATAGGAGTCCGTCCGTTCTTGAGTGTCGGGTTGACCCGAACCCTTCTTCTCTTTCTCGTTGTACGACCGAACCACCACCTCTGGTAGCTCGCTCTCTGGGGTTCATATTGGAGATCTCCTGCCGGAGAGTTGCACCATAAAGTGCCGTTCCACATTTTCCGTCCTTTCGTTGGTCCTCATATCCGTTTCGGATATTTTCTTGAAGATCGTCAAGGAATCGGGGAACACGCCATCTGTCGGGTCTCCAGTCTCCACCACACCGCTTCCAATCCTTCGGAGCCTGTTTGCATGCGATCTGGCTACCTTTTCGCCTATTACTGATTCGATTAGATACCCGACTCTGCCCAGCTTTTGCCTGACCTTATACGGTCCTATCTAAGGCTTGACGATTTTGTTACCCTCTGACTTGCTTAATTCAGTCGACCACAGAAGGAAACGGTCCCCTTCTGCGAACTCGATCAGATTAACTCTCTTGTCGTACTCCTTCTTAGCTTTGGATCTTGATTTTCTTCCTCGTCCATATAGTTGCCGGTAGAGGAGTTCCATTCGACGAAAAAGGCTTTCCGGTTCGTTGTCAAAAAAAGCCGCGTCCAACTTGCCCCATGCTTGAATGGCTTCTGTTCCAAACATAGCTTTGTACGGGGTCATACTCGTGGCCGCACACAAACCAGTGTTATATCTGAAGAAAGCCATGGTGACGTGATCATCCCAGTCCTCCGTTCCGGTGGCCATACAACAAGCCAGGTCCCTGAAGAGAGAACGGTTCCGTCTTTCTACGGTTCCATTCGCCTGCGGATGAAAAGGATACGAATGCATTCTGCCGATACCCAGGACTCCGGTGAGATGTCTAACTACCGATCCCATAAGATTTGGTCCTTCATCCGACAAAAGAGTTTCCACAGGGCCAAATATCGAGATCCATTTATCGATGAGAATCTGTGCTATTTTCTCGGACCGCTCATCTGAGATAGCCTTTGCTCGAACTAACCTCGTGAAGACATCGATTATGGCCAACAGTTTTATGTTTCCACTCGATGTTCTTGGTGTAATGGTCTGGATGTCGAAAGCATCCTGTTGGAATCTCCGCTTAGGGTGAACCAATTCCAGGGGGCCTGCCTTGACGGCTGGCGCTCCCTGGCCACGTTCCACTGCTGACAGTTCTTCACAAACGAGATAACATCTTTGGTCATACCATTCCAGTGGTAACAAGAAGTAACTTCCCCATAGTTCTTCGCAGGCCATATTGACCATGGACTTTTGACCCATGGACCCATTTCAGAACATCCTATGCAAATGACTTTAGTAAAACTTCAGGAAGCTCGTCTCTGCCTGAGTACCGCAAGACCCGTCTTCATTAATGGCGAGCTCAACACTGGTTCATTCGTATGCATTAAGATCTCCGAACTCCGCGATCTGCTTCTCTCGCATTTTCTGGTGGCTTGGTGGATAAATATCTTGGTCCTCCCGTGATGTTACCACCGGAGACCCTTCTACTAGTCGCGATATTGCCTCCATTTAGGCGTCTTCCATAGCACGCTGCAAGCTCTTGGAGTACATCTCCCCGTAGCATCGTTGGCAACAGGGCTTGTGAACTGCATCGTGGCTAAATGTATCTGGAACCACTAGCTCTGGTCCGTTGCAATGCTCGATCTTGAAGTCGAAATACTGAATTGCGATCACCCATACATACAACTTCTCACGAGGATCCTTCACGTTCAATAACCACTTCAGAGAAAAGTGGTCGGATGCAATTGTGAAGGACTCCCCATGAAGATAGTGGCGCCACTTCTGCAGGGCATACACGGTAGCCAGACATTCTTTTTCCGTTGGTGCATAGGTCCTCTCTGACTTCCTCAGAACGCTACTGGAAAACGAAATGGGACGCCACTGACCCCTCTTATCTGACTGGAGAAGCACTTCGCCTAGTCCGTATGCTCTATAATCAGGCACTATACTTTTTTAAGCCCCGCGAATCGATGCTACAAGGACCTTGGGATCGCTCAGGGCTTCTTTTAACTCCCTCCATGCCTTCCGCTGTGACGGTCTCCATCTGCGTGTCCAATCTGGGATAGGTAGACGCTCCCCATATCTTCTTTTCTTGCTGAACCCGGTCCCTTGTAATCGACAAAAGCAGCGAAAAAATTCACTAAACCAAGGAATATCATCAATTTGTCGCCTTATGCGGGCTCTTCTAGCTTACGGTTAGCCTCTTTGTGCTTTTCCGAGGGACTCAGACCGTCCTTATCCACGACATGGCCGAGGACTTCGACTCGCCGGGCACAAAAAGAGCATTTGGACAACTTAAGTCTTACTCCTGCATAAAGCAGGGCATTTAAGATAGCTCCTTGGGAGTTGAGATGCTCCTTCTCGTATAAGTCCTAAAACGTGTATCATGTAGGAAGGTCAGAATGTCTTTGCCTTTTCGATCTCCCAAGATGTTGTTCACAACGCTCTTAAACGTGCCTCGGGAGTTCCTCAGCCCCATAAGGAGCCGTTTGTGTTGATACAAACCCAGAACTGTACGAACCGCTGTATATGGTTTGGAGTCTGGATTCAATAGGACCTGTTAGAACCAAACCTCAAGGTCAAACACCGAAAATATCTTCTTACCTCCCAACCAGCCCAAAATTTCTCTCATGTTGTCCAAAGGGTAGGATTCTGTGACCGTAAGGTCGGTCAGGCGACGGAAATCCGATGTACTACGCATATTTGAGTCCTTATTTTTCACGAATACATTATTTGTAGCGCACGGTGATATGGGGCTCGAAAACCCCAAGGTACATAAGTCTCTGCATAGAATTGCGCTCGATTTCTTCCTCCTTTGGAGAGCTTCTACGCATGGGAAAACAGAAAGGATGAACATTGGGGTTGAGTGACATCTTCTGCTGTATAAAGTCAATTCTCCGAAGACCTTTGAAAATTTCACGCCGTTCCCACAACAAATCCCGGAGCCTATGCTGCATTTCCTTGCTTGCGAAAAACTCCGTATGGTCGCACCGTCCACTTCATGATCTTCAACCACAGCCTGTATTAATTCCGTTTTGCCAAATAAAGAGTCTTTTCTAGGCATGAGGGGACCCCATACTCGCTCTCCTTCATAAAAGATGGACGCTGTGTCTGCTTTGAAGTCCAACAAGAGCTTATGCTTCATCCATAATTAGCGCCCCAACAACAACTTACCCGGAAGCGTTTTCATTACACGGGCCTCCTCCACGAAATGCAACCCCATATCTGGAACGAAAAAGAGACTTCCTCAGTTAATTTTATTCCCCTTCCATCGGCCACGCAATCTTCTCTCTTGGTGGAGAACAACAAGCCGCGATTATCCTGGAACCATCTAGAATCTATCCAAATAGAAGATGTGGCTGTGTCTAGCGGTGATCTTATATTTTCTCCGTAGATTGTAACTGTAACTGCAACTTCTCTATCGTCTTTCATCCCCTTTCCCCAACTCGGCTCCTTGCAAGCGCCACCCTTGCAGGGAGCCGATCACGCTTGCTACTTCTCACATTAATTTGAGGTTTTACTTTCTGGCTGGGGGTTTCAAGCCCCATGATCTTCCCCCGCTTGTGTATTATGTATAAGGCGTCGCTCCAGATTCCTCTTTCTCTTGAGGAAGTCCCGGATCATATTCACCTTTCGATTGCAGTAGAATCAACTTATCTGCGGATAGGTGTATCCAGCCACGGCGGGTACGGCTTCCCCGCTTCTAGTTCCAGACTCCTAGAAATTACTTATTCTTTCCCTACTCGTAGTCGATTGGGACGATGAAAACCCGGATACTAAGCTGACAACACTGTCAAAATCTCCATAAATTAGCATAGTTTGGTCCTGAAGACGTGCTGGGATACCCACTTGACCATATTTTCGTCGGAGATTGGGATCTTCATAGTCATAAATGCGGACCTGAGGCTTTCTCCAGATGCAGAAACTGAATCCATTCTTTCATTCCATCTCATGTTGAAGAATTTGTCCTGTGATGCGCTAAGCTGAGCCGTATTGCGTAGCCGAGGCTCCAGGTGATCCCGGAGCTCATCCACAGCAGCATCTCGGTAAACTCCTGCCACGGTGTCAAAGAACCTGGCTGCATTCCTTTTAAAGGCACAGGAGAGTAAAAGCCTTTCATCCTTCTCGTGAATTAGATAGTCTTTAAGAAAATGATACCACGTGTGCTTTGCATCAAATAATGATCCATTTCCGGATTTTCGGCAACGAGAGTTCTCCAAAGAACTTCTTTATATTTTGTGGGCCACGTGTTCTGGGTATATGGCGGGCGCCCTTTCTTCATAGCCTCTATTCCTATCTTCTTTTTGCACAGCCTCTAGGGCGCGTACCTCTCTTGGATTTTTTTCCGCAGAATGGCCTGGCGGGAGCTCCGTCATACTTCCAAACTTCTCACTAAGCTGAACGACCTCACTCATGGCCATCCAAATACCGTTCAATGCCCCGCGGATTTCTTTCATCATTGCGACAGAGTACGGACTGGCCTTCGATGTATCTTTCATTTCAATTTCAACGTCGGGAGACTGAGAAACGTCTGCTTGAGCCTCTGGCTGAAGCTTCTAAAGCACATCAATTTCTTGGGCGTCTTATGGTATGTCCTTGCTGGGATTCACCCTAGTTGCTGGATGTAACATGTTTCTTGTTCACAGGCGAAGCTTGGCCTCGAATTTGGCAACAATATGCCTTCGTACTAACTTTCTTGAGGAGTTCTCCTCCCCATTTAAATTGTCGAGGTTATTGTACTGTATTCTACCGCTGTATTGTACCGTAATGTACAGTATAGAGTGGAACCGGAGTCCCAGTAACCGCTCACCACAAAAAAGGAAGACTTTCAGTGCGCTAAAATGGGCCAAAATATTTAAAGTTTAGAGTGTTTTGCTGAATTTCAAATTCTGTATCTATTGGTGCGATACGTACAGTATATCTACTTTTCAGCCCTACAGTATCGCACAGTGCGCTATAACAAGCTCTAAAATGCAAAAAATAAAGAACTGGATGTTATATTGTAGCATGAAAAGATTTCTCCTTACATCAATTCGATAGGAAAAATCGCATTATTGCTCATCTGAGCCATATTAAGATAGTAGGCCGTAAACCGCCCGTTTTAAAGTGTGAAAAGAGGGGAGGAAGGGTGACGTCAGAGCCCGAGGGAGAAGCAGTAGTGGCTATCCTCGCAATCTGGTGGGTTTATACATAGGCCTGCGTTGCGTGCGCTAAATGTCAGATTGCGTGGAATGCAACATGCCCGAAATATCTTTTCACACATAGGAATTGAAATCTATTTTGCACACAACTCCAGAAGTTTTGAAAAGATCAAGATTGACGTAACCAATCAAATCAAAAGCACCATATCTCCCGTGCTGTACCTTTCCGCCGAAGGCTCTTCAGTGTAGGCGGGCAAACCTTTCGCGCCAATTGTCGCCAACCCCAAAACACCTGTTTCACTAAACTGCTGCTACAACCACCAACTAACCTCAACATGAACCCTCTAAAAAGCAACAAATTACCAATACCGATCGCAACACACAAGCACAGATGAGGGCTTCTTCCAAACCAGAAGGCAAGACCAACCTGAAATGTGCCTTGAACTACTTCTGCACAACAACAAGATGAAGGATAAAACACAGGACGAACAATGACCTTCCAACGTTACAGCTAACTTACCACCTTTATCATACTCTACTTTTCTCAAAGCCGAAAATAACAGAAGGAAGGAGACCCCACATTTCCCAGTGAGTTGGTAGAATCGACTGTCACATAATCAGACAAATCTTAACGCAGAAACACTACAAGAAGGAAAGACGCCGGAGAACCCGCCACAGGATCAAAGATAGATCGCAAAAAGCAACGAAGGGGACGCGGTTTTACTGAAGATCAAGTGCTCTTTTTGGCAAAACAATGGATCAAAAAGTCATTAAAAGGATGAATCCAGCACGAACAAATACTATGGGGCGGAATAGAAGCTAATTTACAAAACAAAATATGAAATGAGGCGATTAACATCATCGCTAAGAAATACTTGGCAGCAGGTATCTAGAGATACACAAATTGTATTGTAGCGAAAAGAGAATTAATGAAGCTCAATATTTCTGGAGTCAGCAATGAGATGATAGAGGGTCTTGCTCAAGAGCATTATAGTGATAGGGCCGGCAGAAAGGCAGAAAAGAACCATAATATACACGCCGCCATTTCGATGGCTCTCGACAGCTGAATACTTTGATACAAGGGACACGTTCATGGTCGACAATCATAGGAAGCAGGTAAATAATGAAGTCAAGAAGCCAGCAACAAGTACTGACCCAATTTATACGTGCAAAAATTCAGGTTGAGAAGGCTCTACAGGGAGTGGAAATCGAAGCATAGAGGTTGAGGCAGAACTAAAGGAACAGAAGTTGGAGGCAGCAGTTTTTAGGGCAACAATAGTTTCCAGTAAAGACGAAGAGGTACGGCTCATTGGCATCACGAAGCGGAAACTGGAAGATAGGGTGTGAAGGGATGCTACAGAAACTAATGACAGTATCAGAGGAATTCGAAAAGATACATCAGAAGGCAAAAGATTAATAAATTGAAATCAGCGGGCGCAAAGAGCAGAGAAAAGAGACGCAAGGGGCATAGAACTATTGAAGCAGGTTGATCCTACCTCGGAAAAACTCAAAAAGATCATGCAGGGTGTATTGAAACACAGCAATGCGGCAAAGGACGCATAAATGCTTTGAAAAGGAAAATAAATTGCGTTAATGGCATGTTAAGGTATAATTTTTGGAAGTGTAGGAATTAAAAAGGAGTCTCTGGGAATAATTGTGCCAAATAATTCCCTTGCTCATTAGCTTCGGTGTTCAAAATAACACGAGTTTCTTGTCGTTAAAAGCGTAGACTTCGCGATTCGTTTCGCTTTCGTTCGCGTCAGCAAAAGGAGAAGTGAGCTGGAGTCCCCTTGGCTTATATGACCCAAGGGATTCCTTTTACTTTTCTGTCTAAAAGATTATCTTCTTCTACGTTTCTTCAGAGTGGTTATTAAATCGACTCTAGTTTCTGAAATTGAACCAGTGAGGTTGTTTTGCTTTCCTGAATTCTAATTCTATGTAAATTGACTTCCCCTTTCCCATCCACTGCTAGCTCAGTACATCTATGTTGTTCTAACCTTTAACTTGGCTTCCAATCGGCCCTTCTGAGTTCTTTTTCATACATTTTGGTGAAAAAATCAACACATTGCCGCTTTGTATTTGCGTCTTCGTGAAAGTGTCCATCCTAAATCATTCTTACAAGCATTTTGTGGAGTATTACTCACGTTTCGCTTACATCCAGAGATTTTACTTCCAGAGATAATTTTATTTTCTGAGAACCTGGAATCTGTCTTGAATAACTCCAAATACGCGCTAGATATCCTTTCGAAAGGCCTCTTGAGATTTTCTAAACCACTCTTTTATTCGCTGGCAGGATCGTGAATAGGCCGTACAATTATCTTTCATCCTGGGTATGTCGATTCCACCAGAAAATATCCAATTCTTCTTTCCTCTGCGCTGCTATGTCCTTTGTATCTTGTAAATATTTCAATGTAATACGCACTGTTCAGAATTGAAACAAATGAAGTTGAGACTTCCAAAACTATTTTATCATTATAAGTACCCCATCTTGCAGCAAAATATTCCATATATAAATATCCCGATCAACCCAATCTTCTACTACTATCGTTGCGAGTTTCCCTTCCTTGTTATTATGATATTGTCCGTTAAGCGACACAGGGCAGTTTTTCAAGATTATCTTGCAGCTGCCGACGCACCAAATGCATACATAAAATCTATGCTGTTCATACGAATCGTATATTTGGTAAAGCTCTGGTTACTTGGGAAATCGATTCAAGATGATTTAACTACACAGAAGTTTTAGAAGGCGTTACTTATACGAAATTAGTACCATATTGAGTCCTTAGATATGTGATATCGGTCATCGAAGCGGTCAAAAGACCGTGCGGTATCCAATACACGCAAACATGAAAATATCTTGATCTTCGAATGTATGCTATTCTTCTTTGTAGCGCTTGAGTTAAGTAGCCAAATGAAAGAAAATACACATGAAAAGAAAGTGAGTCGTCAGATCTTCACGTATTTTTTAGAAATACTTGGCGGTATTCGAAAGCGTGGGCAGGAAAGATTCCAATGATATACCGAATTATCGCCAAGATGGCTACTGTGCCATTTTCTGTCGCTTCTGTGAATTTTCGTTTCCCTTTTTACTTCCTTTACATTTTTCTGTGTTCAACATCCGCATATTATCGCTTCCGAAGCTTCAGGGGCGCTATTGTGCCGCAAAATTAATTTGTCGTAGTCCATGATCTTCAATAGATCCGCCATAATCTTTTTCGTAATGGCTTGCGCCTTTTCGTTTTCTACTGCGCATATTTACTTCTTTCTTAGGGACTAGTTTCGTGAAATAAAAGAATACACCCATCGGGACGAAGTCAGGCTATTTAAAAGGGTGATTTTTGACATCCGCATATCTGCTAGTCCTTCAATAACCACGCTCGTAAGATCAGCAAGATATTTCTTAGAGAGTGGGAAGCAAGAATCAGTATAATATTCTATTGCTCCGAAAATCAACATTTACTCTGTTTTGTTGAGCATAGCTGATTTACGTGGGTTGAGAACCACTACTTCTATATCATCTGGGCTCTCAGATTTACACGATGTGATTTTTGTTGCCCAATGCTTTAACTTCTCATTGAATTTGCAGCGATCAACATAGTAGATACTGGTCAGCCTTCGAAATGACCTGCCTTTAGTGATACCGTGGTAAATTGCTCGCTAAAAGCGTTGGTATTTGCAGAAATAGTTGAAGTACCCGGTGCTAGGTGTCTAATAGATCCTGAGATTTCCAGAGATTGGACCTTACTTCGGCGCTTTCTTCCGGTCTATGAAGTGTTATATATGTCTCAGGGAAACTTATTTGTCCTTTCCTTTATAGATGTTCAAGCTCCCCGCACTTTCTCCGTTATTCTAAAAGTAACGGGACTCAGGTGTTTCAATTCTCCCGCTGTCGTGTTTCAGGTTTTTGAGAAGGGTTTTTTTAATTAGAAAAATCTCTCACATTAAAATTTTTGTCTTACATTGTATGGAGCATTGTTGCAATGGCAATATACACCGTATGTATTGATTACTGCAAAACAATGTTTAGAACTCATACACTGCATGTTCTAACCTTCCACATGGGTGGCGTAGCCAAGATACTGTACTTCTGTGGGTATATAATGAGCTCCAAAAAGCGCTTCGGAAGATACATTTGTGCTCTTTTTTACTTCTACCTGCTATCCCATGACAGTTAGCACCTGTAAGGAGTATGTTTTTGCAGTGAATTCTTATTTATTGAATGCACGTTGGCGACAGAAGCCAACGTCCTCCGATCTGTTTTGAATAAATATGACTCAGACCACGCCAGAACGGTCGATTGGGAGGGAAGAGCCGATATATTTTCAAATATCACTTCTGCGGGAGCGAAGAGACGCTCTTTCACCCCTTTTAAATCGTTTTTTCTCAAATCTGTGAATCCAACACCAGCTCATGCGCCATCGACGGCCAAGCCTTAGATTTTCTTAAAACTTCGATGGTGTTGGCAGCCTTCAACGCGGTATCGGGGACGTCCATTGGAACAAAACATAAGAAAATCGAGCGAAACTGGCCATAGATCCATCTATACAAAGAATTAATAAATGCAAGCAGAACTTCCGAAAGTGATGCCACACC
The DNA here is from genome assembly GCA_002205965.3 of Kappaphycus alvarezii. Taxonomy (NCBI): domain Eukaryota; phylum Rhodophyta; class Florideophyceae; order Gigartinales; family Solieriaceae; genus Kappaphycus; species Kappaphycus alvarezii. Next base: position 356,047 of record NADL03000771.1, read on the forward strand.
CATGTAAAAAACGTACGAATAATACAGCAAAGTTGTATATCTCGCTCTGACATTAGAATGGGGGGAAGGGTAAAATGCGGCGAAATATTCATCTAAGCAACTCCTGCACACCTATGAACGACTACAAGTGTCTACTGTATCATAGCAACTCCTCCATTCACCAGGTCGGTACCAAATATAACCTCACTGCGTCTTTATCGACCGAAAAATAAAAACACGAAGACAGAGGAGAATAGAGAGTAATCCTTGCCAGCAATAACTTACTCCCCAAGGTCTTCTCTAATTAAATATCTCGACTTGCAGTCCTCTAGTAAATCTTACACCCATTTGTATCCATTCTCTACCACTTTTCGAGATCTAAGGACGGGGCGTTCAAAGCCAAATATTAGCTTAGTTGTTACTCTTTCTTTCTGGGTAGTTATGATACACGCCCATGGTTGTAAAGACGAGTGTGGTTAAGTTCTCCCTAGAAAGCCTTAGAAACCAGTCTTCTAATTTAGCTCTTTCGAAATTGATACTACTTCAACGCAATGGAAGCTATCCATTGGTCTACTCAGTAACTTGATGACTTGGATAGTGTTAGGCTCAAGTATGTTTATTGAGTCTCAGAAGCCTGTTCATATCTCCCGATAAAATATATTTAAGATTGTGCTTTGAAAAGCTAAATTGTAAAGAAACTTATTCAAATTTAAACCGAGAGGATAAAGCAAAATTTTCAGAGGGAGAGGCTGTGATATTGACGCAGAAAAAGCCGCACCGTCATGGACTTCTCTGGAATGAACCACATTTAAATTATACTCATGTCAGCACGCATGAGCTACCACCTCGTATTAAAACATATATAACTGTGTCAAACAAGTACTGTACTATAGTAGTGCAATGTTACCTACTTACTCCAAGAAATTACGAGTATTGTGCAGTATAGCAGCCTAAAGCTTCACTAAGCACTAGGTTGGCTCCTTGTGTCTGCACCCCATGTCGTCCCAGGATCTGTCTTTATATGTCGGTACACTACTGTAAATGTTCTGCTACAGGCCTCGCCGTTCCTACTCAAACCCTAATATGCATTAGGGAAACATAGAAACTTTATAAAAGAATTAAATTGCGTCGCTGAGGCACCAACTTCAGCCCTTACACCCAAAAATCATTTATGAGAATAATTCCCTATATACATCACGGAGATTTTCACGAAACAGGATGATCAGAAATAGATCCGAGCCTCACAATAATTCATATTTTTGACTCTTTTTTTCCGAATCACTGAACACATTCCATCTCTGATGGACATTAACACATTTATTTCTTTCATATACAAGTTACCGCAGGGATTAGTTTTCCTAGGCAGCAGTCAATCATTCGCATCGAAATTGAAGGATATCGATTCCTATTAACACATCCGGGAAACAAAATATTCTCCACACGATAAAATTTGACTGTGTCCGAATTAAACTTAACCGTTGACCTAATTTAAGCTGCAAAATTAAAATTAAAAATTTATGTCACGAAAAATGAGCATGAAGACTGTTTTATCTTCCTTCAAGCGTTCAGAGTCCATTAAACTCTGAAATAATGGAAAATTTCCTTCTCAATCTCCTTCAGTCGCATTATATCGCTTTCAAATAAACATTCTTCCATTCTTCTATATTCCATTGCCGATTTTCTATTAAAATCAACGAAGTTTTCGACTTCCACAAGATGTACGCAAATTCCCATGGAAATTTTGAAACATTTTACTGCGGAAAAGAACGATAAATGCATTTCCCTGTTGATTTGGCTTCCATTTTTCGTTTGCTGTAGTTTAGAAATAATCTTATCCCTAAGAGAAAAGCATAAGGAAATCAACTACGAAACCTTTCATTGGTCCAGCGGAATGAGCCTCAAAATTTCTACCAATGAAGATTGTATTAGAGGTCCAACTCCCTCTAAATTAGCAGAACCTGTATCCTAATGTTCTTCAGAAGTCCTACACCATAGTTCACTGTTCCCAGCTACTGTCATTATAGGCTCCCAACTGAACACATTACGCTGAAATTTTACGTCCCACGCGGAAATTCTCCAATACCAGAAATACTCATGCCTTAGGTTTCTGAGAAAAAGGACTGGAAAAATACAGAAAGCTTGGAGTTTTCCAATTATTGTTAATATGTGTAAAGTTTTCGGGCTGAATTTCGCAACTCAGGTATGAAAAATTCAATATACGTGGAACAGGCTCCCTTCAGTACGGGTTTTATCTTCCAATAATTTCTATTTCTTTAGCCATTAATTTGATTTTGTTTCCTGAAATTCCTCCTTCGAGAACTCTATCGATTAAATTTCTCACCAGTGAATAGGTAACTTCATGATCAGCGAACGAGTCAGCGACGCAAGGCAACGTCAAGTCAAAGCCGCGTTAGAAGCGGTTCGCTTTCGTGGCTTCATGCAGGATAGGGGAATCAGCTATGTCTCCCTCGGCCTCACGAAGCAGGTGGAGCATATCAATTGACTAGTTCCTAATTGTGAACAGATTTGCGCACCAGCGCACAAAAGACCAACTTTCTCTACAAAGCCGTCACAATATTCAAAATTTTTTATCTATTCAGATCCCCAGCATCACTTTGCAATGAAATTAATATAAACAATTTGTGAAATCTGTGCGAGAATCCATCCAGAACCTCCATGAAGTCGAACCACTCACCGGAATACATGTTCTAAATCCAAAATTTTCAGCAGGTTAGTCACAGAAGATGAAAAATACGCCGCCCACCTCACTTTTTAGTGTCGAAACCCCATACATAATCACTATCATCATCATCGCCGAAAAACTACCACCAAAGCGGAGACACTCAGTCACGATAAAATCATGGGCAAAACTGCACCATCGCTCAAACTATATTAAAAAAATTTTAAAAGCTTATCTGCCCGCTGTCTGTACAAGGTGATGAGGTAGACCGGTCGGGCAACAGAAAGACAAGCAGAATCGCAAAAAAGTATGCATAGCATCGATGATCATAGATCCCATACCGCACGGCTCTCTCGCCAAAATCGTCCTGAAAGTAATTAGTGCGACATTTTAGCAAGAGTTGATGTGTTTTAAAAAAACAATCTTCTGAAGGCTGACCAAACAAACATTACATAAGGTCAAAATGAAGGTCAAATAAGTTCTGTTGGGACAATTACTAGTTTCATCATTCGCAAAGAGGAGAAAGGCTCCTTTTGGATTGACCAGAATCATTATCTCCGGATGCTCGAATGCATACCTCCTGAATACTCAACCTCTCAATTCAATTTAATAATTACATGCCTAGTAAGCCTCGATGGTTCGAGACCTGGCTGCCTCTACGATATTTTCCAGCTGTCGAAGATCGCAGAGAACATTTTAGTCGAAATACGCCCTTTGACGATTTTCTGGCTTAAATATCCGTTAATTTTGCCACTCTTAATCTCCTTCACCTTCCTATAAACAGAATATATTTAGATCCCTTAGCGTCATCGATTTCCAGATTTTTCGTTCGCCAAGAATCGATATCTCTTTTCAAAAATTGGCCACATATTTCTTTGTGAGATGAATCTGATGCATTGATCCCACCTCTTTTAAATTCGTAAAAAGCGCCTCGAGTTACCATATATACGATATATGGGGATTTAATAGCCTTTAATGTTATTTTTAAGTCGCCACATTATCTCTATTTGCCACAGGGTGAAGCACATCCCTGATAGTCAGCATGCTAACCTTAAAATATCCAAAGGATATGTCTTTGACCTAAACGGTAGAACATTCGCGTCGTCATTGACAGTTCTCCTTTTCATGACATCGATGTAGACACTGTAGCTTCAATAAACATCATAAAATAAACCAATTTGACTGTTTCTATGTCTTTACCTCTCGATTAAGTTAGTTTTGAACTCCAGGGGGAGTTGTTCATTCATTTAAGTTCAATAAAGCACGCCCGGAGTTTGTATCAGTCACTCGAAATTTACTCAGGATAAAACAGTTATGAAACCATTTCCTAATGGTAACATATCTTTTGCCCTTCGAACCTTAATTCAGCGAATCCAGTAATTAGTACACGAGTTAAGGGACTTAGCAAGTCCCTATGCTACTGTTTACATATGCCTTGACACTTTCTAATTTTTTTGCCCCGCTCTTGAACAGCGCGTTCAATAATTCTCTTGTTAGGAAGCCTTTTAGCAGCTTTATCAGCGTTGTTTTATTCCTATGTAAATTTTCGGCCGGAGATTGATATCATCATCGGCGAAAATTTTGTCGGCGGTCATATTCACAGTGAGGTTCTTAACGTAATTATTGTGTGAGTGAACCTGATCTGCTGTTTTATTTGCGTGACCTTAAGCGTGTTTAGATGCGATAGGAACTGCTGTGACACGAAACGCATCCTCAATGTCCGAAAAAACATCGTCTTGCAGTTCTCTTAATTCTATTTACTCACATTGAGCCGATTTATCCATAACATCAGCACGCTAATAGATGATATAAGAGACTTCAATAAATGTATGAAGCTTCGCGCGATCTTATTGCATCACGGAACCAGAGAAATACTAAACTCAGCGATTAATAACTTAAAAAATATTTCCATAGCGCTATTAACTAATGTATTCACGCCATCATGTGCCTCCTCTTCAGGACCATCAAGTATCAAAGTCTGAATGATTCCAAATTTATGAGTTTGCGCTTCCCCGACTTCTAGTACTGGAAGTAAACATACTCTTAAACAAAAAACAAGTAAAAGCATCAACATAATGGCCTTCTCGATCTCATTTTCGACTTATTATCTTTTTCAACTTCTTACTATTAGTTATTGTTCCAAACAGATCATCATCTGGAGTTGGGATATGATGAAGGGGATTGAGGAAAAACTTCTATGTGAATGCAAATATAAGATGATCAAACTCCAACCTTTGTCATGTAAGATCGCGTATTGAGCTCCAAGTATCAGTCTTATCATTTCTCCTGACGGCGGTTGAAAATCACAGAAATTTTCGCGCAATAAATCTGCCCCTTCCTCGAGATGAAACCACACAACCAGACTTCTTTAATCGGTCTAATGTCCGGTCAAAGCTGAGGGTAGTTGTAGAGGAGGACACAAAATCAGAAACCTACAGATACAAATCTTCTAGAAAACATGAAATTATGTCTTGATAGTGGTGAGCGCCATCCCAATTTTTCAAATGGTCTAGAATTTTTTGCAAATCATCGTTCATTCGAAGGATTAGAAGACACCTCTAATAAGCTAGATCTTTTTAACATCGCATTCAAGTAGCGTCTTGTGCACAACAGATGGCCAGAAGTACCTAGCTCAATGCTGCAAATTAGAATCTACAAATATCTTTTCTAGAGTCACACTAGCTTATGTACCCTTCTCTAACGTTTCACCCCTCACACGGGATCCTCCCCGCTTCTGATGTTTTTTACTCTTCCCCTACCACTCCTCAAACTCTTCGAAAACCACTTTTTCAACCCGCTTCTCTTCAATGTTCCTACTTCTTGAAACAGCCATTTTTGCGCTAAACGTGCTCCCAGAAGACCTTCAAGCCGGCGCAAACGCTGCACTGCCTCCAGTAGAAGTCCTTGTCTCGACATTTTCCTGCGCCTCTGTCTACAACCGTTGCCATGAAGCGCCAATAATGCTAATATCAGAACAACCGGAACCTATCTGCTTAGGTACAAGAACTTGAGTTCTATTAAAAGCTTGATGATTGCGTGTAGGTTGCTTTTTCCTAAATTGTCGCTCAAAATAATTTTACCAGGGCATTTTTGAGGAATATTTGTGCTACTCTTCGAACTACTAAAATGAACACCACAAATAGGATACAAATGAAGTTATTAGGTGTAAATAGACTATTTTACGTCGATGAACTGGTCAGAAAATGGAACTGTTCGGATCTTGAAAGGTGCTGGTGGGAAGTGGGACGGATTGTTAGACCCAGGCGTGGAATGTGGCTAGAGTAGAATTTTGAACATTGGGTATAATTTTCATGAAGCTTGGATATGAAATAAGCCTTGAAGTTATCTGTATATATGTATTTGACGCGAAGTAAAAGCCGAAAAATGCTATAACATAATTAAATATTGCACATTATACAGTGCACTAGCTGCTTTTTCTCCGAAAATTCATTTTTGAATTATATGGTCTACTGAACAAAATATGCATTAATAATATAGGACATACAGGCGAAAATATCAGCCGTTGTTCCATCATTCGCAAGTAGACACCTTTTCACCTCATTCGGCCTCGTAATATTGTCTTTTTCGTTTTTCGATTTAACTTAATTCAGTTCTAAATACCGCACATAGTGTCAATAAACTACTTCTATAGCACCATTTTCAGTACTATGTCGTACAGTAGGACTAGTTCACATTTAAAGTGCTTATAGATCCGCTGCACAATACACTTGGCGCCTCGCCTTTGCACTACAAGTAGACCCCTGCCTCGACTGTATACGCCGGCACATTACTTTATATTTTGCACTTTACGTCTATCCCTTCGGACTCGGACCCGAGAAGAAATCACAGAAATACAGCAACGGTATTCGTTTATTCCATCGCATCTCTAAGGCTACCGCCCCGGACCTTCTCAATACAATCCTTCATTCATTTAATCAGCGCTGGATACCTACCGTGTCGATATCCGCGGCTTAGGACGCTTGAACTCGTACCTGAGCCTCACAAAAAATTTTAATAGAATAACTGGGAAAATTTAGGAGATGATATTTTTTGGAAATAGGTGTCAGTCATTTTAGGGGTATTTTGGGTTATTTTAATGCATGGAAAATGTGGTCGGTTATATCCAGGAGGCTAATACGTTATGCGGGATAAGTCCTCGCTGATGGGTAACAATACAGTGAATGACCTTCCTTATAGGGCCGGCGCAATGCCGACGAGTATTTTAGGTGACTTAGTGTCGAATCGTCCAAAGAACAGTAAGCTAGTAATCAAAATGCTGTGAACTGGTGAAAAAGTCACTCACGCTCTACACAAAAAAGTTATCCATGATTCAATACCTTTTTAGGTTCCTCTTTTAGGTTCAAATTATTGCTCATCCTATCGGGTAAAAGCATACTTTATACTCTAGTATCCCATTTTGACATATCTGAATGGGTATCAAAACGGGGAATTTGCTTCATTTCGCGTACCATCAGTCTCCTACATACCCCTTCCTGGTACCTTTATTCAATGAAGTTTTACTTTTTCTCTTGTCTATCTACCGTAGCTCTGTCCTCATATGAGAACGAAACTCGTAATCCTACTACATCCACTGCAGCCGTACAGATTAAAATACTTTTAGTGCCTGTAAATATTTAGTAAGTGATTCTCTAGAAGCATATAGTTACAGCAAATAGGTGATCGTTAGCTTAAAATCTACACTACTTCGGCTAACCCACCCATCTGCAGGTGCTGAAAGGATAAGACGTAGAAAATTGAAACTAGAATCGAACGTTATCGCATTGGGAAAAGTAGTTCGTACCCTGACTATCCTTAAAATTAACGCAAAGTTTGTTTTGATCGAGCTTTACTACTGTTGAAAGTACACAAAAGCACATAAAATGACGGGGAAGTATATTTTTTTGAATTATATAGCCCTAAACTTTTTCCTCAAATGATAACAATGATCCGATAGACACTATTCTACTTAAGTGAAATGAGTACGGTGATTTGACAGAATAGCCGCCTGAATCGGCCATCGTTTTTCCAAATTATTACCAAGCAGATCAAATCGAAGCAAACTAGCTCTTTGATACCTAGTTTCTCGAGTGAAAGGGTAATAATCCAATTGTATTTATCAAAAAACCCGTCAAAGAACCTGATTACTGCCTTCAGTATAATTTTTGTCGCCGATCCACCTCTCTAGTCGCTCGCCACAGCATCGATCAATGTCGTATCACTCTCCAACTCCATGCCGCTCATCTACAAAGGCTAATAATAAATATTTAATGGATTGAATATATTTTTGCCTCCCTTTCTCTGTTAGATGGACGTCCAATGGTTCGAAGTCTAATACAGATATACCCTAGCCTACGTTTGACCCCACAGTTAGCTATTTCTACATGAAGATTAGGAACATGGCTTCGAAAGACGCTGATTTATCCCCTGAAGAACTACTCCCACCATCCTTCAAGTGTACTGCGCACTCCCTTTATCACTTCAGTCACCCTTCGAGTACACCTAAGGACTCCAAGGACCCTATAAAGAAGAATTCTCCTGTTATATGCTTTGCTAAATTCTCTGGTTCCCACTCTCGCTACATGCTCCCTAACGCCAACAAAATTATCAGGCCTCACCACTTCCGCACCTGACTATCCTGCTCTCAACTCGTTCCAATCAGCTCACGCCCTCGTTGTGTCATCCAAGTAAGGTTCCGGTCCCTTCGCGTTCCGTCTACCCCATCATCCTCAGTCTTGGCTCCTTACCCTCCGCTCCCAATCTACGACCAGCACTTGTACACCACTCGCCAGCGTCACCATCCCCTCAGGAATACCAATAGCCCTCCTCTAAATAATTTTAGTCCACACTTCCTCAGCGTTCCTTGTCATCGCTCTCTCACACCCTCAAAACCTTTCCCCCCAGCAGCACCTCTTTTCCCCAGATAAATCCATACTTCCCCCTACTGCCACCCAGAAGCACCTACCCAATGGACTTCACGATTCTCTTTACCGCACCACGAACTCTCGCTTGCGCGTAAGGAACCGAAAATTAGTTCCCTTGTACTGTCTGCGATATTAATTGTCCTAATTAAGTTAATGTCGTAATTAAGACCAACTAAATTTTAATGAGGACTCTAGACATAAATCGAGCCCTACAGATGTTGCGCATTGGTGTGTGTTGCCGCACGTATGACCCTTGGTTTCAGATCAAGTAAAAACTTAACCCCCAAGACAATAGCACTGCGCACTGCTGCTAATTTCGATACCTACCGCGCCGTTGCTAGATAATAGTTATGTTATTTCATAGTATGAAAAATAAATAATAATTCAGGTAACATAAATAATTTAATTATCCATTTATCCAATAAGTGAAATAATGCAACGAAATTCAATAAAAATATTGAAACTCAAAAATCCGATTTTTCAAATAAAAATACCTGAGGGAAACCTGAAAATTTTAAAATGCAATATTTACAGAGAGAATATGCTCCTAATGAAATTTTTACAGCACAAATTTGAACGGCGGAAAAGATGGGTTATTTAATATTTAGAAGATATGGTCTGTTGTGGCTCGGAATATCGTTGCACAGTGACCAGTAACACATCTTAAATTTACCTTAAAGGCTATGAATAATTTGTGGGCTACCTTCTTTGCTTTACACTTTTGATTTCCTGCATTGATCCTTTTACCACTCAATTCCACTGGACTGCAGTACAGTACATTGACATCTTAAAGACATTGACAGCCAGGTAAAATCCTATTAAACGCAATATCGTTATAAAAACTGTAAGAACGCCTTTAACTATTCTGTAAAGCTCAACTTGCCACCCTTATTGCCATTTAGTACGAATACCTTGGTAGTCAGGGGAAAAAAGACAGGGAAAAAACACCCAGGGTGCTCAACTTTATAAAACTACTCATATAGACCCTTTGTGTCACCAAATGGTGCATTTACAATCCCTCACTCCTGTAGAATATCCCCCTCTCCACCAAGTCAATATCTCCTCTGCTCTTCCTTTCTCTTTACTTATTCATCCCGGTTTCTCATTCTCCACATCTTCCCATCGCCATCCCCGTCACTCACTTTACAAAATAAAGAAAATAATCCAAAGATTTTGTCATGTTTAGGAATAACCTTTGCTAATTGTGACCAGTTCATTTTGTCGAAAAAATTCTTGGTTGTGTCTCTGACGCACTCCTCAGTGGGTCTTATTTTCAGACTCTCGAATACAAAGACCTGCTCCCCTAGTCTTGGGAAATATCCGTCCTGCATCCCTAATCAGTAAAGCACCCCAATTTTCCCCCTTCCTCGCAGGAAAAGAATTGTAGGACATCTTCTGTAAATATTTTTTAAACCAGCCCTCCTTTCTTTATCTAGCATACAGTAGAGTACAATCAGATTTTGTACAGAAAGCTCAAATTATTCCCCAAAATCTGCCCTGTTAACGTTGCCCGAAATTTGGATAACATTTTTTAAGATATTATCTCTGCTATTTCTCATGGCGTAACGCTGGATATATGAATCAAAAAAATCTAGACTTGATTTTCGACCGATCAGGATTCTTCAGTTCCCCTCTCACTAATCCCCTCTCTTCCTGCTCAAAACCCCCTTATATATAAAAATTGTTCAGTAATATATCCCAAAATTTTAGCAAGGCCCTTATAAACTTTTCTGGAAGCGTAAAGTTATATTGCTTCGTCGCTTACTATCATTATGAATCTCGATTATTTCTCCTATTTTTGGAACAAAAGAACTAAATTTATGCACCTTGAGTTAGATGATGATTCACCATCTTATTTGAAGCAAAATATAATATTGTTTCGCCGATTATTATGCAGCAACAGCTACAATAAGCAAGCATTTAAATGACTATATCACGACAAAATCAGCTCTACCTAAACCTTCTATACTCACACCTTAGAAGACATCTCGCGTCTTCATCTTATCTTTTACAGGCTCTCTACAAAAGCATTCTGATTATTGTCAAATAAGGGCAACATATTCCTCACCACAAGCGAGGGGGTCAAACTAAAATATAATTTCTCCGTAGTGAAGACTCAGCATGCTTATGATCAACTTCCGTTCTCAAAAAGTCAACAAATTATGATATGATGTATCAAGATCTACTTTGAAAACTTCATGGTTAAAATCAAACTGAGGACGAATCTTCGTTAGCACGAAATCTCCGGTACAGATATATGGGATCACATTCCGCATACTTCGCTTCAGGACATCCCGTGTACTCTCATCCCTTCCCTCCTGATATCTACCCTCAAAACAATCCATCTTGTCTCATTCCCGTCATCCCTACTAAATTCTCTCCCCCAGCCCTTTTTGTACTGCTCGAAATTCAGTAACATATTATTTTCTCAGCAAATGCCCTCATACCTAAAGTACCGAAAATACCGAAAACGTCTTCAATTTTGTTCAAAGAAGTGCCAGGATTAAGAAACTCAATTTATGAAAAGATTACTTTTCGAAACTGTACATATCTTAACCTACCTTGATTTTACCTGTCGTCTTTATTGGTCTATCATACTCGTCTATTCGTAAAAGCAGGGGAAAATCTTCTCGAGTAGTCTCAACCTGAAAATTAGTTCGATCCCTTTGATCAAATCATTCAAGATCATACTTCTACTTCTATGCACTCCAATGACAATAGAGATCAAGTCTCTAATTTTTACGTAAGTTGTACCAGCAGTTAGAAATCAGATCCCTTCTCCCCCTCATCTGCGCTCCAAAGAAACAGTCCGTTGCAATCATTTATTCCATTTTATAACCCTTAATTCACAAGTTTCCTCAGAACTTTCCAGTCTACCATCGGAGACACCCCATTTTAACGATACCCGCCGAAATCTCCCCCAATTTCTGTATGCTATATCCATATAAATACAATTCATTCTGGACAGAAAAGTTTAGAAAACAGTTTCGAAGTCAGATCTTCCCATGAACGACAAAATTATATATTATCACTTCGTTCTGGCCAATAAAAATAGATACTTATAAACGCGATTTCAAACTTCGATTCTTCGCAAAAGGGCAACTTCATAAGGAGAGTAACCTCCTGGTTCATGAATCTTCTAATTTCAGTAAACATTCGCCACCAGTCCAATTGTTAATCGCGGCAATTTAAAAGTTCCACATATAGGGAAACGATCATGCCATGCTTACCTTTACTCGGCGGAAGTTCTTTGATGAAACATCTACTTAGGAACACTCCCACAGAAATTACTCCCAGTCGACAAAATATCAATCACTCAAGCCCCTATACGGCCGTCCCAATACTTGATTACTGTATTAAAGTATTACTGTAATCGTACAATGGCTGAACATTTTAAAGTAGATCTTGGTCTATTACCTTCTCTGAGTTACATATCTTCCTTTCCAATAATTATTTCTGATTGATTACGAGGAGTTGTAATTTTTATATGTTGAAGATGCCAACCTTTGTGTAACTGACGCCTTTTTGTACATTTCACGACAAAGGCTATAAAAATTGACTCAAGAAAACCCAAGCCAGATAATATCACGTTCACGGGTATCCCGTTATATTCATAGTCAATTTATCATTTTATCCCAAAGATAATATGTTTCTAGGCATTTTATCCTTCTTGAAGTAGCGCTGTTTGAATAATACGTACCTCTTTCTTCGAAGAAAGGTTTTTTAGGGTACTCTTACTTGTACTTATATTTGTTTTTCATTCATATTAGATGCTCAAGTTACACTAATTTATTTCACCTCCTAATAATCTCAAGTTTGAACTAAATATTTACGAATGTTCTAAATAATCAGAACACAAAACTTTCATGGTATACTTTTTTAGTAACTCTCTCCGTATTGCTGTGGACTCCGGTGATGCTTTCTCAAGTAACGCCGAGTTCACCTCAAATCTCGGATTTACAGTAATGCTGGTAGATACCTTTGCCAGATGCTATATCCAACACTATTCTAGGAAAAATAATCATGGGATTGTCCCGCTTAGTCCTCGTAGCTGAATTTGTAGGTTTCGCAATTGTATTAGACTTCCTTATGTATTCTTTGAATAGGTTCTCAATCTTTTCTGCTCCGCAGTGTACTTTCAAACATATTCACTGTTCGACGTTAATACGAAAATCGCCGCAGTCAAGGATGGTTACGATCACAGGGAAATCTCAGATGTTGAGTTTTTGCGCACTGTTCTTTTATCCTGACATCAGAGACACTTCTTAGAGGGGGGAATTTGGGATGTTTTAATGATTGAAAAATAGGTTAGCTTATGTCAGAGCATCTCCACCCATCGAGGTCCAATCCAAATTTTGAGAAAACTTGGATATGGACCGCGAAACTCCTACCTACCCATCAGTTTCAACCAATGTGAACAATGGGGCAATTTGGATATGGCCTCAAAATATCCATAGGAAAATCTAAATCCGGCGTATTTGGGATTTACTTTGGATATTGCGAGTATAGGTTCAAAGACGGGATTGTACAACAGCACACCATTTTGGCGCTATGCTCTGGGCCAGTGCGCCATATGCCGGCTTCAAACAGGTCTACAACCTGTTTCAGATAGGTTTGCAGCAGGCTTCCATACTGCTTGGCGCGAAACCATCGCTCCAAGCCGAAAGACCAATCCAATGAACACACTACGCCCGCAGTGCACGACTTTTGCCGGCGTCAGCACCACCAGAGAAACTTTTAGTTAGACTGAAAGCGCGCTTCAAAAGCTGCGGACAGAGGATCTACTATGATTGGCGCCTGAGAGCCCAACGAAAACGCCATTGGAGGGATCTGAAAGCGCAACGACAACGCCGTTGGAGGGAGAGCGACGCGAACAAGCGCCACTACCATCTTGCGCTGCGTTTTTTGCCACAGTCTAAATGGGTTCTGGAAAATCATGGAGCTAGGAGGAGAGTGCCCTGACATGTGAGGCGTATATGTTGGGTTCTGAGGATCCAAGGAAGGGGAGCGGTATGAAGCTTGATTTCTTTGTCGTCGACATTTTCCGGAGGTACAGGCGCTTGTTGCAGTTGGCAGTTCGAGAATCGGAAGACGCAGCGATTTGTAAGCGGACGGTTGAGGCAGTTTTCCAACGTTATCGAAAGGCGAGATGCGAGTGCATCAAATTTGAGGGTATCGCTGGCGAAACGCCCTACAGGATCTCTGACGATCGAAAATATGGACATTTCGGTGTCGAAAATGGTCAATCAGATTAAGCAATAAGCAGTACACGCGAAAGCGAGCGGCCCTCGGATGGGTAGAACGCCACGAGTGTGCTGGTTCTCGTCGCGAGCGTTCGTCTGATGCAGCCGAATGCGCCAAAGGCGCTGCGGGGGTCTAGCGCACGTCAAGTCAGAGCTGTGGCGGGATAGCTACACCGTCTCCAGTCTTCGGCAATGCCGGACTAGCCCTTGCAAGCTAGGATTGATACTTGTTCGGAATGAACAGTTTGGTCGTGTGGTCCTTTTTACTTCTTTTCTTTGTTCCCGCCCACCATCTCAATTAATCAGGGCGATGTCCCTACAAATACCATTTCAATGTACTGTACGACGGCTTTCATAAATTTCTGAGCAGATTTGTGATATAAACACGCATAGACAATCTGAAGGGAATTGAATTAATGATCAAATTGTGCAGTTGCAGTTTTTCAGACCGAACTACTTATCCAATTCCACACTCACGGCTCTTCTTTCGAGTTTTCAATCCAACCGTCTGGCCGGACTTCCAACTTTTTTGTCTGCATCAGTTTCCAGAGCAGATGGGACCTTTGGATCAATGTTTTTGTCAGGCCATCGGCGATATTTTGGCTACCAGGAACCCAAGAGAGGTTTCGCAATTCGCCATTTTGTGGCTTTCTCTGACCGAATCGGCGTCGATTTGCAGGCGCCTCTCGAGTGTGTTCGCATGTTTCGCGACGACATTAAAAACGGTTCTGGAATCAACATAGGCATCAATTTCCAGTTGCTTTCCCAATACTTCTCTGAGTACATCGCGGACAACATAAGCGTTGTCAAATCCGTAGATGAGTGCGTGTAGCTCAGCCGCCATTACGAATCGGGTAACTCTCTTACAAGCAGAATTTCTGTAGTGCAGAATATTGGCATTGCAACTTCCATCTACGATGACAACCACAAATCCCAGTTGAGATTTCAACCCCTTGCAATTTGCAAAACTTGCGTGCGTCAGTGAACAAAGCTATCCGCGAAGTTTTCAAATCTAAGGGAACATACTTGAGCCCAATGTTTCCGGTCTCCTTACACCACGTGACAATTCTTTTCATCTCGTTATAAGTCTCATTGCTCGGCTTGTTCATTTCAGATGCAAGTAGTTGGGTTGGGGCGCACAAGTCGGGTCTAGTGCATGAGCCTAAGTATTGGATCATAGCACGAGTACTGATGAGCTCCTCACCTGTGTTTGGAATTCCAAGCTTTGTAACTTTGTGTTCTTGACTGATATGGTAATCGTTCGACAGGTGTAAATAAACCTTGCAGCCATTGAAATCAATGACATCTCCAGGATTGAGGATGATTCTTGGCTTCGATTGGAATCAGCTGGAGTTTCTCTCTTCTTCATGAAGAAAAGAAGAATTTCCATGACCAAAGGAGTCGTCAACCTGTAGGATAGTCACGCCCTCGAGATTTTTATGCTGTCGTTTGAACAGGATACATACATCACCTTTTGTAGATTCCATTCCGAGTCTTTTGATGTGGTAGGTGTGATATGTTAGAAACCAGTGGAAACCGCTTTCTGGAATACCGTATAACGGCTTCAGTACCATCAGGACAGGATCCTTGGGTAAACCCATTTCATTTGGTGGTTTGATGTAAATTACCCGTTCAATTTTGGACTCAGACTGTATACAAGCCTGGTAAATGCCCCTTGTGTATGACTGGTGATCCTTCATCATAGCCGCAGTTGCCACTGCAACTCTCTGACCCATTCGACTGATTTTTGGTGACTTTGTCATTATGTTTGCTGCACCCTTGTCGCGATAGTTCTGTGAAACCAGTCTAGACTTCTCTATGATTCCATCCGGGGTGTTCTTTAGAAGATCCTCCCATCTGGATCCAAAAATTCCCTCGTTCTCGGGAACTATTGATCGTTTGACAATCTTAAACGTACCCCTGGCAATAAGTCCTTCAAGTTCCAACTTTCTGCTCTCAAAAAAATTTCCATCTTCGCAGTGAGTGACAAGCACAGAGTCATCTTGTTCGACCACGGAACTGCTCCCTTGTAGCGATTTACATGACCTCTTCGATTCAACGTTCTTTGACATGTAATTTTCGCCATCAGGCTTATTCTCCTGCTTCGAATTCGGAGCCAAGTCGGAGGCCATTTCATAGCTCCAGTTATCCTTTGGAATTTGGCCCAATGCACTCTTAACCACTGTCGAGCGAAATATGCGTCGACCATGCGGTAATTGAACAACTACTGTGCTTCCATCAATGTTGACAAAGGGAAAAGGTTCCTCCCATTTGTTTGAAACTTGCCTGTACACAAGGACTGGTGCGCCGGCAGAGAGCTTTTGCAGGTCAGCTTCCTGTTCTTTAGCCTTTGGGCCACTTGGGTGGCGCATTGCAAATGCCAGTTTCCGCTTTGCTTGCTCCTTTTGGACTGCCCTGGTCGCAGTATCAAGAGCAGTAGCCCTTTGTATCTGCGTTTCGGCCGGTGTACAGCGTGCTGGACGAGGGAGCGCACCATAAACTAAAAGAGTAGGACAGAGTCCTTCTGGACCTACTGTATCATTAACAGCCTTAACTGCAAGCTCACTATCAGACTCAGAATTTGGGAGCGAATACCTTATTTTCTCAAACGCCACTCTAAGGGATGATGGTAGCGTTCTACGTGTGACATCGTATTGATGGACTCAATCGGTGCCTTCAAAACTTGTATGCCATCGACATCTGCAGAGCCTTGAAATGTTTTTGAAACCAGGTTCGATCATTGATCGATGCGTAAGTAGTCGGGTGGTCACGAGTAAACAAGTGACCAGCAACGGAAAAGGCACTTCCAGGTCTCCTCGGCAGTCTGTTTCTTCATGAAAATAGCAGCGTTGTAGTGAGTCGCTTCATCAGCTGCATGGAAAGTAGGCTTGCCAGAAATGTGGAGGATGTCAACTGCCAGGATGTGATTGAACCGTAAATTCTCTGTACCAATGGATATTTTGAACCTTCGTGGTTTAGAAGAGATACGAATGCATGTATCACAATTGCGCGTGATTTCTTCTAAAGTTGATCGCAAAGCCGGGCTGCATTTCTCTGGTCTTGCTCTTTTCAGTAGGTTGTATAACGCCGTGACTGACGGGTGACCGAATACACGGTGCAGCTTCCTAAGTTCAGAATCAGTGTAAAAAACATATCCCATGTCGTTCCTTGACCACCTGTGTTTTGGGAAGTAGTTCTCAAATACCAGTGGCATCATCTTATGTTCGTATGACACATTTTCGTTTTGGACACTTATGTC
This sequence comes from Kappaphycus alvarezii, assembly GCA_002205965.3. Taxonomy (NCBI): domain Eukaryota; phylum Rhodophyta; class Florideophyceae; order Gigartinales; family Solieriaceae; genus Kappaphycus; species Kappaphycus alvarezii. The sequence goes on from NADL03000771.1 coordinate 373,129, forward strand.
AAGACCGTTGTCTTGATCGATAATATCGTCATCATTCAGGAAGTTCATTTCTGGCTCCCCATCGCCATCCTCTGAAATCACTTCTTCATCTCTCTCCAGAACGGCAGTGTAAGCATACTGCAAATCTTCGATGTCATCAGACGTGAACAGGGTAGATGGCTCATCGTTCTTGATGCGGTTAATGGCGCTTATAATTTCTTCTGCACTGTGGTGATCTCTTGCTCGATGGTTCTTGCCACAGCACCAGCATCCTTTGTGTGACGCCAGCTTGTTGCGGATGACTCGCTTTTGCTCACCCTTTCTACCAGTGCGTCGCAGATTCTTGCGAGCTTCACCTCCGTATCTCTGCCCCAAACTGTAGTGCACCTGATCTTCCTCCAAGCAATGGGCGCCAGCGGAATTGGGCTCAGATGATAACAGGGTTGCGATCCGTTGCATGGCCTCCTGGGGTGTTGCTGGGATCTTCTCCACCAAAGATCTCCGCAGGTGGGGCAAATCTGCAGCAACTAGCAGTTGGTCTCTCAAAAACCTAGGGTCATGGTATGCGCTATGTAGCTGATGCTTTATTTTGGTCAGTTTGTTAGCGATATCGTGGAAAACCTCCACCTCGCTCTTTTCGGGGCTGCTCTGAAAAGCCTTCGATAAGGAGGGATGTTGCCATGACTGCAATAGTCGATAGCGCTGTTCTTCGCTAGTGTACCAAGCTCTGAATTCGTTAATCAACTTTTCATAATCAATCTTGCGCTTTGAAAATTTTCTTGTGCAATGCGAGAATGCGGATCCAGACAACATCAACGGAAATCCCCTTGCAGTTTCGTCACTATCCAGCTCGCAAAGCGCACAAAGAGTTTCTTACTCCTCAATTGCTCCATTAAGGTCCTCTGCGAATGTTTCAGAAAACTTCTTGCGGCTTACATATGCCCTCATCAAGGATTCAATTCCACAGCTTCGACTAGGATTGTAACTTGAGTCATTTGTGTTACGCTCTGAACGATTAAGTCTTTGATAGTTGGCATCGGTACCGGGGTGGTCAACAGTAGCGGAATTACTACCGTGCTGGGGTTGCCCGTTGCCATGGCTGTCAGGAAAATCTTTTTCATTCGATTCATGTTTGTTACCATCGGCATTGTGGTTGCCAATACTTGCGTTAATTGCGTCACTAGGTTTGAACTCAGCCGCCTCAAGCCAGTCTCTTAATGCTTTCCGTCGGGGATAACCTTGTTTTTGTGTCACAAAAACGCCATTGTCGACCAAAAATCGTACCCATTTCAGCTGTTGAGACGTGTGCATAGCCCGAATCGTTATCAACTTGAAAGGGCAAGTAAACTCGATCCAAAGGTCCCTACTACTAGCATTTGATTCTTTCAGAAAATCCAGCATCTCTTCAGAATATTCCTTCACGCACCTCTTGTATGTCTTCAATTCATCTTCGGTTGCATTAGATCGCGGTGGCTTCGGGTCTCCAAAATCATCATCATCCTCTTCCAATCTTTCGTGGTCATTTGCTTTTCTCATTTCCTCTTCGTATTGTGCTGCCGCAGCGGCGCCTGGGGTTTCAAACTCCACCCGAACGCCGCTTCCGACCATTTCGCGTAGTTATATTGACCCTCAACTGTGCAGCTGCGGACAGTTATAACTGCCGAAAATGGTCAATCAGATTAAGCAATAAGCAGTACACGCGAAAGCGAGCGGCCCTCGGATGGGTAGAACGCCACGAGTGTGCTGGTTCTCGTCGCGAGCGTTCGTCTGATGCAGCCGAATGCGCCAAAGGCGCTGCGGGGGTCTAGCGCACGTCAAGTCAGAGCTGTGGCGGGATAGCTACACCGTCTCCAGTCTTCGGCAATGCCGGACTAGCCCTTGCAAGCTAGGGTTGATACTTGTTCGGGATGAACAGTTTGGTCGTGTGGTCCTTTTTACTTCTTTTCTTTGTTCCCGCCCACCATCTCAATTAATCAGGGCGATGTCCCTACAAATACCATTTCAATGTACTGTACGACGGCTTTCATAAATTTCTGAGCAGATTTGTGACATAAACACGCATTGTGGAGAAATGACTCGCGCCAACCAGTAGTCGTTATATTTCTTACCGTCTTCCAGCTGTTTCTTCGAAGTCGGATACCATAACTTTCCCTTTCTATGGTATCCTATACTGGGCCTGCTCTATTACATTTAGAGGGGGCAATAACTGGAAAGCAACCGTCGTTATTTATCCACTGGCTTGCAACTGTTGTTTTGAAGCAGTACAAAGTCGGGCCTATCCAGTTCATGCACCACTGGGCCGGCTCTACCTATCGTAGACACACAACACTCGATAGGCAACAGTAGTTGCCTATCCTACCGGTTCCTACTGTTGCTCCGAAGGCGAATCATAGCTCGGACCTATTTAGTGTATACTACACTGGGCCGACTCTACCTAACATAGACGCACGACTGCTGATAGCCAACAGTCGTTTTCGTCCTACCGGCTCCCGACTGTTGCGCCGAAGGCCAAATCCATGGCTCGGACCTATCCGCAGTACCGCATAATGGGCCAACCCTGGTTACACATATTTTGCTGCAATATCCGATTGCATATTCCGTATTCATAGCTTGACTAAGCTTTTGTAGAAGAGTTGTGCACAAATTAGTATTATAGATAGCTATCTCTGGTAGACTAGCCATCATCTCTAATCAATCAATCAACTCATCAACCAAACCTCAACTATCAACAAAATCAACAAGTGTCAGACGTAAATACGTTCTACCCACACGCATAGACAATCTGAAGGGAATTGAATTAATGATCAAATTGTACAGTTGCAGTTTTTCAGACCGAATTACTTATTCAATTCCACAGGCGGCTTTGGAGGTGTACAATGGGGAAGCCGCAGTCGCCAATATGTACACTTTCTTTTCGGACAAAGAAATAAGCGTGGGAAACGAGTTCCCTTTTCGAAAGGCGCTCATTTTCTTGCGGGGAACAAAAATGTGACAGTGCGTCCTGCTCTTTCCAGAAGCAGAGAAAGAGAAGAAGAAATGTTTGGGTGCTAATAGCGCGTCATCGACCGGGACGCTTTTAGAATCATCAAGCAACGGGAATGGGGACGCGATGGATGGTTTGGTTTCCGGCTCGGCGGCAACCCCCGTTGATGTGGTCTCGGTTAAAAAGGAGAGGCCCGTTGGTACGAAGAGGGCCTTTGAGATCTCTAAAAAGGTGGTAGCGCTTCACCGCGGCACCAATGGCATTGAGAATCTTGCCGAAGCCGCGCACAAGCGAAAAACGGTGGTGGAAGAGATGCTTCGAATCTTTCACCAGCAATCTATGATCGCGCTTTTTTCAATGCCAGGAACCAATCCTCGTTTGCAGGCGCGATTTGTGCGTTTATCGCACTTGCAGGGACTTTCTTCGTTAGAGGAAGAGGTAGGAGACCAGAGTATCGATTATGCAGATGGTAGCGAGAAAATTTATGAGACCACGTCTGTGGGTACTGCTATTTTATCCTCGATTCTGAACGTTTAAAATTCTATCATGTCCAACTGAAACATTGACCCCACCAACTCCCCTCCCTGCGCCATAGTTGTCCCAAATATGGTTGACTAGGGAAGACATAAGGGACCTGTGCAAATTTCTACGTTTCACCTCATCGACTAAGTGCAACTGACTTTGTGCTAGTTCCTCGGACAGAAAGCCAGTTGAGCGAAAGGCGATTTCAAGGCAATGGCTACTTGTAGCCGGGTCAATTAAACTCCTACCATCAAATCCATCACTACAGTATCCCAAATGCCTCTCCTCCACCACCATGTTGTGCGAACAAACTGCAGTCCTTTACTATCATTCGCATTTTTGCGAGTGGCCAAAACTCACTTGCAATGAATAGGAGTTTGAAGCGACGAAACAGCACGCCAAAAACACGTCCTACAGCCTTTCGCACGCCCTCTTGAGACTTACATAAGAAGATTTCTTTCGGCTGCTTCGGCTGACGGAGAGCTTTAACGAAGATCTTCCAGTCGGGATAAGTACCGTCTGTGAGATAGTAAAACCAATCTTAATCCTTCCCATCTATTTTATAAAGCGGATTGATGGAACAGAATTCACCGGACAGGCTGCGCTGGGAGTTTGAACTCACTTCCAGTATATTCAGGTCATTGAAAGACCCGGAAAGACCGAACTGAAACCCCCAAATCCATAAATCCATAGAGCAAATCACCTCCATCCTTACTGTAGGGACACCCTCTTTCCCCGTCATAAGACCTTGCGGTTCTTTGGGACAATTACTCCAGTCCCAACTTGCACAATCCAAGATCCAAATGCAACTAAGGAAACCCAGACGAGCAAAATCCCTTTCCACTCTTTTGACATCGTCAACTGTCGGTTCTCGTAGATAATCACCTGCGAAACAGCGAGAAATCGCAAGACGGAACTCCAAGCATTTTGCTGCCGTTGCTTCGGAGAGCTCAAAAAGGTGATCGGACAAGTCGGCCAGGATTCCATAGGCGAGTTGTCGCAAGGTTGCAATAACTTTTTTCAACGGCAAGATGCCAATCCTACCCGTCGCATCAGGCCGCAGTCCCTGTCTGAAGTATTCAGATTCAGCCACAACTCCGGCCATTGCACGGGAAAAAATTGGACGGGACATCAGAAATCTCCTCTGAAATTCCGCCTCCCCTTGCTGCGGACCTTTCTGGTTTGTTCCGGGGCGATGAATGTCATGCGGCCCGAGGTACTTTGCCATGTAGTGTGTGATAGCTCTATGATAATTGCGCCGCAAGTTTGCGCTTTTCCCCGTTACAGAGCCCCCGTGCGGCCTCACCGTGACTTGGTGTGTGGCAACATTTTCCATTTTCAGTCAGAACATGGCGGCCGTGCTATCATGGTCGGATTTCTGACATTCTTCAAGGAAAGATCGTTTCTTTGATCGTGACATCATGTTTGGAGCCACCACCGCCTGCATGTGGCTTGCCGTCGCCGGTGGGTAGAATCTAGGTTCAACGGCGTGGTACTGTATGATCAGGACATTTGGACTTGGTCCAATTATGTTTATCTACAAATCAGCAGAGACGCTTTGGAGGCGTTGGATTGGATTGAATCGGGGTGGGTGGAGATGCTCTTATGCGACACTAGTTGTCTCTAGAGGGGATCCCGCCTAGTAGATGTAAGCTTAATGTACTGTACTGTACAGTATACGTAGTACAGTACAATAAACGAGTGGCATGAAGCTTTAGTATGATGTACTGTACTGTAAGTTTGTGTATTTCCCGCCTTTTCTCCTCACGGTACTTACCGGTTACTGAGTAATAACGGCGACTGAAAACCCACTGTCAAGTCATTGGACGGTATTTGCAAATACACACGTACGGTATTCGATGAATGAGTGCAATAAAATACTGTACTGTTCTGTGCTGCAGCAAATGGACTTGCACTTGCCAGGCTAACCTATTTTTCAATCATTTAAACACCCCTATTTTTCCACTTGCCTTGTGCACTTGGTACGTCAATTGCATGCCGACGTTAAAATGCGAACAGGAGACGAGTGTCCATTCTTTTCCGTGAAATGACTTTTGTTACATGAGATAAACAATTGAGCTACATGCCCATGACACAGGGCATGGAAAGAGAGTTGCACCACCTCAATCCCTGGACAGCCGGAATACCAGCAACGACGAGAGTTTTCCGTCACTCAACTCTCAGGAGGCAAAGTAAGTGTCACCTTGGTTTAGAGCGCCTGCAGTGCTGTACGTAGTGCAAGACGGAATCGTCTTTCTAGATCTGCTGCACTATAGACCATTTTCCTTCTGTCTTAAATGTGTACGATGATATCTAGACGCAAACTTCACCCAGCAAATATAGAGTTTGGAAGATTTACGGAATAAATGCAAACGCAAACGCCACGATGGCCTGAACCGTTTGAACAACGGAAAACAGTCGACTCAAATCTAATCTTCGCGCAAGAGAGACTGAACACCGCATCATCCTTTAAAAAGTTCACCTACTCTCTCCACTGGCCAGTGACAAATGCTTTGGCAACCTTTGGTGCACCAATTACGGACATTTTGCGCAGTGTTTCCATGGTATGATTCGCACGATAAGAGCTAATTACGGCTACGTATCAAGTTGTTGACAGTAACTACATCTACAATTGTCATTTATTTCCTATCAACTGACAAAACGATGACGCAACGTCGTAAACTTTCACGCACGTTGGCAGACACCGGTCTTCTATTGCCGCCCTTTGACCCGGTAGCCACCCATTAGCCCTTTGGCGAGCAACATTCGAACTTTCCCCTTAAACCTTCCGCCAACCACAGGCTCCCGTCTCGAACTGACTCTGCGTTTCCTACACCTACGTAGAGCTGGGTCCTAAACGCTTCCTTGTCGTTACGCGCTTTTTCGCAACAAGCAAACAGTCCCCATCATATCCACATATGTGGAACTCAAGCGCCGCCATCTGGTCCGGCCATCTCGCTGCCTATCCCTCCGCCATCGCCACTCGTGAAAAGACAGAACGCAAATCCGATCTCGTCTCCTTAGACTCTTTCATCTGGTCGGAGCTTCAATCCAAGGTCGAATCCCGTTCGCGCAAACCGCCTCACATCAATTCTGATGAATATTCACGTCTCATGAACTGGAAGTTGAAGCGCGGAAAGTGGCGTCCTCGGCTTCAAGCTTACGCCGACGCGATTGATAATGATCACGTCGTCCATGTAAGCAAAGAAGCATTTGCAGCTCTCAAAAAAGGAAAGGTGCAGGACGCCTTAAAATTGCTAATCGAACTGAAAGGCTGTGGTCCGGCAACCGCCAGCGCCATTTTAGCCGCAATGGACCAAAATGTCCCGTTTATGTCTGATGAACTGTTGCAAGAAGCCATGGGGGAGCGCAAGTACACGGTACCGGTAAGTGAACCCTCATTTTTTAAAGTCTTTTGGAAGCAGCCAACATTCCTCCCAGCACAGAGCATACTCACGTAACACTCCATTCCTAAACTTTTAACCTGACCGTACTCCACTTGTCCTAGGCGTTCACGCAGCTGGTGAAAAAGGTGAAACAGAAGGCGCAGCAGCTCTCCAAAGCAGATCCAGGCCGTAAATGGACGGCCAGGGACATCGAACAAGCGACGTTTGCTGCGCACCACGTGGGAGTTGAGGACCCCTCTGACATGGTCGAACGGCCGAGCTACAGTTCTCAAGTGAGAGCGGCAAAGGCAAAGGATACGGTAAAGGCGACGACCAAAAGTCCCAAGAAGAGTGGCGCAAAGGCAACAAAGGAGGATGCAGCTGGGCAGACGAAAAGCAGCCCCAAGGTGGTGAAAACCGCCCGCTCCAAGCGCAAGGCAATCGAAAGCAGTGAGACTCGGCCGGCGAAACGCAAGCGGGATGCGGTTGTTCAAGGTGGGACCGTGGTGAAAAGGCAAACTCGGAGCACAAACACTTTGAAAAAAGAAGTGGGTGGGGCCGAGAGTGTTGGTTTGCGCCGCTCAACCCGGTCTAGGAAACGAAATGAAGGGTAGGATGTAACTGTTTACTCAGTTAGTGAGCAAATTGCCTCTTCCAAATGCGTTTGCGGTGTCGGTGTTTGTAAACACATCTACTTCTTCCTGTATAGCGCGTCGAGTGTCCCTGGGCAATGCAAACAGACCCCGAAAGGCGAAACCGTCGATTACAGTTAGGTTGCCTTGAATTTGTTTTTCCAAGATAGAATCGACGGTAGTTTCAGATGGGAGTTGGGTAGATTGGCTTGTCGCAACAGCCATCCCTAAGGGACTCCCAAACGTTGGGACAAATACTTGGTACGGATGGACAGAGGGGAAAACATGGCGTAGAGTTGCACAGATACGAGGCATGAGCGTAGGGCTTTCAATTAGGGAAGCTGGCCCGACCTGGATAGAAACAGCGCCTGTTGGGGTGAGCCTAGCGGCAAGTTTTTTGAAAAACTGCAAAGTGAAAAGGTCGAGACTAGGACTATGCTCCATTGGATCGGTCAAGTCACAGATAATGACGTCAAACACATCTCTAGTATCACGGATATATTCAAGAGCATCTCCGATGACAAGCTCGCAACGCGGGTCTTCTAAACTACCTTGAGCGATTGAAGGGAGGAATTGCTTGCATGAGTTGACAACAATTTGATCGATATCAACGACGATGACGCGTTGGACGGAGCGCCATTTCAGAGCTTCCCGGGCAGCTCCACCGTCTGCACCGCCGAGAATGAGGACTTGACAAGGAGTGGAGTGGAAGACAGTGGGGACGTGAACGAGGGGTTCGTGATAGAGAGGTTCATCATGTTCTGTGGTTTGGATTTTGCCATCGAGGAAGAGGGCACGACCGTAGGCACCTGTATCGGCGATGGTGATGGCTTGATAGGAGGAACGGGTGGAGTGGAGAAGTGCCTTGACGCCATGGTGGTAGGCATCGTGCGGGGTAAGGTATTCGACAAACCAGATGTCGGGGGGTGCGGTGGGCGGTTTTGATTTGGATTTGGCGGTCATGGTAGGGGGATTGTGTGATTGTTTGAGAGGTTGGCAGCGGGCAGCTTGGTGATGAATGTTTCTAAAGCTTGGAATGTAGTTGTGGACGATGAAGGAAACCATAAGCGGATGGCTGCAACCAAGAAACAACCGTTTATCGCGCAGTTGGCGAGTGGTTGGGAGGGAACACATTACGTATGCATTGGCGCACTTGAATCTGCTAGTCTTCCGAGTTCCGACCGATTCCATTCCATAATTACAGTCATTTCAAATTACACTATCCTTCCTCCAAGCATTCCGCTATTGCAAAATCTGCTTGAAAAATACAAAAAAATTTCATGGTACCAATTAGGTTTTTTCAGTCTTTGAGGCGGCGCCGCCGACTAATGACGTCAAGTGGATCACCCGCTCATTTCTTGTCTGCTTGCCGCCGACGACCACGTCCAAGTACTCGCCGCATCTGATCTTCCCAACCTCCATACAATCACCAACACTCAAACCCAAATCCCCGGTCTCAGGCGCGAATCCGCTTCACCAGCAATGGGTAAATTGTAAGTTTGCACATCTCCCCTCAAACCTCCCTCAACAGCGCAATGCTTCAATGCCAAGCCAGCTCTATTCGTGCATCACGCCACTCGCACAATCGCTCTTTTCTGCACCACGCCCACGCCTCCACAATCTCTCGCCGATCGCACCTATTGTTGACGTCAAAATGGTCCTTAACGAGCCCGCAGTGGACAGCAAGTTCACTCGAGCGACACCATGAAAGCGCCTCCCAGCCAACCCGCGTTTGAATCGCCCCATCGCTCCATATTCGACAGCCACGATGTTGCAGTGACACTGACCTTTTCTACTCTCGTCCCTTCGCTTCCCATTCCCTCTCATCCTGCGTTACGCCACTTGTCTGCAGTCTAAAGTCCGGCAAGATTGTCATTCTACTTCAGGGCCGGTACGCCGGCAAGAAGGCTGTCATTCTGCAATCGCATGACAACGGCACAAACAAGCATGCCTACGGCCACTGCATTGTCGCCGGAATCGAAAAGTACCCGCGTCGAGTCAAAAGAAGCATGAGCAAGAGAAAGATCGCCCTGCGCTCGCAAGTCACACCATTTATCAAGGTCGTCAACTACAACCACCTCATGCCTACTCGTTATGCACTCGATTTGGGGGATACTGTCAAGAATGCTGTCGATCTTGGCGCCTTTTCATCACCGGGTGCAAATGCAGAGCGTCCTGAGGCGAGGAAAGAGTCTCGTGCAGTTGTTAAGAAAGAGCTGCAGCAGCGTTACAACGCCGGCAAGAACAAGTGGTTCTTCACCCCTTTGCGCTTCTAACTCGCTGGGTAGGACCTGGAGCAAGTACTCATGCCAGCCACAACATGCCGCCTATGGCTAATTGTCTAGTAAATCATGGTCCGCTCAGTTTGCGCCATACATCCCGCATGCGTTTAGTGTCGGAGACGTCAATGTCTAGTTGCGTATTTCTAAAGCCTTGACATAAAGTCTATCGCTACAACGCGCGCAGTTTTCGCAGCCTCGTCCCATCTGTCAGCCTCGGGCGTACAATCTCCTTTAATCCTCTGGACTTGGCTACCTCCTCCGGTGTCTTGATCTGGGACAGCGCGTTGAAAAGTGCCCTGACTCCATTCAAAAGGCATCGAGATCCGTGCAGCTTGGCCCCAATGTCCTTCAACCCGAACAGTTCAAAAATCGTTGCAAAGTTGTTGTTTGCCGATATCCCGGTACCCTCCGGTGCAGGCCAGAGTACAACCTCTGATACAACAAACTTGCCCTTGACACGGTGGTAGATAGTCCGACCTCGATGCAGCTCAACCTGCAACAGGTTCTTCTTCGCGTCACGACATGCCCTTTCAATGGCATGCTGTGCCGTATCTGATTTCCCTTGCCCGTAGCCCGCAAGTCCTTTCCGATTGCCTATGGCAACCAATGCGCGCATGCTCATAGTCGTACCTTCCTTGACCACTTTGTGTGTCCGACTTACCTCTAGCAACGCCGTGTCAAATCCGCGAAGTACTTCTTCCATTGTCACACTTCTTTCCAGATACGCCTTACGTTTTGCCAGCTCCTCCTGCGATACTGGACGAAGTTCTTTCAGTACTGTCTCCTCCTCAGCCACTGGAGAGACGTCGTCGTCATTCTTTTCAGGAATGGTGCCTTCCTTCATTCGCTTTCGCAACGCCTTTCTTTCATGCCTGTCAAACAACTTGCCAGATCCATCGATCCAAGTACTCTCCGGTGGATAAATCTGCAAACTGACGAGCGTCTCCTCGATCGAATCACGCAGGGATTGCGCACGAAGGAAATCGCGATAGTCGAGAGCCTCCACTGGCACAGGAATGATATTTTTATTGATACGATCGCCAAACTCCTCCACTGTGCATGGATGGTCAAGCTTCTCCAGCGTCTTAGACAGAAGATCAAATCCCTCGTTTACGTCTTGTTCGTAGGTGATGAGATGGTCAGCGGGAGGGTTATGTACGCGTGCTGTCTTCTGGATCCCTTGCCGCAATACACTAACCAGCTTCGCTAGCTTGGCCAGGTCCCGCCCAGTTCGTTCATCTTCAGTGAGATCTGCAGTGGAGAGGGTTGGCCATGTAGTGCTTGAAGGGGGTAGGGCGCAAATGGTGCGACGGGTGTGATAGAGGGGGAATACAATCTTACCTCGCACTAACCTTGCCCGCCGAAGAAGGGCGGAACTAAGCATGGCAGTGGTAGTAGTTCACTACTGAAATGGCGGCGTGCTGTTCATTCGCGGATCAATGAGAGCATCGGGTAGGGTCGACAAAATCCCGCTTAAATTGGTGCTGATGGCCGTCGACATTATTTTTTAAAGAAGAAACTTTACTTCATTGGGTATTATCGCGTACACTTTTTTGTGGTAACTTTATGGCATCAGTAGAACGGGTGTCCACTGCAGGATCCGACTATACTGCTAGCTAAGTGCTTTTTTGGAATAATTTTTGTTTTGCAGGCATTCAAAAGGTTTGAAACGGATTTGAATACCAGTGGCTAGAGTTGTGAAAGGATCAAACTACCGGTGCGCAAGGATCTTAGAGTTTCATCCATACTGTCTTGATCCCTCCCTCGCCTACGTGGTGGACCTGGGTGAAGCTGGCAACAAGCATTACTAACAAAGAGTGCAAATTGGTTTGAACAAGACACTTTCAACTGAAAAAGGAGCATACGTCGCTGCTGATCATCTTTTTCGAGTCCTTGAAGCAATTGGAACTATCGGCGGCTTACTTCGGTCTTGGTTGTAGTCATGACTCCGGCTGCAGTTTCACTATGTTGGGCACCTGGCGAGCGTCTTCTAGCAAGCGGAGGAGGTGCTCCAACTCATAATGTCGAGGCACTCCAGCCACTTCCGCGACCCGTTCTAAACTTATTCTTTTCCGGTCACGCTATATTCACCAGCTCAACCATGACAGTTATGCAAAAGTCCGAGAGATACCGTGCCATTATCATTGACTGCCGCCGAATCATCTCCACTACAGCTACAACCATGACTACCTCTACCGAGAAATTACTGAATGCATTGTCTGACGCCCACGCCGTATGGCACTTCTTCGAGGCAATTTATCTCACGGATGATCCCATTGAAGACCATCATATAAGTGCCTACCTCGCTGAATGGTTCCTGGTCAACTACCAGGATGAATCCTCCGAAGCAGAGCGCATTTCCCAACGGCTAAGGACAGAACGACCCTGTGACGAAGACGAGGAGCTTTGGAACTTTCTTATCAAGCAAGCAATTGTGGGTAACTTACATGGAATTCAACAGTTCCTTTCTGTTGGTAACAAGGAAGAGGACGTCGAGGAGAAATGGCCATTTGGAGTTCCAGGAATGGAACACCAGATGGCCTCAGAAAAGCCCATCGGACCTTCTCCTATCGTTACAACGGTTCGACGAATCGTAGAGCGTGCCCCATCTCACACAATCTCCACGCGCGGAAACGGAAGCTGGGAAGAATGGAAGGCTAGTTGCGCTGTGTGGGCCGGTGCAAAGGAACTCGACGGTCATGACGGTGCAAAGCGATTACTAGGTTTATTCAGTGGTAACCTTGACAAAATTGAACAGGCGTGCTCCACGTGGGAGGAAATGCTTGTCGCCTGCTCCTTCTACGCACAATTTAGCAGTGTGAGTGGAGGCAATATGCAAGGAGGAATTGGACATGTTTCTAACTGCTGTGCAGCAGCAACAGCTTCATTCGAACCCCCTGAGAATATCGCTGGAGGCGCTCTCGTCGAAGCTGCACTAGGGAATATCAGCAACTCAGTCGTACGGGTAGCAGCAAGTATGCCTACGAGCTGGTTTCCCGCTCACCTTTGTGATTTGCTAATGACGGCTGGGCTTCTCGAAGATATCCCGGCCACCGGATGGGGAGCAAATAATCGTCCGATGGGCATTCGTGAATACTATTTCAAGGAGTTTGCGCGCGGGCTGGAAAGGTACCCTGGGCTCTGGCGCATCGCAGTGGATTACTACAAGGTTTGCCCAGCACATGGAACGTCATTACTTATTGATCTCCTCCCAAGAGTTCCTTTCGACGGTCCCAGCGACCCGAAAGTGGAGAAGGTTTTGTTCATTTGCTCAAAGCAAAACCTGCCGCGAACAGCGAGCAACATCTGCGAGAAAATAGGAGCAGACTGCTTGAGTCAACGAAATTTAGGAGGTGCCATGTCGTGGTTCGCTCGAGGTGGAATACACACAAGGGCAATGGGGGCCGCAGAGACGGCCTTGATCGATGCAGAGAGGGAGGGTGCGAATTCTGAAGCAGCAACGGCACTTGAATGCGTTGTACGTGCGGTTACTAATATTGGTGACGAGAGAATGAGGCAAATGTTTGATTATTTGCGTGATTACTGCAAACTGCAAAAGGGTTTGGCCGAGATTGCGTTTGCGAGACGCTTGGTGACTCAGCCAAGGCACAATAGACGTGAAAAACCCTCATCGGTCGAGTCCGTAGGCGTTGAGCTTGTATCAGCTGCGTGTCGGTTAGTCGGAGGCGGGGGCTTGCCGCGGCGGTTTTGGATTGTGGTTTGCTACGAGGTAGCCCGAGTTTTAGAGTTATATCCAACGGTGTCCAAGGTGAATGCGAAATCTGCGATTAGTGAAATTCTGAGCGCTCTGCAGTTGGCTTCGGGGCCTCATCGCAGTGAAGACATGATTGCAGGTTTGAGAGGTCGACTGGCACACGAGAACAGCTCTTCCGGAGCTTCGATGGCAGATGCGAAGCTTGCAAGTTTGAACGAAGCAGAGGAAGCTCTGAATCACTGTCGCATTGTGTTTTTACGAGAAATGGCTGCACGGATTAACGCTGAGTAAACTGTGTCCTCTGCATCCAGTACTTTTTTTTCTCAGCCATAAGAACCTTCATACCATTCTGGATTTTGAGGTCATCCTCCCTTTTCTTCCGTACTTCCTCGTCAACAAGAGCCTGCAATTGCGCGCGACTTTTCTTCCTTCTGTCTAGGCGCTCACTTTCTAATCGGCGCTTGACTTCAATGTGCTTGATGTATGTCATGAGTCTGTCGAGAAATATATTCCCGTCGAGTTGTTCCTTTAGCTTAAACCTTACCTGCGGAGTCCCTTGGCGCTGGTCAAGGTTTACAATAATAGTTAATTCGTGCGGCGCGGTCGCGTGTGATATGACCTCAACATCGCCATTGTCGTCATCATCTATGGCAGCCGTCATTCTTGCGGCATACTCTGAGGGGGATCTGGACAATCTGCCAACGGAAAAAATTTCATCATGGCTTAGCATAGCTTCCCAAAACAGGTTTCCGTCGGTAGCGGATATCCGGAAGATTTCATGTTTCCTCGCGTTCTTGTCGAATGACTCAAAGATTAAGTAAAAGGTTGAGGTCTCCTTTGCAACTGATGGTGTCGGGGTGGCAATCGTCCGGGTCTTCCACCAGGAGGGGCCTTGGTCACTCATTTGAGCATACACGGTTGGGCAATAGAATTAAAGATTGTTCATACAGCTCCGGGATCAAGAAATCACCTTGGCAATCGGCGCAGCATTTATGTGTAACCGTTCAGTGCCGTTGCGTGTTTCCCCAAAGCACGGCAGAACATTAGCGATAAGGATCTGTGTGCTCAGATCATTGGTAAAGATGGTTTTGAATCGCCGACTTGAGCCATAATGCCATTATTGGGCTGCCGCAGCCTTTGCCAAGCATTTCCGTTTAGTAAACTGTTTCATTTAGCCCATCATTTCATTCAGTCCTGCACTCTACGGTACTGTACAGTACACTACAATAATTTCTCGACTGCTTAATAAATCAACACAAAAATTTCCAAACCCTGTAATTTCGGTGTTGTACGTATAGAGTACTGTACTGTACACTGTACAGCGGGTAAGAACTCATTTACTCTAGCCCGAAACTCGAATTGACGACTTTGAAAATGCTTGTTTAGAATCAACTTGGCAGCCACCGCTTCTCTTGCATTGGCATGCACTTCGCCCGGTGGAAACTTACGGCATTCGCAATTTAGAATTTCTACTTTTACTTACGGAAACAAGCCAGCCGGCCAGCACTCGAGCACTCGCGGCAGTTTTTCTACGGCGCAATTCCGCAGTGGGACGAAAGCAAGCGCACTCAGGCCTCTCAGGCCTTTGCTGCGAGTAAGCTTAATCATCGATATGAACAGGCGCGAGTAGTGCCCCTAAGGTTCGTCAATTATTTTATTCCCTAGTCTGTCTTCGCAGCATTCTATAATTGCCCCTCAGTCACGTAGTGCTTCCGTATTTTATCCTTTCCCGAGGGCAACTTAGCTGGCAGTTGGTCGAAGGCTTTTGCACAATATTTGGGCCTCCTCGACATGGCCCATCAACCCGTTTCTTTCTGATGCTACCTAACTGCTCTCTAATGCGGATCGAACTGCTCTTGGCTTTTTTTAGGGGGCAAGAGCCATGTGTCCAACAATAAAGCTATTCGCAGCTAGCCCAATCCCAGTAACTTGCGCATGTAGTAGCCGTCCACTCTAATTTCTTGTTCTGTAACTGAACATAGTAGGCGCGATTGCGTCGTTACCACACCTGACACATTTTGCCAGCCTCCTCTTCTGTCAATCCGAAAATCAACTGAACAACGCCTTTTCCTTAGACGAGGAGAGAGCTCAACCCCTGCTATACTCCGATTCAAACCCCAATCATGCTCATCCTCGCAAGAAGATGTATTTTCCTTTTGTTTTGCACCTTGTCAGCTAATCTTTGGTATGCTCTCGCAGCCACTTGGACACTGGATGAATTCAAAAATGTTGATGGCTCAAGATTCACAGCGATTGATGCTCCAACTATTATTAGGCAAGGACCAGATCTTCGGTATTATATCGGAGCAAAGGGATTTGTTTACGCCTTAACTGTGACAGATGATTACTTCGTCACTGACGTTTGCACTAGTGAATCCTTTGGAGCAGATCGGACGGTCCTTGGGATGGCGTTTGAGCCTAGAAAATTTGAGGAGAATGATGTTTACTTTTACATAGCCACATCAACTTTAAATTGGGGAGGAGGCCAAATGGGAGACCCGGAGAGTGTCCCTGGAGGATGGAAAAATGGAATGGTTCAAGTCATGCGTTCCAACGTAAACGGTCATTGCTTATCTGTGACCAGGAACCTCGTAACTGGACTCTCTGTTTCAAATCATGATCATGGCGTGAATGGAATGGTTGTAGGTCTAAATGGAAAGCTTTACGTTATTGATGGGGGTATGACTAATGCGGGGCACAGCGAAAAGGGTGATGGTGATGGCGGCTCGCCAGCTACACCACTCTCGGCAGCATTACTCGTGGTCAATTACAACATCCCCGACTTTAACGGCGATGTTCTCTACGACAGCAATGACGGTCGCATAGCTAACATCATTAACGACCCAGACGTCAAAATTTACGCTTCAGGCTTTATGAATGCCTTCGGAATTGAGCTTCATACTAACAAGCATATGTACATGGTTGATAACGGGCCTAACCCTGGATACGGGAAGGAAAGCACATCATGTACAACGAATTTGGAAACAGAGCCCCATTTCCAGGATAAGTTCCTGAAGGTCACGAAAGGGGCGTGGTATGGGCATCCGAATCGTAATCGTGGTAGGCATGATCCGAAACAGTGCGTATTCCAACCTATCGGGGCCAATGCTCGCGGTCAACATCCTCATTTGCAGCAGATTGAATCTTCTACCAACGGAATCACCGAGTACTCTGGAAACGTTCTAGGAAGTGGGTTCAAGGGAGCCATGTGCTTTGCAAGAATCGGTTTCAGCGACCCTGGGAACTCGTTCGCCCTTTTCCTCTCTCGTGATGGCGAAAGAGTCGTAGGCCGCGAAGAAATTATGGGCGAGGGAGGCTTGGATATGATCATGGACAGACACGGGAACCTGGTTATTACTGACTACATGAATAGAAGAATCAAGGTATTGCGGGCTGTCCCAGAAGGGGAAGTAACTACCTCCTCAGTAGCTGTGTACACGGTGCTCCCCAGAAGGGGTCCTCCGGAGGGCGGAAACAAAATCTGGATCACAGGCAAGTTTCCGTCTGGGGTGGAATTGTGGTCTTCGTTGGATCCCGTATGTGCAGGAATGTCCAAATTATTAGCAACAATTTGATTTCTTGTTACGTCCCGCGGGGCCGTCCCTACTCGACGGTGCGAGTAACGGTTGGTATTAATAACGTTTTCTCTCCAACGATTGGCGATGGCGACTACACTTATATGCGTAGAAGGACAAACGGTGGTCTCCAGCCGCACATGCTTTAGTAAGAAAAAATGTTGATGAACCAAGATTAGCGGAACATTAGGGAAACATAATATTTACTCCGTGTGAAGACTTTCGCCTCCAATCCTCTCTCACCGGGAACTACATTTATTATTCACCTTTGAAACGTACAGTGGCCAACGGGTGTATGACCTTTCAGCTCTTTAGGCATGTACGGGCACACTTTAATTCGGAATGGCTTGGTACGGTCGGTCCTAACGCAGTGCCTGCAACGTAGTGGCAAGAGCCAGCATGTCAATGATCCTTTGTTTCAGATAGCATCTCTCTCGTCCGTATAAATTTATGAACAGTATTGCACAGTGCTCACAATTTTGTATTCCTTACACGGTGTGTTTCAAGACTAATATCGCTTCGATACACCGCTGGTCTGTTGATAAAGTTAGAGGCTGCAGAGCACAAAATAGAAGCTTAACTTCCGGGTTGTGAATCAGTGCTGCTGGGAGAGAACAGTAGTCTTAAGACGGCCTAGAGCACAGGGTTTTCCGGGAAATGCTGTTGCCGTACCTGCTTGTGCATACTGAACTTGAGGTGGGAAAAGCTTGGGTAGTCAAATATTGGAAAGTAGGATCATTAACTAAAATGAGGGCAGCTGTTCCCTTTAAGCATAATAGATGTAAGCGCAGAAAATGAGAGATCGGCAAAGAACCCCGATTACTGAAGAGCACGGTAGCCATCAGGCATGCTGTAATGGATTTTAATGGATTTTACAGTAGGACTAATTGTCAAGCATCCACGAAGTTGCTCAGTGAGAGTGCACTGTAGTATTCTTAATTTTCACGATTTTGGACATATTTAGTGGGCGTTCTGGCATAGCCAGGAGAGCTTGTTGCGGAGGTACGTTTTTGGTATTTGAGTGTACGCGATCGAGAATTCGCATTTTTGGAGGTCTGAGGTTCGTGTGCATTTTATTGGACCCTTGAGGGTTTTGTGAATCCTGCTCAATCAATTATAGGAGATCAGCACCTCGGAGCTCACCCTGACGCGTAGTTTTGCGCCGGGCTAGGTGACAATTTGCTCTTAAGGGTTCGAGGGAGAGAATTGAGGAGGGGGGAGAAGAAAAAAAGGGGGCAGTGACAAAAACGAAATCGGTTCTTCGTGCGGTGCTAGTAAAGTATTTACGTTCGTTTTTCAACATTAAGTTGCTTTCACTGTTGCCCCGCAATACTAATGCGCAATGCAGATAATGAACGAAAAAATTATCTTTCACAATAAATGAAGCCGTAGAAACGGGTACCGCTGGCAAATTGACTTCAGTATCGTACATTTCGTCCAGTACCGTATGACATAGTCGGAGAACTCATCCTTCGGGACCGCTTCGGAGTATGGGTTTACTGTGAAGGGGATATACAGCGACGGGTAGGGAGATAAGTGCGTCTAGGACTTTATTTGACAAGCGGAATCGAATGCACAAGGCTTACTGCTGAGCTTCGCGTGAAGTAGAGGCCCGTTCAGATGGAAAAAGTCCACAGGGGAAGGGAAGCCGAATGAACTGCTGGTGTCAGGGGAGAAGAGGCTGCCCTGGTGGTTGCTGTCTGTATTGAGTCTACTCGCAAAGAAAAGGGACTGGAGCTCCTACGTAGCTGCTGCATACTCACCAGGAGTTTGTTAGTCAATAAATCATAATGAAGGGGGATTTGCGTAAGGCACCCTGATGTCGGGCTATTTCACATAAAACTTCTCCTGAGTCGTTAGTCCGTCACTACTTGACAAATGCACGTTACAAACACGTCCTTACAAGAGAACGATGTCCTCTTCCCCAGTTTCAAGTTTGCCATAGATCGGCTGGGATTCTGCAACGCAATAAATCCAGAATGGTAGGCCTCGGAACGTCCGGGTCCTCAGTCCCTGAAACCGGATCATATTCAGTTCACGGGAGGAAAAGGTTTGGGTGTTTTACTCTTGGAGGATATATCTGGTCTATCCCATAATTTTCCAGACAACCACAATCGACTCAAAATAGGTATGCCGACACAGTAATGGGGAAGGAACTACGCTCTCTAAAAGGCTACCTTCAAGCCAGCCATCAAGTAGGCCTCTGCAGTACAGCATTTAGGGGCCGAAAAGGGGTCTGCTGGACCGCACATTGCATGCAACCTTTGGTAAATATACTTCTATTCCGCCAATAGGTATGTAGCCGCCGGTGATATGTTTCTAAAGCATGTTCAACATCTAAAATTTGCCAAGGACTGCAAAAGTTACGACCCCTTCCGTCGAGCCGTTGCCAGTCTCCCGTACCTCCGATTTGACCCCCCTCAAAATACCAAAAGCCGCTTCTGCTAGCGACGCGATTGTTTGGGACCGTCCTCGAGGGCGTCCTCGTAGCCGTGGCGTTGGCGGACATGGACAAGGACGGGGAGGACGCGGTCGAGGTGGGCGATACGCCAAAGGACGGCAAGCCGACCACCGAAAGGATTGCGAATGCTGAAAGCGCCCGGGAAAGTCCTGATGATGGAGAAGGCGTTCGCCGATGAGGTAATTGCAGAACGGGCTCGTCTATTCTGCTGGTCCGCTATGAGCCAGCTCCGCACGGAAAGATGCGCTAACGGCAAGGATGGGAAGATACGGGGCACATTGTCTTCATGACGGAGGATGGTTTAGAGCAGTGCCGGAAATTTTTGAACGGCTTTATTGCGCTACTGTGTCTTTCTTAGCGCCCCGTGGGCATGATGGATAGGTATCGCTATGTCGCAGTCCTCCATTAGCATTTGGGCGGACTGAGCCTTGAGAAATCGCTTTTATGTCCTCGAAGCTGTCAGGGGCAATCCGCCATCTCTCGAGTAGGTTCGTTTCATCGGCATCAACATTTTAGCGCACCACACGACCGGGTGCGGCAACATGGGAGGTAGCGTTTGGAGATCACGGAGGGATGAAAATTCTTCCTGGACATGTTTGAGAAGACCGCCTACGACATGTCCCTTAAGATATTTATAACACCCGTACACACTTGTGCGACGTTATTTGACGATGTCTACTGGAATAGAGCAAAATTCAACAAGGTCAAATCACTGAGCTCAAGAAAAGCAGACCGAGAGGGACATTCAGGAGATGCGATAACTGATGCCCTCTTCCGTGTGATGTTGGAAGTACGTTTTCGAAGCCGCGGTGAGACAAAAGCGGCAAACGTTGAGAAGCTTGTGGAAATTTGACAAGAAAGACGTAGAGAGCAGAGCGTGAATGGTTTAGTAATGACCTTAGGCAGGGAAGACGGTGGTAGGGCGCTTATCGGTACGTTGCTGGAGCGGGGTATAAGTTCCATTTTCATAATACCTCGGCACCCCCTGCATTTCCATCCGTTCGAGGGGAATCATTCTTCAAAGCTGAAAGAATATATAGTCACGGGAAAATGTGAAGATAGGTGGCTGGTCAAGTTCTGGATTGATGGATGATTCGGTGTGTGATAGGACTCAGATGAAAGTGGAGGCTCAGGTTAAGGAGTTCAAAAAGAATTCAATGGTTTGGGTAAAAAAGATTTTGATGGTTTAGTTTTTATGGGGTTCGGTTCATTAATCTCGCCTCTACCGAACCATACAGCAAGCATCAATAAAAATACATTGTATAGACTCATAAACGTTCATTTATTGTAGCCCAACGAATTCTATTCGGCTCAAATTTGCACAAATGGTGTATCTAGAAAACCTCCGAAGGTACATAAAGTCGAGGAAACCCAGCTTGATAGTGCCTAGCCGCCTTCGATTCTGACAGGGCGGCGAGGGACTGATCACCCCAATGCCGCCCGCCTTTCTGGAGGCCAGTCCTACGAGGCAGATACAGCGACTTTTCCAGTTGGCCACCTGTCCAGTTGTCTCCACTTTTGACTTTCTCTACAAAAATCGAAAGAGAGAGGCATGTAAGTAGGAAGACAGGGTCTACGGGCGGGAGGGTGGGAAAGAGAGAGGCATGGGTTGGTATCCAACGCGGCGGCGGCCACCGCCGCCGCCCATATATACCCCGCATCACTGTAATCACAGAATTACAGTATCAGTACCAGGGCAATCGTACGCGTCGACAGTACGGCCCCAACCCGCCACGCTCGCTATCCATTCTTATCGTGTCATCCGTATAAACGGCAAGTGTACACTAGACGAAACACCAAAGCGTAGTCACGGAGCGTAGCGACGCCTCAATTGGTTAACGTGGAAACGGAAAGAGGAGGATGGAGAGATCCCGACCCGAATATCCAGACTGAAGCTGCGGTAGGCACAATAGTCCTGTCAAAGTACACATTAGCCATATCAGAACTACGAGGCCCCCAGCCAAACCGGGCAAGCCGAACTTACAAAGGAATCCCGAGAAGAACTTGTTCGGTGTGTGCCCCGATTCGAAGGCTGTGGGAAGAAAAATGATCCTCCCACAGGAGCGGAAATTCTGATAGCGCCCAAGCATCGACAAAGGGCGTCAGTCAAGCCACTCGGTGACCACTGTGTCGGTTCGCCAGCCAATGTGAAGAAGCGCACATGGTGGGGACGCACGTTTTTCCACTTCGTCCAGAGTCGCAAAGGAGAGTGCTCGGTGGTGGAGGTGAGGCGCACCAACGGCACACGGCTTGCAGTCCTGCCTTTCACAATGTGAAGCCGACAGGTGACCTCGCGAAAATCAAGAACGAAATCCTCTGAGCGGACGGAACAAACAGAGCTCTCTCGAAGCCCATTAAAGCAAAAGGAAAAAAAACACATGGCAGCGTCACGAACCTCCAAAGGGTCATCGACGCGCATGCCATAATCCCAGATTTGCTTCATATGTTGGGCACTTAACCTGCATCGAACCGTAGGTTGGGGGTGGACTTGTTCCTACCACCGCTGATAAGCGCGCAAGAGATGGGACAGGAAGGGAACCTCCTTTCCAAGTACGGCGAGTTGTCTTTAGCGAACAGCGGACAGATATGGGGCGAGTGAAGAGTGTCCAACAGTCCGGCGACCGGCCTCGCGCTCTTCGGTGAGCCAGTCTATGAAGGCCACGAAGTGTGCCTCGTAACAGGAAGCGGATCTTTGTTGTCTGCTGTGCAGAACTCCAAATATGTTCGCCATTGGGAGTCCCTTGTGCGACCTGTACGAGCACTCCACCCGTATTCAGAAAGGAGACGGACTGATCGGCGCGTTGCAGAACATTGAGGGCGCCTTCCTTCCACCCTGTCGCCGGCCAGCTGTGCCAGGCTCACATGTTGATCTCGAGGAGCAGAAGACGCCATTGAGGATTCAGAGTTCGCTGCGCGTTCCAGATCTCTTGGGGTAGATGATTCAACTCGTCAACTTTGTTCGCCATGCGGATCGCTGTCCAATGTCAAGGTTGCCGGGGCCAATTCGGAACAAGCAACATCGCTGGGCATCCCGAGTGGCGGAGTTTGATCAGAGTCGGCGTGATCAAGTCCACTGGTGTGCATAGCAATCGAACTTGGTCCTTGTTCCAAACTGCGTCCAACTCGGCCCAAGCCTGTCGGCGAAGGAATAACGGGTGGTCGCCTAGAGGGCGGAACGGAAAGGGTCCACTGGAGCTTCCAAACCATCCAAGAAGGAACGCCGCAGCTGTCGCCGGATCTGGAGGTCGCCTGAGGGAACCGTCGCAATAAGGCATCGGCGAACTTGTTGGCCACCGAGGGGAGCCATTCTGAGCGGATGTGAAGATTGTGAGAATCTAGCACGCGCTTGAGTCGGTGCAATTCCGTGATCATGACGCGGCTGGACGAAACAAAGGCATTGGTTATACATACCACTGCCTGGTTATCCACATGGAGCAAAAGTTCCCGTTTGTTCAGTTTGCAGACCTCTCGACCAAGGCGACTCATGAGTAGCATTTGAATCGCTTTCAGTTCGCGAAAGGTGATCGACCGTGCACGGTCTCTCCAACTCCATATGCATTGATCCTTGAACTGGCCGTCCTTGCCCGCGTGCATTTTTTTCAGGTTGAGGGTGCCTCGATATCCCACATCGGCTGTGTCGGAATGTATCGCCGCTTGAACAGGCATGAGATGTATTACGCGTCCGTCGAGGTCCTTTCCGGCCATCCGCTTCCACCAGGTGAGATCCCGCATCCCTTGGTGACCCAGCTTGCACCTGCCCCGGCTGTCCTTTGACCTGTTGGCCCTACGTCCCAGTAAAGGGAACGGGTGTAGAACCGCGCCCAAGGTAAAGCCAAAGACAAAGACACACATACCCCACAAAAGTGGGTAACAGACCGAGCGCAGACCGAGCCCCCATCCGGGCTTGTCGCAGATTTTTGTGGCCAAAATCCTGACTTTGGCAACCTTGTGTGGTGCGACCTTGAATCGCATACACCTGGTATCTACTTCGACACCTAGATGAGTTAGAACTTGCCGTCCTTCCCATTCTCCTTTCTTCGGGTTCCGAGTCAGGCCTAAGCGGCGAAGTAGCCTTTCGATGACAGGCCGTGCCCGTTCGCAATGAGCTTTGCTCGCAACTGTTTCAGCCGATGAAGAGGCAATCAAGAAATCATCCTGGTACGCGAGGATTCGGTACCCAAATCTTCGGAATTCCTGCACAAACACCGCCATTAGTCGAGTGAACCAAAGCGGTGAACGTCCCCAACCAAAGGGCAGGGCAACATATTGATAAAAAATCCCTGCATAGTGGAAAATGAACCAGTCCCTCATAGACGGTGCCAGGTGGAGATGGCGATAACCTTTGCGGATTTCCAAAGAAAGGAAATAGTCTCCTTGTTGAATGAAGGTAGCGAACTCAGAAAGACTTTCCATACGCAAACTTCCTTTGCGCCAGTGCTTGGATTGCCTGCTGAGGTTGACAATAAACCTTCTTTTCTTCCCCTCTGGTCCTTCTTGCCAAACTGTAAAAGAAGAAGAGATTACGGCCCCATTTTGTTTCGCCCGCTTGGCGTGCGCAAACAATATCTCACGGTATATGCCTTCCTTGCATCCGGCGTCCAGATACACCTTTGCGAAGGCCAAATCGTCCGCTGACTGCGGCATTGGAGGCAAAACCACTCCTTCCCCTTGCCGAAAGGGGGTCGCAGGCTGCTCAAAGATACTGAACTTGATAGCCCGGCATAGATAATCCGAGAAGCCCGATTGGCGCCAGCTCTCGACGCGGTATTGTGTTCTACGCCAAAGCGGACGCTCCATGTTCTATGTGATCAGTGACCATCGGCGGAGCCTCCCTTATTTCCACCAGTCTTATTCTTCGCGTTGCTGGTCTTCAAGGTAGCTACCGCCTTCATGAGCTGGGTCATTTTGTGTGAGTCGAGCTTTTCCATCGGTTCGTCCATATTATCCGCCGCAGGCATGTCAATCTGACGTTTCAATCCTGGAACTATCATTTTGGCCGTTACCGGATCTTCTGCCGTCATTTTATAAAATTCAGTTATGAGCCCGAGTACCCGAAGTCCATCGCGGACGGAGAGACACGCACAGACGTCATATCTCTCAGCCTTCCCAAAGTTTTTTGCTACCAATGCCTCATGTCGCAATTGAATAGAAACTTCGAGGAAGGAAAGCCAATATCCTGTCGCATTGACATAATTCACCTCATGCATGGCGATGGAGATCGGCTTCGTACTGGATTGCCTTTCCAGCGCAGCGCGAATAGGCCACTGGCGATTCTCGAGGAAGCCATTATTGAATGCTGAAACCGTGGGACCGTGCTCATAAGGATAAAGTGATAGCCCAAATTCGCGGTCATCACGACAACGTCGTGCAATCTCAACGTAAGCCGTCAACCACTCCGGATCGATCCCCGAAGGGGCCAAGGACTCCTCTTTTGCAATCTTCTTAGATTTTTCAATAAGCTCCTCAACCGAGGGCAAACTGTTGTCGAACGAGGTGGTCATGACCTGTATTGCAAATTTTTGCTTAGTCGAGTTCGTTGGACTAATATGAAAGTGCCTACCGCCAAAGTCTGGGGACTCTCGAAAGGGAGAGGCATGGGTTGGTATCTAACGCGGCGGTGGCCACCACCACCGCCCAATATACCTCGCATCACTGTAATCACAGAATTACAGTATCAGTACCAGGTCAATCGTACGCGTCGACAGTACGGCCCCAACTCGCCACGCTCGCTATCCATTCTTATCGTTTCATCTGTATAAACGGTAAGTCTACACTAGATGTAAATTACATTACAGTGCAAGATGAAAATAAAACAGCTTGCTGTTTTCATGACGAAGTTTTGTTGTGTGCTATTAAACAAATGCCAAGTTGTCAATAGTCCTCAAAAAAACTCATTCATCAATGAAGGTAATCAATTAAGGTAATTATGTGACTTGGCAGAGCAAGGTCTTCCAGAAGCATCACACAGGGGTGCAACGCCACTGCATCGTTTCATACCATTTTTATTAAATGCGTTGCTATTCCAAATTCCACAATACTGCTCTTCAGAAATTTGGTTATCCAAGAGGAGCATTGGCACCTCGCGATTCTTGCTCAACAAAGTCAATGGGAAGACATTCATCATACATTAGCGACTGCAAAGTTGTAACCAAAGGATTTTCACATTTCGTGAGTGGGTCAGCCAGATTTGCTGAACCAGGTATCCAGACTAGCCGGTTAATTTGATGGGTTTCAAAATAGTATCGTAACAGCTGAATTTCGGCTCTGATAGATTTTTCTTCAGGAGTTCGGCAAGTTGGCATAGCTGAAAACAGATCCTTAGAGTCAACAACTACTGCTGGGTGTACATTAATACCAAGGAACGTGAAGTACGTGGTGGAAATTAGTCGACCTTCATCGAAGCCGTTGCCAGCTGCTATGACTTCCGCAAAAGCGATGCTCTTGACTGATCTTTTGGAGAGGTGAGAGGATCATGCGTCAAGATGAAAGACTGCGTTGCGGGCCAGTGGCACGAACAATGATCCAGTTAAATATACATGCTGCCCATTTTTATTTGGTATAACAGCATTAGCAAAAATCACAACAGATAATTCGAATGTCCCTTTCATTTGTGGACGGCGAAACGTTGATGTGGTCCCAAACGTTTTCACCTCACGTACCGCGTTGTGCTGTTTGACGACTTCATGAAAAGTCGGAGTAGCACACTGCTGAAGGTGACTGGAAAGAATAAGTCTAGGTGAAAACAGTTAGGCCAAAGCTACTGAGCAATCCTTCACAGACATTTAGTGGCTGAGTTCAAATGAGCTCAACGGAGAATCTCAATGCTTGCGACGACAGCGTGTCAGCTGATATGGTTCAATAGCGAGCATTTTCTCTTCATCAGATATTGTAATCACACAGTATGCATCTTGCGCAATAGTAAACCCAAAAAAAATTGAATAATCATAATGAGTGAACGATTGTGCCTAGCTTGTACACTGCCGATAGTTTCTTGACTAAATGATAGCAGTTACTCTCAGGTCTACCGACAAGAATATCTTCGACCACTTTGGCAACTATCAATGAGAGCTGTCCTTGGTCAAACATGTAGAATAACTGGCGGATGTACACCACTGATCTCAGACCAATGCTGATCATTGTTTGGTCCGAATGAATTTGCCACTTCGCGCTCGCGTTCACCAAACCGTAGGATGCAACATTTAAAAGCCAATACGATGTCCTGGTGCTAGACTCAAGCGGCGGTATCACATATATATCTCTCGTGGCCTTGTCCGACTGCAAGAATGCGCTCTTCACGTCGATCTTTGTACTAAACAAGTTGTGAATTTCGCAGACAGATAGAAGAAGGCGAATTTCAGAGGGCGTAAAAGATGAAGAATCAGTCTTTAGGTCAAATCGATCCCGGTCCTTGTTGCCGTGTGGTGCAACTCACGCCTTTCACAACTTAGTCCCATCATCTAGTGTCTTAATCTTCTAAATCACATGGCTGCTGATAATGTTAGAGTCGGGTGGGACTTTGGAAACGTGCACCCTAGTGCATGTCTTCAAAAAGTTTTGCTCTTCTGTCTCTTATTCCGCAAAACAGAGTTTGGCAGACCTTGTGCTTGAAAAGCAAGGAATTCCTTCGAAGAAAAACGGTTCTGGTACAGCGCTATGTACTCTTGGTCGCAGTGCTGTAGTTATTGGCCAGGAAGAAGTTCAATTTCTCAAGCCTCAATCAAATCATCTAAGTCAGGGGAGGCCTCATTACACTGTTGGTTGGCGTCAGACTGAGCCGTGAATTCGAATGCAGCAATGGATTCGGCTGTACTTAGCTCAATTTTGGGGTCGGTATATGTTACATGCATATTTCGTTCTGGAAGTACATCATAAAGGGGAGGCAAGAGACTAATTACTGTTAGATCTTGATCATAACTAATGAGACAGTTTTATTTTGATAATATGGGAAATAAGGGGGCTTCCGTTGAAAGCTCAAGTAGAAAGTAATAAACAGCGATTTCAAACTACCGAAAGGGTACGAACCACACTTCGAGAATGGAAAGATATGAGACTGACACAGACAATGTCTCAAAATGTGGGAAAGAGTAAGCTCGAATGTCTGGAAATCATAGTATCCCGCACTTATAATATTCAAGTCTCACTACCATCTGAATATCGAAATGATACTGTATTTAAAAAAAAACTGCTAAAAGCAGTTTGCTGCGAGCCGGATTGCCAGTTGGCATACTCCGAGCCAGCTACTACTGTACAGAGTGTGATAGTTGATGTCCATGCGTCACTTGCTTCAGCTAAAAGGTAGAATAATATTGATGCTATGGTTGTTGACAGAAAATTCCGCACATCAAAGCACAGGAAAAAGAAATGTTTTGTATGTAAACAAGTGGGATGCTGATCTACCAACCACTCAATTTCAGAAAGAATGGATGTTTTATGAAAGAATAAGGCGTTAACTTGAGTTTTATATCAAAGAGGAAGCTGATTTGCATGAAAAAAGCTCAGAGAAGGAAGAAGTTGTCATAAATGAGTTCGAGGATATACAGCACATGTACTGTCAATTGGCGCTTCCGATTTGAACTAAATTATGTCCTTGAAAGATGATGTTGACGGCATTGATAAGCATCACGGAAATTTAACTCATTAATTACAAATCTGAATGACTCAAAGGCTATCTATGCACTTAATTCTGGGGTTTATCAGCCCAATCGCTACTTAGAAGATGTAGTCATGGTAGAACCTGGAGGTGCTAGGGGTCTAACTGCAGGAACCGCCCAGTAAAACGCATACTGCAAGCATGTAGGGTCGAGCTCTTATATTACAAAGTCCAGGAATGCTGAGGTTACATTTGGAAAAGGATCTGCCCAATCAATCGGTACAGCCCTAATCAAATTCACTCTGTGAATTTTTTGTAATTTTCTTTGTCGTTCACGTTAGCGATGAGGATCTACCTATACTAATCATTCTATCTGACATGGAACGAATGGGCATATACTATAATAAAATCACTTATCGTCACACCCATATTGAAACAGGTAAGAAAGTTGCTGTCTCTACGGAGTTTGGGCATGCCCTCTTACGTTATAGCCTAATTAAGAATTCCTGTACACAAGGGCTGAGTTCCAACGCTTCCATCGGCGGTTCGGCCACCCCAGAGCTAGTAAGTTGTTTAATTTTTTGCGCATTGCATATGTTGAAAAGGTCGACTCAACAACGATGTCAATTCTGGAGCAAATGTTCCGCTCCTGCCACCCATTAAAAAGGTACGCACAGAAAACTAGGCGTTTGAAGTTCATATTGAAGGACGAAAAGCATTTTTATCATAACACATTCGTGTACATATTTACTCTACAGAAGAAACTCGTGCTTTATGTAGTTGATGAGTCCAAAAAAAATATCATGCTTGCCGCTGGTTGGATAGTGTTTCAGAAGTTTCTGTTTGGAGAGTAATCCGCTTTTGCTGGATCGAAACTTACTCGGCCCCAAGAGGCCAGTACTCATGATGCAGGGAAGCAACTTATTGTCGAAATCATTCCAAAAAGAATCACATAACTTACATATCCGCACTAAAGAGGTATCTTTCGAGAGCCGTAACTCGCTCACATATGTGGAGCGGTACCATGAAATCATAAAAAGGCTTTCATGGTAACTCAATCCGCGGTTCCCAACTTGATGATGACGCCGATAGCACAAGTTGCTCTCACAGGGGCATGCTTCTTCTCTTGGATGGTCGCTACCTTTTTCTACAGCGAACTCACTCTAAGATTCAGATTTATATCTACTTCTACCAACCTTGCAACCATATCTGATGATGGATTACCACCACCGCCAAGCTGGCGGTCTTCGTATGTATTACTCCTTACTCAGTAGTCTTGACAGCACACAAGACTCTCCCTTCCTGCTTCATTTAATGCGATAGGTTGGTGACAACTTATCGTTTTAGACAGTCTTTATGAATGCAGGTGAATCAGCACATTTACCACCGTATGATCCAATGAAAGTTTACTGTATTGACTTGGCGGTTCCTGACAGAGTAAACGCACATGCAAGAACCATAGCAAACAGTACAACGGGTTACCGCTGCGGCCTGATAGGGCACGCACAGGTGGTTTCACGCATGAAAATATCGCATGCATAACGACAAGTATTGTTATCTAGAGCACCAATCAAGTGACCAAATTCCATACCAAAAACCGTGCCCGATCAACACTGATCCTCAACAATGGATGGAATATCCCTTTGATGCTTCGTCACATCTGTGGAACCATTTCAGTTCCCCGATTTCAATAGACCCTGTTTTACAGATTGCGGTGAAGGCAATGAACGACTTTGTCGGACCAGATGGCTTGGTGCCCACGTTACTCCTCTACAGTGATCTACCTTGGCTGGGATTTACAAACTGGCTGACCCTCTAAGTCCGTTTACCAAAATGGCGCTGCTCTGAAACAAGCTACTAAAGAGGTAAAGAATTTTTCCGCAAAGTACCACGTGAGATCTGCGCTAAGGGCCCGCAAAGACCCAGATATTTCTGAAATCCATTCTGTACCAAGTGGCTCTCATTTTCTCGCATAAGGACCTAAAAAGGACTGCTGGGATGGCGCCTTGCTAGGCATAGAGGGAGAAACGTACAATGCCCAACTACCAAGTGGCCCAATAACTTTTCGCACATCTGTTTTTAAGCGCTTCATTATGACTACTCAAACCTCCAGGAATAGACACGAGGGAACTAAAACGAAAAAATCTTCTGTATCCTCCGTATACCCTACTCGTGCACATATGTCATCCAAGTTTACCCATGATTAGGATTTTTATTGAACTAGTTGACGTTTTGACCATATGTGTGAAAACTCAAACGAAGAATCACAAGAGTTTCCATGATTCCAGGCAGAAAGATATTGGTAGGCTAATGTCACAAGGCGTTTTTGAGATTGTTACTGGCAGCAATAAAAATGAATGCCGCATTTATAGTATTAGTCTAGTGGATGAAATGAAACACGAAGGATCTCTTCATGCCTATGAGAAATCCAGACTTGTCTTTCAAGCATATTATGACACGAAAAATGGCTTTCTTACTTACATACGCCCTTACTGTACAACGTTCCTCCCATAGACTACTATTGGCCATTGTGGCGCTTGATCCGACTCTGCAAATACTCACTAGGGATATATCTCAGGCATATACTCAATCATCTACACACATGCACCGTGATTTTTATGTGCGCCCTCCTAAAATCTTAAAAATTCCCATGGGAGTGTCATGGAAAATTACAAAGCCTCTGAATGGTATCTCTGAGGCAGGGGTTCACTGGTATCTGGCCTATCATTCCCACCACACCAACCAATTTTGTATGTTGCCCTCAGTCCATGATTCATGCTTACTATACTTTCATAAGAGCATCGTTTTTGCCACAGCAAAACATTGCTCAAATTTTCATAGTAGATCGATAGAAACTACTTGCCTGCAAACCGATGACTCAATCACTGCAGATATTCAGAAATTTGTAAGAATGGAAAAAGCTGGCTCATCACGTTTGAAGTATAAAGACCCTTCATTTATTCAAGAATGATCATCAGTCCGGTTTAATGGGGCACGATATCTAAGAATGGACCAAAAGTTCACCTGACACAGCCAGAGAATACAAGGAAAGTCTCTTTCGTTAATGAGTGAAAGCCATCTAAAGATGAGTTCATATTTCAGCGTGCTCGAGGATCTTACATCGCTGCAATATGCAGGCCGGACCTATCTTTCAGGTTTGCAGTTGCTTCTCAGATCACAGATCATGATTCAGTCGATTGTAAGCAATTGAACCAATACATCCAATGCTGCAAGTAAAACCTTGAAAATGGGCTGTTTTTTTGTCAAGTTGGATGTTAAGTCTCTCTCAGCTGTAGTGTTCGCTGATGCAAGTTTTGCGACCTACAAAGATCAAACTTCTCAGCTGGGTTATCTTGGGACAATGATGGATTGCCACGGAAAAGCAAGTAGTATTCATTATGCGAGTGTGAAGGTCCGACGCGTTGCCCGGAGTGTATTGGCAGCTGAGTTGTTTTCAATGGTGCATGGTTTCGATTTTGCCACTACTATGCGACTGACTATTAAGTCAATCTTCGAAAATATGGTACCATTACAAATATTTACTGAATCCAATGGTATATATGATTGCATGTTACGGCTTAAATATACCTCGGAAAAACGACTTCTTGTTGATCTTAACACAATGCGCCAATCACATGAGATATGTAAATTCAGTGATGTCCTTTTGATACCTATAGGACAAAATCCGGCAAGCAGACTTAAAAAAGGAAACCCTTGCCTTGCCTTAGATAACTTCATTGAGAATAACAGGATGGATATGACCCCGGATGCCTGGGTTGATAGGATACACCTACATGGGTCACAGTCATTTATCCTGAAGTAACACTACATTTGCATACAATGATAAAACCGGTACACTTAATAAATTAGTGCACTCTCTTGATATTTACATTCGCTCTCTAGTGTCTCCCGTATCCATGCATTTGATAGTTATTGGGATTGCAATGAGAAGTGCCAGCACATAAAAAATAGCAAGGATCAGTCTGCCTGGGTGAGCCAGTCAGACAAGAATTAAAAAGAAAACTAGAGCAATAGAAAACAATCAGCTACGTAGGTATTATCGACTTGACGGAGCGTGCAACCTGAAGTAGCGCGTAAGTAGTAGATAACGGCAGTGGATCGAACCGCCCCGGCAGAAGCTGCTGCCCTGTTTTTTGGAATCTTGCATTCAATAAATCGATAATTATTACTGTGGTGTGTTAGAATTTTGGCCACAATCAACCTATACTAAATATCCTTCCAAAATATTTGCAGTTAATTAATTTACTGGGTGACAAGGTAGTCCTAGAGTTCTCTCGTGCACGAATAAAAGGATCGCTATTGGGTGCATTTCAGTCTCCCGGGGGCACGCGATCGCCGTCCTTTCTTCCTCGCAGGCCCTCCCCCGTCAGACCGTCTCGAGACCTCACTATCCTCACCATCCTTCCCTTATCCCGTAACTTTATGTCACCTTTTCCCTTTTTACCCTGCCACTGCGCACGAGAGCCGGCTACTCGCTATCTCCTCGCCTTCATCTCTGTTCGGGCTCGTCACACTTATGGGCTCAAGGATTAAACCCTGGGCTTTTCGATCCTCCGTCTTTTCCCCTCATGGTGACCTAGCGGTTTAGAGGAAGTCCGTCGGCCAATGGGCAGATTCTCTGAAGGTAGCTCACGACAAGGGGTCTGATTGTCACCTTCAAACCATATACCGCTTACTTGGTTGTACTTTGGACTAGCGTGGTCTCACGGAACCTCAGAAGGCTACAGTTAATGAAGCGCAAGAGAAGGGGCAGATTGATTTCCTTCAGGTGGACAACCCCGTCGAGGCAGCTCTACGGATTTTTCATCTCTTCGCCGTTGATCTACCGATGACAATAGTTACTCGCTTGATTTCTTCCTATAGAAGGCAACCGGATGTAGCCGTGAGAAAAATGAGAAACTTTCAACTTTCGTCTCGCGCTTTCGACGCCTGGCAGGGAAGCACCTTTTGCATTCTAATTCCTCTTCCTCCTCTCAAATTGGCGACTTCATAGCTATTACTCTTCTCAGCAATGCAATGTTGGAAGATGGTACGCTCACCAACGCAAAATTGCAACTGATAGCTCATACAGAGGCTAGAGCGATAAATGAAGAACAATGTTCTTCAGTCTTCAAGGTCTCCGAAGTCAAGATTGATGAGGTGGAGCGTATCAAGTGAGGTTTGGAATACTTTAGCAGTCCCACCGTGAGGTCAATAGGGCCGTCGAACTATAACAAATTATTCAGCTTCCCGGCTGAGATCACTGTTATTCAAGATCGTCTTCGCACCCTTCTGGGTGACATTTCTCTAGCACCAGATATTTCTCCTCAAGTTAACATCGCTAAAGTGTTCTTGTCAGAAGGAAGGTCACATCGATTGAACTTGGATGATGCAGTTTTGGTCCTCTGAAACCTAAGTACAGCCTCTAGTTTAGAGTCCACTTCCATTTCTCTAAGGTATATTCAAGCTCCCTTCGATAAGAAAATCAAGGCTTTTGTTGGCATCCCAGCAAAAGAATTAGCAGTCCGGGTCCGATCAAAATCAAGGCGCCCGTAATGAGGGTGGCGGTAATTCTGCTACAGCTTATGGTGCTGGTCAGAGCAGAAATAAGTATGGCCGGAATAAGCGCAAGCATTTCGGTGATTAGTACGACAACGCACCTTAAAGTAATCGCCAATCTCGTTGCTGCGACTCTGATGAAGTTGGGCATTATCCTGGTGATCATTCGTGCAAGTATCCGAGTGTTTACACGAAGAAAAGGAAAGCCCGCGCTGCTGCCGGGTCATCCGATCGAAACAAGAATAACAAACGCATAGATAGTTCTTCTTTTTTTTCCGACATGCTCCGGCGGTCAACAAGGCAGATAAGTTATGTTGCTTCTTGCGGAGCCCGGCCTGACATACTGGAGAGTTAGCACGATCCTAACAAAATCGTTGACCCGAGTTGTGCTCGTTGCATTGGTGGAGCACTCGCTGTTTCTGCTCTTTGCATCGCACTAGACATTGAGTTCAAGCTTCGGGACTTGGATCGTGAACCAATCATCGATAGGTACGGTCACAATTGCATAGATGCAGAAGTCACAGCAGGAATATGGGATTTAACATTGACAGACCTTAATGGCGTACCTGTCAAGATTTCCTTTTATATTACTCCAGAAAATGGATTCCTCCTTTCCGGAAACCACAGTTTGCACAATTTGTATCAACTTGGACCCGAAAACCTCCTTTTTATTCCGCCTGGTGTTCGCAAACACTCCTCGTAACGCCTAGTTTTCCAAAATTATATTGAACCTACCTCATATTCTGATACCAATGCCGTCCGTACATATCTCTTCGGTGTTCCTTCAAAAACTTCCTCGTTTAGTACGTTCTTCACTACGCAAAGTTACTTCTCCGAGAGTCTACCAAAGTGGGAAGACATTAATAGCCGCTTACATTATGGAAATATTGCAAAGCACTTTGCCAACAAGCTCCATAGATACTACCATTTTCCGTTTGACGATATGTGACTTGCAAGGAGACCGGCAGACCTCTACGATCCCGAAAGATCTCTCTTGGGAAGTCTTTTTCGAATTTCAACGATCACATCCAAATTGACTTTGTATTCTTCTCCCAATTCGGCAATGAAACAGTACTTTAAATTGTTGATGTACACATCGCACTCTCCGTGGCTGCCGTCATGTCTTCTAATGAAATGAAAAAGGTTGGGAGTGAGCTCGAGATGAAATCGATTAATATCCATAGCGTTCCGTCGAACATCTCTGGTGACGTTGAGTTCTTCAACCGCAAGTTGTTCCATAGTATCCGTCGCTCCGGCATCCAATTCGATTTTAGCCCCGCACGGCATCACAATAAGCTCGGTGTCGTGGAGCGAAAGAATTCTGTCCTGCGCACCTTGGTTGAGCGTTTGCTCAAAGATGCTGAACACTTTAGGAATGGCCGTGGGATTATATGGGACAGAGACGAGGTTTTATCGCGCCGGACATTCCTAAGCAACGTCCTGTATGGTAGCGAGACGATGAGAAGCTTCGAACAAGCTCGAAGATACACACCTTCGCTAGTCGGCCCCCTCAATCCGATCTTTACGACGACCTCGGCATAGCTGATGAATAACAGGTGGCAGAGAGGGCGATACATCTTCTCCGAAAAGGCACGCAACCAGGTACCAATCTCCCATCGGATCAATCCCGTGGAGACAAAGTGTAATACTTCAGGAGAGAAACGAAGTTCGGGACATTGCAAACTAGTTTCGTATGTTCAGCGACACCGCATTTAGGTGTCATCTCTACTCGAAAAGACCATTCCGGGAAACCAGCGAAGGGAGCATATGAAGAAATTCGCCAAGCGCCGTCAAGTGGTGTGCTCCAGGAACTGGACAACATCGACATCATATTCCCTTGGAGTTACTCCGTCGTGGACGAAGATTTTCCGAGATTCCTTCGCGGACTTCGATACCGAGACACCTCTACTCTTTCCCGAACTCGACGATGCTACGCCTCCTAGCACATCAGTACCTACTCCTGTGACTGACGCTTCACCTCCTCTGCCACCACAAGATGCACTGCAAGATCTTGAGTTGATCAACGCAGACGATGTTGTAGCAATGATCGAAGAGGAAAAGGCTCTTCGGTTGCAACATTGTGGTATTCAAAGCGCAATGTCTCCCAAGAAACCCTCGCGTATCAACCGACCGTTCCTCGACATTTCTCCGAAAGTAATCAACCTTTGCAATACATTGTTCTGCACTCAACATAGAGTTTCCAATTAATTGAATGATAAATCGTGCAAAGTGACCTTCAATTTCTCATCTTCCCGTGATCCCTCACAGCCAGAGAAGGATGTCTGAACTCAAGCCCCGATTCCACTGTCTTAGATCCCACACATGCTGAAATATTTCGAGCAAGAGATCCTCCACAACATGTATGAAGTTCTCGCAGAAAATCCCACCAGTAACTTTCAGTTGCAGTTCGCGCCAAGATGGATACTACGCAAAGCTATCGAGGCAGAAAAGGAGAATTACCGCAAGGAAGGGGCGTACAAGGAAGTTGAGTATAAATCATTTCCGCCAAACGTCAACGTCAATTCTTCACACCACTTCTTCGAACTCCGATTCTCAGAGGACGCAGGCGAGTTGAGGCTTAAATACCGCCTCGTACCGCATGGCAACCGCGAAAAAGACAAACACACAGTCCGAACCCATTCTTCAATAGAGCAGTTCCCCATCATTCGTGTCGTTCTTACCATCGCCGCTATCCTGCGCTTTCGTCTTAGCAGCATCTACATCAAACAATCATATCTTAAAGCCGTCGATTTCCCTCGCAACGTCTACATGCGCCCCCCAAACGGTTGAAAATCATCGCTGCGTATGGTTTGGGAAATCCTAAAGCCCGCCTAATGTCTTGTCGAGTCTGGGCGCTTATGGCATTTTGTAGTGGAAATATGGATGAATAAACACGGCTTAAGGCCAATCTCAGGTCTTCCACAGCTATTAGTCCGGTACAACGAAGACAGTTCCATAATGATCGTTGTCGTGAAGGTCTTTGATGACTTTCTTCTTGCTGGTACTTCATTAGCCATTAACGACTTCCACGATGCCGTTGCAAAGCGATTCACAGGTGGGACCTTCGTCTTCGACAAATATATCCTTTTCAACTGCTTACATATCCACCAAGACTCCGACGACTCGATATGAGCCAACATGCAAGAGTACCTTGACCAAATTGAGGCCCTGTATTTAACACCGGCAAGTCGCAAGGATCACAAAAGGCCGAACCTCCAGAGTTAACAGCTTACCAAGCACTGGAAGGGTCGTTTAATTTTCTCGGCCATGGTGTTCTTCCACAATAATCCTTGACCACGAGCTACATCCAGCGGCAAGTTGGTTGCCCCCAAGTCTCACCCCTTCTAACCTCCAACTCCATGCTTGCTGAACTCCGTAACCCCTCCCTCACAATCCGCTTTCTGGCTCCAAAGTCCCTGGACAATCCTGCGTGTCTCGCGTTCTCGGATGCGAGCCAAGTCTCATCATCTTACGGCCAAAACGGATATCTGTCAGGAATTTTCCTGCCAGCGGGGGCTGGGGATATATTACATGTCCTCAACTGGAGCAGTAGCAAGCAGATCAGGATAAGGTTCTCTTCGATTGGAACTGAAATCATAGCGGCCGCAAGCTCTGCAGTCCAAGCATCTTTTTTTGCAGATAAAATAGAAGCCGTTCACAAGAGTCCAGCGAAACTTCCGTTTGTCCTCAGGGTAGACTCTCACAGCTTGTACTCAATAATTACGACGCTTCAAGAAGGATCTGACTATTGCTTTCGTCTAACTGTTTCACGTCTTCAGACTCCTTCGAGTCGGGGGAGATTAAAACGATGCAGTGGGTCAATGGTAAACAGAACTTTGCCGACGTCCTGACAAAGCGGAATGTTGTCATATTCCGAAAGCTAAACGAGTTCATGTCAACTGTTAGTTCTAATCCAGAAATTCTCCGCCACGCGAAGCGCATCAAAGGAGATGCGCACAGCGAAGGCCGGAACATGATTAAACTCTTCGTTACTCCCCATCAGACAATTCGGTCTTCTTCCGAGGGTCCTTCTCATTACCTTGCCCTTCTAAAAGTTTCTACTTTCGTTCATGACGGATCGCAATAGGGATCTTCCTGTTCATTTTTCCCTTGCTTTTCTTCTGTACCGTCCAAATCAGGACTAGCATGCTCCTGTTAAACTCAAACTCATCTCCAACGCAGGTCTGCAGTGCACTCTCTTCCAAACTCAGTGCGAAACGCCCGGAACTATCAATAATCAACTTATGTTCCTCTCGTGTGTCAAGTGCGAGCATATGATCAACTAAATCTTCATGTACATCAGTCCAAACAAGCCGCACGAGATATATTACGCTCTCCAGCCCTTGAAGCCATTCAAAAAGCCCCGTAGGGCATTACTGAGGGTTCTTTTGCAAATGATAGCGCCCTATGTGCTTTTCTACCAAGTTTTGAGCGTCCCAGAGGCTCCTCGCCGGGAGAAATCCACGTTTCAGGAATTATTTTGCTGTCTCTTTGCCGCTGAGCTCTCTGACTACATTTGCAAGAGCCGCACGTACGCATTCCCCCTGACTTACGTAACAGAAGACTGACTCGCCTTCGACAACAAATAGAGCCGTTTTATCTCCTTTCTCCCTTGCTGCGGGACCTCGTAACATCACAAATGAATTCGCACGCGCCCCGCAGTAGTCATTGAGCCAATACAAGTACTTTACACGGCGAAGCCAGCTCTATTACAGCTGAAAAAGTCTTGCAGAAGCTTCCACCCTGCTTCGTTCTTCTTCATTGCTGAAAATTGAACTGCAGACTTGTTTTTCGGAGTATACACTTCGTGTTGCCGATTTGTAGAACTCCACGAGCCAGAACGTCCTCTTGCCTCTGAGCTGCCTATGCGGAGCATCGTACCGAACACCTAAGTATCCATCCAGCTTCCCAGAGGTGAACACCAACCTTTTTACCTCCTAGTCCCTGCGATCTGCCACTTTGGATATGAAAATTTCAAATTATACTTTGCATATGAAAAAATATGTGCTGTACCATTTACTAAATCAATACTCGCTAGACATGTTTGGGGGGGATTGATGGCGTCTGATTTAGTACACGCAGAAGGGAGTTGCGAGTGGCAACTTAGTATTGACTTTAATTCAATGTAGTGTATGCAGCAATCACCACACGATAGTCTACCGTGAGATATAAAGGCTGTCGTATGTCGTGCCTGTAACCGCTTTCGCACGCTCAAGGGAGGGACTTGAGTTAGCCTCCGCCAAACTCTAGTCTACTGTACTATACAGAGGCTAGTGTGTGCCGTGCCTGTTACTTCAACCGGGGCTCAAGTGTTGAACTTGGAACCAAAGGAGCGAGGCCCTGGGCAAATTTATTGCAAGCAACTGTAATGTAGGGTTGCCACCGGGGAACCCCTGCTCAAATTTATCGGACTGCCGGTCTTGTTTTCTGCATTTAGGTTATAAATTGTTGCTTGTTGCCTACACTACCTTGCGTTGCAGTCATTATTCAGTTGCCACTCGCAACTCCCTTTCGCGTGTACCAAACCGGACGCCATCAGGAATCTTCTAATGTTTTCAAAATCCTGAACCGTACAGGTCGTGGGTTATGCTAGAAGACTATGAACATCTCCAGGCGACGGCTGAACCATCACCCACTCCAAGGACAAGGGAGGACCAGAGGAAAATTCCACGTGGATCCATTTGTGTAAATGGGGGGTTAATTTACTGTGGTAGATATGTGGGTTGGTATCCAGTAAATTTGTACCGGTGCGTAGATATCGTATCACTGTCAAGCCAACTGTGAAACC
This sequence comes from Kappaphycus alvarezii, assembly GCA_002205965.3. Classification (NCBI taxonomy): domain Eukaryota; phylum Rhodophyta; class Florideophyceae; order Gigartinales; family Solieriaceae; genus Kappaphycus; species Kappaphycus alvarezii. The sequence goes on from NADL03000771.1 coordinate 412,601, forward strand.
GTACAATGCGTCGACGCTGTGGATGGTACTCCAATCTACCAGAAGGTGGCAAGGAGGCCAGCCAGCAAACAAGCGGCATTGGAGGTTACTGTCAAAGCGGAGTGCCGCTGTAAAAGAATGCCTCTAACCTTCGAAAACCGTTCCATTGCGCGGGTGGCAACGGTTCTCGCGAGTTCCTTGACGACGGAAAACGCCGCCGGATGCCATCCTTCAAGCGTTGAGATGGGAACAGGAACCAGCCTGTTTCTCCCAGGCAGCTCAGCAAGGAGCCCTTGGTATTTCCGCTGCTTCTCTGCGTGAGCTGCGTTGAGGCTTGTGAGTGGGTTGAAAGCCCTGGATCTTGCGTGGGAGGGAGCGAGCGGGTTGACAATGGTTACGTCGAAGTAATCCGTGCCACCGCCGGCTCCCATCGCCCTGATATCCGGCCTCGTCCTGTTTTGGTAGTGTAGACGAGGTTGGATCCTGCAGTGGACACCATCTACTGTAAATGCGAATCTAGACAGCTTGAGAAACTTGTAGTGTAAGCATGACAGCTTACAGACCGTGACAACCACGACAAAGAACAGTCCTGACGAACAAACCCGGCGACGGCCTGACAGGGCTGCGCAGACCACGTTCCTTCGGAGACTGTAACAAAGACAGTAGGTTGAAAGGCGATAGGAAACAGCGAACCATGAAAACCCTGTTGGAGTGGAAGAGCCGTCCTTACACGCCTTTCCCAGGTCATCCCACGTGCGCTGGGGGCCCGGGACGACAACCCACTTGACATAACTATCAGCAACGACGGTGCAGCGAAAGATCTTGAGTCATGGTTGTTCCGTCGCCATGACATACGAGCGAACATAGGTCCGGTCCGGCGCCCGCGCCAAGTGCAGCGCGGCGGGCGCCGAGAAGAGCGAAAACAAAACTTGAGGAGGTCAGTAAGAGAGGGAGGACGGTGAGGACAAGAAGGTATCGGTCTTCCGAGAAACCCTCAATAATGATGAAACGAGCCCAGGATAAAGAAAAGACATGTAGTGACATCGCACGTGAGAAGTGTTAGCGACGGTCATGGTGGGCGAGAAGGCATACCACGGTGTCGGCTAGAATGTGTAGTTTCCCGTTCCATGTCCCGATACCTTGACGATTCCTGCACCAGGTCACCTGCACCTGCTTCGCGCAGCAATCTTGTACCTTTTGCCCAGTGACTACCTCTACCCCTGAGAACACGGCATGAAGGCGCGCCGATTGCTACTGTCCGAAGGCATATAGAACTGGAACTACCCTCTCGAATATCCCTCACTCCTGTTTTCGAGTCCACCTTTGTTGAAGCATGGGTGACTACAGAATCCAAGCGCTGCGTGATTCTTTGCTTGTCTCCCGCTCGGTAAGCCACGCTAAATGAGCAGCGCACCGTGTCAGCGGTCTCGATCACCCGTCCGTCCCGTGGAGTCGCATGCGCTATATTGTCACCTTCCCTTTGCATAGTGCCTGGCTGTCCGCCGACTGCCCCGATTTTCCATCCCCGACTTTCGGCGTAAGATCTTGTGACGCTAAAGGTGCTATCTTCCAATAGTAGCAAATAATTCTCATTAATGGGGTAAAGGCGACTTTTTCCCGCACTTCCAGGGAACACGACGTATGGGCAACTGGGCCGAGACTCTGGCGACTGCAGGGTCAAGTCCTCTCAACGCCGTACTCGCCGTAACTCCCGTCTGGGGCTATCATGATGAAAGAAAGGTAAATTCAACGTCACTCGTTGAAAAGCATTTGAGCGCTAACTTAGTCTTGATGCTGGCGAGCAAAAAATTCATACATCAGCTAGGCAGTGTACAATGCTCGGACGGCTCCGTCAAACAAAAATATGCAACGCAGCTCAACATTGCTGATATCGTTACCATTTGACGCATCACCTTGCCCGCTGTTGATAAAGTTTTACTATACATTGTATTGGAGGCAGGGGTAAAGTGTCTGGCAAGTACAGTATGAATAGATGGTTATTGCATGCGGGGCAAACTGGAGAGGCAAACATGCAATGTAATGCCGCTGTCATTGCTGTTCTTTGATAAAGTGATGAGGCTAATATTGGCTAGACCGTCGATGGTGTTCTGTTTGCAGTAGAGGTACCGTACCGTGCAGTGCTGGTACTACAGCGCTATAATCAAATAGGAGCGATTACGCCACACGATCACAAGGGCAGCTGAGCCCAGTACCGCATGTGGTGCACCATGCAGGAGCGAGAGATGAACAAAGTTGAAATGCAAAGCTCTGTTAACTACAATCTATTGGTTGCTCGGTAATGAGGATGATGTCAGTTGCCCCATTTCACAATACAGTACCTCTATGAAAATTTCGCGGGAAGATGGTGCTGTAATCCGAATGGCTTACAAGTTGTTGTTCTGATTCAAAGTGTCGATGAGATTCGGACTTTTTGCGGATGAAAGTATAGGATTGTAGTGAAGAGAATCCAATCAACGAGTGCCACGTTTGAAATAAAAGTAAGCCACAAATCAGACGATGTAAAGTCGACACGTCAGGCAAAAGTGGCCACTCACAAAGTAAATTCGAGAAACCTTTTCTCACCCCAAATATTCGTAAACCGCAAACGGATTAACAGCAATGTTATCATATGTCAAGTACTGGGCCTCGAAGCTATCATATGTACCGTACGGGCTCTCCTGAAACGTCTCGATAATACTGTACCAATCGCCCAATCCCAACTTCCCCAATCAAGCGGCAAACGGAACCGCAACGGCGCCCGAATCAGCAACAACGCCGCCGCGGTACCACCCGACGCCAACTTGTCACCGCAAACTACCATCCGTCCCTACCCCAATAATCCCTTCCACACCGTCATTACCTCCACCACTCCACTACACTTCCCTCAGCAACCACCCTCAACCCCGACCCACACCCCCCCCCCCCCGTAACTCAAAAACATGGCCGACCCCGCACCATCACCCCTCTCCACAACAAGCTGCGATACCCCGGACGGTGTCATAACTCCGCTACCATTTCAAACCTTACCAGCCTCTATCGGCACCACACCTCCCCGTCGCAAACTCCGCGTCCTCGTGCTCTCCTCCGATACCGGTGGGGGACATCGCGCCTCCGCACAAGCCCTATGTGCCGCACTGGAGCAATTGCATCCAGGTTCGGTTCATGTCGATATTGTCGACTTTTTCGTGGAGCTTGCGGGTGGTATGTTTTCGCAAATTCCCGACCAGTATACTTTTATGGCCAAGCGTCCGTGGCTATGGAAGTTTAGCTATGAATTTACGAAAATGCCGCCAGGGAGGTTTCTCTCCGAGGTTATCATGAACACTTTGGCGTACCGAAAAATTAGGGATGCCTTTATCAAGTACGCTCCGGACCTTATTCTCAGTGTTCATCCGTTGGTTAATACCCTCAGTTTGAAGATATTGAGGGAGATGCGCAAAACTTCCGGAATGCCATCGGTTCCGTATGTCACTGTTGTTACCGACTTGGGTATTGCACACCCAACTTGGTTCAATAAGCGCGCTGATATGATTTACATTCCGATTTCCCGTGTACGCCCGATAGCCCTCAAGGTCGGAGTCCCATCCGAAAAGCTGCGCCAGTATGGGCTACCTGTGCGAAAGGACTTTTGGACTGCACCAAGGGATAAGGAAGTCTTCGCGCCGAATTGGGCATGCGGCCAAGAATTCCAGCTATTCTCGTCGTGGGAGGTGGCGACGGCGTTGGCGGCTTGAAAGCTATTGTAACCCACCTGGTACAAAGGATTTCAAAACAACTTGGTAGCGATGCTGCGCAGCTAGTTGTTATTTGCGGGAAAAACCAGTCGTTGCGCTCTTCGCTGCAAGACACAACATGGCCGATACACCTCATTGCTCAGGGCTATGTCAACAACATGAGTGACTGGATGGCAGCGTGTGACATGATTTGCACCAAAGCGGGGCCCGGTACAATCGCAGAGTCTCTCATCCGCGGACTGCCTATCATTCTCACCGGATTCCTCCCAGGCCAGGAGGAGGACAACGTTGCTTTCGTCACTCAACAAAAAGTAGGCGAATTTGCAAAGAAGCCCAAAGCGATAGCAGATATTGTTGTTCGGTATCTGAAGAATCCTACACTGCTCGCAGAGACTGCGAAACGCTCGCAAGGCCTGGGAAGGCCGCAAGCATCGCTAGAAATTGCAAAGGACCTGGTGGATGTGGCCTGCAGAAAAACAGCAGAGAACATTGAAATTCTGGAGCGGCAGCGGCAACTGCGGATAGCCGCGAGACAAGATGGTGCCATTGAGAACCCACACGCTTTGCTTGAATCGAGTCCGGAGTCGCACTTGCTTTTTCGAGTCCGATTCCTACTCCGTGTAGTCCTCGGATCCATGCTGGCCAACAGGGCTCTCAATCATGACGGGCGTACGCCGCCGACCTCTCCAGCGGGGTCCTCCTCACGGACCTCGCCCAGATCAGGCTTGTAGATAGTCAACACTAGTTTTGTTCATATCTCTCTCTGGTCGCTCCAGTAAGAAGATGGCTCGAGTGCACAGGTGAGGACTTTTTCCGAGACAAGCTCACTTGATTTTCGAAGCGCGTCCTACTCATGAGCCTGCCCCTAACTTACTGTTTGATACTTTCATTAAACTGAAATATCTAGGGCACGCTACTGGACACCAGCGTTGACACCAACTCTTCTTTCCAACACTTCTAAAGCCACACACGCTCTTGCACAAACGGTTGCATCCTTCTTCACCTCCACAGCATCCTCCACGTACACCCCGAGGTGCCGTCCGCAGCACTTTTAACTACTGTTACCGCTGCGTCTACTATTCCGTCTCCAAGCAGGTGCAAGCTCCGAAAAGCTTCCAACGCAGCAAGCGCCGCATAGCGCACACCCCAATCCGGCTCTGCGTCCGCCAACTTCAAAAGCTGGTCAAAGGCGCAAGCCGCCTGATCCGCACTTTCATATTTCAACGATGCCAAAGCTCTAACAGCCGCCCTCCTAACATTCGGAATAGGTCCCTTAACCGCACAAGCGATAGCCACATCCATGACGGAGGGGTCTGCAATTTTCGCCAAGGCACGCAATGCGTACGCATTGACTGAATAATTGAACGCCGCGACGCCTTGTAATAAGCTAGGAACCGAACGTGTACCGGCTTTTGCAAGGGCTTCGATTGCGATATTGGCGGCGACGGGATTGTTAAAGCCGAGCATGTCGACGAGGACGGGGAGGACGGCGGGGTTGTGATGGAGGCGGCGGCGATTTCATGGGCGGCGGAGATTAGTTGGGTGGGGGAGTCGGGGCCTTTCTGAATGGTGCGTATGCGGGAGGCGAGCGGTGCGGGAAGGGTTGTGAGGTCAATGTCATAGTCTATACCACCGTTTACGCCGGACATGGTGGCGGGAGGGGGAATGCGGGGGGAGACGGGGACTCGGCGGGTTGCGCATCGTCTGGGGACGTGACGGGAATAAATTGGTGATTTGGGGAGAGAAAGGTGGGGAAGAAAGGCTGGGATAGTCATTGAGGTGAGTTGCTGTGACACCAAGGGCGCGGTGATGGATTTGTTGACGATAGCCAGCTGCAGGCTTGGACAAAAAGTTTGCGGACGCAGAGGGAATGGTTGAGAAAGAGGTGGGGGACAGTAGGTCAGGAACGCCCCAAGGTTCTGCATTGCCGATACCCTCCCCCCATTTCCTGATCCTAATCTCTGCGTCTCAGATTTGGAAACGTGGCAAGATTTAAATGGTGGGTGAAGCCTGTGAATTTCTCTCGATTGGACCTGGCGCTTGCGATCGCCAAATATATGTAAAGCTAACGATTATCATACGCGATCCTGTGCTGCTTTGCATAACTAGATTTTGTCAAGGTTGTGTCAAACCGATTTGACCGATGAGCTACGTTGACGTCAACTTCCCGCTTATTGCCCGCAAACCTCTCCACTTGCACGCCCTGTTACACTCAAGTCTTGCTCAACGCGCCTGATAGAAAATTCATTCAGCCTCCTTGGTAAACACTTCTCTTTCATCTCATCTACCCAGCATCTTCCCTACCATTTCACCGGATCCAAACACTCAAACACCTCCCCACCATCATGAATTACAAGGTCACCGCCACCATGCAATGGTAAGCATTTTTTCTCCACTCCGCACTCACGACTATTTCATCCCTTTCCCAAAATGCTAACCGACCCCTCGATCCCTCTGCATCCTTCCGCAGGCTTCTTGTTTTCAGCGCCGGACTAACCTCTCTCTACCTAGGCAAGGCCTATTCTCGCAATCAAGCCACGGAAATGTCTTCCAACTACAAACATGCCACCACGCGCGAAGATATCTCCACCGCCATTGCTGCCCACAATGAATCCGCGAAAAACTAGTTTGTTGCCATCTCAGCACCTCTCACCACGTCCCCCATTTCAGCCCGGTGCACTCGCACCATATCCACACCTCCCTTTCCCACTGCTGCTCCTATCACCCCCGCTGTTGTCCAGTCTCGATCCTCTCCCTTTGTTGCACTTCTCAAGAACGACTTGCGACTAGCCCCAAGCACCATCGGGTATCCACCTATCAGTTCCTTCATTTTCTGTCCTTGTCCGACAAGATATGCACTTTGATCTGCTGTCTTTGCAAACCCAATTCCCACATCTGCCATCAACGACCATCTAGGAATCCCCACCCGTTGCGCCGCATCAAGACGTGAATGCAATTCCCTCGCCACCGCCTCACTCACAGGATCGCTATACTGCGTCATCTTCTGCATTGTTTCCGGTGTTCCACGCATGTGCATCATGATTGCAGCTGCCTCCGCTGAGGCGAGTGTGGCAAGCATGTTTTCGTCGAGAATACCCGCGGAAACATCATTAATAATTTCTACATTCGCGTCTAGCATCTCCTGCGCAACCGCCGAGTGAAAAGTGTCTATAGAAATGAAAAGTGACGGAAATTCTCGTCGAACAGCTTCGGTTATGGGTACAATCCGTGAAAGTTCAACATCCGGCGGGAGCAGTTCAGCCCCTGGACGCGTGCTCTGGCCCCCGATCTTGTTAGTCGAGGTAGAATGAGATAGAGTCAGAACATGCCAACTGTTAACGTGCCTGCACACTTGGGGAGCTGGAAATGAACTGGCCATAGCTTACTTACGTCTAGGATATCAAACCCGAATTTTGCAAACTTCTCTGCTTGCGCAAGAGCCCCGTCGACTGTATTATGCTTGCCGCCATCGCTGAAACTGTCCGGCGTAGCGTTTAGAATTCCATCAGGAGGACACGCTGGCCCCAACGAAGAAGCCTCCCCGTGTGGGTTGGTGTGACTTTGGTAAGCCCAGCCTCCCCATTTTTTGCGACCAGGTCATCCAGGAGAGTAGAAATGAGTTTAGTACCCCATTGGCCTGTGGTACAGACAAACTCGGCGAGATATCAAAAACAGGTCGAAGAACAAATTCGCGCTCATGCAAACGGGGATGCGGTATTGTCAAGTCACAGTGAGGGTTATGAATGGCCCTCTCTCCAAATGTTACAATATCCAGATCTATAGGACGTGGGCCATTTCGGGGACCTCGCAAGTCTCGCCCAAGATCTTTTTCAATATTCTTGATGGCGTGCAATAAGTCTGCAGGCTCCAGATTTGTGTCAATTTCGCAGACTGCGTTCAAGAATGGTGGCTGATCAACATTGTACATTCTGAAAACATCCATGAATGCTCTTCTCGTTAGGCTCAGCAATTTTAAAGTCATCGCAGTTCAGTGTGGCCTATTTCGCTCAAAATTGAGTTGACATATGGTAGGATATAACTTACGGAGAACTTTCATAAAGAAAAGATGTTTGAATGACTCGAGTAATTTCGCAAAGCTTGCCCAGGGCACATTGGATTACCTTTGCACGGTTTCCCATGTTTGAGCCTAGAGCAATGAAGACTCGTTCGCCGGTAGGGACAGATTTAAATCCCCTACGAACTTGTTTTTGAAGAAATCGCAACATATCTAGGGCGACAAGTAAGCAGTTGCTTCTCGTTCCCCAGTCAAGTACCAAAGTATTTCGATCAAACAATTCCGACGGGATAGCGCTCAATTCGGTATTCGAAAGTCCAAAAATACAATCTCCAAAAAATCATTTTTTCAGAATCCCTTTGCAAACATTTCCTGAGCATCACCTGATTTCCATTTAGATACGGTCATCATTGATGGAACAAGTGGTAGCATCACCAATGGCCTATCGATTTTATATTCGACGCAGCCCCTTGACTTGAGGTTTTGAACGGGGAATGAATTATCGAAATGAATACTCCTTGAAAGGCACCATGCGGCATACCAAGAACTTCCTATATCCAATCATGATGAATTGAAGTATCCGTTCTGACTATCTAGTCGAAGAACCTTCATCACTGTAATGCGGGATTCTGCATTCAAAGAACTCAGGAACAGTTGCCCGCTTCTCTCCCTTGCTGATGTTAGCGTTCGCACTCCAGGTTCCCTCATGTACTCCGCCAGATGCCTTGGGATTGATAAATGATGAAAGGCTGCATCGATAAGAATCTTGTTGACATTGAGAGATTTCGATGCAGCCCACGTGACGCACTTTTCTTTCAGCAAATCTTCGCTTAATTCCGCAACCACTTTGTAGATATGCTCGCTTAGGACATCTTGCAGTGATAGCAACAACCTCTTGTTATTTCAGTATGGTCATTTTCTGATTGCATCCTGCAGGTAGACTTTTCATAGACAGAGGCGAACAAGAAGAGCGAATGAAAAGGATCAGAAGCTCCTGGTTCCTCAGTCGGGAGTTTTGTCAGCACTTGAGCACAGGCCATCTGCAACCTTACGTCTCCCATGTCTAGCGAGCTTTCCAAAGTGCCTCTTAGCACTATTCTCTCGGGGGAGGAAATTAGTTTCCCCAAATAGCTACAGTTTGACGTCAGGACTTGTTCAATAGCCTTGGCACAAATACACTGGACATTCACTGAGGTATCATCCTGTAGTACCTGGCTTAGAGCGTTGGTCTGCTCGTTCACGGCATTGCCAACATCAGGGCTCGATTGCACTTGATCATAGTTGCGAAGAGAGCATGCGATCACGTTGATTGCAGAGATTCTACTTGACTCGACATTTGCTCGAGTTGCAGCTGATTGTTCCCCATGTGTATATGTTCATGCATTTGCAACAACTTCACGGCATGATTCGTGATATCCCGAAAAATTAGCCTTACTTCTGCCCGAATCTCTGTTTTAGCCGACACGGCGCGATCCATAACAGTTGCTGCGGCAGTCATTGCCTTTCCCCTCACGCCATTACCATTCTCTTCCTTCCCACTCACCTCATGAAAGCAGCGCAAAACACTCCAGAGTAGCTCCTTACCCCGATATCCGACGGGCACACTCGCCAATGACCGTAAGGCAGCAATCCGTACTCTAATCCCGTACTCTGACAACGCATACTCTTTCAGCATTCCAGCTACCTCTAAAACCTTCAGCACTACCTGTTTACAACCAGCAGGAACCTCGTTCTCAATCGCTCCGTCTATTTTCCAGTCCATCATTTCTTCTACACAGTCTGTCAGTCTCAGTAAGCTCTCCATTGCCGCCACCGCCTCTGCTTGAACCTTTTCTCCCCCGTTACAAGCCGCTTCTCTCAAAACCTTTTCATGCACCTCCCACGCAAGTGTCAACTCCTCAGCACTGCTTGTGATCCCAGATACTTGGTTATCTTTTTGCTTAAACGTCAAAACACGTTTCACTGCTCCCTCCAACCAGGTCTCGGACAACCTAACGCAATGCAGGCTCTCCCCTTTGCCGCTACTCGCCAACCTGACCAACTTTCTCCAATCTTCTCCCACACCCTAACAAACAGTGTCCCTTTCACCCTGATGACACCCTCAACACACCCAGCAACTCGACGAACGGTTCCTCTTCCTCATTCTCCAGGGCCCGCACAACCTCCTCACACAAATTCTCAACCCTTCTATGACTTGGCCACTTTTCTTCAATCCAGCGCCATGGCCACCGCCGCCGCCGATCGACTAGTCAAATCTGGTCGTCCTTCCGCGAACACACAGGCGCGCAAGGCAGTCATTAGTGGATTGATATGTTTCGCATGGACAGAAGGATATGAGACGCAGTTGAAGAGAAGGGCAGCGAGTTTGGAGAGTTTTGCCAAGACAACGCCATCGGACTCGTGGTGAAGGGCTTCTGCGAGAATTAGATGCAGGGCGCGAGTTGCACGAAGGGCGCGAAGACCAGTTGAGGTGAAGGCATTAGAGCTTGTGGTGTGAGAAAGGGGGAGATTTCGGAGGAGCTGGCGAGCACCGGAGATGAAATTGTGGAGTGTGGAAATGGCATGGGATCGGAGGGTGTGGTTGGGGGAGTGGAGCAGATCCGTGAGGGATTTAGAAGGAGGTAGAAAAAGAGACCAGTATGGGAGAAGCGATTGAGGGTGAGCGGAAGAGAGGTTGAGGAGAATGGTTAGGGATGGAGATATGGTTGCGGAGTGGAGAAGGAGGTAATGGAGCGGGGGCAAAAGCGAGGGCAGATGGTGGAGGAGGGCAGATTTCAGTTGCGGAGGAGGGTCGCGCGTGAGAAGGGAAAGGGATGCGAGGGATGGGAGGAGCGGGGGAGTTGTAGGAAGAGCAAGGTTGGACGAAAGGAGTGGGAGGGACGAGTCGGGGGAGTGAGAGTGGTACAGGGTTAGATGGGAGAAGAGAAGATTGAGGCAGGAGGAAAGGGAGGATGCGGGAGGGAATTTGCAACCTGCAGCTGAAATGGGAGGGACGCGGGGTTGAGTTTGAGTGAATGAAGAGAATTGGTCAGTTGGGACGGCGGAGATGGGGTTGCTTTGAGAAGGGTTTCGATTAGAGAGATAAGGGCAGGGTAAGGGGGAGCGAAATGGGAGGGACCGGGGGTCGAGGCTCGTTGGCGAGAGCGCGTCGGGGCCATGCCATTGAAGGTAGTTTCAAATGGTTGTTTGGCCGAGAGTGAGATGGACCTGTACACGCTTTGGTGGGATGAAATTGTTGTGCGTAATGGCGCCTCAAGGACGATGCCATTCCTTAGTTTGATCCATGCGTGATAGTTTTGAGAGAAAAATGCGTTTAACGGGGTGGGCATTAAAATATGTAATACTGTAATCTAGAAACTTGGTTGACTCTCCCGAGTCAATTCAGCGGAATAAAAAGCCGATTCTTTTCTCCATTGAAATCAGTTGATGGGGACAAGTGTCTCGACTCGCTGCGTACCGCTCAAAAAAATCTCGACAACGTTTCCCACTTTGTTCATGGAACGATTAAGAGCCGAAATAAGAGCTGCACAGCAAAAGAAATTCTGCTCTGCGTGCGGAGTTCTACTAACCAAACCACCTCAATCTCTCACTAGTTCCCCGGGCTGTCTGGCCTACAACGCTATTTCTCACCAATGTGCCTTTTCATTCCCCAAATTCCCACTCCCTTCCGTCGCCGCCCATCCCCATTAGCCTCTCGACATCGGGCCATGACGCTCATGACAACACCGTCGAACCCATACTACAACCACAATTTCAACAACACCACTAACGAACAGTCCAATGGTTCCTCCAGTGCTCCCTCAAGCTCTTCCCCACCACTCGAGGCCACAGTGCGTCCCGTTCCGGCTGCCACTGTGAAACAAGATCTTCTGAACGCTGTTTCGGGAACCAATCGCGGGTTTATTCCATCTGCGTGGCAAGCTGAGCAAATTCAAGCCCTCATTTCCGATCTGGAGGGGACGAATATGTCTTCAAACACCGCTGATGACACACGATTGTTTGGTAAATGGCGGTTGTTGTATACAGACGCATTGGATGTGCTGTCATTGTCGTTGCTGTCCCCAGTGGCACAGGTGGCACAGATAAATCAGAATATATTTGAAGTAGCAGAGCAAGACAGAAAAGGAGAAAAGGGATATGACTATGAGATTGAGAATGTGGTACTGCTGGAGCCGTATTTCGCACCGGTGACAAATTCATTCATGGGAAGAACTGTTACGGAATTGAAGGTGTTGGCGGAGGGAAGGCGTGCGAGTGACAAACGCATCGACATCATGTTTGTGAGGACAAAGTTGAGACAGCAGAGTGTGGTGGGGTGGCAAGTGCCAGAGAGACTACCGCCGATAGGTGTAGAATTAGGAAGTCCGGTGGGATGGATTGAGACGACATATTTGGATGACGATATACGGGTGGGCAGGTCGCCACCGGTACGCGGCGGTGACAAGGGCAATGTGTTTCTGCTTATTCGTGAACATTGAATCTCAAACTCAAACGGTTCGAGTTATCACACGCATTTACAATACTGTACAGTACTGTATTTGTATACTGCATTGCCTTGTACAGTATGTTCACTGTATCTTGAACTTCGGGCAGCCCTCGGTCCTATTCTTAATCCTAATCTTATTGCTTTCGGTACTATACAGTACAGTACTGTGAAATGGGTGATTTCGGGTAAAGCATCTCGAAGCAATTTGCATTTACAGCACGCCCTTGAACGCCAATGCTTTTGCGATAGCTCTGCTGCAACGTCGCCAAGAATCCAAACCGATCCAAGTTGCATTCAATCCACCCTTCCCTAATCCCCAGCTATATCCCTGTCGAGTGTGGCATGGTGCGAGGCATCCCATGTTTCGATCCTTACCTCGTTTTTTTCGGCTTAGAACCAATCCCTTCCCTTGCCAATCCTCCGATGCTCTAAGCTCATCGCGATCTCCACAGAATTTCTCCAAACCCCCTCCTTTCCCCTCTCACCTCACTCTTTTCGCTGCCGCACTCGGTTGCCTCACTTCCACCTTTGTCCTATCCGACAATCCGCCCCCGACCCCGCAACTATCCTTTTCCAAGCCCTCCCGTCGCTCCTACAAGTATCTAATTTGCGGCGCCGGCGTTGCAGCCCAGGAAGCTCTCTCCGTATTCCTCGAGCACAACAAGGCTGCTGACCTTCTTCTTGTATCCCCGGAGTGGCGCCACTCCCGCTACTCCCCTCCCTCTGTCACTCCCCACTCCACAAATCCCAAATCTCACACTGGTGTTTTATCCACCATCCTAACAAATGTCACCTCTATCCTTCCCTCTTCAGTCAACTCCACCTCATCTCCAACCCCACCCGAAATCGTCATCGGCCCACGCGTCCAGAAAATAGACGCCTCTCGTTGCATCGCAACCCTCGACGATGACACTGAAATTACCTTTGAAAAGTGCCTCATCGCCGTCGGAAACGCAGTCCCTGAAATTCCTGTCGGCAACGTCGTCGCAACAGATGCAATGGCCCTGGTGAGTGGTGCCCAAACCGCCTCCGATTGGAATGCCATCGAATCGGTAATCACTCAGGGCAGTGCAAGGCCTATGAAAAACCACGAGTCGCGTGCACATCTCACTGTCATTGGCGGCGGTTGGATGTCCACCGCAGTCGGTGCCGCTCTTGTGGATCGCGGTGCCGATGTCACGTTTTCGTATGCGGAGCCGGCGTTTTTGGCCAGATACTTTCCAAAGTATATGGCGCATGAACTGCTGGCGCGTTTTGTGTGGGGAAGTGATGGGGGAGTGGACTCTATGTCTTACGCTGCATTGCGGTATGTGATTGCGAGGAAGCCGTTGAAGGAAACGTTTCGTCCTGTAGAGGCGGAAGTACATGTGGGGACTGTGTTTGATTCGTTTTCGATTGTGGATTTTCGGACAGATCATGTCGTCTTTGCACCGACGCTATCGCAAGCTGCCGCGATCGAAGTACCATCCGCGGTTGTGGCTGATGGGGGCTTTGTTGTAAATGCAGAGCTCATGGTTGCTAGTGACGTGTATGCAGCAGGGGGGGCTGTCTATGTAGGGGAAGGGGCACTAGATTATGCCCAAGTGATGAGGTGGAGCGCGGATCATGCTAAGTTGACGGGGAGGCATGCAGCGTTGAACATGCTTGGTGCCAGAAGGCCGTATGCCAGCCGACCGACACTCACTGTAGATTTGGAGGCTTTGTGTCTAAGTGTGCATATTTGCGGAGATGTGGATGGTTCCGCCGAGACATTTGGGTACTTTCTGCGAAACAAGGATAGGGGAAAGAGCACTTGTGGGGGCAGTTGGAGATTGGCGCGCTGTTCTGCGTGGCTCCTGCACCACAGAGCCACAGGGGTGCAGCGCAGAGACTTGAGATTACAGGGATAGCATTGTGGGAGGGCTCTGCAACCAAAAAGGTGCCAGATATCGAAACTGCAAAACGTCGAGCTCAGGAATTGCTTAACAGTGGACCATTGCTACGGCCAGAACTTGAGAAAGTGATGGACTGTTTTGCGGAGAATTGTCTCGGCATATCGTTATATCCAGCGCATTCTACCGAGCAAACAGAAGTACCAACGCCTTTTGCTGATAATATTTCCGAGGAAAAGTCAGGTGATGATGGCGACAAAGAGGATACTGGGAGTGCTGTTAAACCATTAACAGGCAGGCGAAAACCATCACCCGGTGTGATCTGGCGTCGGCACAGGTCCGCCCGTCTCACCCCTGTACGCCAAGACGAGTTGCTGTGGATCGAAGGTGACTGGGATGGGACTGTGTCTGGGATGACAAAGTTGGACAAAGAGTATCAGGCATACGCGGATTTACTGGAGAGGGCCAGGCGGCAAGGAAGCTTGTAAGGGAGCTCCTGCACTGGGATGCAACGATATACTGGCAGCGGCCTGTCTTTTTTGCGGAGGCTGAGATCAACTCAGCATCCATCAATTTTGGGAACTTACTCCTAATACACAAGCGCGGGGTAGTACAAGTCTCAGCAAGAGCGCAATATCCCAGGAATAATCGAATTGTAACGCTTTTGCGCTTTCACGCGATAACTCATGGAGGCTTACTCTGTCCCTGGTCTCTGGAACACAACTCCGAGATGGGTCCATGCAATAGGCCATGTCTCGAAAGAACACGCACGAACTGCCTCGAACTGGTGCACGCTAAAGTGGGGAGGACGTTTGTAAACGGGGCGTTCATTGTGCACTGTGTGTAGTCATGAAAGCCACATCACTGCATAGAGTGGCCAAGGTTACGTTTTCTGCATCGACTAAGAAACGGCCGATAAAGCGGAGATGCTGGTCAATTTGCGGCCGTATTGCACAAGAAAAAGCCTAGTATTGCATCAGCAGAGACGTGGTACTAGCTCTTTTCACGCCGTTTAAGTTCGTCGAGAATGCCATATGCCGGGCACGAAGCATTGCGTGAGTCGAACACAATAGGCTGAAACTTGCTGCGGGGGTCGCGAAGTGTAACAGCAGGAGGCTTAGTACTTCAGGAATTAGCTAGCGCTCAACCGGACGTCAATCGCACCAGCCTGCGAGGGGATTGCCGGTCCCATGTTAGTTGCGTTCGCATCGATAACAAAAGTTTTCCATTGCGAAGAAGCTTGGCGCTTGAGGCACAGGAGAACAGGCTTGTTTCCATGCTTGGCCTGTTTGTTTAGTTATTTTATGCCTCTTCTAGATTACCCGCAGCACTGTGGAAACTTGTGGCGGCTGCAGGTGAGCGCTGTAGATCAGATTGTCTGAAGGAGGGTGCTGCTAGGCAAGTTGGTACGCAAGGATCGTGCATGTGAGTGCGCGCGCAGACCACGAAAGTGTTGGAGCTACAGTACCGCATTGCAGAGTGCTGGTGCGCATATGATTTGTTCTTAGAGTTGATCCCGTGGCTTCAAAGTCGGGCTCCGACAAGATTGAAACAGTCTCCGGAGTCTTCTTCGGGATTAGCAACTGGGAAGCAGTTACAACCCGCATTTTGATCCTACTTTGTGTTGTTCACGTGTTGCAAAGGAAGCCATGACTCCCCCTGTTTGATACTTCCATCTCGAACCAGCCAACCTCATCGTATCTGGTTTAATTCTATCGATGTAAACCCAACCGACTCGTCTTCGCCTGCACCAATTCTGCCCCCCCTCCGTCTTAGTACCACACTCTGCCAACTCATCCGTCGTTGTTAAGAAGAGCTCAACACCTCGGTTAACGGCTTGACCGCCCAGCATCAACAACAAAGCATTGCCTCCATGCGGCACCTGCTCACCAACCCGATTCCGTCCACCACCTCGGCGCAGTGGCCGCGGCCCGGCCACCCCGAATACCCCTTCATCACAGATGCCGTCAGTCAATTCCCGCCTCAAACTATGCACCCAATCGAGTGCACCAAGATCTCCTCTGCCTGGAAGTCCAAGCCGAGAACATGAAGCCGTTGGTCCCGCAAACGTCACCCGCCTTCCAGTTTCAGGACAACTCGCCAATCGAGCTCGACTTCGCCATGCAGATTGTGGTCTTCCATACGTAGACCTTTGCAAAGAAAGAAGACGTAAGCCCTTCAAGGGAACGAAGTAGAATGACCACATGGACAAGCGTGAGTTCGATCGTTTCATGAGGCGAAAGAAAAGTGGCACTTCCATGACCCCACGTGAGTGCGTCATCTCAAGATTAACCTGTATTCCGCCGCCGTAGCACGTCACGCGAAAGAAGTGTACGTGCACATGCGGGAGAAGCTGGTTGGGGCTACGGAGACGGAGCAAAAGACCATGATAGTGTGAAAAAGACGAGCACGTTACCCTCCGCTGAAATGTATTGAGCTTAGAGGTATCAGCGAGCTCAGCAGCGCTAGCAACCGCCTTGGCGGCATTCTAGATAGAGGAAGAGGCAAGTAAGAGCTGGTCGTAATGTCATAAGGAATGGAGTTGTCAGGCGGCGAACCATGGACGACAGGGCCGGGTTGGACGAGGAAGTGGGCGGGGCGTGCCAGCCACCAGGAAGCGAACTTCTTGCTGACGTACGAGACCGGCGTTCCTGAGCACATATCTGGTGAGGAGGTTCCCTATGTTGTTGCACCGTAGCACAACCCTAAAGCCAGACTTGCAGATCGTGGAATATACTACTAGGCGGGGGTCCATTGGGGTACGGCCATGAGGGAAACGGATCGGGCAACCGAGTCCTCGTGAATGTGGAAATCGACACTCGTGAATGTGGAAATCGACATGTGGGCGCAGCGTAATAGACCAGACATAGTTACGGGTTTTGGAGGTGGCGGAGGGATGGGTAGTAAGGAAAGCGGAGGCGCCGGGAGAAGGCAGGGAGTTGCTACATGCGCGTCGGTGGACACACAAGCAAAACATCTGTTCCATTTATTCTTCGGTTAGGCCTCCTCCTGACATTACGGGTATAAATAACAAATTTCTGAAACTGATTCCGAGTAGTTTCGAACTCGTTCGAACTCGTTCGAACTTATTCGGTTTGAGTTTGATCATGTATTTAATGCAGTCTACTCCGCCTTTGTGGCGGAATGTGTACATTACGAGATAAGGGAATCGCCATCGCAATTGCATTCATCTAAGTCGAGTGCAGAGCTGCGCTGGCTTTTTTCATTTTCCCGCGGAATGGCCGAGATGGTAAGAAAGCTTACGAAAGCGGAGGATCTTTTGTAAGTAAAGGGAGTTAGGAGGGTTGACTGCCGTGGAGTCAGGGTTGCGGTCAGAGAGTTGGGTTTCTGATATAGTTGAAGAGCGTAGTGGTGGTGGAAGCAGATGATGAGGTTCTAGGCTTTACTGATCAATGCAGTGTAGAGTAATTACAGTTTGTCTTTAAAATCAGTACTCAAAGCCATGAAGTGTTACGTTTTTTGCAAGGGTTTCAAATCTGTTTCGAGTTTTAGACGAAATTTATATGTGTATTCATTTTTGACCGATTGTGGCCTGAAAATGTCCATTGCATCCAGTTTAACATTATAATAAGTCTCACAGGGCAAATGACTTTTTTTGCACACGTGAAGCAAATAATGGGTTTTCAAAATGTGGCCTTTTATCTGTGCAGTAATGTTGTATTTTTCATATTTTACCGATAACATCTCAAATTTTATCGCCTTTTCTTTTGTTGCCACTTTTATGATATATTCGCATAGTAGCAGCATAGAAATTACTGTTTTAAATGGATCAAAAATCTTTACTTTAGACCATCTGACAAAATAAGCGGCAGTTTTCTCATTTTTACACTTTTTGTTTGGAATTTTTGGGATAATTTACAAAAAGTTATTGGCCTTGAAAGCAGAGAAATTTCTGTGTAATCTTGTCTGGTTAATTTCCAATAACAGCAAAAATATGTTTAGCTTACGGATTCAGTCTTGGAACTATATACTAATTTATAATAACTTAGATAACGTAAAGACACTTGCAGTTAGTAATGTTATATAAACGAGACCAAAGAAAGTCGATATGACACGGAGTTCTGATAAAAAAAGCCAATTGATTGGGGTTTTGACTAGATGCGCCAGCTGGGCGGAGTTTCGGGAACTTTGAGGCACTCCATAGGAACAAAATTAATCTGGTAGTAATGTAATTATACAACTCGATGTGGAAAAAATAATTGAGGAGTCACTGCATCAGGGAGAGAAGCACTTTTAAATCGTATATTACGAGCTAATTGTTTCGTTGCATCTTTCGACTGCATGGGTTTCCGCAGAAAAGCCGTTTCAAAACACGAGTGGTATGATTGCGACCCTGAATCCCATCCAAACAAACCTAGCTATATCTAACTGATTTTCTGGTCTGTTAAATAGTCAAATAAGCTGAAACACCTTCCTTTACCAATCCGTACACTGGTATTACTACAAAATTCCCATTATCTTCAATAAAATTTTAAATCCTCCCACAGTATTGAAATGGGCTCAGAAACGCTTTAATTTTAGTTTCTAGAAGACACTAGAAGAAATTATAATCACAACCTTCTTCAATTTTCTCGCAAGTCACTGGAATATTTACCGATCGATATTTACCCAAATTTGCCAGAACGTCAACCGGCAAAAACAACTAGTCAATGAAAAATAAGGTTAGGTTGACCGATAAAAATACCCGTTTGGATATTTTGGCATGAACTATTTAATCAGGCGCCGGATTATCAAAGGCGTAGTCTGTATCGCTTTATTGGTCAATATTGTATCTCACACCTTCCGCTTCTTTGCTTCATAAATGGTATGCTCACTTATTCATAGTTATCATTATGAAAGGAAAAATAGGGGAATCTGAAAATAGGTCAGGTCAAAAAGGAACCCAAAGGGCTTTCCCGCTCCTTGTGGAACTAAAACGTGGAGTCCCACCAATAGCATAAATTACTGGAAGCATGTGCGTAAATTGTCTTCCCCAAACAACAGAGCAAGTTAAAAATAACAATATAACCTAAGCGCGACTTACTCTGATTGAAATATTTGATAAGTATTTCAAGCATGCTTTAAATTCCTCACTTGGCATAAAAGTATGAAAATATCGCGCTGAGGTTGCGCTATTATTTCTTATATTGCTGGGAAGTCTGAAGCTGTACATTTCTGTTTATAGTATCTGTCATCAATGGCGAAACCACAAATAAAATTTTGTCTTAGCTGCTCACAAAACACCAGGGAATAAATAAAGAAAATATGTATTACGGTGACACCAAGCTTTAACTTGAATAACCGCGATTATCCATCTTCAGAATTGTATGAATTCCTTTTCAATGAAAAAAGTGTTTCTTTAAAATATTGCAGAATTTTATTGCTCCCACACATTCTTAGAACCCATATTACTTACTTTTTGACTCAATGCAATCAAAATATCTGAGTGTTTTACTTCTATATAAAACGTGACACACATGTTGCTCCCAAAAGCACGGAAATAAATGCCTCAAATAAGACCGTGAAGTTTCTTCACTCATTCTAACTCCATAGTACAGATAATAAATGGATCCCACTTTGCTCAGAAGGTGCGTTCTTGCTAGAAGTTTTCCTTTTTAATATGCGGAAAACTTTTGAAGGGTTTTCGTAAATCTTGTAAGGAATTGGTCTGGGATTTTACACTAGCGTTATTGAAGAATCGCATAATATACACAATATTTCTGACTAGATTATCAAAAAAACAATATATTTACCCTAGCAGATATTTCATAAACCGTATTACTGTGATCTTTACTCCCTATATCATTCATCTTTTTTTCCGAAGAAAGATCAGAAGTACTGCTCCTAGCCGTTAGTAAAAGAATTTTTCAGCTCAGCTATAATGTTATCTTTTCTTTCCGATTGCAGTATTCATAAGATGTTCCATGTTTTGTTGTCCAAGTATATATAATAATAGTTACTATATGTATTTTTAGATATTTGGAGGAGTAATGGAAGGCGGAAGCTACTTAGAATTCAGCTACGCAGAGAAGGAGAACGCTGTAGTGGAGATGGGACACACCTTCGCGCAATTGCAGGAAGAATTCGCCCTGATCAACATAAATTAATGTTTTCAGTCATCTGACTGAATATCTTATGATTGAATAAAAGGGTTTTCTGATATATGAATAACTTAGGATGAAATATGGCTCTAAATACTTTACCGTAAAAAGGAAAATTACACTAGGTGAACAGGGCTATGACGATAGAGAGAGAAACCTCCTTTGATTCAAGCGCATTAAATCTCTGAAGTCGTAAACTTCCGGGACTTACCTATAATTTCCAACTCGTAAAGACAGAGCGAGGAACAGAAGAGACGTGTGGAGATTTTATCTTTGACGCATTCCGTGCGTTATTCTTGGATTGGGACAATAATTAGCAAGGATAGGGCTACGCATTCTCCGAATTCCAGGTCAGGGTAATAATTTCATCACCTTTGTTACTGAATTTGCTGCTCTGGCTTAGTTACGTGTAATTTGTGCTTGATAGGCATCCTTATTCGCTACAGTTCTTTTTATTCTCAAATTTTCGCAGCGTATTTCTGTTTACCGTGTAAGAAGATAAAATAAATGATTTTCTTGCCTCTGTCCTTGGATGAAGCTCTCTTTATCAATTTAATATGGATTTGGTTTTCGGCACGTTTAGGGAAAAGGGACTTATTGAAAGTTTTGGGAGTTGAATGTGAGAAATTACCCGGACATTACGACGGATGATCATACGTATACAATTGTGCGCCAGTTCACGAAGAATTGCGAAACATTTAATGTTCCAGATCACCAGTGCATATATGCTCCTAATGTTATGTTCCGAAATGATTACCTGTGCCAATTCAAGGACCACGTGGCCTCAACTGTAACCTCAACTGATGACGCTTTTGCCAAAATGATGGACCATATCATGACTCCAGCTTATATAGAGACATACACGGCGGAATGGAACATGTTAAAATTTGCAGAAATCAAGCGCAAACACTCTGAAAAAATTACATCGCAAAAATGGTCCTCCTGTACAAGCGTGTAAGGGACCTAGAGTCCATGTTATACCCGGCATACCATTCACCACTCCTACTGCGGGATCGCATCGTTACAGCGGTCAAATATGAGCCTTTTTATCTTCCGGGTATAAACACTGCCACACACCCTGATCCAAACAATTTCTACACAAGTTTGCACCAATGAACCAACTAAAAAGACACAGAAACTAGCTGAAGCCCGGAATCAACCGAAAATTCCACCTCACACACGTCTTCCTAGTTGATTAAATTGTAGAATTGATCCCTATCGACTTGTATCACAATAGAGACTTCAAAATGTTTTCAAGAGACACATAATGAGCTTTTATGCCACCTCAACCCTGAAGTACATAAACCTAGGCCAATAAAATAGACAGAACCATATTGCAATGAATTGCCCACGTACCAATCGATTTCAACGATGAGTGACTTTCTCGGTCGTGAGAAACGAAAATGGACCCGACGGGAAGCCTCTTATTTGTTCATTCTGTAACTCAGGGTAACATGTGTACAGTGCGTGGCCAGATCGTCCAGATACAAAATCACACCGCGCATCTGAGGACCGAGAACATCCAGACCACTCCGACACCACCAAACCGCAAACACAAAACATTCTGCAACTGGACAGGTCAATTGGCGAGTGTAGCTTCACGGAAACACCGGCCGCAGAACAGAAGAAAGACAAAAAATTTCAGCCATAAAATCAGGAGACCTTATTCGTATCTCTGTAGTATTGCCCCAGCGCAGAACTTACTAGTCCCAGGCACGAGTTGTCTTAATGGGTATCGGAGAGGGTGAAGGACTTTGCTGGACGGATGAAGTTGCGGGCTTTGCTCGTCTTGCCAAATCAACAACATGTCTCAGCACAAACCCACTTCATCCCCCCCGCATTTGAATAAAAGTTTCGACAAGCATTAAGAATTGTTGGCTGAAACGCGAGTAAGTTTTTACGTCTTTTGCTTGAACAAAGGAGATCAGCAGTTAGTAGTCGGCGTTTCACAATGACTTTCTTTCCTTGGCGCATACCACCTTCCCACACCCTTCTACGATATACAGCTGTTTACAATGTATGTATCGTTCTGCGACCAAGGATATAATAAGATAAGATTGCACACATTCGGAAAGTTCAAAATAAGAGTACGGTTACATGGACGCTCATACTTTGATTACATGTCAACACGCATCTCAAATAATATGCCCATGCTTCTTGCTCTCGCTACACAGACGTTTCTGCGCGCGATGACTGAAAAAGATCTTCAGAACTACACTGTGACCTTCAAGAGAGTTGGAATTGCGATACCACCTATGTTTCGCGTCGAAAACCTATACTACAAACAAGGGCGCAAGAAAGAATATTTTGTAGACGTAAGAGCTTGCCCAAAGCTACATTAATCTCAGACATTCACCCCCTGGAGCCGTATACAGCGCACTGAGCAGAGCATAAATGATAGAGAGAAAAAAGCTACGGACTTGGAAAAACTGCAGAACGTTAGAAAAGTATTGTTATAGATATCATCTTTATTCAAAGCAGCCAAACAGTGTAGAGGAGGTCCTTACTGATCAGAATAATTTTAATTTTGATGTTGCGATCGATTTTTTGTTTACCAGGAACACCCTTACCCTACACAATGTATTTCGGCAGACTCATTTTTGTCGCGCCGCTGTTCTAAAAAACCAGGATTCCTATACTGCATGGGAATCGTTTGTGCACATTTCAGTTATTCACTACTTTGGCGGACGATGTCTGTCTTTTTCAACGAGAAAAAGCACAAAAACATGTTCGATAAAATATATATTGATCAAACCCTGTTAGATACTATATCTGGTAATCCGTGGCTGGTTGAACTCAGCAGAAAACGTCAGCTCTGAAACTATTCATGCTAATCACGTCGAAAAATTAACAAAACCAAAGAAACAACTTTTACGGAGAGCAAGCAAAAAGAGTTTGGTGGAATTGCAGCTAATTGTGGCGTCAAGCCAGTGAAAATGAGTGAAATGCCCGTGGACTCTAACTTTATTGGAAACAGATTCGTACTCTTCATTACTAACCGGTGGAAAGCACACAGAGATTCAAACCAAGATGGATCTTGCAAGGGAACCACGGCAAATATTAAAATAAGATCGCGAACGACTTAAATATGTTAATGATGATAATTTTGCGCGTAACGGTGTCACCCGTTGTGACATATTTTGGTGGCGCACTGTGTATGAGGGATATAGATCAGCCTAAAATGAAGTCCAAACCACTGTCGCTCGACTTTTACACAATGCAACCACCGGAGACAAGGTTGCGCCACTATGAAAATCTTAAAAATTATACTACCACACAATGGATTGGCAGAGTCGAGTCCGCGCTCCTTTGAAGCATAATAGCCGCTCTTAAATTACGGGATGAACCTGATTTCCTTCCCGTTTGATCCTTTTCTTCATCATCATACTGATGATAATACACTAAGGGGTATCGCAGGACTTGCGATGGATGACTTCATTAACAGTGAAACACCCGCATATCAGGAACTTGAGCAACATCAATGAGCTAATTTTTCACCAGAACGAAAGAGAAATTTCCTTTTTGTTTTGTTGGTCCTCTAGTTTTCCGCGAAGAAGACGTGATAACGCTCTCACAAGATCAGCATGTCAGCAATCTGACCCGCATTACTGCCTCGCACATATACCCGACAGAGTGTGTTCGAGTCAGATACCACAACCGTTTATCGCTAAACGTTCCTAGCTTGACATTGCGTACCATGTAGCGCAATTATTTCAAGTACTAAAGGATGCCATAACTAAAACACATACTAAAATTCTTAAAGAAGTTGTCTCGCAGATCCAATGCACTGAAAAACTGATACTCAAGTTCAAGGGTCTCGGCACAAAGAGTCTGAAACTGCATGCATTCGTTGATAGTAGATAAAAAATTAATCAAGACGCTACAAGTCAACTTGGCGCAATCATCTGTCTCGTTGAAAATGAATACAAATTCAATATACTGAATTGGACTTCGAAGAAGCCCTAACACATAAAAAGACCTAATTTGGCTAGGGAAACTTCTGATTTTTCTCACGGATTCTATCACGTTATCAGCCTCAAGATGTTACTCAAGAAGATGAACATCTTGGTATCAATATTCCTGTTTAAGGATTCGAAGAGCATCTTTTAAACCATAACAGCGTCGTGGCGTTTACGCGAATTCCGCCTCATGAACAAGATCTACTACATAAGACTCGCCTTCAAGGACAGATAGGTCATTAATGTTATTTGAGTAAGATCCAGTCAAAATATAACAGATAAAATAACGCGCAAACAAGAGATATACTTGCTTCGCCAAACAGTGAGCACTGGAAAACTGTATTTTTTCATCGAACCATGGGTTTAGAACCAAGATACTGGTGATTCATTGAAGTCGAAAACTTCAAGCGAAGGGAAAGCAATATCACAATCACCTAATCTCCACCCTTGAATGACACCGAGATTAATGTTAGGACTGAATGGTCACTGTAAGGTGAAATTCTCTAATACTCAGGGTCTCGACCTCTCAGAAACACAGAATCAACATGAAGCGGATTTCTCGCATTTTCTCATACACCAAACCTGTATTACCAGGAAAGTTTGCTGGTTTAAATAATCCAATATTGTCATCACCAGTTTCAGTTCGCATTGTAGTTGTCATGCAGCTATATGAAGTCTTTCCAGACCTCAGTAGGTGAAAATTTCTGGTTGCTTTCTACCACGTTTTGATTCAGCTGAACGATACGTCAGTTACGAATTTTCTTTCACTACTTGCTGTATTCCATAGTAAATATAAAATAATTCTATAAAAGGCTTCAACGCCTTGGGCATTGAAGTAAAAACAGTATCAAAAAATTTATTCCAACATACTCAACTTGTCTACACTGAAAAGAACGTCTACTGTTTTTCCAGGCTCGCCTCTAACGCCGCCTGTCTGCTTTCTTATCCATTGAATTTTTGCTACAAACATTTCCCTACCACAACCGACCGCATCTTTCAAGTATTACATCACCTACATTTCCCCTTCCTGCAGTAACTTCTGGACTATTATTTCTGAAATTGAGAGATCTAGATTTGTTTTCAGCTCCAGAGCAGTGTAATTATTGTACCAGCTAAAGGATGTCTGAAAAGTGCGCGGAGTTGCGTTTCTGATGATTTTTTAAAGAGTAACTGCCTTATATTTCCTCCTCGGCCTTTTCGGTACACAATATAGTTATTCAAAGCCGTTTTAGAGGGCTCAGTTATCTCAACAGTTTTTATCCAAGTATTTTTTCATGTAATAAAGCTATAATTGCTTCTTTGTGTTGTCGGACAATGCGTTTGCTCGGCCCATTGTTGGCTATTTTTTTGTTTTTTGGCTGCTTTGGGATCCTCAGTACAGTATACACTATTCAGTAGTATTTAGCAAAGATTCAAGTCCATTATTATTGAATAGTACTGTTGGCTCGGCTCTCAAGTTGGTTTTTAGTGTTGGTCGCAACAATGTTTCGTGCGAAAAAGTTATAAGACCAACAAAATAGGGTAATCTTGTAGCATTGATGGAAGACAAGTGTTATGTTTTGGTGTTAAGTTCCTGTTAGCAGCTGATGGGTAATTTGGAAGAGGGCAATGTATTACCGGGAGTCATTGACGGCGCGGGGCTGCAGGGCCTTCGTAACGAGCCTACACAGTACGGAGCCAACAGCGATCGGGCGGATCTTGTCGGGCTTGGGCTGGATCGGCAAGAGGGAAGCGGCGGAAATGAGCAGGACAATGGAGTCCGGGAGGGCGCCGCCGTCGATACGATTGAAGAGGCAGCTGAGGACAGCAATTATAGTAACGTTCGATTCCGGGCTAAATGGGGTGGTTGCCAGGAGGTGATGCCAGCGGGCGGGCGTGCAATCCGGGCTGGCAGCTGTGTCGCGGTATGTTTTCTGTCCAGAAAGTGTCACTTGAGTCTTCGCGAGGGCCAGGCCCAGGGTAAGGGCGGAGTGGGCAACGGGGACGACCTCCTCTGTCGATAGGTGGGGTAGAGGGCTTGGCGCCGGGAGCTAGTTTGTCAATCGTTGAGATCCGCGAATGGGGAGTGTTGCAGGGCTCGCATAGCCTTTCCATAGCACGCGTTCGCACAGAGGTCCTCAGCCCGGCGGGAGCTCTGCGTAGTTGTACAGGTGGGGGCTACCTGGCAGTGGCGCGCTATCTACTCGACGCGAGCGCGGTACGCGGAAACGGCCTCATGCAAGAGCGGTTCCCATGGAGAGCCGGGTGTGCCGCGCCGATGCAGGAAGTCAATGCCGTCGAGATGGGAAGGGCTAAGGGAAAATTGGAACGTTACGAAAAAAACACATTCCCGTTCCAGCAAAATTTCACTTCAGTCTGTTCTTATGAAAAGGACAAAATAAGGAATTTTAGGACTGTAAGAGTCAATTTTTATTGTAGTTTCATTATTTTAGTACTATATAGGAAAGAATTGAAAAATTCTCACTGCCTATTTAAACCCTGGTTGTGCCGGTCGGTCAGACCCTAGACACCGACAAGCAACAACAAAAAAAATCTTTCAACCCAAAAACAACCAACTCAACCGCCCCACTCCTCCCCTTCTGTGCCCTACTAGCTGACCCTCAAACAACATTCAGCGTCCTTTGTCGGGCGATATCGCTTGTGTGTATGCAAGGGCGTCGTTCGCCGATACCTTAGATTTTAGTATACCTAAAATTCCTCGCTAAAGAGGGCGGAGCACTTTGTGTGCACAGGTAACCAAGGAACTGTAGAGAACATTTGCCCTTATCTCATAAAGATGTGGTCAGATAAAGAGTTTGGAAAGAGTTAAAGAGGTGCGAAATCTATAAAGAGGTGGAAAGGAGGGACGGAGTTACGAAAGAGTAAAAAGAATGGATTTGAAGGATTTATGCAGGATATAACTCCAATGGTTCTGCCCGTCGTCACATCCACCCCAGCAGTAATTCTTCGGCAAGGAAACTGACCTCTCCAACACGAACCGGGTCGTCGGAGGAAATTGACAAACTCATCGACTCTGGCATCAAAAATGGCACAAATAATCAGACGGTAGGAACAAGCGTTTAGGAACAGACTTCCAAACGCCAAGGGTGTCCGTGTACCCAAAAACAGGTTTACAGACGACGAAGTGGAAGACGGAAGCATAGAGAACACCTAAAAAAAAGACATAATTCGTATACGAGTGCAGAATTAGTCGAAAGCCAAGAAGTCCCAAAAATAGGACCGAAAAACTTCAACTAGTACCCATTAAGACAAAACCAACGGACATAATTGTACTGAAAGCAGCATCGGCGCATCAACAGGAAAGAACAGTCGCCAAAAGAAGGAGTAAAGGTGACCTTTTGCTGGCACGACTAATTGCCGACAAGCCACGCGCGCCCAATTACACTGCTGGACCATCCAAGGTCAGTATTGGTCGCGCCTGGTTAAAAATTCTAAGTATTAGCCAGTAAAACGGATAGAAAGAAGGTTAGGAGGAAGGAAAAGGTAGCAAGCTGCCAATACAAGATGTGAAACCTCCGTAAGGCGAGCGAGGCCCACTTTAAGGTCACCTAAGGCGAGTCAAAGCACCTAAACGCTTTGATTCGTCATAAAAACCCCTATTATCAATCTTTATAGATAAAACGCCTCCAGTGTGAGTTTGGAACTCTTGCAAGCTCGCAAGTTGATCTGCGCTTACATCTTTCCAGCCAAAAAGAACGGAGGAACCTGTCATACGGAATCAACGGGAAGTCCTGACCCCCACCGCTGCTTTGAATACCAGCCGAGCAAGTTCGTATTGGTCAGTCAAGGGTGGAATCCTTAAAACTCGTTAGTATCGCAGCTCCGCAGAGTTTTTAAGATAAGCACATGTCCGACTTGCAGAAATCGGAAACTGAAGAGAGTCCCGGAGCGCTCGAGATGTGGACGACGAATTTGATGCTGCACGAATCAATTTCTTCTCGTGGCTTACCGTCATTTTTTGCGATTCTAGCGCTGTTTCTGGTTCTGTAGCTACCTGGATTCTTTAGATATGTAGAGATACCCTTTTGGGATCGTTTAGGCTGTGTACTAATTGCCGAAATGCTGTTTCCAGCTTCGTGCAACGCGGAGGCTTGAGCATCTAGTTGTTGGGACAACTGGCGCCCGCGGAGCATGGTGCAGATGCGGACTGGGCTGGTTGTGCTAGTACGGAAGTGGATAGAGAGTGGTAGTCGCCCTTGCAGTTGCCAGGGAGCTAACTTTGATGCCAAAGTTCTATGACCTCAAACACCCCCTTTGTTGAAGTGTTGTCGTCCCTTTACAGTACAGTAACCTACGTCCTTGGCCTCACGTGTGACGGTTCAAGGGTTAGTTTTAGCGCTGAGGACAGTGGGCATAATTATTTTTATTTTTATGGAGGTCTTCGTGGTGTATGATGGGTTAGGGGGGTGTTCTATAGCATCAAGCAGCACTGTACTGTAGTGTATTGAGCATTGAGCTGTATACGCCGGACGGTACCGTACAGTAAGAACTGTAAGCACTGCACGGCACGATCGCCATTTGCTTACCAAAATCGCTACGGTCTGAATTACAAAGGGTGCTTTAGCCAGACATGAGGCGCAAGGAGTCTGCCATCTTCACTTTCATCTCTACGAGCCAAATGAGAGCTGCGGACAAGCGAAAACGCCGCGAACGACTGGTCTCATCCAGCGCATCAAGTGCTGAGAGGTTATTGCCGCCTGATTTAGCCAGCCTCTCTCGCGGCCGGATAATATCCCAATATCATGTGATTAAGAAACAGTTGGCAATTCTGGATAAAAGTCCTCTATATCCAAACAAAGCAGCGCGTCAAATTCGACGGCAAGTACTCGAGGCACAACTTAGGCTCATCGGGATTGAAAACTATCAACACGCATCACGAGAAGGGGAGGAACTTGCAGGTGGATTTGATTCCTCCAAGTGGGTGATTTATGCATTACAGCATGGCTCGTATGACGTCGTGGAACGGAGAGGACCGCTGCACGTTCTGGATGTGGGATCTATCACGCATCGATTTCCAGAAGAGCTTCAGCTTCATTCCATGAAAAAGACTCTTCCCCTTCGCGTTACCTCGATTGACTTGAACCCGGAGGATAGCGAAGCGGGCAGACGAGTGATTCGAGCCGACTTTTTTGATTTTGCGAGACAGGAGATTGCAAAGGGAGGTTCGCAGTATGACGTCGTATGCTTATCTTTGTGTGTGAATTTTGAGGGCAGTGCGAACCGGCGTGGCCTCATGATACATCTTGCATCAAAGTTATTGCTGAGGGGCGGGCTTTTGTTTCTTGTTCTACCGCGCGCTTGTGTGGAAAACAGCAGGTATTTGAATGAGGAGCGATTTCACGGCATTCTGAATGCTGTAGGATTGAAAGAAATAACGACATCGTACTCTTCGAAGTTGATGAAGAGTATTTCGAGTCGAGCAGAGGGAGATGGATATAAGAATCTAGAAGCGTGCCGGCGGTTCGCAATGAAGGAGGCTCTGCGAGGCGGAAGATCTCGAAACAATTTCGCCATTCGTCTCGACTCATCGCTTTTAAAAGAGGATCAAGGGCATGATGCCGTGGCAAAGTTTTCACAAACTGATGGCTCGGAACTAGCCGCCTTGAGAGGAAGCGGGAAAAGGAAGAGAAGAACAGCGAACAAAACAGGCCCGGGGATTGAAAAGATAGCAACTACGAGCAATCAGAGGAAGAAAGCTCGTCGAGCAAAGAAGAAACTGGCCCGTCTCAGTGAGCGTCAAGGTAGTTCTGAAAACGCGTCCCAATGATGCAACCGAACAACTAACGTGCTGAATGAAATGCCAACCCCTCCCCTAGCAAAGCATGAACAGTGCAAAGCCAGATAATGCCCGTTATGGTGATTGCGAGTTGTTGTGGATTGATTGTTTCAGGGTCGCCTGATTAATTGCGCTTGACCGGATACATGCCATGAAAGTAATACCGAGACTCACTTCGAAGTAGGGACGCCACTTTTTACACAGTCCCGGGATCACACGGAGTTACTATGACCGCCCTCATTTTTGCACTGCAAAACATACTTGCACTCGCCCTCGCACTTGACCTGGGACCGCTGTATACGCTCTAAACCATACTGCTTAAAGTGAACGAGATAGAGCTGTACGAGGCTAGAAATCGAGACCTCGTCATTCCAATACATCGTTTCTGACACATCGAATTGAGAAAGACCAATCGCACCCCCACTGTTAACTGTTTGCCCTTATCCCATGGTTCCTTACAACAAATCCTCTGCAAGAGCCCTGAGATACCTCCTTTGCCCCACGCTTAATCTGCGTGCACTTCCAAATCCAACTACTAACCCCTAACCGGAACAAAATAAGCTACAGCAACTCGCCTTCCAAAGGGGATTGCATCCATTACTGGAAGCGTCCCCATGTAAATCGCCCGATGCACTTGTTGCACCCTTTCCACGACTCCACCAGCGCCCACACCCTGTCTCACGTCCCCTTTCGCAAAGAGTATGTCTGATCCCTGACACACGACGAATCCCGTAACTCCTACTTCAACCGCTGCTTGCTCAAAAGTATTTTGAAAAAGTGTTTGACATCGCGCAGGGCCCTCTATCAATGGCATGTCGCTTTCATCGTGCTCTATGTGCGTTGCTAAGTTACTCCCGAATTTCCGTTTGCTTGGATTGCGTTGATTCTCCAGAGCCGTGCAAAAAACGACAGTCGCGGCTGTCGACGCTAATGCATCGGGGACGGCAAGGTTGAGTTGATCGTGTAGGGAATGTGAGTGGGTGTGCAAGATATCGACAGAAATAATGGCGGTAGAGGCGGCAATAAGGGAGAAACGAAGTGAACGGCCTCGGAGGTTGGGAATGCGGAAGCCGGGGTTTACAGGAAGACGGGCTCTGGGAAGAGAGCGAGGGGCGGGATTGAGTGAACGGCGGTTTGAAAGGGCAGAGAGAGGAGGGGAAGAGCACTTGAGAGGAAGCGAGGGGTGGAAAAGGGGTTGGGTAGGCATCAGGCCCGTCAAAAGATGGGCGTACGGCGGAAAGGGAGTTCGAAAAACCAAGAGTGAGCGACGAGCGGACGGGGGATGGTCGCTCATCCACACTCTATACCGAGTTCGCCTTGGCCAGGTAGATACTGTATTGTACAGTACTGTACAGTACGGGTATAGTGCTTGGGAGGACCGGATCAATGCCTGGCTTGACTTTTGACACTGATCTGTGCCTGGGAAGCATTCATAATTCGTCGGAAAAACCGTTTTGTACAGTGGCCTAATTGTACAGTACTGTACATTACATGTACGCACAGTACTGAACAGTACTGTACACTCAGTCCAGCCACCATTGGCCTGGCATTCCCCAAATGCCCCGCATCCTTTCGAGGGCATCCCACCGCCGACGCGAAACTGTCTGCGTGTGATTTCCTGCCGGTTTTTATTATTTGGTTGCCGCCAAGTCAACCCTAATTTCGAGGGCATTACAGTGGACGCCGTCGTGCTACCGCAGCGACCACGGGATGTGCAACTGTAGGGTACATAAGCAACAGCCAGTAAAGTCTACTGTCCTCTCCTTGGAAAGCGTCCAACTTCGCATCGCGGAGAAGCTCAACGCACCGGTTGGAGTTTTGCGGACGCGCATCTCTCGGCGCAGTGGATGCATCACATGGTCGTCAATGACGTAACGCATTTCGTCGCGAATATCGTTGCACGTGGCCTAAGTGGGCAACCCGGTCAGCTCTTAGGGCTTTTCTTCATATGGACATGGACATGCGTTTTTGGCACTGTACTCGGAAAAGAATTAAAGATGATTCAGAAAAATTTAAAAACAAATCTGATAAAACGATTCCGAAGTGTCTTTTCCGTGACGACGCTTTTGAGCGATCCCAAAACCTTGGACAATAGAGAAGTTGGAATTTTGTCCATGTCCATATGTAGAAACGGCCTTAACCAGCAGTACAGAACATGTACTGTATTGTACAGTGCACCGCAGTCGGATCCTGCAGCAAACGGATCCAGCACCGTTTTCTTGAGCTAGGTTTTTTGTAAACATCCATACTTTATCATTTTATTGGCCTTGTAGGTTTTTATCTAGCGTTCAATCTTTCGTCAGTTCTTCTAGTTCAGAACATCCAAAACAAGGTACGGATATATTACTGAATTCTGAGTTTGTTCTTGTTATAAATTCCGGAAGTAGTTCTCCGTTTCTGTGGTCAGGTGATGGTACATTCTGGGGTTGTCTTGAGATGGCATCGGCAACAATTTTTCATTTCCCGGAGATGGGTATAATTTTTTAATCAAAGTTCGCTAATCCTTCTAGCCATCTCACCTGTCCCTGCGACAGATTGTCCTAGGTCTCAAGGTATCTTAATTGGTAGTGGTCATAATGAACTATAAAAAGGTTTCCGTGTAGGTATGCTCTCCAATATTTCAAATACTCCGCAATGGCCAAGAGCTCTCTTTAATGAGCGGCATAATTCTTCTAAGCATCTTTTAAAGTTATAGACGCGAAGTCAACAGGTCTTCCGGAATTTGAATCTCCCTTTTCAAACACAGCTCCAATGGAGTCCTGAGAGGCTTCAGCAATGACACATATTGGAAGTTCAGAGTCAAATCTTCTAAGGACTCCGGCACTTCTTGGAAATTTCTTGAGGGTCTAGAATAATTCATCCTGAGTATGCGTCCACAGAAATGGAGCATTTTCGTTAGCCCAGTAAAGGGTTTAGCAACCAATGGGAAGCCTCAAATGAATCTTCTTTTATAGTAGTTTACCAGTTCTAAGAATGACTGAAGCTGTTGTTTGTTCTTTGGTGAGGTCCATTCCATGATTGCCTTCGTCTTGTTGGGATACACTGCAATTCTTTCTGGGCAGATTATTTTTCCAAGGTACTCGAATTCTTTAAAACAGAAGAAAATTTTTGAAAATTTCACAAACAGATTCTCCTGCCTGAGAATCTCTAGTACTGCAGCAATGTGTTCCAAATGTTCTTCCCATGTTTTACTGAAGATAAATATGTCATCTAAATAAAAGATAACGAGTAAGTACGGGACGCCTTTGAATATGTTGTTCATGAGATTCATAAAGGTTGCTTTTGCTTTGGTCAACCTAAAAGGTAGTGCGAGAAATTCAAAATGTCCGTATCTGGTTCGAAACGCTGTGAGCGAGATTGACTATTCTTTTGGTCTGAACTGATGATAACCAATCCTCAATTCTACTTTAGAGTAGTACCTGGATCTTTTGAGATGATCAAATATATTACCGATGCCCGGCAGTGTGTATTTTTCTTTACAATAAGCCGATTAAGTACTCTATAAAGCTACTATATCTTCAAAACGCCATCATTTTTTACAAATAGCAATGTCACTCCCCAGGGGCTTTTGCTTTGTCTTATGAAGTCATTCTACAGTAGATCATCTATTTACTTACCATAAGTCATTCTCTACTAGATCATCTATTTATTTACGAAGCTCCATTAGTTCTTTTTTGGAAAGTCTGTAGAGCCCCTTTTTCTGTATCTTATCAACTCTCTCCAATTCGATCTTGAAATAATACTCTCCGAAGCGATAGCTATAATA
Source organism: Kappaphycus alvarezii (assembly GCA_002205965.3). Lineage (NCBI taxonomy): Eukaryota > Rhodophyta > Florideophyceae > Gigartinales > Solieriaceae > Kappaphycus > Kappaphycus alvarezii. Next base: position 446,288 of record NADL03000771.1, read on the forward strand.
ATACTCTCCGAAGCGAGAGTATTGTTTCAAGATCGAATTGAAGAGAGCTGATGAGATACAGAAAAGGGGCTCTACAGACTTTCCGATTCTTTCCGTTTCTGGGAAAACATCTCTATACACTTTCAGTATACTTTGAATATTCCTAGGTAAATATATACGGAACATTCGTCAAAGAGTCTAAAGGTTGTACATAAACAGCGTAAGGGCTACACTTTTCCTCCAAATCTGTAACAACTGAGTTTTCAGAAACGAAAGGGTTCTTTGTGATTTCATTGGCAGTGACAGAGTAAATTTCGTCCCTTTACTTTAAAGAAACTTCATTACTTTCAGTGTCGACAATTTCTCCATGGGCACCACATAATTCCTTTCCGTAGATGCATCATATCCATTGAGGTCGCTCGCAGTGAAGTGCAGTGGTTATGTGTAGTTCTTATTTTTGGAAGATCACGAGGTGGTATTTTTCCCTCAACTCTTGATCAACACTGTTCGCCATTTTGGAAAGCTCCTTTGATCCTTTCGTATTAATCCTATGGTAATTGCGGAATAATGCACTGAGGAAATTCATCTCACCACATGAGTCGATGAGAATTTTTGCTAGTCCAGTTCATTGCAAATGACTCCTTTAAGGATAAGACTTCCTCTATGATTTCGTTGGAAAGTCGGGATTGGTGTTATTCTAAACGCTTCCTGAAATCTTATTGTTCCAAAAATAAGATTTATGCGATACAGAACTGATTAAGAACCTTCAATCAGTTCTTTCGACCTTTTGGGCAGTTTTTGTTATGTTTCCTTTCTTTCTGCATCTTAAGCAGAGTCCTTCACGCATGCATCTCTCCCGTTCTTTTTGATCTAGTTTCTGTAAGGTATTATTTGCGGTCTCTATGTCCTATTCATTCCACGTTTCCAATTTCCATGGGTACGGGAACACTATTCACAGGAGCTGAATTGCTGCTTAAGGACATTGTACTCGATTTTACATTGACTAACGGTCCTGAACGCCTATTGGAAGCTTCAATTCTTTCCTCTTCTTCCATTAAATCGTAAATCTTAGAACATGTTCTCGTGCATAAGGCTTTCAAAACGTATGGTTTCAGGCTGCGTGAAAAGCAATCAATCTGACCTTTGACTCCTACGTATTGAATATCCGATATTATTTTGTTAAAATATTCATTAAATAAAGAAACTTCTTTAACTTGTTTCCAGCGAGCCAGCTTGTCTCGTGCGATTTTCCTTGTTGTTGTCTCAAAGCGATTGAGAAGTGTAGCCTTCAATTCCTTCTATATTTGTATTTACTATCCCTAGATACTCTTAGAGTGGACCATCCACCACTCATGGGATTCTCCAAAAAGGCAGCTTAGTGAATTGCTCATGGGAGCCTTCCCATCTCCCTCGCCAAGGTAATTTTTCATCTGCACAAACCAGCTGCTAATGGACCCTTTTCCGCTGAATGATCCCGGTTTATTCTTCTTCGGGGCGTTCCTGCTTTCATTTTGACCATTAGAGCTACCAGTACTGATCCTAACGTGGGACAGTTTATTCTAGAAGTCTCCTACCTTCTGAGCAGCTTTATTGAGCTAATTCTGTTGGGCGGAGATAATACTACAAGCCTCTGACAGCTGACGTCGAAAGCCGCTTGCAGCTTGTATCAGAGACTCTACCATAATTCCCGAAGGTTCCATGGTCTTTTCCTATCTGCCGATAAGGTGAAACGTATGATTCTGTTTAGATGAAAGTTTTTCAATTTGACCAGTAGGTGGTAAAGGGCCGCTGCTGCTGTTCTGTACACCAGCGGCTGCTATTTACCACCTACGGCAACGAATCTCGTCGACCATATGGTCTACCATTGCAACATCGATTCTAGCGCGTACCCCTGAGCTGGGCAGCGACGAACTTCAACTATCTTAGCTTCCACTCGTAACATTATGTTATCAGTAAAACGGGTGTTCGCTGCAGGATCCGACTATATTGCAGCTAAGAGCTAAACGGGTGGTCCATATTGGTCACGTGCAGCGACACCAATAGGCAGGCTTGTACGCCCTTTATAAAGCATGAAGTAAAGATGATTACAAAGTAAGAACTGGTCTGCACTGTGGCCGAGTTATCGAGACTAGTGAAACACCAGAGAGAGGTCTCGAGTTCAAATTCCAGTCGATATCTTGTGTAAGTTGATTTTCTTTAACGTAAGGGTTTGACGTCAGTCACGTCGGGTGTGATATAGTAGCCCTCCTTCCGATTCTTTCCAGAACGGTTGTTTTCCTGTCTAAAACATGGCGGCGATACGGCCGTACAAGCCCTAATGCAAAGAACTGGGAAAAGCTAGTTCGTAAGGTAGCCACAGCGGGAGGTTGAGCACAGCACAAACGAAGTCGGTTGAGAAAGCAACTTTTGAAGTTTATATCTCTTTATCTTTAATAAATTAATTCAAATTTACACTGCTGAACCTTTCGAGAGTTCTTTCGATGATGTTCACCAAGATGGTGGCGCTCAAGGTCTGCCTGGCTTAGAACTTCTATCTTGCAAAAAGTGCATACGTGCTTGTCTTTGGCGCTTACGGGAGCGAAGGTGCCCATTTCTGCATTAGAACTGTGCAGGTGGCTTGGTAGTGACAGTAGCGGAAGAGAGACGATCGAGGGTCTTTTTCAGCAAGGCCTTCTGTCTTCTAGGAATGTGGTGTTTGGAGGTTCTCTGGATGACGATAGAAGCCGCATCAGAAGAATCGGTGGGTCTTTTAGACTTTTCGGGCTTGGGGCGAGAGACTACGGGCCTTATTGGTATCGGCGTTAGAGCGGGTAGCGATAAGGCTATAGGAAGGCAGAAATTGGAGGTTATTGGTTTCTTGGTTCCTCCACCTCGAATAAGGAGGGGTTCTCTGCTCAACTCTAAACTCTAGTTTAGTCGGCTCTTGAAAATTTTCGGCGAGGAACAGTTGTAAGTATTCTGCGTTGTACTGGTCCGGCGACAAGGAGCGGTCCCTGTATTTCTTCTGTTCGGCACAGAGCGTTATTAGAAAAGAGTCAGAGTAAAAAACAAAATGCTAGTACCTGCTTGCAATCGAACAGAAAGTCAAATCTAATAGAGATTTTAACTTATTATCAGAATGGAAGAACTCGCATTACTGACAAAAATAATACGCAATGCTACCATATGTGGGGGTTTGAACATTAAAATGTTAATCAATGGTTGAACTATTAGTTGAAGCTTCCGTTAAACAGACCGAAGCATAAGACCAGAATTTACATAGAAAATGTACTCAACACCAGCAGAGATAAATTATAAGTAAGCTGTACTGAATTCAAAAATTATTCTAGAAAAGGGACCCTAAGGATATCAAAATACAAGGTCCTGAAGTCATATTTCGCAGCAATCAGTGATAAATACAGTATTAGACATCATGGCAAAGTTACATTGGTACAACTGGCAAGAACACATAAAGTAATTGCTGATTGATGGGGCCGACCATGTTTAGAGAACCATGTGAGGTAGCCACGATGGCTTTATGTCGTTGGCGTGGCACAGAGTGGTATGATCTTTTGTTTTTATACTTGTGTCTGAGTACAGTGCACACGTTGCACGGATGTCTATTTACGGTGTACATCCTCGGTAACGGTTACTCGAGAGATAACATCAGGGTACTCGAGGTAAATTATGGACATAATCGTTACACCACACCAGAAACCGGCCAAATTCGCAGACCTTGTCAAAACTGCGGCCTCAAATAGGGATGAACATCTCAGATCCCAGCTAAAATCCAAGTTCGTGAGCATATGTACCATGAACCTTCAGCACCTGAACACCCCGATTACACAGCTAGTCTCTTAGCTGCGTTCATCCCAAAGGCTTCTGCACCTCCTGCCCACCGCCGCCTTCTCCGCTATCGTCATGGTCAACGAAAAAGCAGAGGAAACTATAACCACCACTGACCACTTACGCAGTTTTGACTCCCAACAATGACCGATTCCAACGGAACGCCCATAGTCCCTCGGATCAAACGAGATCTTTCATCGCTTCCTTTAAAATTAATTGACAAACTCGTCCTCAATTCACAGTAAGACCCCGGAATGAATTTGAAAAAACTCATGGCCGAAATGTAAACGCCTGGAACTTCGCCCAGCATGCCAGCCTCTTTCTTCCACACTACAAAAGATTCGGAACAATGCTTCGAACCCTCGGCAAGCTCGCAGACACAGCCAAAAAAAATGAATGAATTGCCCTGAAGGTAATGGAAAGAAACGACACTGGACGCTTTCGAGCCGACGCTGTCATTCACAAAACACCACACACACACCAACGTAAAGCAATCAAACTGGGTTCTTTCAATGTCGACCAACTGGTTTGTTTCCATCGAAAAAGAAAGGGCTGGCTCTAATGGACCGTCGCCTCTATTGCGAAAGTTCAAATAACAGTATCTTACGAAGGAAAATTGTTCCCTGAACACGAGGCCAGAGTCCATTTATTCTCCAGGGACATTTCATTTCCTCCAGAAATACGAGACAACGACGATATGTCAGATGCAGGAGCACTCAGTAAACAATCAACATCGGAAACGATCGATTCATCCACGCCACATTAAGGATACTATTTGAACACTGCGAATTTCATTAGCAACGGTACTATCAACTCATGCCTAAAATTAATAGTAAAGGATGACGACTCCGCAGTTCTCCAACCCTCTTCATCACCATGCAGTATCATTGATGCATCTGAAATCCAGTTCATACAGTACTCTGTCAGAACTGACAGGAAACACCCTCTCCGTCTCCATTCATTACCAAAAAAAGATCAGATCCACTTCCAAGCAACCGGCACACTAGCAGAAGGCATTTCAAGAAGCAAAGTCAGAAGAGATCAAGATCCTCACCAGAAGCCCAGCCTCAGTCGTTTTACAGAAAGTCATGGACGACTCTTCTGAACTCCAGTTTGTTAAATGGAGACTCATAATCAAAATATCAAGGAACGTTTCCCACTCGATTATTTATCGCGCACGTATCGTCAATGCAGCCAATCTCTCTTCTTTCCGACACTCAGTCATAGTAAATGCTCTCATAGTCGGACTTATCTCACCCCGAATCCATTTTTTCCATTGTTCCTACTCGGGACGTCCTGCTCAACGCACAAAAATAATTCAATCATCCTGTTTGCTCGATACGTCACCAAGGACTACCTCCAAATACCCCTAATGAAGATACTCGTCTCTTACCGCCCAACGTGGGAATTTTTCACAATGCTCACAGAGAGGAAAGGCTACATCTTGAAATCTAACGTGCAAATGTCCAGAGAGGTGGAAGCCGGAAGGTAATCGAGCAAGAAAATCGTCCTATGGATGTAAGCAAGCTATCACAGCAGTTCCTGTGTCGTAACGCACAGAAACTTCTTACAGATTTCAAAGGATTCAACGTACAAATAGAATATTCTGACATCACCATCTCTTAATCCCATACCTTTTCAAGATATCATTTTACAATAAACCAGAAAAATCAACCAAAAGCGAACTCCACAGAACCATAAAACCCCATAAAATTCCCAATCCTCGTTTTGTAGACGTAAAAATCGATTGGATCGCAGCTAATAAAATCCCTTCATCCTCCTTCCAAGAAATAGTCGCGTTACAGTGGAACAGCGACCAAAAAGCAGCCCATTTCATCGTTTTCAAAATTAAACACCAGAAGTTGGCAGAGATCTAAACTGAACACCTCTCCAAAATCCCATGCATTCCATTGGACCAAGCTGCCATACAAAGACGTCTGTACACCGAAGCCTCATTTCATACTCTACCAATTAGGCACTCCCAAATCTGTTTCAGTGTACAGTAGCTCTAGTACATTACCATCGCACTACTTAGAAATTAGACATCCCGTCATACCGTCAGCGCGCCTAGCATCAAAATTAGTTCCTAGTCAACCATTTGCTTCCTACATAAATCACTTCAAATTCCCTACCCTCTGTAGCAGATTCATTCTAAACCCACTCCTGGACCAATTATAACAAGTCAATACCGTATAGTTGCGGAGATATCTGGTACTGTATACTTTTGAAGACGCTTGGAAAATGGAGAGTAGTCTTCCAAATTAGTAAAGGCATTTGTTAGCCAAGCGTACACCATTAGAGGTTCTACGGCGGACATGCAGCTGGCGTCCAAGATATTTAATCCAGTCTTCGTACTGCTATGTGCTGTCTTCCATACCTCTGAACATGTCCATTTCTCTTTCTGAGTGAAATTATTCCAAATATGGGCGGTGGCATCTTCGACTAGGCACGAGCAGAGTGTCAGAAACGATATGTCGAGCGATTAGAGGCTTACTGCTGCCAGGGACCAGCCCATGTTGCTTCCATCCAAAAGGGCCGCAAGGTCTCGCTCGGCTTTTTTGATGCTGCTGATGAGTAGAAAGTACTCATTTTATTCCGTGGGACCCATGTCGCGTTGATCCAAAAGATTTATTTTAAGCCGAAAGTCGATGGCTTTTTCACCACATTGAATGCTCAGGATCGGTAGTCCGCGAAAGAGTGGGAGTATGTATACGCAGCCAGTGTCAGGGGCGGATTTTCCGCTATGGCATAGCAAGTTGTAAGAACCATGGAAGGAAGTTTAAAAGATATGGGTATAAGATTACTAGTAGCTGAGACGACGATCAGGGCTACAGTGGAGGTTTAAAGTATGAGAGCGCAATGATTCAAGGACATTACAGAAAAATGTGTTGAAGTTATAAGGCAAATAGATTTCCTCGTAGAGGAATGTCGTGATACTGTGATCTCAGAGCCCTATAGGACTGCTCGTGAAGCACGGACGGGCAATTTGAACCTTTAAGCAGCTAAGGAATTGGCGGGGCGTTTTTTGGAGCGAACGAGAGGTGCTATAGGCTGCGGCTCGAGGGAATCTAGCAAGGATGGGCAATATCCAATTGAATAAGCGTCACGGTCGGGAAGAAAAGGGATGTGCTGTCGAGAGCGACGTCTCGGCGAGGTCAGAACCTGGCCTTGGAGATTGGGCATCGGATCTTGTTGTGCGATGCGTTAGGTAAAGCACAGGAGACATGCCCGTCGTATCGTTCAAGAGGGGGAAGGTGATGTTGGGGGGGGTACACAGTCGAAAGAGGACAAGGAATTCGCGGGAGGGGAGATAGAAGTCATATTGGAGGAGATTTTGGTAGAAAAAGTGGACGAAAGGCAAGTGACAAAGCTTTTGAGAGATGGGAATATGGTTTCGCCGTTATTCGAAGTGCTAAAAGGAGAAGGAGGGGAGAAGAAGGAAAAATTCGCCATGAATTTTAACGGGCAGATCAAACATTGGTAAATTTGGAGGGCGAAGATATATGCAGTTCAATCGTTTGAGATAGAGGTGGAATGAGGAGACACCTTTTTTCACGGTATTTTCACGGGAGGATATAGGCATTTCTTCTTACACCCGGACATGCGCTATTTCTTCCTTGTCCGATATGATCGAAAGGTGTATCGTTTTATAGCAGTACTATTCGGGTGGGGAAGCTATAGTGTATGTTTCGTGAAACTGTTGGGAACCCACGTCCAGAATTTGAAGAAATTGCGTAGGTATGGGGTGGTACCGTACATCGACGACTTTTTTTGGATCCGTGGAGCGCGGGTAGGGCTTAGACAAGGACGGACTGCGATTTACTGATAAATATTGGCAGGAAGAGACGGAATTGATTTAAAATCTGTCCTCAAGTACCTTACGCCGCACACCGCTGCAGAGGATGTGGAGTATGGGGGAACTTTGGGTTACGAAAAGGACGCTGGATACCCGGGTTTATGGGAGACCCAAGGTTTTTGGAAGGCAGAATATCGCGCAATAATAGGGAGTTAAAGGAAATAAATCTTTTGCTATATCTATGATTCTCCGATTACGTATTAGACCCCACCATCCAACAGATTATGCTCACTGACCCAAATAAGCGTTGTACGTATTTTAAAAGCGATGTTTTCTGCATCTAAAGATATGATGGTGGAGCTATGAAATTTGGTAGGCTCTCAGGGGCCTGAGTATTCAGTTAGAAGCGCGGTAGGTACCCTCAGCAGTGAGTAGGTATGGCGAGTCGTTGTCCAGGACATAGGATCCAGGGTATTTTAATGCAAAGGAAGCTATCTTGTACTCGATTTGAGATCAGTACAGGTTGGCCACAGTTTCCTTTGCGGAGAGATTATTTGGGGAGCACTTGGCAGCAACATGGAAATATCTTCTGAGGTAGATAGAAGAAGATTGGGGACGAAATATTCTTCTATCTGCCTCATATAAACGCATTTCTCTTCAACCCACCGGCAGATATAATTGGGTTGAACGTGAAAAAAAATCGAAATCGAGGCGGATGGAGAAAATTACGTGCTGATCGTCCCCGAATTGAAGAAGAAGCCTTGGAACTCGCTCTTGCGCGCATTGGCATCGAGGAAAGAAGTTCTAAACTCTTCCATATCAGAGTTCTTGGGTGGGTATCTTCTTCAAGACGTGAAATTAGGAATGTTAATATCAGTGATCGGCTGAAAGAATATTGAAAGAAGCGGTACACATGATCATGACGAAAAAAAAGTTCTTCTGGGGATTTATGTTACTCCGACACAGGTTCTGTTGCAGGTAGTATTTTGGCTGCGTATAGAGTTTCGTCACAAATATGGAAGAACAGAGTCACTAAATTGGGGAAACGGCTTGCGTTCGCCGAAGAAGAAGTAAGGGATCTGGTTCCTGCAAGTGAAGAAGATTCACTAGCCTTCATTGGGTATCCCAGCAAAGAGAGACGGGTAGGCCCAAAATCCGTCCAGCAGTGTCTTTAGAAAGTTAAAAGATAAACTATATCCGGCTTCTAACCCGCTAGCCAACTAACGATTGGCACTTCTGGCCCGAGGAAGTATCGGGACTTCTTGATGTTTCTGTCTGCAACTTTCTTGATGCAAGATGGCTTTGATTCGATTCAACCCGGACCTCAAACATCACAGCAGGTTAACGTTACCGATTTTTTTTGTCCGTAAGACAATCCTATCATTTTTCTTTTGATGATGCAGTACTTCTACTTAGCAATTTGACAACCGCAACAAATATGGATTCAACGTCTATTTCAATGAAGTATGTTTGAGCTCTAGTGGAAGAAAAAGTCACGTCTCTTCTCACCTCCAATTTTAATTTTCAATCTTTGGATCTTGGTAGACGCCAGAATAGTCAAAGGGATAGATATTGTGAGAAAAAGTCTATTTACTCCAAAATTGGGAATCAGGACAACAGGAATAGTCGCAAAACCCGACAAAGAAAGTAAAGGTCAAGTCAGTTGGACATGAATGTGATTCTCTTGTGATTTATCGACCCTCTGTCGTTTTAATGACGCCTACAAGGCAAGAATTGTCCACATGAAGATCACAAAGGCCCGTGAGGGTACTGTTGTTTCTAATTCTTCTGGGAAAGATTACATTTTCGGACGCTCATTTGTTTCGGAAAGATTTTGGTAAGCAGAAAAGAAATTAGGTTACGTTGAACCGCACGAATCCCCTTCTGACATTCTCGAGATTCAATATGATCCGAACCCTATTTTGGCCGTGTCTTTCCACGCAGCATTGGAGGAGCCAGCGCAGCATCTGCTCTTTAAAATGCTCTGAAGATTAATTTCAAGCTCTTCGAATCTTATTGCGATCTATTTACTCACGCATACAGCCAAAACTGCAGTGATTTTGAAGTAACTGTGGGGATCTGGGACTTCCTGTTCACCGACTGTCAATACACCCTTTAAAATCACTACTGGTGACACTTTACCCCTTTTGGGCAGTAACGTATTACAAATTCTACCAAATGATACCTGGGGACTGTATGGCCGTACTCTACGGCATTCAAATACTCTCATCCAAACGCTTTATTTTCCAAGCTTATAACTAGTCTACTTTGCCTTGAGACAACGACACCGTCCGAACTTTTTTGTTTCATGTACCTTCCAATACTTCTTCCTTCAAGAATTTCTTCAACTGTCAAAGCTAATCCACTGAAACAACCCCAAAAAGAGAAGACATGCGATGCCTACTTAGGTTTGGGAAATTAGAAAAGCGCTATGCGAACAGGCTCTATGGGTACTCCAATCTTCCCCTAAAGTACATGGTAACCCTTTGTGAACGCGGTGGCCTCATGAACCTGATCTTGCAGTAAATCCTTGAGTTAGCTGGTGAAAAGTTCAAAATATGCAAGGAAACTGGCAATCTCCTGCATTTTAGGAAATTTTCTCTCGGAAAGATCTTTTCAAGCTTGAACGAACACTTGCAAATTGATTTCATCTTCTTCCTCGGATGTGACGACGTGCCCGTCTTGCACCTCTTCGATTTCTACAAAGCCTCCTATTTCACTTCAACCCTGCCGTGGACAGATATGGAAAAGCCTCAATAGATGTGGAGAACCTACGGATCAATTCAAATGGCATCCGTACCGGAATTACCGACGAAATTGGCTTCTTCAGCCATAAACTCGGCGATAACCTCCCTGACTTTGGAATTCAGTTTGATTTTAGCTTATTCGACAAAACAAGCTTGGCTTAGTTGGTAGCAAAAAGAGGTACTACGCACTTTAGTCGAGAGATTACTCTAATATACTGAACATTTAAGCACCACCCACAGCGTTATGTGTGACAGAGTCGGAGTATTGTCCCGTGTATCCTTACTTAGTAACATTCTCTACGAGAGAAAAACAACAAGTAGTTTTGAGTTCGCCCGCGGGTACACGCTTTCCATAATCGGTCTGCCTCAATCCGATCTAGCCGATAACGTCTTAAAAGCTCAAGAAGAATCATTTTACAAAAAGGTCCCTGAGGCTCGTTTAAAAGTTTCAACAACGAGGCAATTTCATTTCCTCCAATCTTTCTCGAAAGGACAGGTTATAGTACATCAAACGCGGGCCCAGGCTCGGAAAATGGGAAGCTGGAAATGTGCGCTCGACGATAACATATTTAGTTATCATCTCGCATCGAGAATACCATTTGAAAAACCTGTCAAGGTCGCCCGTAAAGATTTTCGAGAAGCCCCTTCCTCTGGTCTTCTGCAGATATTCGATAAAATTAATTTCGCCTTTCCCCGATGTTGCTCCATTGTCGACGCAGATTTCGAAGATTCTCTCGGAGATTTTGCAACAGAGACATCATTTATTCTCCCGGATCTTGAGAATGATGCAGAGAAACCAACACCAACTCTTGCTCCTGGCGACCGACCTCCTTCGCCTCAACAAGATTTATTAAAAGATCTTGAATTGGGCACCACTGAGAATTTGATATCTTTACGACTACGCAAGTGTAAGAAGTTAGTAACTGCTGCATTAAAGCACAAAACGTACGAAAAAAGACCTTCTTACTGGGCTAAATTGAATAGAATATTCCATTTTGGGCTCCAGACTCAGCACGCGAACATCGGTTGAGATCATCTACTTTTGCGCTTCAAATGCCATCAAATGCCATTTTTATATACCCGTGGTAATTATGTGTATCTTTTTATTTGCATTAGAGATAAATTAACGGCTTTTTAATTCCAATGGTTTTTATCGGCCTGAATGAATACATCGGTTTTTGCACATTCCTAGATAGTCAATAAAGTACTGTGAAAATTTTATAACATAATTTTACCAAAGTCTACGGTATGTTCATGTTGGATAGGTACAACAGGGTATCCAAAATGATTGTAGTGCCAAACTGATGGGAATGGAGGGTGCGTGTCCGTATTGATTTTGAGATCAGGAAGCCTGCTGCGAAAACTTTATTGCACACTTTCATTTCATCAAATGAGTTCTAGTATTTATTTATTTTGTACAAGAAGAACGTTTGAAAGAATTTTATTCATAGTAATGCACTTTTGTAAGAGATTTTGCGCTATCAAGAAACTGCACAGCAACTGCGAAAACCCTGAAAACAAATTACAGTATCAAAACATTTCGTCGCAGAATTCTCCAGTACTACATATGCGAAAAGTAATCATTTTTACCGTTTATGTAATTGAAAGCTGCAGTCATTTCGCATTATGCGTACATGAAATCTATATTTTTCGCGATTATTTGAAAAAAGTTACTTTAATTGAACAGCAAAATAAAAACTACGAAAAAAACTCACTGAAAACACCTCCACCGTGGTGCCTTCATTCTCACCCCTATCTATTTCTCTCTCAATATACCTGCCGACATGGTCTCCCTTCAGGGCTTTGATGTAGCATTTTCAACCCAAAGAGGTAAACAAAAAAAGCTATATCTTTAGCGCGCCTTTTTCTAGCTTTTTGCCCGCTTTCAGCTCAAGCGCATCGAATTTGGCCTGATTTAATACCTCAATATTTCAACTGAACCAATTAATAAGTCTAATAGCAGCAAGTGAGCGCATTAGTGGAAGACATAAGTTCAGTGCAAACGATGATATAATCATTGCATTTGGATCTGCCCAAGCGCACGCTCACGTTGCTCCCAGTAACCGTAAGAAGGAGCTTTTTAATATTTACGTGAAGAGTGCGAACGCGAAGAGTATTTACAGCACCGAAACGTATAAAGCCATTCAGGATAGATAAATTTGATTTCAGAGGTGTTTTGAAGACAGCGATACAATGTATAAATTATATGCAGGATATGAGGTGAACTTAAGGTTCTGAAAGATCCCTTTGCCCCTGCAAAAGAGAATAAGGGTGGATTATTGTATGATAAGAACGCTCCACGGAAATTAATAAATGATACGGGGTAGGAAAGAGATAATTGTAGATTTAATATACGCTCAAGCGATGGGACCCAAATCTACCGAGGAGAAAGGCGAAAAGGGGATTAAATATTTAGAGCGGAAATAATTTAATAATACGAAACCAGAATACAAGACCATAGTTAAAACCTTTACAATGTGGCATATAATTGTTTGTAGCAACTTCGAATGGTTCAAAAGTGGGTCTGGAGAAGAAGAATTAGGAAAAAATGCACGAGTTTTGAATAAGAGGGAAGAAAGGATTTTTGGGTCTAATAGAACGTGAGAAGGAAAAGAAAGAATCACAAAAAGATTGAGATAGAATTTTAAGTTGTTTATGAGTTCCTTAAGAAGTATTACTCTAGATTCTCGTTCCCAACGAACTCCTTCACTATATTCCCTATTATCACCTCGTCAATAATGATAAAAATATTTCACCTTTATTTGGATTTTAAATTTTATTATTTGAGAGGAGCCTTACGAGTATAGTACTCCGAGATTTGATTCTGATAGAAGTAATTTCGAATATTGGACATCAGAATGCCGCTATATTATAGAGCAATAGCTATTTATTCTCCAATTGCAAGTTTCTGCTTAAAAAACCCTCCAGTACAGCATGACTTGTTGAAAATACATCAATGCGTTTCCTCGCTTTTTACATATACTTGTTGAAATGAATTTGGGTAATATTGACATAGGCGCCTATAAATTGAATCTCTAGGCGTAATCTGCAGTTGTAACCGTTGTCATTGTGCATTTACTGCTTCTTTTCATTGGCATTTAGTACTATTAGCTCCAATTCCACGCTAGATTACACTGGAGGAGTTTAATTATGTTCTCTTCATTCCAATGGTCCAAAAACTTGTAGTGACATTAGATCATTAGTATTTTGAGGTTAAAAAATCAAAGTTTCCTTTCTCTTTTGACCGTGTCAATCATCCAACAGCATCTTGTTGTCATTCCCAGCGATCAAAACAAAGATACAATCTACGTCACCAAAAAAATTTGACAAAGCTTACCAATCCTGAAAACGGCTGAATGGAACTTTGCTTGAATTACTTTACCACAGACATATGCAGGTGCAACATGCATAGTCTTGAATACCCCACTGTAACAAACCTAAAAACAATTAGGTTTGAATAGGGTGGCTAAACTCTGCATGCTGTGGGGCGCGACATAATACAGACGCCGCACACGTGGACCAAATTGCATAACTACTGTTCAACATTATATTGAACTTGACCGAATGATCTCTCCAGTCAACAATTAAATCATCCTCCTGGCAAGCATAACGTAAATGAGTAGTCAATGTTCCATATAATTGTTCTATACTATCTTTCCACGTGGGTGGAGTACCCAATCGTTATGGAAAGAAACCTACTCTGACTCAAAGAAAAATTGATTATTTGTTTTTTTCATTGCTCTTCTTCTCTTTTATTCATCCAAGACCTTGCGCAAGTCTCTCAATTTCATCTTTCTTCAAATGACAAGGGAGAACAAGCGCAGAGTCAGCCATCCATTTAATCATAATCTGATAAATAGTACCCTGAAGTTTTATTGCTCTTGCAAGGCTTTTATTGAAATATTTTGAAGCCTACCAGTAGTTTTGCATAGCGTTACCTCTGATATTGGAGTTTTCATGATGCAAGCGTTGGCATTAAATGAGTATTACTGTTACATTTACCCATCTGTGAAGCTTTTATAGTTTTGTTTCTCTAATTTAATCTTTTCGGCCATTACTGGTCACGGATTTTGATTGAGGTCTTGAACAGCACGATCGATAAAAATCATTTAGAACTTTCTTGAATAAGGTAGCTAGTACTCACTTACCAGTTGAGTCTCCTAGCTATAAGTTCTCTAGAAAAAGACTTTTTCAAATAGAGAAAGGGACGCTCACACTCTAGGTTATACCATACAGTACAAGTAAAGACGTACTAGCGGTCACCCTCTAGGATATCGCGGGCCATAACCGGCAATACCTTTCAAATATTAAATCTCCCGACATTTCCAACGTATAAGTTCGGTCAAAAATTATATCCTCGGTGAAAGGAAATTTCTGTGGGCATGATGTTACTTCTACAATTCTTTTGAACAAAAAAGACCGAATCTTCCGAACATTGAAATAACACAACTTTTCCCACTTTGCAAGACCGTGAAGATGGCCAAATAAAAGTCCTCTCGTAACTATTTATTCTTGAGGCTGACGGTCGTGCGCCGATAGTACAATCAGTTACGCAAGTTCTTACTGAAATGTTGACTGTGTAGTATTACAGCCCAAAAGATATGACACGTGTATCCCGCTGCAAGAATGCCGGTGGAAGTTTACTGTAAGGCCTACAAGCCGAGCTTACAATGTCTGACAAATCTACTGATCGTTGTGCTCGACAGGTTGGCTTCCGCTTATTGCGGCAAGAACAAGTGTTTAATTCTTCTGTCTGATGGCTGATGATTCTTGTTGTCTTGGACTTGCTCTGCTACTCGTTACGCGAGCCCTTACATAGACTTTTTGCAGCCCCCCTTTACTATATTTGAATTTTCAGTACTGTATAGTGCAGTGTAGAGCTATTCCACCACAAAAAAAATTAATTCTAGTGGCTACAGTATCGTTTTTTACTGGATTAATATCATAAAATATCTGGGCATTCCTGCTGAGCCGTCACCGCAAAGCGTTTGCTAGCTGCGCGGGCACAATCGCGAGCCCTTCCTGTATGACAGACTGGCTTGCATTTTGTACAGCTGACGCGTGTCTGACTGTTCAACACGCTTTACTAAAAAATTTAATTACGTTTTTTCGTGATAGCGTAATTATTAAAATAAAAATTTGGATTCTCGTAAGCGAATACTTCGGAAATTCATGAATTGTCCAGTAGCTACAGTACTGCAAAAAAAATTTAAAAAATTCTAATAGACTACCTTACAGTGGAGATTATTGGAGATGTGCCGTATTTCAAAAAATACTGTAAGGTGGCCTAATCGATGAGCAAACGTGTACAACATGTGCCACCTTGCAAATCGAACAAATCAAATCTGCATAAACGCTCTCTTGAAAACAAGAGTTCACCCTTGCATCTTTCCGTTACACTTCAGCGTGGTACTACACAGCCGACCTGCTCGAAGTCCATATTTCTCCCCTGTCCTCATGCCCAACAACCGCAAGTCCAAAATACATCGTCTCCCGAAGTCCGAACGTCACCATGCCTCGTCTAAGATCATTATTCACTCTCCAGTACCACCCTGCACGGCTCCTCACCCTCCCTCGAAACCCTCCAACCAGCCTCAATTTCCTCGCCTAGACGACCAAGCCCTTTCCAAGCTCCTCTTCTACGCAGGTCCTCGTACAATTCTATCCGCCCTCAACGTTTCCATCCAATGGCGTCGAGTCGCATTGGAACTCCTCTCTCGGGTTTCATTTATTGATATTGGCAAAGTCTATCTCATCGACAACCACCGCTCCTCCTTTCCCACCGAAACCCAGGTCATTAACATGCTTTCCAATTTTCCGAACCTCAATCACTTATCATTTCAATCCTGGCGTTTCACGATGTCATGGAAGATATTGCGTCCATAGTTGCGTCCAATTTTTCCTCTTCTACCCTCAGAGAGGTCAACTTCTCAAACGTCCTTGTGAAAGGTCGCGACCTCGTCTCCCTTCTTGATAACTGCCCGCAAGTTCGTTCGCTCCGCCTCGGCCAGCATGTAACCCACGACGATACCGTTCTTCGCCAGCTCGCAACGTACTGTGAAACTCGTCGTGTTCATCAACCTGACTTTCAGATACATTCTATTGTAATCACGTCTGCTAGAGCCGTCACAGCAACAGGCCTTACTGCTCTTCTTCGTTCAGCTCAGCCTCAAACACTCCAAGTTACCAAGTGCAAAGGCCTGAAACACTTCTCCTGGTTTTCCACCCTTCAAAATCCAATTCAAAAGCTCAGCCTCGCCGCCTGCCCTTCTTTGTCCGCTGTGTCCATTAATGTTGCTCCTCAAAATCCAGACGTGCTGGATCTCAATCTCTCCCAATCCGCCCACCTTTCCACTCTGTCCTTTCGCGGTCCTGACCTAGGTGTCCGCTATGCCCTTGCACTTACACGGCTTAACCTCTCTGGATGTCGTCAGTTACGTAACCTCATCGTACCACCTAATCAACGACCGTGGGAAGTCTTTCGCAATATTGAGGATCTTAACATGTATGGCGCACACGGACTGGACCCTCAGGTGTTTCACGAAATTCTTGGTCTGTCACAACAACAGTGTGCCCTTCCTAACCTGCGTCGGCTCACGGTTACTGGTTGCAGATTGGATGCACTGCGACTTATTGGTTACCCACAGCTCGTTTTTGTCGATTGCTCCGGCTGTTCGGAGTTGGCTACATTAGAAATACGAGATTGTTGGGAGATTGAGACCCTTGTAGTTCAAGGTAAGAAATCTCCACTGAATTCGGTTCAACTTGTCTTGCCACAGAAGTGCATTGTCCAAGGCTTAAGGAGACAATGGCATTGGGAGAGCCACTTCACAAACCAGATTGTGATGTTCCCGTAGGACGAAAGAGCTGAGGCGAGTAAATGGAGTTCTTTATCATAAAAAGCAACTTCGTCCAATGTGCTTGCCGAAGCAAGCCAGACAGATGATCGCAATAGGTTTGTCACGTCTTAACACTTCTCATGCGCCTCTTGGAAGGCATTGGCTACATCATTTTTCGAATGCCAACCAATAGCGTACCCGTCAGGACGAGAACGGAGCCTAACAAACTAGGCCAGCTGGGTTTCTCTCCGAGAAATAGCAGCCCCGCGATGTACGCCAGGGGTACATCAAGGTTTCGAACTAGAATTCCAGGTCCCACGGGACAGTGCTTCAGTGCTGCACTCAGAAAACACTGCGCAATAAACGCTGACACAGAAGATAACAGGATGTAGAGGAACCCGACTCTGTTCTCGAAGAATATATTGGGACCCACTGCACCACCCCAGAAGGGTGCTGATCAACAAACTCGCGAAGCCAAGAGAGAAGACATTGGTGATGAAGTGCACGCTGCTCGCCAGATATCGAACTGTTATGTAGGCAACGGCACTCAAGAAAGCACCGGAAACGGCACATAATGCACCGAGGAATCTGTGCCCATCATTCACGACTTGGGTGTCAACTCCTGGTCGGACAACCAAAAGGATGCCCGTAAAGCTGATGATGGATGCAATGCCATCTATTTTAGTTATTACTTCTCCGAGAACAACACTGGAAAGTAGCATAGTGATTACTGGGCCAAAGAAGAAAATAGTCATGGCCTCTCCAACAGGAAGAAGCTTTAGGGCTGTGTACAAGCTAATCATTCCAATGCCGCCAATGACTCCACGAAAAGAGAGCATCTTCCAATGATGAGTTGTAAAAGAGCCGACCATATGCCGAATGTCAAGAAACCAGTGCATATAGACATAGGAGAGGAGGGTTTGAACTGTGCCGCGGATAAAGAAGCAAGTCTGAGGCGACAGGCCATACCTCCTTGTAGCAATATGCACGCAAAATGTCATAGTGGAAAACGCAAGACTAGACAGAGCCATAAGGATGTAGCCGTAGAGATGGGAACGTTGCTCCGCACGGTCATCGTTTACAGTGGGGCCAGAGGTTTGGAGATTTGTTGCTGGAGAAGGAAGCAGAGGATCAGTCTCTGTGGAGCTCTTTGTGTGTTGCTTTGGCGGAGATATCTCCGCTTCTGGAATCGTCATGATCTGAAGTAGAATTGAATGATTACCTGTATGTCCTGCGGAAGATGGGTGGGGACTTGACGTTACGACTGAAGTGCTGTTCTCGCAGACACCGGTTTGTAAAAGTGCAGAGAGAGTAAACCAAGGGTTAATCTGGTCTAGTTGGTCAGGCTGTTGTACAGCGAAACAGAAAATCGGTGTTAGGTGAGTCTTAAATCATTCCTGCATACTATGTCAGAAAAGCACCTCTGCGTCTCGAAATGCAGTTTGTAGTGAGGAAACGTACCCTGAAGGCACATTCACATAGCGCTTCATTAGGCATGTGAGGTGAGGGTTTGCTCTCGGCAGTGATCGCATGCATGAAATTTTTTGCCAAGGTGGAAGGCCCTAATATTATCCAAAATGGAATGGAGCCTCACATCCAAGTAACATCAGTTTGGAACCAGAGTATCAATGACCGTTTCCAACGTATTGCTATTGGGTCGGCAACATTGATGACTTGATCATTATCGCTGAGCAAAAATTCACATGCTTTGAGCAGCACAGGTGCTCAACATAATTCGTGATACAGTATGTGTCATCGTGTCATCATACAGTACAGTATGTACTGTACAATAATTTATTCATACAGTACCATGCAAGTACAGTAACTTTGCCTTCGCATTGCACCCCTTCGCCGCTGACACGATTTCTTTTTTCGTTTTGTCGCTCTACAGCACATCGCGTCTTGCACAACTTTTTGTGCCTTGGATAACTCTTCGTCCCTTGTGCATCCCACATCTATGGTTCCCCAAACTCTTCGCGACCGCTCCCCGCCAAGTGAATTCGCATCAAATTTCCCACTCGCTACCCCAATTTCTCGTTCGCCTTGCACATGAGCCCTCAGTCGGTCTTCATTTTCTCGCTTCTCATGCACAAACGAGGGCAGCACCCGCGCTAACTGCCATAATCCGTTCCGCCGATCACCAGCGCGGCAAGCAATCGGAAGCTATTTTAGATATTCGCGACGCATCCGAGATGCTGCAGCAGCACGGCGCACCTGCATCAGTTGTGTTGGAAAGGCTAAAGGAGAGTTTGCAAGATTCGACTCGGCTTATTTCCAACGAATTGATCTCCTCTGAGGGACCATGAATACATTTTTGCACGGCGCATGACAGGATGCTTTTGTTGCAACTGTATGGATGAATAGAACATATCGAATAAGAAGGAATATAGGGTATCCTACATGGAGGGGTAATTTTGTAAATTTACAACGACAGACCGATCTGAGCGGGTGAAATCAGGGAATGCGAAGGAGCAAGGGCGAGAAGGAGATTGTTGGCCTCGGCATGATTTTTGAGGCTTGAAGTGGACATAAGAACAGCCCGTGCGTGATGCCCGTCGGAGACCATGAGATCGATAAGCCGAGTAACATCCTGGTCTTCCTCAAACGTCAGGAGATATTTATCGCTGATCTCCGAACTGTGTCGCGGGCATTGATCACTAGAAATTCATCTGATGCTTGCGCATTTAGCTGAACGACGTAAAGTTCTGAGTATCGTAGTTCTATTTCACGACGGGCCGTTCGCTCGGCGAGACGAATTATCTTGATGTTGCGCAAGTCCCACTTGAAGCCCGCCTCGACAGATGCCTTGAATAAATTGTTCTTCCATTGAATAATGTCTGGGGAAATGATCAGGGCCCACTTGGAAATATGATCAGTGGAGCGATCGGAGAAGTCTTGTATTCAGCCTCAGCCGCGGCGAACTTGGCAAGAGTTTTAGCTGGGTCATAATTGCTGTCGTCAAGTTCGGTGGGGATGCCGCCGTTACCGTAAGGATGAGAACGGGCTAGTGATACCCAACGGGGCTTCGAACAAGACAAGCAACTAGTGTTTTTGCCGCGAAGTGATTGTGGAGGGTATTTTTTAGAAGGAATGAGGGTGGGGAAGGAGATGAATGCCATTGCGAACAGGGGATAACTGTGGAGGCTCGGAGACGTCGAGATTGATGGGGATAGGAAGCTGCGCTCTTTTTTCTTTTTCTGTATTGAGAAGTGTCTGGGAGAAAGACTCGCAGAATGACAGGTACGGTATATGTAGAGCATTCGCTGCCGAAAGAATACACATTTAAGTCTGGGAAAAAAGTCTTCGCCTTGCCTTGAAACAGGTTGACGAGGTGGATCTAACAGTCACAGCCCAGATGTTACTTCGGGCAAGATCAAACAGCAACTACTGTAAATAGTAATTCTGTAAATTGCAGCTCCATGCAATTACTGTATAGTTAACTTTCCTCTGTCCACTTCGCACTAGCCCAAAGTTCCCCGTTCTCCACTCTCTCCCCTCTCATCACTCAACTCAACAACTTCAGAGCGTCAAAATTTCGCTGCTTTCGGCGCCCGCCCCGTGCGACATGTCTTCGGGTGCGGGCGCGGCCACTTCCACCGGTGTAGCGGGTTTCTCGTGCAGATCAATACGCCGCGACCGCTGCGCTCTCGCCGCCCCGATCTCGTCGATACCCGTGTCCACAGTAGCGCCAGCTGTCGCGCCTGGAGCACTTTGGACGAACTGGGAATGGTGCGCAAGAAGGATGGCCTTACTTTTCAATGGCATTCGTCAAGGTTGTCCGTCCCAAAGAAACAGGTACATAGTCCTTTGGTACCGAACACCCCTCGCCCGTCACCTAGTGGCGGGAAGCTCCAGTCTTCCACCTTGGTGGAAGCCGCCAAATTCCAAAAAACACTCAAAGGCGTGTACGGGCAGACTTCATGGCGCGAGAGTGGGGTTATTACAGGCACGGAGAAGTACACTCACTTGCCTGTGATGAGACCATACGGCAGGGAGCGTTTGCCCGAGATCGTATTCCCGCCAAACAGAAATGTTGTGCACCTGAACGAACCGTTACAGGTCCGACACGGGATGCTGAACATGTATGAGAGGTTCTGACATGTCGGGACGGGAGGTACGAAGTTGCCATTCTACCTCCGTTACCGGAGCGAAATAAAGGTACATTAAATGGAAGTACGACTGCCCAGGCGGCTTTTGGTGAAAATTTCTGTACAACTCTGAAAACTGAGCGAAGCCTTCGCTGAAAAGGTCGATGCGTGTTCCGAGGTACCGCACAACCTCATACCATCTGAAAAAGGCGTACGAGTGCGGAAGCACCCGACGCTTTGTCCAAGGTACCGCACAACCCCAAAGCGCCTGGGCTGTCTTATCTATATCTAAGATAGATGCCTGGGTACTCGTACTTCTATTTAAGGTGGTTTGAGATTGTGCAGTACCTTGGCCCATGCCGCGAATGTTTGCCCGAAAAGTTGCGTTATCAGATTTCACTTACATAAGCGGTTTACATGACTCAAAGAACTACTGTTTTATGCGGGGGAAACGATTGATACCCTATGCTGCCGAAACTCTGGAGAGAGAAATAGATTTTCAGCATTATGAAGCATCCGTGCATAGAAGCAAATTTACTCGTAATTGGCATGCGCCGAAGGTAATCGAAGTTCTTGGTTGGCCACTCGAGTCCTGTATTTAAAGATCATTGAAATACAATCGCGCACCTGATGCCGAAACACGGGCGCAAAATAATTAACAGCCGAACGAAATTTTTTGCAGGTGGCTGGTATCTTGCTCTCAAGATAAAATTGATCCGCTCTCAGGAACTGAGGGCCCTATCCTACTTTATGTGGATTGCGTTTTCGAGTAAGATAAGCTTGGCGTGGACTCAATGCGCAACTATCTCTACGCAGTCACTATGGCGAACACGCATATTGGGCGACCTCTGGAACTCGCACCGTTCATGAACTTGGCTCTGGGTGCCTTTCAGAAAGGTAACAGGGATCAAAAGTTGCTCAATGATTCGCTTACAGAACGGTTCGCTCTATTAATCTCCGTTGCTCACAGAATTTTGGCTGTCGAAATTGAGTCACCAGATAACAATTTGGAATTTGCAATTAGCGCCTGTGCTTTTCTATTAAGCTATATTCTCTTTCAAGTTTGGAAAGCTTTAGGGGCTTTACTTCTCACTAAAATCACAGTAACTACGAATCAAATCAATGTCGCCATCGCTTTGCTCAAAATCATAACCGATTTCCCATTCTACTTCTTACCTGCGAAATCTTAGATTCAAAAACAGCGTTATCGATATCTTCTTTCTACATGAGGCTATAAACTTCCCGAAACGGTCAGAATTCAAGTACTATTGGGCTCTTTCTAGCACCATAGTTTCTACAAGCGCAAGAACTATCACTCCTTCGGTTTAGTTTTCCTTGCATGCGCTAGAGTGACACCTCCCCCTCAAGCTATTTACTCTCATTCTCTGTGCATTGAGGGTGCATCCGAATGTGCAGCAATTGGAGTTTAAGATTATCTTATTCCCATACGAGGGAATTGGTTTGCTGGGCGCGTGTTTCGATTGCCTTATCTGGATGCAAGGGTGGCACAATTTGATTAGCCGTCCGTTCCTTCTTGTCAGTTGCTGTGACATCATTCTAGAAGAACCACTTTTACGCATTTTGATTCTCTATTTGTTTTAAATAGGTGTGATATATTGCAAAAATTCAGGTGAATATGAAAATGGGGCTTAGACGTGGCTATGACCCACAACAATAAGCGAATAGCATTCTCACATGTGCATCTTGGCTACACAGGCTGATTCTGCTTCACTGTAAGCACATTGAAATGCATCATTTAGGCAGTGTAACATTTACTGTGCGATTAGAATGTTCTTTTTTTCATTTACTTTATTGTTTTGCGTCGATTAGACATTATTCCCTAACACGTGCCATATCATAATTTTGCTTCCTTCACTTACTCTCATCGTTATTAAGGAACCGCTCGCAAGGGCCGAAGCTTGGTAATCTTGACACCGCATCAACATCAAGATTGGGTTGCATCGACAAGACAGTTTGTCAAGTTGAGGTTGCTACACTGGCTGGCATTGATTTCTTAGTCCTCTGAACGAAATGATTACGATAATGCTTTAGAAATAATTCCATTTTACATAGATGGGCCGTAACAACTTCGACTGTTCGGAAGAGCAGAATGTGTCCATGAAACTGCTCCCCCGAAGAGGAACGGACCCCGATAAGCTATCACGACTCGTGATAAATAACGATGTCTAAAATTTTAGCTTTATTTGGGTTGGGACGCCAACGCCCCAGCCACCTCCTGACAATCTTCTGTTCCAAAAATTGGACTAACCTGACCCTCTTATATGCATTATCTCTTTCGAGACGGCTACTGACTATGTATGGGAACGGAAACAGGGGTTATTTTATACAGCATATACTGGTAGTTTTATCTTTAAAGCCCTACTAAATTTTTTTGTTTCTCTATTTTTAAATTCACGGCACAGTTGACTTTATGTTTACAAATAAAATTGTAGAGTGACACCTCCTCATATTCTCGTACTAGATTGATGCCTTTAGTAATATCAATCTTCAACCTCTCAGTGGTCGGTCCGGAAGAAAGTGATTTAGAAAGGAGAATACCTTAATATCCATGAAATGTCAAGGAACTTCGTGTATCACCGAGTTTAACCGCATGAAAATTCGATTTTTCTCTTACCTCTTCGTATATTGAATAGGAAATTCTTTTTGTTAAACTTTAAGAGAAGTTAGAGTTTCTTCTTTATTGTCGAAAACATATCCATCAGAGGTGTCAGCAATTACCATCGTTTTCGCAAAAATTATAAGTATAAGGATCATACTTTACCTAGTTACGCGTATCGCTAATACTAAAATTTCCAACAATGTCTGTTCTCTTCAATATTTACGTCTCCATCTTTTTCCAGAATAAATTGGCCTCAAATTGTCTTGCTGACGTTTCGGGTTCCATACCTTTTACCAAGGAACACACCGTGAATGTTTTTCTCTTGAAATGCTTCCCTAGAATTAAAGTGTTATCTGAGCCCTCAATTCATAGGTCCTCACACTTCCTTTTCATGTATTGTAGCTTCCTGTAGTATTAAATGAAAGCTATATGATGAATAACCATGATTTCAGGCGATTAATTAACAGGAAGCACAATTATTTATATATTTTGAATGAACGAGAGCTACATAGAGAAAACTTTTGCTTCTTCTTCTCAGTTGTTGATATATCACCCTCTTTTCATACCAAGTGTTTCTCAATTCTCATCTTTCAGTAGAAAAACATCTGCAGTAAATTTCAAAGACGGAGCTGAAAAAAAGTAATTCTACGCTATAGAAATAAGACAAATTTTCAAAGAACGTGTGAAAAAACAATGCATTATAGATCCACCTTCTGGAAAATTAAAGTAACTCAGGACAATCTTTCACAAATCTTAATAGCTAGAAAGTACGAAAAGTTTTCACCTATTGAATTATGGCAGCAAATTTTGATCATATCATGAAAGTCATATATTTGTAATAAAAATATTTTAGCCTAATCACCTTACAGAGTGACCAAAGATTTTTAGTGGCGGCGTACGGAAACGTATCAGCTTGAATGTTTGTGCTGATGAAATGGACCTGATATTACAGCTTGAAATCAAGGTGTAGATGTCAGACCAAAATATCAGTTCTACGTATACCTGATGTCCCAAAGGTTTTTGGAAAGATATTTTAGCTAGTTTCTCTGTAGGGACACTTGAAATTGAACCATTTTCCTTATGGCAATCTGTTAGCAGGGTTTCAGATAAGAGCTTCAGTGGACTCTATTCTCTACATAAGCCGGGGTTCAAACCATTTGCAGGTAAAACATACCTTCTGCACAGTACTGAAAAACTTCGAGACCTACCGTGCGGGTCAATTGACCCGCTCCTATTTCACGGAAACTCACGATGTATTAGTAAGAACTAGGACAGAGGCCTCTTCATATCATACAGTTTGTTTCTTCTTGCTAACTTGAATTCTTCCATATTCTCCTATTCCATACTGAAAACTGATGAAAATAATCAATCAGAACAATTATGGCAAGCCTCTGGTTAAAATTTAATTCTTCAACGCACAAACCATAGCCCAAAACAGTTTTATTTATGGATGATATAAGAATATTTGGACCAACAAGGACACTTAAATGAAGTTTAGACATGCTAACTATCCTTTGTACCCATATCCAAGCATTTTATGCTGCTTTTGAAATAATTTCTCTCAATCTTATCCTCGCATCGAAAAAAGTTGTGTGAAGATACTGAAATCATGATATAAAAAATCTGTTAAATCCAGTTCGATTTCATATTTTGTACGACATTTTATGATTAAAGGGTTGGACACCACTTCCTTCGTATATCACTAAGTAATACGCAATGATATGAAATACTCTTTTCTTTCTTCGCCCCGTAAATCTGAAGCTTGCATGCAATATCCTAATATTATGATTGAATATAATAATTTCTACGCTGCAGATAAGTTAAATCACTATGCACTTGAAACAGTTTACTTATAGTACAGTACTGTAGCTTTACTGTACTATACGGTTTTGTTGTGTGCATTGTAACGAGGAATACAGTGCCGCCGCCGTGCTGTATATATATCGGTCAGCGCTCGCCAGGTATTTCTCCTCCCCGGAAGACGAGAAAAGGAGAAGGATTACGGCGTTGACCGTTGTTCCGCCGAGTTTTTCAGCCCCTTCCCTGCTCATTCTCAGTTAAATAATTCCTTTTACTTGAAGCTATTCGTACCCTGGTCCTACCTCTACTTCTACCCCTCCACTGCGATTTCGCAAAATGCCCTTGATTATCCAAGGGTACGACAGCGCGCGTAGTTAAAGTAGTAAATACGAAAATCCGGATTCGTTTGCTACCTTTCTGCGCTAATCGAGTTTCCCTTTACTTGCTCATACCTCTTTTTTCTTTGTGCTGTAATTTTGAATCAAAATGGCCTCAATTTCTCGTTCCCATTTCAAGTTCACCTGCGAAAAGATTGTGACGAAGATTAATAAATCATCATTCTCCGATGAGCAGGCAATATCGATATTTAATGCCGCCAAATCGACGATGGAATTTTTCTCTTCCTAGGCCGGACCGAGTGCCTCTTCTTCAGAACGCATCATTTACTCCTCCGGATACCAAAAATGTAAAATATTTTCCTATGAATTTGCCCCGCCGCATAATCAAGTCTTCGCGGAATCTTTTACCAATATGCAGATGTTTCCAGTATATATCCATTATTATGTCGCGACATTGTTTGGTTTCGCAGATACGCAGAAGCCTTCTACGATTCTGACATACGCTGAAGACGATCAGAAGAAGAAAAGATGTCTTGCCACTCTGTTCTGGTTCTGTTCTTTCATGGAAATCAACCCTGATTACGCTAGAAGTGTCTTTGACAAGTTTAAACGGAAGAAAGGGTCTGAGATCTCGCTCTTGAATCCTGGATCCAGCCGGAATGACCGAGAGTAAAGTCAACCCGAAAATCAGCCCAGGCAAAATGAGCTGATTCTGCAATTTCAGGCTGACAACCGAAGAGTTACAAGGCCCGGAACCAACCGAAATCGCGAGTCCTCGTCTGTGAAGCCTAACACTCGCTCTACCCCTGATTTTCAAACGAAAAGGCACAATTTAACTGTCGGTAATGCTGAAGACTATGAATATCAGCCCATTTGGGAGCATTCTAGCTACCGTCTTGATATCAATGGACACGAAGATCTGCGCAAGGCAATTTATGTTCAACAAATTTTCAAGGAATCCAAGTTTACTGGAGACCTTCATCAATACATAACCGAAACACTCAAGCTTTATGGCATCTATTCTCGCCAATATCATCCTTCTCCCAGCCAGAAGGTCGGCTATTTTTCTCATATCCTCAATAGAGCAGCCCGAAAACTCTTTTGAATAACTTCAACGGTAGTATGAACTATACAGAGGTTGTTAAACTAATTAAGAGTTAGTATGTTTCATATGCAGGGCAGATTCAGATTAAAGGCACACTGGAAAATTTTCGGCTGAGATCTATATATATTAGAGAAATATATCCGGTGTCTCCGAGGGGCTGACTAAACTAGTTGCCCACATCAACGAGCTCGTACCCTAGTGTACCTTGGACTTCCACACGCACGATCATAAACTGGACTAGATAAGGAAAGCTGTAACGGAACTTCAGGATTAGGCTCGCATTTCAATTCATGATATTATGTCTCGGGATTATTTCTATAACAAGAATCGATTCAAAATCTAGGTCAAAGACGCCTCCTCAGAGGCCCTTCAAATATATCGAGATCTTACATCACGAAGAATAGTAAGGGGACGTTGGCGAATATCACTCAATACGCCTGCAACCCGAAACAGATTTTCCATCGTTAAAATCGCTCAAAATCCAGTGGATTCAACTTATATCGTTGGAAAACACGCTCTTTAGAAGTTTCCCGCAAGCGAAATGAGTTCTACAGATGTGGGGCCTCTAACTGGAGTCCTAGTCACCATTATGCCCCGGGCGCAATCGAAGCTTACGCTTGCCGCCACATGAAGAACGTGGAATTATTCATACACATTCTTGCTGATTTTATTAAAGGTGAAGAGCAGAATTACTGGAGCAAAAACTACTATTAAGACGACTAGAGCCATTCAGAGGAGCAAGAAGAACTTGTAGAAATCAGTTCTCATTTTATCGGCGCAAAAATGCTCTACTAAGGCGAAAGAATTCTAGCATGCTGAAAGCTCAATAGATGCTGTGGAACACGGCATACTACTGATCTACGTACCCTCAGCTTTGAAAGAAAACGATTCGAGTTGTTGGTATTGTCGTCCAAGCGGCGGGGAGCATTAAAGCTACCTTGCCGCCGTACCAGAATAATCTAGGGCGGCTTGAGGACGAAACATTTATGGCCAACATTTTTGTGGCAAATCTCAACACGAAACCCTTTTTCGATTGCTCAATTGACTTCCTGTGCGATATCAGAGCTCCCAAATCCGTGTTGATTGCAAACAGTTCAGTCGAATATTCAACGCTTTTGGATGGCATACGCGCAATATTTTTCCATCTCGGAACAAGTTCAAGTTCGTGGATGCAACCTGCAAATCCATGGGGAGAGTATTGTGCCACATGATACACTACTTGGTATTCCACCCATACGTGCTCACCTAGATATCGTGAATGCAGAAATTCCGGCTCTACTTGGAATGGAAGTCCTCGATAAAGAATCACTAACTCAGTGTATGATCTCCAACTGACTCTTCAATCGAGTTGTAAATGTATCGACGGACGTAAATCAGGTCTATGTATGTAGACAATTACTTCTAAAATGCGTTCTGCTTTATTGTATGTAGGTAAATGCCCATGGTTCGGTCGGCAATCAATCATCTATTCGCTAAAAATATGTTTCCCTGTGGATATATATCTAACCAAGGTCCAGGTCTCGAACATACATCTCCAATTATCCTATCCGTCAGCATCAAATCTATTCAACCTTATCAAACACTCGCGACCGTAACACGACACACCGGAAACATTAAAAACGCTTCAGGAGATTTCAAGAAGGTTTTATTTGTGCCAACGAGTCTATCGCGCCCCAAAAGATTCCTGGCCACTCTCGGTTCCGAAAATGTGCAAGTAAATGAGCGCATAACCCTAAGTATAATTTAAATCGACGGCACAACCGTGCTAAACATTGTGGACGAAGGAACGAAATCCTCTGCCACCCAATTTCCTAGCAGCATTTCCACTGCAAATGTCTGGGCAGCCGTCGTCCTCTGTGGGGCATCAACTTATACCGTACTTATGAACCTAATCTTAACGGAGGAAGGACCACAGCTTGGTGAAATATTCATTCACCTAGCCCATCTCTCCGATGTTAAAGTCAATAAAACAGGTATTGGATCACATTCAAGACTCGGACTAGGGGAAAGATATAACCAGCCGTTGCAGCGTACCTACCGCAAGATTATGTTGAATCACTCAAGTACCGACAAATAAACTCGCCCTGGCCTGTTCATTGAAATCTTTAAACGACACTCTAGGTCCAGATGGTCTCGTTCTTCCTTTTTCGTATTTGGAGAGTTCCCGTAACATTCCTTATTTTCCGAGAGGAGAAATTCCCTTTCGATACTTTGCAAGGAAGAAACACAGCTGTAGTCGTCCGTAAGGAAATGGAAGCTCAAATGGAAAAATTAAAAATTCTTAGATCTAGTTCTTCGTAAGGAAGAACTAGAGTCAATCTTGAGCAAACCGGTCCTATTTCAACTGCTAAACTGCTAACAGATAGAAAGAGCCTTTTCGACATCATCTCGAAAAGCTTAAGGGCCTCTGAGAAGCGTACTATGCTTGATGTCGCAGCCGCAAGGGAAGGATTTTGAGATAGGGTGATCTCAGATATAGGCTCCGTTCGAAGCAGAAATAACGTTGCCGATGGACTCACGAAAGAAATGAGCCAGTCCCTCCTTAGGAAGTTTGTAATTACAGGCCACATAGATATACAACCCTAGCAGTGGATCATGAGCCCAGAGATATTAACTTTAATATACGTTTTACTGGACGAAACTTCGTAAATTTCAGCAAAGCACACCCTTCGGGGGAAGGAAGAGCGCAAATCTCAAAGAACGAGGCGTAAGATCAACTGCGAACTCTTCTTCAGTATCGATAATTACCATCCGATTAGATTTGATAGCAATACGGTGATAAACGTGAGAGCCAAGACCGCTTACAATACAAAAAATATATGCAACTCTGGAAAATAGAAATCAAATTGAAGTCCCCATCGTAACGCAACTTCCACAGGACTGAGAGGCTTCCTGGCTTACAAAAACTCAAGCGCATACCCAAACTGCCAACTATTTGGTTAACCCACTTAAGATTATAGAACTTGACTTTAGACTGGCTATATTTTTAAAGAGCCAACCTCGCCTTCTGCTCCCCCAGTAACTCGAAAACTTGGTTAAAGATAGATACAGGAACACAGTCTAGGTGGTTGCTGGAGGCAAACAGCCCGGTGACTCCAGGGACCTTATATTTTGAGCAACTCTTGCTCTATATCGCGAGCTCCCGTACCACCATTCACGACAGCGACCCCAGGATACTTACGCCAGAGAGATAACCTCTGATCAGACTTTCGATCCCCCGTCCTTTTCGTTGCCGTCCTGAGACATTTACAAAGGCCTGTACCCCCGAACACGACCTTTTTCCATGATTATCGTTCTAAATGAAAGGAACTTTCTGACTGGACTAGGCATCTTTATGGAATCTTTTTGAACACGATAGTACCCTGATGGGTCGTTACAACTCCCAGCACTCCCATACCAGCAACCAGCGACCAAACTGAGGTCGCCCACCTCGAAACTATCGCTGAACATCATCACATCAATAGCACAATATATATCGTCCTCCTTACCCGAATCACTTCGCTCCGCTTCGCTTTCACAACAAATAACCTCCCAAATCCAACAACAAAACCCTCTCCCCTACTCTTCCCATTCTGTACTACGCTTCCCTCTCCTTCCTTGCTCTCCCTGATGCTCCCCTTGTGGTTTCTGTTTCCTCTGCTGCTCTCTTTTCTGCTAGTCTCACTGGTACTGTTTTTCTCGTTCTCTGCATCGCTTCCTAATACCTGCGACAGTATTTCAGGATAGATCTTTCCACTACCTTTGCTCTTTTCTGGTCGCGTCTCTGCTTTTTCCCATGTTCACGCTTTCGAACCATCGCAAGTGATTAAGCTTTTCCCTGGAGTAAGTACTTCAGTCGCTTTGGTCTTTCGAGAAGCCGTGTCGTGTCGTTCGTTTTAGCTATTCAAGAAGTTTTGACGATGTTGCGATCAGTTTGTTAATTTGTATACACAGTCGCTACCTCAATTAAGGTAATTCATTCTCAACTTGCACAGCTTGCGCCAGTCACCTATAAATTTGCTTCATTGCCTTACCTTTCAGTTTCGTCAGATGTGATGTAAATCGACTTTTTGCCCAATATTTGCCTACTGTATTTTTCGAGTTTCGGACTATATTTTCTAATTGTATTTTTCGGTTTTCTAACTCTTGCGGTGCTTCCTGATCCCCGCTCTGTTGCCCACTGAATCAACTGTGCTGTGATTGTTTGAGCACAGTGCAGTGCCTGTGAATTTTTTATTTGAATACAGCATATTGTCAGCAATATAGTCCGATCCTGCAGCGGACACCTGTTATACTGACACCATACAGTTCCTCCGCACTCTTTTATATGAGCAGGACGTTTGAAAACAAGGGGTACTTTTGACTTACAGTACTGCACTGAACTGTACTGTGATATCGCGTGCATTGTAATGAGGAATACAGTGCCGCCGCCGTGATGCATATATATCGGTCAGCTCTCGCCAGTTATCCACCTCCCCAGGAAGAGGAGACAAGAAGACTTAATACATAGTTGACGTAGTAGTTCGTTGCCCCGCTGAGGTTTTCAGTCCCTGCCCATCTCATTCTCAGTAAAAATATATCCTCTTATTTGAAGCTACTCGAACCTCTATTCGTACCTCTACTTCTACCCCTACACTGTGATTTCAGCAAATACTCTTGATTTTACAAGGGTACGACAGCGCGCGCAGTTACAAGTAGTAAATAAGACAGAATCAGACCCAGAAATAGAAATCAGCAAATCAAAGGTCCAACAAAAAAGAATATAGCATCGAAATTTCAGTTTCCATCCCTTAAGTATCTTTCTTGTCTAGTCTTCTAAGCCAATGCGCACTCCACAAGGCCAAAACAATTCCAGAAACTCATCCAAATATTGCAAGACTATCGCCCTGATATTCTAGTGTACTAAACCAGTTTATCTGTGGGGCTTTCGGAAATCAAATCTTAGAGAGCGGCTACCATTTTCCTGTACCGGATGTTTCCCAAATGCCAACTTCAACCACTTTCTCTCGGAAGAACGCTGTATTCTCCTCCAAATTCTTACTAATAATGTCGTATAATATCATTTTATTTCCATGTCTTCTCTCAAAATAAAGTTCAAAAATATTGGCTCTGACATTTTGCCTCTTCGACAGTCGTCGTTATCAATTCGCATCACACCAGCAAGATTTTGGACGCATTTTTAGTTCTACGACCAGTAAAAAGCCCTGGCGAGGCGATCCATCATGGTTTGGTCTGATTTGCGTCGCTCTTCATCTACTGCAGATGTAACTAAAGGGGCAATCTTCGCCAAGAACATAATATATTTGTGACAAAATGAATCAGTGCGGTAAGCTCCGATAGAGGGGAGTGGCTTCCTATAGGATTCAGAGACATAGAACGGTAATCTAGTAGGCGGTGGGAGTGAACGACTTACTGTGTATGTCGACCCGGCCAGGCCACAGTATTTTAGACTGTATAAGTTATAAGTAAAATAGTATGGTTCATAAGTAAAAGACCGTATGATTCTAAATTGAATGTTGGTAGAGACGGGCAGGGGCCTTGGAACGACCAGAGCCTTTTGTTCAAATGTTGTATTGTAGAGCATTACATATCTGGGAACATTTTGGTACAACGTACTATTCATAAAACGTCATAATACGCCATAACCATACGCTCTTAGTACTTTTACCCCACTATAGTGGGTATGAATTCTGGTCGTACTTCCACATCGTGCCAAAAAACGAGAAAGGGTTTGGTAGCTGCACAGGCTACCAAAAATATGTTGAAGTTTGAAGTTTGAAGTTTCTTGAAGTTTGAAGGGTTAACTGCATAGAGTGGCCACAAGGATTGATACACAGGGTGCCACGGGGAGAATTAAAGCAACGGTCTAGACAATGTAAGCGCTTATACCCATTGATTCAGTACCCTTCCAAAATGGCTTAATTTTGGCCTTAGTTTAATTGTAGGCAGCGAAACTTGGTGCTCCCGCCAATTATAGATCCCACTGGTTTGGCGCCCTTCACTTTTCCGCCTCACCGTCTATATCCATATGTTGTACAAACTTTGGTTAAACACAATTAGGAATGGTACCACTCTTAAAAACGCAACTGAAGCACTGATGCCTCCCTCAATGCAACTCAAAACGTGGAAGCACACATAAGTGCAGCGTAAGAATCCCACTTGTGTGGCGAACAGATTGAAAGATCTGCATCTGCTGCACTTGCGGGCCGACGGCAAATCAAGCATAAGCAACCGCCCGATTTGGAGGAACAACAACGATGTCTTGGACTCAGTGGTGGACACCATGGCAAAATATATCCGCACAGGAGACGTCAGGCCTCATTCTAAACAGGCTGCCAATCCTGGTCGCCCGCGCATCTTGTCCGACGACGAAGAAAAGATCATTGTCAACCATTTGCTATCATTAGCAGAGAGAGCAGCAGCAATCGGCTATGAAGGCCTCTGTTTCATGATTTGAAAGGTAGCAGAAGATGGAAATACTCACCACTGCCGCAGTGAATTGCCCGTTTATGCTGCTGTCAGGGCATTTCGCGCTCGACATCATGAGCTTACCTTCCGGGCACACGATTCAAAGAATGTCGGTAAGCTTTGGGCTGAAAACATAGAGCACGCGCAGAATTTCTTTGATATTTTCAAGAATTTGAGAGAACAGAATCCAGGATTGTTACCAATCCGCATAGAATCTGGAACTTTGAAAAAAGGCTGTGAATGTAATTTACGGAAAAAAGGAAAAGGTGTTCACTTCCTCGGCGAGCAATCGTGGTGGCGACATAAAGTTCAGCACCTCATACGCTTCATCTCGGCACATCTCTGCAGTAGTTTTCGTGTCCACCAGTGTCTTTAAACGCAGCCTCTGTTCATTGTGCAAGTAAAAGAAATCAGCGACGGTGGTTCAAACCAATTACAGGTTTGCCTAAAGATAGCCCGCCGGCAGGAATCTGCGAACAGTTTGGAAATGTTTACTGTTTTCCTTGGGACACTTCTATTATGCAGATGAATGAAAACAGCTCAATGGAGATTCTCTCATGGAAGTTGTTGTCAAATACATTTCAAAAGTACGCTCAACGCATGGTCGGGAACGAGTCCACTCTGCTGACAATGGATGGTCATGCTTCCGGCAACGGTGTTGCATGATTAGAAGAATGCCGTCGCAAAAAATAATTGCTGTGCTCTCCCATCGCCTATATCTCACAGTTTCTACAGCAATGTGACGAAGCAATCTACAAAAATTTTAAAACAGCAGGGCGCGAGCGGCGGGGTTAGTTCTGCGCGCAATTCACATATGATCATCGACAGGTTGCCTTTAATTTGGCTCGCGTTGTGTACTGTTTTGAGCAAGTCAATGCCCATGGTATTACGTCCAGCTTTGTCGCGACCGGTCTTTTTCAGTTGCACCCTGAGTTTGGCAGCAATTTTCGAAAATTGTAGAATACGCCAGAGTGTCGGGGAGCGTCAAAGCGATGCTGAAACTTAGTGCAAATTGCAAATTATACTTGCTAATGCAACTGGACCGACAACCGCTTTTCCCGAAATTGCCGTAATTCTCCCGTAGTTTGTCACCGTGGGCGAAATTGTGCGCAGCTGTGACTCATCTTCTGCTTGACCTTTTCCAACATAAGTAATTAATCATCCCCGTCCAGCTCTTGTACTGCACCGACCGCTACCACCTGACGAATTTTTGACTTCTGCCGAGACGTTTCAGTGCAGGGGTGATGCACTTTTTGAAAAAACTGGAAAAGCAGGCTGTAGGAAGACTACTGTCAGATTGAGTTTGTCGTGCGTTCCGTCGTGCGTGCTTACAACTAAGCAAATAGCGGAAAATAGAGTGTTCCGGATGGTAGTGTCGAAAATGGATTTGTGCGAGAACCAGAAGTCTAATATCCAATAAATGAATGTCAATGAACACCGCCTTTCAGCGCCAAATCGAGTAGCGTGATTTCTTTTCAGATTGAACTGTTTTTTCTTAATTTTACTGAATTGCGAAGCTCAGGTGCCTATACCTTAGCCCCCCGGGAAGGGTACAGTGCAGTAAGAGATACATTATATTTTCTAAAATGCTCTCGTTCTTAGATGTGTACTATAAATTGAAACTGGGATCGCGTCGTCGGCTGACTCGTGCTAATTCCTAATAAATAAAAAGGAAAAATTAATCTATATTCGGGACACTGCAGCATACGAGGACCAAAACTAAAATTCAAATCAAATTCATGAATGGAATGCCCTTATTGGACGGGTTGAGAGTATGTTTTTGGGATGGAACGCTTTTTTTCCACCTACCGCGCTGAGATAAAATGTTCTGCTCATCTTCACCCAGCCCATTGAGTTCTAGAAAATTTATCCAAAGCCCCGGTAGATCATATTGCTCCATAAGTCTTGAGAGCATTCCATCATTCTTACGACATATATCGTCATCCTTTGAGGCGAAGAAGAACAATTGGGTATAAACAGCGGGGTTCATCTTTTTACCTTCTCGAACGTCTTCGGTTGGTGATGAAATGATCTCAATAATGTTTTTGAATGTAAAACTGCAGCGTTTCTGCTTCATTTGAATGAACATTGAGCGGATGAACAAGGTGAAAAAAGTGTAGGTTGGTTCACTCTCGTGGAGGGTTGTCCGGGCAGCGGCTGGAAAATGTACGCGATGACGGATACCGCGCGATAGAAACCATAGGGACTAGTATCAGGTGGAATACCTACAGTAAAATAAAATTTCTGCTAAGAAAGTAGGTGGCGCTAGGGTGGAAGGGTGCTTGCCTTTTACTTCATAAGTACCTTACGGAATTCACAGTGACATATCTGAGAGTTCTTCTCGTAGCCCGATAGGGCTCTACCGCGAACCTTAGCGTTCTTACACAGGCCGGTACCTATTTCCAAAATATAAGTACGCATTAAACTAGAAATAATCACGTTACAGTACAGTAACATTATTACACTAGTACAAATGCCGTATGACCCATACGACACACTGCACAAAGACTTTAACTTCTGGCTGACAGTCAAATACATCTTAAATTCTCTAAATAGATCCACTTGACTGCCTTCATCCAATCTCGTAATGAATACGTTCTTTCCTCGAATATAGGTACATTTCCGTATCTCTGATGATAATACCCATCCGAGGTACACATGAAACCCAGATTCAAACTTAAATCCAAGCGGATCTTTTCCGATACCAGCGTCACTTCTCACTATTGCAATAGTCACATTTCTCCGTTACTGCCGCTGCCGAGTCAATACATTCGCCTTAATTTGCCTAAACAGAACAATACATCTCACAGTTGCATTTATTTATAATGAATCTCACTATTAAATCAACCGGCAGATATTTATGAAAGAGATTTAGGAGATACTGTTCATTGCAAAAATACAAAAAAAACACCCCTTTTTTGTCCCGATACACAGAGCTTTCAAGTCAGCCATTCCAGCTACCAAATTACTACATATTAAACCGCAGCACTGTACAGTACAATATACTGTATAACGAATGCTACTGAGTCGTTTTTAAACATCCTAAACGGCTAATTTGAAGAATTGGAAAGTAAGTGCGGGTTAAAGGACTTTGATCAGCGGATATATCTTCCAAGTGTAAAACATTCTATCCTTTTCCGCCTTTGATCAGCTGCAAGGCACCTAGTTCAGCTCAGAAAAATTGCTGCGTGGGATCTTTGCTTCGGACTCCGGATTTGAACGACTTTAATAATACTGTAGCCCTCTATCCCTCTTCTACTAGAGCTGTAGCACTTCATCTAACTCAAGGCACAGGCAAGGCTAAGGTTAAGGAAATTACCTTAGCCTTTTACTATTCATTCACTATCGTCGGCCATCACCAGCTGTGTACTACTAGCTCCTGTGTAGTCCAGCTGTATGCATCTTTTAGTGACCTGTGCGGGCCCAACAATTTCGCTTAGAACTTCCGCTCGGCCTTCTTTTATCTAGCGGAGCCTAGCATCATTCTTGCTTATTCCTACACTGTATCTCCGGGCTCCAGACTAATCAGTATTCGCGTACTCAGGAAGATTCTAGTGGCTTAAGTAACTTCTAGGATACTACTGTCCAAAAGACAAGCAAATGTACTCATGGGTACAAACAATTGCCCGAAAATATGCAGTTTTTTTTATTGAAATTATGGAACTGTACGCTGCACCCTTGAGTATTGGCATCCGCTCACTTTAGAAAATTTGTCTCACCCTCCTTCACAACAATAGATGTGGCCTAATGGGCCGCAAATATCCCATGGAAGAAGAAATCGTGAGTCCAACTCGCTGCATTATACAAGAGAGCAAGAGCTTCCTTCGAGGACGTCGACAGTTCTATTACAGCTGCTAACGCAGCTTGCCTTAGCAGTCCCACTTTATCATGACTGATGTATAGGACCTATGTGGTCATTTCTACTACTTCTAAGACGTCTCTTGTCAGTAGAATAAGGATCTGGTAGCGTGGTGGAGCTCGAGATGGTTAGGTCGCAACCTGCGAGGGACCACCAAACGAAAGGATGAGAGAAACACAAGGATGAGTTTGGCTCAATCTCAGGGCGAGCTTTTCGTACCGCGTTTAGGGTAGATACTCCATGTCTATGACGGCACGATAAACACAAAAAGAGTAGAACCTTCTGAGCAAAACATGAAAGTAAAAATTTATTAGTAAAAGAGTACTGGTACTCCGTAAGGATCAAAATGCTGCACTTTACTTGGCGGGGACCAAGACGAAGATTGCAGCTAAATATCTGCTAAGTCCGCCTGAAGTGTGACTAGTCCGGGTCTCAGACCCTTATGGTTTGATTCACATTGGCACCAATTTCTATTCATTACAATAGGCATTACAATATACCCATCACTGTACACTGCCAACAGTGCTCTAACTACCGCACGTATTCCTTACCTAAATGAAATTTACAATATTAATATATCCATGTCACGTGTATTGCTATGCGCATCATGGTTTCAAGATACTGTGTGGGTGTCCGTCATATCCATCTTTTAAACCAATAATGCGCACTGTCTGTAATCATTCCTACCACTACCATACAGTGAGCGGAGGGGTCAATTCATTTATCACTCATAAGGGTAATAACGCTATAGGTAAGTACGCTAATTCTGTGATTAGAACGATGCGGGTCAGAAATGTAGGTTGCTATGGTAAAAGACTCAATTTTTTCAATTTTACTCAATCTGCCACAAAAATTGTAGAGCAAGTAAAAGTCACTATTGAGTAGTGTAAAGCATAATCTAATTATGAAAATTGTACATCTAGCGAAATTGATTTTGGAAACAGTTACGTCTTGCTTTTAAACGACATAGCCAAACCTCTTTGTCAGCTTTAAGCTATCAAAGCATAGAATTTTGGACTTCTTTCATATTATGAAACACTCCATTGACTCTTTTTCCCCATCTCACTGTAGGCACCAATTAAATTACATTTTCGAAGGATAATGAGGGAGTAGAGTGCTTCGGGAAAGTTCATTTCATACCTGCGGAGGCGAATACCATCAATTGAATTGTCAGTGAGTTGCTCTGCAAGTTTTGCACAAATCTTTTTCAAGAAATGCAACTTCTTGAACCATGAAGGCTTTTTATAGCAGCCATTAGTCAACGACATAATTTGAAAGCAAGGATTATTAAAGACCAATCGTTGACTTCTACTTTCTTCTCTAGGCCAAGATTAGTGTAGCTGCCTTGCGACATGTGCCATGCTGGCATTCGCCAGGTACTACGCTGGCACAATCCCGATCGGCCAATTAACATCCTCCATACATCGTGCCCACAAGATCCGATAATTGTTTTATTCAAATTCACATCACCCTTCCATTTCTTTTAATTCTATTGGAAAGCATGTACTTTCCCGGTACTTGTTTCATTTAGGTAATTTATACTTTACACTTATTCCATTTCTACAGAAAACTGGACCTGCCAGGCTTATCCAAGTCAGGTAGGGAAGCATCCTTCCAAGCCATATACCGTCTCCGTACTCACTGCATCCACTCTCAGTTCAGCCCGACGACAAGTGCCCTTCACGCCGCACAAGCCTTCAAGCTGTCGCGTCATCGCTTCGCCGCGCTACCGTCACGATCATTCTTGCGCCGGTCATCTGAACCGACACGCAACTATCATCCTGTCCGCATCTGTTATTTCTGTCAATCTGGAGAAAACTTCTAGAGCTGTAATTTCCATTTCGAAAAGCACTGTATCACTTCCAACAGATCTATAACGAGATCTTCTGCTAGGCTCTAACGGAATATATGTTCCATAGGTAATGACATATTATCTTGTGTCTATACCCATCCATTTTTTTAGCCATCACAGAGGGATGGGTTTCCGTGCTCTGAATTACCATGCAACTATGATCTCCGCGTCTAAAAGTTCCACCCTTGACAAAAAAGACATTGCAAACTTTCTTTTTCATTTCTGACGCCATCTGTAAAACTCAGTCCATACTCGAAAAATACACTTTCAATACCTACAGATGCGAGTCTAGAAACGGCACAATCAAATTGATTTTAATGAAACAAATGCATTGTAAGGCGAAGATTACTACAAGTTCCATGAGGGAAATTCGGCTCGTAACAAAGATTGCTGCTGTCAGATTCTGGCGAAAACATATCCACATTCAATGCAATGCTACCGACTCCGCAGCATGCAGTCTTGATTTCACATCTATTTTCAATATATCAATGCATGGAAACTTAGTTTGGGAGTCCTTATTACATCTACTTACCCTCATTCCTTTCCAACGTGCCATCCTTTCATCCTCGCAAATTCTCTCTGATGTTTAAACACTAGACCTCGATGCTGCTCAACGGCGTCCACTACTCTGCTGACTTGATACCATCTTCTGTCAGTGATTTCAGGGTCCTTGTAGCTGCTTAATTAAATACAAGAGATAAATGCTTCGAAACGGTTCCTCGAAATTATTTTTCCAAGCATCTCCAATGGAATATCTTTGGATGTTAATTTTTTTACTCCAAAAAACCGTCTGCTCGTGAATTCAAATCCGCGTAGAAATATGTGAATACCAAAAAAGTTTTAATTTAACCATTTGTTGCAGTTATATGCCCACTATGACTTGATACCATCTTCTGTCAGTGATTTCAGGGTCCTTGTAGCTGCTTAATTAAATACAAGAGATAAATGCTTCGAAACGGTTCCTCGAAATTATTTTTCCAAGCATCTCCAATGGAATATCTTTGGATGTTAATTTTTTTACTCCAAAAAACCGTCTGCTCGTGAATTCAAATCCGCGTAGAAATATGTGAATACCAAAAAAGTTTTAATTTAACCATTTGTTGCAGTTATATGCCCACTATGAACGACTATCCGGATTTTAAGTCCGTTAACTGTTGGAAAGTGGTCCATAGTAAGTATAAAAAGGAATAACAGTACAAATTCTTCTTATACCTTCCATGACCTCAAATATATGAGTGCCTTGCTGGATTGAGAAACTTCTGCGGCTGATATTCCTCTATCCATTCAAAGTGATTATTAATTCCTGATTAGTCCAATTTTTCCATGCTTTTGTTTTCATACCCGTCCTATTCCGTCCATCCCATTGACTTCTTAGTTTTTTTTCTGAATTTTGACGGTTCTGAATCTCGATCCCAGCGTCGTATGTTTTCATTTCATCGGACATTACTGTGTAACCTGCAGATACTTCTCTCGGTTTGATGGTGAAAAGTTTCAAGCTGCTACGCTTTAACCCATCCTAAGTGGAACAATCCACCATGACCGAGGAATGATTTCTTTCAATGGATTATCAACTTGGATGCCGATCAGAGATCCATTGGCACGCAGTATTCTCCATAGAGAACTAAACTTACACTCATCTGTGTTGTAACTAGGGTTGCACGAGTATTGAAATGGTTTCCGTGCTTTCACGGGAGCCACTTGAATTCGTGATCTTTGGTCAAAATTCTCGGTGTCAAAAAACTTTTGTGGTTGAGTGAGTAGTCAGCTGCAACATCTGACTTCTCCATATTTTACTATCTATGTTGTAATGTGGGGTGCTTTATTATCTTAAAGATATGGTCTGTTGTGGCCCGGAACATCCTAAAGGGTGACCAGTAGTACCTCCAAGTGGTATAAGAAACAGGAAAAGGCTGATGGTGCCATTCTGTAAATTTTTGCATAAAATATGGCCATTAGAATCATGTTCTCATATGCATATATTTGGACTCATAACAATTGTCCTCACTGCACTGCAGTCGTTTGGGAAACCGTACAGTATACATTCATAAACATCGCTGTCAACACATTAAAAGATTCCCCCCGTCAACAGCCAGTGAAAATCATTGGCACAGTGCTGACCAACATTTAGCGCACCCACTTTCACTCATTCAAAAACATTACAGCAAAGCAACCATAAAGCATATTACGTATGGCAAACTACTTGAAATGCTTGTTTTCGTTTATTCTGCGTCTCTCCTTTTTTTGCGGGAGCGGAACCTACCTTCTCTTCCCCCGTACTCCGGCAGCCCTCTCGTCTTCTTATAATGGCGGCCGGTGCGGTTTTCCTACTCGCGAAACAAGCAAGTACAGTGTACACTACCACTGTACACTGTACGGGCCCACTTACCGCTCGTACAGTGTACAGAAGTACTGTACGACGACCTTTTCATCTTCCTCCGCCTTCGTCATTTTCAATTCTTCTCCAGACTCAGACCGGACCCTAGTAACTCCTCCTCGCTGATCATCACCACGAGGGTTCTTGGACCCGCATGTTGCTTCCGAATGTCCTCTGCTCCCACAAATTGTACAGCGCGTATCTTTATGCGGATTATGCGGGCAACGGCTCGCTGCGTGGCCTTTCAGGTTGCAATAGCTGCAAAAGTAATCTGCATCCGTCTTCACTGGCGGCGTCGTTCTGTCGAATTGCTTCTTCATGAGCAACGGTAGTTCAGCAAATTGGTCGGCCAACTTATCCATCTTATTTTCCAGATACTGAGGACTGCGAGCATCCGGCCTTTGCAGGATCTTCTTCAGCGCTTCACTCGGCCATGCTCCTTGATATTTTTCTCCGTAGAACGTCTTTTTCCACTTACGAAGTCCTAGATTGCCCTCTTGAGCCCCTTATAGTCCGAATAGGCTCTAAAAGTTACGAACTGCGCCATGTCTTGATTTTCTGCCACTGCTTTCCGAAGCAGGCCGAACAAGGCGGTATCTTTGAATCCAACTCTCTTGTATAGAGCGTGCAACTGCGCCAGGGAGCCCGTTAGATCTTTCGGGTCCAACCTAGCGGTGATAGACTTCTGCAATTCTTCTTCCGGCTTCGGGTCTTCCCAAACTCCTCGATGAGCTTGGCCTTAAAGATCTAATAGTCCTTTGCCTCCTCCACCAACGCCCCGTCTTTCGCGAGAGCCTCGTAGTAACGCTCAAACGCCGCGCCCCCAAGATGGCCAACGATCTGGAGCGCCTCTTCCTCGTCGCTTTTCCCGC
The DNA here is from genome assembly GCA_002205965.3 of Kappaphycus alvarezii. Lineage (NCBI taxonomy): Eukaryota > Rhodophyta > Florideophyceae > Gigartinales > Solieriaceae > Kappaphycus > Kappaphycus alvarezii. The sequence continues at coordinate 488,829 of NADL03000771.1, forward strand.
GCATGACTACATTCTTGTACGCGAAAAGGAAGCGCGCGACGTCGGAAGGGGAACTGTTGAAGGAAACGTGGGGTCTCGGGGAATCGTTCATGTTCATAGTCGACCTTGAATGCGGTACCATGAAATGCTTGTTTCCGTTTATTCTGAGTCCCTCCTTTTTTTGCGGCCAAGCGGAACCTACCTTCTCTTCCCCCGTACTCCTGCAGCCCTCTCGTCCTTTTATAGGGGCGGTCGGTGCGGGGTTTATACTCGCCAAACGTGCAAGTACAGTGTACCCTACAACTGTACACTGTACGGCCCACTTCCCGCTCGTACAGTGTACAGTAGTACTGCATACTGAACGAGCACACCGGGCCAATCAACTAGCGATTCTGACCGTCGCGCGACACAAAAATCGTGCGACACTACTGTACAGAAACTACTGTACAGAATGTACAGTACTGTACATTCACAACCGCACATGTGCCAAATTGGCACAGCGAGTGGACAAATCGCTCTGAAATGTAAAGAATTTACATATAAATTTGATGATGGCAATGATGATGAGGTCAGATTGGAGAGGTCAGCGGTAGCTGTTGATTATTATCTGAACAACCCATTACAGTGAATATTACATGTTGCAATGGCAAATTCGACAAAGTGACCTGTAGTAAAGGTCAACTAACACCGTGTAGTAATCAGTAACATTTCCCATGTGACTCCCTAAGACATTGCTTATTCGCATTGTTTTGCTGTAATGCTGGCATATGGCATAGCAACTCGCACGCAGTGCGATTACAGGTTGTGTCCGTCTCTCCCACCTCAGCGAATCAGCATGCCACTGGTCATTGTGGCTCAATTCCCCTACCTCCCTGCCAGCTTCTCCATGCCCCCCCCCGAATGGCTCACACAATCCCCTCCCGAAATTACTGACCCCTCAATCCCTCTCACTCCAACCGAGTCTCAAACGAAAATTCCTCCCTCGCATCGTTCCCGCCTCCAAAACCAACCCACTATGAACAATCCCAGCCTCGCCTCAATTCCCCCAACGCTTCTGATCTTTTTCTCCTCCATCTTTTTCTCCCTGATGAACACATCCGTCCGTTACACTACTCCCACATAACCTCCCCCGTACTTCTCGCTGCTTTCTCTCGCGGTGTCATTCAATTCTTTACCTCCTCCATAATACTTTTCCATATTTCACCCCCTCGCCGTCATTCCCATCCCTCATAACACTTTCCCTCCGCGCCCTCTTAGGGTCTCTCTCCATGATTTCAAAATATGTGCTCTGTCTCACCTTCCCATTACCGTAGCCTCCGCCCTCTTTGCTACAGCCCCTTTTTTTACCACTATTCTTGCGTGCATCTTCCTCCGTGAAAACTTGACCGTCCCGGATATCATCGCCCTTCTCACCACCTCCCTAGGTGCGTTACTGGTGGCATATTCGACGATGCTGCATTCTTCTCATCAAGCCGTCGAGTTGACCGGAGTTGCATTTGCCCTACTAGCATCTTGTTTCACCGCAACAGTGTTTGTAATTGTACGCTTCCTGGGACATAAAGTACATTTTATGCATAACGTTTTTGCACTTAGTATTGGGTGCATGGTTGCCTCCGTTGCCATCGTTGTAATCACGGATGGGGTGCTGGAGTCTATAGGGTTTTCGGAGTGGTACCAGGTTTGGGAATAGAGGAGTTATTGGGGTTGGTTGGAGTGGGGTTGTTTGCATTTCTGGGTGCAACTTGTTTGAATCGAGGATTGCAATGGATCAGGGCAGGGCGAGCAGCTGTGATTCGAACAAGTGATACGCCAATAAACTTTCTGGTTGGGGCGTTATTGTTAGGAGAAATGCCGGTCGCTTGGGGGCAAATATGCGGATGCGTGCTCATTGTGGCGGGTACTTTGTATGTGTCGTTGAATCGTAATGGACCAGTGCGAGGAAGTGAACTTCGTAATGGTGTCCAGCAATGAACGTAATGACAGAAACTTGTAACATATCCAATGGATTGCACTGTACTAATGGGAGGAAGTTTAATGCGTTCAGTATACTAATTGGATAACAATACCTTTTTTATTGCATTGCAGCAATCTCTGCTTTAGAAATGCCATAATCGGGAGCATTTGGCTCCATGCTCTTTATTACTGTTTGCATACCACGGTACAATTCAGTGGTGAATCGCTTGTACGACGACAAATGTGCAATCCAAGCTCAAATGCATATGTCATGTGAATGCAAACATGCAAAAGTCCCGATGGATGTGCACAGAGGAATTCCAATGGGGTGCTAACCGCTAAAGACGCTGTGCTACTATGCAGTGGACAGCAGCGCACCGACAGGAGTTCGGTGGTACAGAGGGGCGCAGCTGACTAGAGGTCGCTCGGACTAGGTACAGAATTTGCGTCCATTTCATTCGCAACTCACATGCGGCAATCTAACCTTTATTGACACGCTTCAAGGACGCAAGAACTACACAGCGCTGTACCTGCAGAATTGTGTTGAGGTTATGGCACTTATGACCGCTGAGAATTGGTGCCACCAGCCAAGTACCGTTGAGAGTACTACTTAACCACCCAGTTTCTTGTGTACTTTCTCGCTCAAACTAGTGTACCATAGGCCACATCTTCCATGCATTAAAATAACCCAAAAATTCCCCCCTATACCATAGGCAGATGGATTATTGGTAATACCGGTAGAACCTTGGCTTACATCGGCGAGGGGCAGGCGAGTTCAACTTCTTTATCCGCAGAGGGAGAGACGTTATTTAGGCGCAAGAAAAATCTATCTAGCTGCGATCAAACTAGATGGCAGGCGATTGCGCGAGAAAAGGGGAGCAAAACGCAGCAAGCACTGTAGTGATCCTTCCATGTGGAGGCGCTGACCTGATGTAAACGTAATTTGGACTGAGAATAGAATGAAGACTAGAGTGCGCATTCGACAAATGTCATCAATTAATGACAGTTTGTCATGTACTGTATATCAGTACTAGTCTTACAAAACTTCGGCAAGTAGAAAAAGGTTATTTCCTGTAGCCCCTACAAATCTAATCTGCGACATTTGACATGCTAGATGTACTTGATCCTGTGGCAGAATACCCCTTCATGAGATGTCAACTTGTCTTGTAACATGTTCAGGAGGGCGACGTAGCATCCTAAAAAACAAATAGCTGCAGATTTGTCTCGCCCTAAACATATTGAGTTTTCGAGTTTCCGGAGAGAACTCAGCAAGGAGTTCAACCTCTGACCGATGCGGAGTAGTAGCTGCCAAAGAACTCTGTCAACCACTAAACCACGCAAGTCATGTCCATACGAATCCGACCGAATATAGTTATAGCAGTACATGGCACTGAGCTGCGACCCGCTGACACAGTGTTCCACCACAGCAACAGCTCCCGACGGGATCGTGGATCGCGTGGATCGCTCGATCGCCCGCGATGCCCCCGTTGTCTCTCCGTTCAAAGAAGATGTACGATCACGAGCCACTCGGGAAGTGGGCGGTGCTGCTGCAATTGCGCACCACAACAAGTTGTCTGAACTGGAGCCAAAACTGTCCCATCGACTCCCCCCGTCCTCAGATAACGCCACATACTCCAACAAGTTCGACTTTCAACCACTGGTCTTCGATTTCCTGGTTTGCCCTTGTCCGGCAACCATCATCTTCACAGAGAGTCTCTTGTCGCGCATCACGGAGAAGTTCAGTACATCCGTTGGAGTTATCCGCACACGTATCTTCAGGCGCGTTTTTGTACAATATGGTCGTCTGCTGCACAATCTATATTTTGTTGCATGTCGCTGCACGTGGCCGACGTGGACCACCCAGTTAGCTCTTAGCAAGCAATGTAGTCGGATCCTGCAGGGGGCACCGTAATAGTAATGCCGTAAGATTGATGAAAGTCAGAAAAATCCAGATACTTTTAGTTAAGACGGCTCTGATACCGCCGGCTCCGTCGCAGATGCAAGGGCACGTCGCCGGCTTGCTGGTGTTACTCGCTCCCCTGTCCGCCTTGACCCCGAACTGGAGAGGCCGAAAGGAGGCCGCCCGCACCGTCCCTTCGCCATTGCCCCCGGATAGGGCTTCGCTTTTACGTCGGCTGAAGCTACCCAAGAGTTTCTCTTTGAATCTTGTCGCCGGGCCCATGTACTCCTCCCCAACGCGTCACACTCCCCTCTGTCGGCAAGTGGACGTACGTCTACTTTACGACCTGGGGGGCCGACCACATGGAGGCCACCCTCACTCACTTGAAGGCGCCCTTCCCCGACCTCAATCACTCTGTGCATCACCTTTTCATGGCAGGGAAGGCCCTCGACGCTTTCACTGCCGGGGGCATTGTGACCCGGCTGCAGAAGGAAACCCGTCTCCTCCACAATGCCGTCCGCCGCGTCGACCGCCGCTCCGTCACCCACGCACCCTGCCAGCGTTTGCATCAGCCCTGCGGGGCCACATTAATGAAATTGCGGTTTTACGCCGCAAGCCCAGGCAGCCCTGGAAACTGGGCTCCCAGAAGGACACTGCCGCACCCACCAAGGAGACCGCCGCTGTCCGTCAAGATGTCCTCCCAGTGTGCCATGCCACGGTGGATCCTACAACTGCCGTGGCACACCGGATGAACTCCGCCCATGCCCCCCCCCAGCCCAAGACCGCCGCTCCCACCCACGGGCCTCGCCGCCGCATCCACTCTGCGGCCATTGGCAAAGCCCGAAGCTCCCAGGCCTCTCGAGACAAAGGCATCGCCCGTGTGGATCTTCACATGGGGTTCACTCCCCTCCACCTCCGTCCTTCACCCGCAGGCTCGGAACCCTGCTGCCATCCTACGTCCCACTCCCACTGCGCCTTCCTTGCCTACGGAGGCCATGGAGAACGTGGAGCCAGCGGGACCCCCGCACATAGACACCTCGGCACACGCTGCGGTGAAGGATACCCTTCGGAGGCAGCTGCCGCGGGCCACTCCACCTAATGATGGCCGTGGAATCGTCTACTACATCCTCCGTTTCCCTGTCCTCTGTCCCTTTGTCGACCCCTTATGACATCCTAAGAACCCCTTACTGGGAGGCGGACATTTTCCAGGACATCCCTCCGCATGTGTCAGCCAGTTCGTCCTCCTCCTCATCAAGCTGGTCAAAGCCGCTTCCAACGCGCGAAGTGAAGCTGCCGTCCATCGGGACCTTCTGCATCTTCATATGCTGTACATCTCTGTCCTGCGCAGCCCTCGGGTTGAGTACGGGTGGAGATCCGTCCAAGGACAACGCTTCTCGCTCTGGGACAGGATGACGCGGGCTCACACTGGCCCCCCACGGGGCGAACTATGGGCTGATGCTCTCAACGCGTATCACCACTGGGCAGAGTGGGTTATCAAGCACTGCCCCAATGCTCGCGCTCCCGCTCCGCCCACTAAAGCCAACCGTTCTCGGCGGGCTGAGGCCCTCTGCGCAGATGCTCGCCATTGCAGGGCGATGCGGACACTCCACAATGCTCCGTCCGCCAACGTCAACGGGCCTTGTACAATCCAGAGCCTGCGGAAACTTCCCCTGTCTCCGCCGTGGCCCATCGCCCCGCTTCCAGAGGACCGCCTCCCACCACCCCCGGAACTTACTGAGCCACCATTGCGCGGGCTGCTCTTCGCCTCCCGCAGGTAACCACGGCGGGACCGGACTGGACGCTCTCGCAGTAGTTCCACCTGCTTGCCAAGACCGCTCTTGGCCCTGACGCTGGTATCACCGGCGTCGGAGTATTGACGAAACTGGTCAATCGCATACCAAACGGAGACCTCCCCGATTCGGTTCTTCCCCTGCTCTCCGCTGCGACCCTCCTCTCGCTTCAGCCCAAGCCGGGGATGATCCGTCCCATTGTGGACGGCCCCCTATCCTCCGCCGACTGGTCTCGAAGACGCTGCTCACATCGGCTGTTGATGACTCCCGTGCCTTTTTAGCCCCCTTCCAATATGGCCAATGGCGTCAAGGGTGGCATGGATGCAGTAGTCCACGAAGTGCGCACCATGCTTGGAAGGGTCTCATCGGACTCAAACGTGGCCACTGTCCTCATCGATGCTCGCAACGCCTTCAACTACGTTGATAGGCAATGAATGCTGAACATTCTGCCATCTCCTGACCCCTCGCTCGCCCGAGTTGCAAACATGGTGTACGGTCGATCCCAACACCCGCTCATTGTTCCAAATCGCGAGGGGACAATTCTTTCTAGCGCCTAAGGAACCCAGCAGGGGGACCCTGCGAGCATGCTGCGCTTCTCTTTGACGATCCAGCCGTCCATTAGGGTATCATTCTGAATCAGTGGTATGCCGATGACGGCACAATAATGAGGTCCCTCACCGGTCAACGCCGAGCCCTGCGGTCTCTTGCACACCACGGCCCATCTTATGGTCTTTTCATCAATCACTACAAGACCGGCATCTCCTGGTCGCACACTTCGCAAGTGGAACGCGCGGCCTTCCTGGCCGAGTTTCTTCTCTCGGAATGCCCCGGCGACGGGTTTGAGCTGCTCGGGGCCCCGTTGAGTAACGCTGCCTTTACCAAGGCGTTTTTGCGCAGCAAGGTAGAGGGGTGCAGCCGCACCCTAGCACTGCCGGAACGGTCCTGGACCCCCGAGCTCTTTTCTACATGCAGCACCTATGTGCCCCGCCATGCCGTGTGCTTCACGCGTTCGGCTTGCTGGCCCTCAGCACGCCGCTGAGCCTGCAGCTGAGTTTGACTCCTCTGCAGTCGGTCCTCTTACGTCGCGTTCCATAAATTCTCCCTAACAGATGACGCCCGAGAATAAGTTTGTCTCCCACTCCGTCTAGGAGGGCATGGGTCCTCGATGATCGGTCCTTAAATGCACCGGGCTGTCGCTGCCACCATTCTCGACATTGCCCCGTCCGCTTACTCTACACCCCGCTCCGTTGCCGTACGTGGGAAACGCGCTCGTGGCGATATATCCTTCCTAGTCAACCAGGCACGCTCGTCTCTGCTCAACTACGTCCGCCGGATCCAAGGTGATCCGGTCGTCACCGACCTAGGCGCCTTTGACCGTGCCCCTAGTTGACATGCTCGTCAATCTTCAATCTCATCTAAATCGGGCACAGCAAGAGGCCAAGGCAAAGGTGTAATGGGAAGGTGATCTATGGAAAAGGGTGCCCCGTACCAACGCCACTTCGAGGAAGCCACCTGCCATCGTAAACGCGACCCGGCCTTTCGTACCAGCACGGCCCCCGCTTTCCTAATTGCGCATCCCACCACTGCGACGAAGTTGTCGTCGCAGCATTGGAGCATCATACTACGTGCAACCCCCTTGTGACCCTGAAGCCAGCCTCACGGACCGGCCCATCGCATGTGACGTAGCTGTGACATCCCCATTTAAGCAGTCCTCATCCACGAAAGCGACGCAAGTCGCCGGTGGGGTTGCCGCCCTCACGCACCACCGCAACGTCCAAGTCGTCCAACACAAGCTGTCAAGTCGTCTGGTGGCCCTCTCCCAGCCCTCCCGCGACCGGGGTTTCCGATTCCAGCCCCTGGATTTTGATTCCCTCGGTGCCCCTTCTGCGGAAACTGTTATTTATTGAAGAGTTTGTACCCCGTGTTGCCAGGAAATACCACACCTCGGACGCTACTATTCGCACGAGCATCTACCGGCGTATCAGTTGCGTCCTGCGGTCGTTTTGTGGGTATGGCCATCTTATCGCGAGCTTCAACGCACGTGGACGATTTGGTCTATTCAGTTAGCTCAGAATAGTCGGTCAGTAGGTGCAGACCCTAGATAGTGTACGTAATGAGTACATAGGCCCAGTTTCATATGCATCGAGTCTGCGCCTCGGCCTGTCTCCTTGCCCATGCATTCAAATTGTCAAATCCCTCCCACGCAATTCCAGCTGCGGAAGAGTTCGACGCCCTTCAGCGCTCCTCCTTCGAGGTGCTGCACTGTTTCTCTCTCTCCGACGACGCGTGGACCCAGGTCTCCCTCCCCATCCTCCAAGGTGGACAAGGGTTTACTCAGTTCCTCCACAGCCTGCAGCCACCAGGATTCGATGCAGCCTTCCCCCGCGCCAAGACTGCTTCTTTCACCAACCCGCGCTTTTAAGCGCTCCTGGGCCTTCGTTTCCGAGGGGAGCGCGCTTTCCTCTTTGGTCCAGCACGGTCGCATCTCTGCGAGTTCCACCTCCGCGTCCCCGACCATCCATACTCCGCCTCTCATGACCTCGGACCCTTTTGACCCCAATTTCCTTGCCGCTAACCCGTGCGCAAATGGACCCAGAGAAGACAGGTGCTGCAAGACGCCACGGCCGAAGCTCATTGGCAAGACAAGTATTGAACTGCCGATCCTGTCCCCTCGCACCACTCGACCCAAGGTGGCCGTCTCCGCATCCGTCGCCAAGCATTTCGCAGTAGCCCGGGCGCCGCCTTCTGACTGCCCACCCCGCTACCGAGTCGATCTCTAAGGCGCACTGGCTGGTCATGCTACAACGCCATTTCGGCCTGCCTGTTTATTCTGACTCCCTCCAAATCCGTTGCCACACTGCCACCAGCCCCAGGATGCCCGGGTATCCCATGCAGCTACCTACTACCTGCACGGATCCGGCCGCCTCCACAGGCACCACCACCTCGCAACGCCATCGCCTCCCAGCTTGTGCGCGCCGCTGGGCCCGATTGCTTGTTTGAGGCCCCATATACCCAGGACCGAACTGCGGCCCGCCCACCTCCTCGTCTACCCCTCTACCCCGCAGGTCGGCCCGCAAACAACGGCCCGCAAACAACGGGCCGCAGAGATTGAGCAGACGCAATAGTCGCCGGATACCATCTCACGTCCACTTTGGTGGCATAGTCCACATACCACTGCGCATGACGATTTTCGTCAGGACTCTAATGCCTTTGACACTACTCTCGGGGCGGATCGGGGCCGTGGCCAGCAAATGAAACCATCGTGGGGACGTCAGTTCCGGGCCTGCGGTAGTTGCGACGGCCGCCTCCGTGACGCAAGGGGGTAGAGGGAGGCTGCCTTTTGGAAGTGGAGCAATAAGCTGAGCCGGAGCAGGGTGCAGGGCTAGGAGCTGTGCGATTGTGCCAGGGTCATTGACATCAGCCTACGGGGCATCATGGAGGGAGCGTATGGCCTCGCCATAGCGAGCATCAGCGCAAAAGTGCCTCCGCGCAGCAGCACCGCTTGGCAGAGCTGGAGGGAGGCAGAGAGCCAGTGGTGGGCCATCGGTGACCAGCATCTCTGCTCGAGATTGGTGAGCAGTGAGGGCATCAGTCCAGAGGGCGCCCCATTGGGAGCCAGTATAGGCGCGCCGGAGGTGATCGCGCAGTGCGGCCCGTTGACCTTTCTCATGATACCAGATTTCCTCCCCATGCGAGATGCAACGCATGACCCCTGTCCTTGGTTCGAGACGGCGGTGGGTGGAGGATATTTAAGCAAGTAGCTTGCGAGGGCGGACAAGGGTGGCGGGGTCAGCGTCGGCCGGTTGGCCAATGAACTTCTGCGCTGCAAGGGGGGGGATTGCGCTGCAAGGAGGCTCATGACGTGAGGACTAATAGGATCCGTGATGGGTGCAAGCTGCACTGAGTCGAGGGGGGCATAGTTGTAGTGGATGCAGGACGGGGATGAAAAGGCGAGGCGACGGCTGCATAGGATGCATTCATACGGGGCCAAGATCGGCAACAAGCGGGGCGATGCGGGCGGAGAGCACGGGGAGTTCGCGCTTACCGAGGGGATGGTTGGGGGTTTGGGAGAGTTCCGGGTTTTGGGGGAATTCGGAACATGATAAAGATACTGTACTACTCATGTTTTACAGTACAACGGATTATTAGGAAAATTATACAAATATCCCTGTCATCAATTACAAAAGTGTACGAAGTGTATATTTTGTAATGAATTGAGTACAGGCCTTGTCGAAGAGACGTAAATAATCAATTCGTATTCGTTTTCGAGGCACACCCCCCCGCCACTCTCGCCGCCATTTGCACCAACCACGCCCTGTCCCCGACCGCCAAACCACCGCCGACCCTCCCGAAGACCACCACCTGTCGGCCAACCGGAATGAACAACACCGCCCATGCTTCTGCCGCATTCTCCTTCAGAAAAGGTATGGTCGCCTCCGACGGCAGCGTACCCGCATCTTCGACATAAAACACGCGCCCCCATCCGCCACTCTCCTCACTACCTCCCCTGCTTCATATACTACGTCCGACACCCCCTTTCCGTAAATGACCTTGCCTTCCCTGCAAACTGCAACCATACTTACATCACACAAATCTGCGGCCACTGACTCTACCCAAGCGACCACCTCCCCAACTTGACTACTAACCTGCGCTTCACCTGCGTCTTCATCCCTCACCCCGTCCACGTACACTTCCGCACCTTCCATGCCACTGACCTCTCTTTGTTCCGCAGCAATATCCAACACCGCAGTCCCCAATACTGTTGCAACCGCTGTACCCGCAAGTAGTTCTGACATATGCAAGCTACGTTGCGCAACACCGGCCCCACCAGACAAATGATTCAGCGTCAGCAGTGTAGCAGTGAGACCACTAACCGCTAAACGCAAACGCGGGCCACGTAGACCGGGAATATAAAATCCGCCACCTTTTTCAATAGCTTTTGATGGGTTCTTGTAAAACCCTGATTTGACAGGTGGAGGTTGACGGTTCGCGACAGGTGTGCATCTTCGCGGCCGGGAGGAACGTCGAAAAGTGGGATCGATACCGCGGATGGAGAGGGGAGGGGCGGGAAGGAAGAGAGCTGGCGGAGGCATTGCGGAGAGGGGTAAGGGAAATCTGATTGCCGGTTGCGCTTAGTGCTTGAGTGCAATCTGCGAGCACTTACTCGTGAATGTTTCAGTTCTGATAAGGTCGTTTGAATAAAATCGAGAAAGAGCTGTCGGCAACCCGTGAAAACACAGAAACATTAAAATGTGCGTACCGTACTCTTCGAATGGGCAAACATGTACAGTACTGAGATCAACACCTACAGTACTGTACTGTACATGCTGTAGGTCTCCAGATTAAAAAATCAATAGTTTACTATTTATTCAAAATACTTCATCCCGCGCATCGCAGAGAAGTTCAACACAACCACAGCAGTAATCCGCAGACGTATTTATTAGCGCAGTAGTGGCACATTGTGGTCTTCTGTTGCAATGGCGATTCTATCGCGAACCCCACTGCACGTGCCTGACGTGGAACATCCGGTTAGTTCTTAGCCGTATAGTCAGTCCTGCAGTGTACACGATAAATACTCATTAAAGCAAAGTTTCAGTCAAATATTTGGAGGGGGAAAAAAGAGACGCTCTATTTCAGAGGGAAATTTTGGGTATTACTATTTGGAAAGCCCAACGCTCCAATTGGCACAACGATCTTCACCAAGAGAACTTTCTCTACGCACGTGAAGTCCCTCGAACCGTTCCTTGAGGCATCAATGATGGCCCATCATTGACCTCGAGGATACGCAAATAGCGTTCCAGCTGCTCCGAAATTGCTTCACAGTCTGCAAACTCGGCTACTTACTACGCGTAGTCCGACGTCGTCCACCGCCGAGGGCGCTGCCATGTTTGACGATATGATGGAGCGCTGCGTCCGCACACTGGCAGGGGGTCCTGGATTCAGAGGTCTTCCGTGAACTTCAACTTCCAGTGAAATCACTGGATGCGAAGCGGCCCTCCCTTGGATCGGATTCACTTCCCAAAAACATCGCCGCGGCCGCCTTCCTCGCCTCCAGCGCGGCCACCAACAAGTTGTGCAAAGTCGTTCTGCCCGCTCCTATCAGGAGCCTCGCCACCTACAACGACGCTTTGGACGCCCACCGGAATTGGTCACTTTCCTGTCTGCAGTCAAGGATTCTACCATTTAGTGCCTTTTGCTCACGCAATACACCATCGCAAAAGAAACTAACAGACGCAATCCATGCAGCAGTGCAAGAAAGCATTCCCCCGGTGATCAAAGAAGGCAGGCATTCCGCGCCTCCATGGCCCTCCCGGGCGCCAAGGAATGGGTGTACTGCGCCCGTGCCCCGGCCTCAAGACAGTATTGACCCCCGCGAATTCGCGGTGTGGTTCCAATACTTCTGCCAAGTCCCGCTGTTCCCTTCGGACGTGCCGTGCCCAAGACGAAACTGCCCCGAAACCCTCGAGTTTCGGGGATCACCTCCTTCACTGCAGACATGGTGGCACAGAACTCGACGGCATGACCATCAAGTGGCCCTCTTTGCGCAAGACCTGCAGAAAGCGGCCCGTCACCCCGCCGTCGAACCGCGGGACGGGGTCCATCGCACGAGGCCAGACATCCGGGCGATGGGAAGCAGTGGAGGTACGGACTTCTTTGACGTGACTTCGTCAACCCGCTGGCGCCTCCCACAGGAGGGCACAAACGTTTAATCCGCTCACCTCGCTCAATCGGCCGTTTCTGCGAAGCAAGAAGATATAAGTCTTTTATTGCAACCTCCGTGAGAAGTAAGCTCGAGCCTATCCCTATATCTACTCTCGGAGTGTGGCACCCGGATGCCTATAGGGTGCTAACCGACGTCGCGCGGAACATGGCCGTTCGAACGATGAAGGCATACGGTAAGGTACGTACGGTACTTACTCAGAGGCACGCTGCAGCGGCCGCAATGTCCAACGCAGCCTGTCTGCTGGGGGGCCTTTAGCCGGCTTTTTAGGGTATACTTAGAGGTATTACTGGGCACCCCGTAGGATATTCCGGGCCACATCCGAACATATCTTTCAAATATTAAATCACCCCACATTTTCCCCTTTGGAAAGTAATGTCATTCCCTGAAGGGATAAGCGGAGAATTTTTGGATTATTTTAACGTATGGAAGATGTGGCCGGTTTTATCCACCCCGCTAGTGCGTTTTGCGGGATAAGTCGTCACTGATGGGTAACACTAAATAAAATTCCTTACAGGGCAGGCTCAATACCAGCGAGCAGAAGTGAGGCCACATGTTCGGCTGGCAGTTAGTCTGGCTAGCATTTGATTCCCTGGGATGCCCGTCGGAGACCAAATACAAGGTGGTCGACGAGTATGCGGACGCAATGGCCATTGTGGCCCGTATCGGAAGCTTTAAGGGGAAGGCATCCTCTCGGCTTGTCAAAAGCTCAGCTATGCCATTTGGTCCACATGTGCAGCTTCAGCGATTGGTTGTAGCCCATAACATGCATATGTTTGCCTCCCGCTCCACAGCTAGTTAACTTTAGTGGCCCTTTACAAGTACTGAACAAAATTAATGAGTAAAATCCATATATGTTGACGCGGTTATTTTGTTTTAAAGTCGTAACACCAGTTGATGTGTGGTTTTATTTTCTTTTTTTTCGGTTATCTCTCAATCCCTATTTCGTACGCCACCTTGTATCTGTACTTCTACAGTGCTCTTGGCAGGCTTCACCATTACAAACCACCTTCCAGCAAATGTGCTTAAAGTGCTTAGGATATCTTTCCTTTGTCACCACCCACTACAGTACTTCACCTCCAACCTTCTGGTGTGCTTCGACAGTTACACCATCCCCTCTGCCTCAATTCTTGACTTCAGTCTTTTGACACGCCCCATCAATCCCGAGACCCAACATATGTTTCCATTAGGGATTGAGGTGAGTGGGTGTGAGCTTACAGAGTTCGAGGTTAGCAGCGTGGACGCGTCACTCTAAATAACAGGCCTGAGTCCGGCCATCAGGCATGCAGCATTGGATATTGCTGTAGCTGCGGCGTGACTTTGAGTGAGGATTTCTATAACCTTTCCGTACGTCTCCGATGTCCTTACCGCCACATTCAGTGTGACGTCAGAGTGTCGGGGGATCAAACAAGCCCCATCTAGAGGCTACCGCATAAGAAAGAACTTTATAGAATCAGTATACAGTACCGTACAGTACAGTATGTGCGCAGTTTTCGCTGATTCAGTTTGACCGTAGTGTACTGTACACTGCTCACTGACTCGTCCGACTATTCGGCAAAGATCTAAAAGCAGGGGGGCGTAAAAACGGAACAATTCTGCTTATTTGATGCTGTTAAAGGCGTTCTATCTTCCCAATTTCAATGATTTTTTATAATTTTAAAGCTCTTTGTCTTACCTACAACATACCAAGGATCCGTTTTGCCATGAGCTCACCATTCACTCATTAACCAACCGTTTCACTTCGTTACGAGGTATAACCAACTGTTTTATCTTGTTATGAGGTACTTCACTGTTTTATCTGGTTACGAGGTATAAACAACCGTTTTATAACCAAAAATTTTATCTCGTTACGAGGTAAAGCAGTTGGTTAATGAGCGATTGGTGTAGCTCATGGCAAAACGGAGTTCCTAGTAACAGAAACAAACGAATGGGTTTGTAGATCAACCAAAAGCAAGAGCGCCATGCCCCAGCCAGAAATTGAAAAACTTTACCAATTTGATATGCCAAATTACAACTGTGGAACTCCTTAACGCCTTGAACGAAATGAGAGATGTAGCACGCCTTTCTTCAATGCTGCAAACTCCTTAATAAAAAAATTCGACAGGAATGCTAGCCAAAGAAACCATATACTTCATGAGATCGTTTCGCACCCTCTGAGAAAATATTATGGCATCAAGCCAACGCTCTTCTTCGATTAACTCTCCAATCTCACACCGGTGACACTCAGCCTCATATTTTGTAATCTCGCCATTTTTGCTCCCTCACCAGCTGTATTACACGATCAGAAGTCAGAACTCATCATAGAATGGTATCTACATAGCCATTCGAGGAAAGAATTACATCATCACCAAGAAAAAGACCTCAAAACTCACGTTGCTGCTCTAGAAACGCCTCTTGAAGCCCTTAGGTAGACATAATTTCAGACTCAGTAGCACAATCGGCGAATCGGGTACTTCGAATCAAGAGGCCAGATATTACTTCTTCTAGACGAAGCACGTATGTTTTCCCAGTAAAAGAACAAATATGAACTTCCTTTATGATACTGCAAAATTCAAATACATACATAGCTCTGCTGCTGACTGCGGACAAAAATCAAACGCGGAAGAATTCAAAGCATTCTTAAGAATAGAAAACAATACTGTATCAAGAGGTTGTATCTTCCAAGTATGGGATGGTAATTCATACAAAATAAAGTTGCTGCCGTGAAATATTTCTAATAAATCAAGAGAGAGTTGTGCTCTATATACGCCGTATATCAGTAGAACTTTCCGATTTTTGACGGTGAGATCCTTCAAAAAATCAAAAGAACCGAAAAAAACAGTTCTTGAAGTTCAGCTAATCAAAACCACCGCTTTCATTTCTAAATTCCAACGCACAACGTTGAGGAAGATTAAAAGACGGTGTCTCGTCCACCACATGACCACATGGCTATTTGTAAGAATATAACGGAAATGATATCTTGTCTCCTGGAAAAAACGGTTAGGGCGGACATCCCAATGTAATTAACGATCGGGATCATTGTAAGGAGGCTGAAACTTAGAAATAACGGTATTTGCATTTCGCGAGTTCCCCTTCTCTGCATCAATAGATTGAAAAAACACCAAATCTACTCCTGTAAATTATTTCCGTCTTTATTGCAGAAGAATCGCCTTTGATGTTCCGTTCTATACGTTTTTAAGAAGTATAACACCCATAATAAATGATTTGGCATATCTTGCTGTTGTACCTTTGATATAATTTTATTCTAGGCTTTTAAAATTCCAATACCAGAGGCGGTAATCCAAAATGAGTTTTTGGATCATCTTGCTCGCTTTAGTTTAATATAAAGTTTCAGAATACTCCAGGTGATTGAGATATGCAATTTATAGTGCTAAAGATCCCTCATGAACAACGACAGATGTTGATATGATCCCGAAAGGGATTTATAAGTCATTTCTATCAGTGATTGAATTCCATGAATTTGGTAAATATGTTAAATACCAAAGGAATCTGCGCCTTGTATTGTTTAATTGTCAAAATTGTCTTTGATAAGGTTCACAGAAAGGCTTCAAGTATTTATTAGTCGAAGAGTAACATAAAATCCTTTTATTTAGGTAATTGCACTGAATAATATTATTAAATGGTACGTTGTGACATTTTTATGAAAAGGACGCCACAAAAACGTAATATAACGGCCTACAAAAGGGCGTTAATGACGGACTCGAATGGAAGGGAAGTGAAATCCGGCGCTTGCGATGCGAGGAATGAGTAGAGAATACATAAGTGAAAGCCAAAGCAGTATGATGTAACTGTCTCGAATGAAGTCATATACATAAGACACCGAGCTGCTGCTGTCACTGTAGATGAGAATTTCCTTACTTTCAATTTTTGGGTTATCAGTTAGCCTCACTTTCTCGATCGGATTTTCAAGCTTTGAATTTGGAATGTTATCTTCGCTAAGTTATCACTCTCGTCTGCTGGTAACAAATGAACTCTCGACCCAGTGCCCCAAATACTGAGCTCAAGTACAAGTTGCAGTACATGCATTGCAAGGGAGATAATTTTCCTGAATATAAAAGCACTTATCTTCCTGCACATGAGCGCAGTTTACATGTGAGCATCAAAATAAGTTCTGTTCAGATTACTACTACAGATTTACCCATTAAATACTTCTCACTACCCAACATTGAGAGTCCCTGACCTCCCCTTCGACCACTGTAGTTAATCTTTCACTTATGTCTGAATATCTGTAGCTTCAACTGGAAAGGATATTGACTATTCGTGGGTACGTAGCTGTATACTTAAAATAGATATAGGACTACGCTGACCACCAAGAGCAGATCTGGGTTGAACTTTCATTGAAATTATGTTTGAGGCTTGCTGGGTTAAGGTGGCAGCTCTAAACCATGGTTTATACAGAACTGGAGATAGCCACATAAGAAGGGAAAATTTAGTTTAACAATAGCGAATGTAAAGGGTTTTCCGAAAAGAAGACCTGAAGGTATCGTAAGTAGCTTTTTCGTAACTTGTAGTCGTCAAGACTGACATTATCTGAAAATATGTAATACGTACATTGGCCCAGCTGGCATGGGATAGCATGGCAAAATTTGAATGGTAAAGCAGTGGGAAAATATACCCGTTTGCAACTCGCCCGTGACTATTCTAAGTGTAA
Organism: Kappaphycus alvarezii; assembly: GCA_002205965.3. Taxonomy (NCBI): domain Eukaryota; phylum Rhodophyta; class Florideophyceae; order Gigartinales; family Solieriaceae; genus Kappaphycus; species Kappaphycus alvarezii. The sequence goes on from NADL03000771.1 coordinate 505,823, forward strand.
CAATGGGATCAAATGTTGCATCGAGAAGTGTAAGGAAAATTATAATGACAGCAAAGTGTCTTGTAGCCCTGGGTAAGAGGTTACTGTCGATATGAATCGACAGTACTGCGGATACAGTAAATTAGTGTAAAGCTGAAAGTCCTGTGAATACCACGTCAAAAAGGGAGGAGAGCCTCTGGAATAAAACATCATTCCTCCTACAGAGAAGAATATTTTCGATTTACGAGGTTGTGCTTGTCACTATTCAAAATTTCTTGTGAATTCTTAAGGTGTAACTCGGGATGCCACAAGTTCTCATGATCTCCGTTGCCCTTCCATTTGAAAAGGAATTTATTTTTTTCGGCGTCGTTTTGTGTGATCAAAGTATAGATTGAAATTAGTACTACACATGTCCATCTTGAAAATAGAGATGTGCCGGAGGTGTAATTTTTCGGTTAAATTCAGCTTCATAGAACGATTTCAAGAGTCTAGTATGGAAATCATCGTGTATTATTCCGTCAATCATTTGTTGCGATAGATGCAGACAAAACGTCTCGCCTTTAATTTCTTCTATGATTTCAAACGGAACACAATACTATGGGTTCAGTTTTCGTGATCCAGCCGCAATTTCCGGTGAAAATTCTTTGTTGAAAGCCAAAATTTGTCCCCAACCTCGACGTCTTATCTTTTTGTTTAAGTATCTAGCTGTTGATTCACAGGATATAAGGATTAGTTCTCGGGCTTTTCTTAAATCATCTTGCATCTCTATAAGGAAAACTACTGCCGCGGGTTAAGCCGATGCTATAATCTACAACAGTACTATTCTTGGTTGAGGTCCATAATTAAGGAATAATGGTGAGAATTTAGTGGTTATATTCACAGGGGAATTGCAAGATACTTCAAAGTCTACTGGCTAATTATCTCAATTTGATTTTTCGAAGCTCACGAAAGCATGGATCATTTCCTCAATTTTCCTGTTCATTATTTCCGACTGTCCATCAGTCTGTGTGTGGTATGCAGAAGAGGGGATATATTTTTTCCTAGTTTACCAAAAAGTTTTGTCCAAAATCTGATCATGAAAATGGGATGTAGGCCACATATGATATTCAATAGTAATCCATATTGTCTGTACTAATAATTATGGAATATAAAGGCTGTTTTAGCAGCATTTGTGTTTGGATCCGTTTGTATTCTTCTGATCACCTTAGAAAGTCTGTCTACGACTATCAACACGATTCTATTTCCATTTTCGACTTTGGGAGAGGTTTGATGTAATCCATGGTTATGTGGATCCATTTGTGTTTTGGGGTTTCTAGTGATTGTAAAATACCTGCGGATTTCTGATTGTTTGCTTTATTTCTCTGATATTGAGAGGTATGAACGTACCGGATTAGATCCTATCTTAACTTTTTCCTATGAAACTTTGGTGATATTTATTTGTTCGTTTTGCTTATTCCTAAATGTCCTATGTTAGGCGTTACATGATAATCATGCAGGAGATTGACTCTAAAATTTCCTTCTGGTAGGCAGATCTTCTTTTTTGTAAGTAGAAGTATCCCTAGAAGTTCCAAAGGCGCTTTCGGGCCTTGATACTGGCTTTTGAAGTTGTCATCTCTACCATAATCTTCTTTTGGCCCCACCAACTCAGTTTTCCTTAATTATAAGGTCGAAATTTTATTTGATTCTAAGTACATCTTGGCAGTAAATTCTTGGAGTAATGACTTGTTCCGGTGATCAGGTAACGGAACATCTTGTGGTTCTCTCGATAGGGTATCCTCCACTACCTTTGATTTTTCTGAGATGGGGATTACCTTGAACTCTAAATTTTAAGTAATCTTTCCAGTCATCCCAATTTTCTCGGAGACAAGTTTTCTTGGGAATATAGATATCTTAGAGGATATTTATCCGATTTAACAGTGAATTAATTACCGTAAAGGTAGAATATACACTACTTGAGAGAATCTAAAATGGCCAAAAATTCCATCTCAAGGACCGCATAGTTTTGTTATGGATCATTTAGAAACTTAAAAAAAATATACATTGAGAAATGAACTTCTTACTCCATTTTTCTTTCTGTTGCTCAGATTTGAAACGATTTTAAAGTGAAAATAGAGTTTACTTGTGACCCCTGACTGGGAGTCGATTTTGGGCTCCGTTCTGATGACTGGTAAGGTCTTGTTCACTAAAATCCTCCACGCTGCAGTCTTTGTACTTGACCTCTCCTTGTTTTTACCCTATTAGGTAATTTTTGCAACATTTTCCCTCCTTTTTGAGGGGTTACTACTGCAGTGGAGACAATGAGAAAAGTTATTTTTCTTAATTTCACATTCCTACGTGGCACTAAAGTGTTGTCTGCTAGACGATTTTTTACGGAATAGATTGCACTGTATTTCCCACCACCGTACTATATCAATTCGAATTCGAATTGATGGAGTACGTTGTAACATATTATTTACTCCAGTACAATCACCACATGAGTATGCGGTACTTGCATCAAAGGATGCAACCATTAATGCTTCTCACGGGATATCATAATCTCAGACGAAATCAGTTCGGAAACCTACCGCACGGTGATTAAACTGCAATGAGTCAATATGTATGTTATCACTTTGGTCGCTTAATAACCTCATCCACCGTCAGTCCATACTTTGGTCAAGATTAGGTGCAACTGTACCCATCACCTGGTCAATAGTTATCCCGACGCAAGCTAAACTCTGCTTTAAATCAAGAAGTTTTCCATCCGTAGTCAATGCGAATACAGCTCTACGGTGAGATGGAACCCACCTGATGCTACCAGAAGTAGTATCTAGGAAACTTGTTTACTCTTTATTCTCAACTACTGTATTACGAATTTTAGACAATACAACTCTGTCTAGGATGCTAGCCACAATGAACGAAATGGAGAGGCCTTAAGGTAACGCGAAAAGTATTATTTACCGCATGCAGTGTGGAACACATAAATCAAGTAAAAACTAAATGTTGCATACCTTTGAAGAGATGTCGACTGCTTCTCCATCTGCAGCAAGACGAGTAAAAACCTCCCTTTGGTTCGCATTCTGTGCAGAATCACATGTGGATTTGATCATATCTTTAATAAATCATTACTTTTGATAGTAAAAACATCTTATTTATTTGTTTGTACATGAAAGAAACTTTCCTTATTACCAAAATATAATTGAACTGTGTGTGTGTCTGCAGTGGTCCCGTTATTTTAGAAAAATTGTTTCGAGCAATACTCACAAGTACAACACAGCTTTAGGAACCCAAGAAGTTTACTAAGATAGTCCGAATCTTGTACAAAAAAGGGCGAGAAACATAAAATTGCTAAGAAGAGTATGGTCAGGTTTGTATTTATACGGTAAAGTTTAGTTTTCGAATTGTCTTCTTGCCCTCTTCGACATATCGCTCTTGAAAAATGATCCTCGTACTCATCTTCATCAAATCGTCCCACCGCTTTATAAAGTCTTCTCCAGCTGTAAAAATTGCGCCAACTGTTTAAAAATGGCCAAATCACTGATCATGAGACCACATCAGATGTGAAGCAAATGGACCACATGTTTCCCGTTCAAGCAGGTTGCTTGGAGGAGGTACTACAAGCAAATGAAAGAGGAGCTGGGTTTAGTTGAGAGTAAGTAACGAAATTTCTTCTTCTTTTATTAATTTTTACGTCACTAACTGTGTTGTAGACACTGATGTGAAGATTTACGAGCCAATCCGTTTGGAAACAGCATACTGAGGTTTAAATTTTGATGTGGAAGAAGACGAAGGTGCTAGTTTAGAATCTTGTCCTCGAACCGCCAAGGGTTTTAGTGTTTTAAATTTCACAGATAATTCCAGACATGCGACAATGTTCTCTACTTGGAACGGTAGGCACAATGGTATGAAGAGATTGAAAATTAAAATTTTGGTGTACAGCGGAGGAGGGCCTAATGATTACCAACTTCGAGTAGGAAATGATGGGTAAACTGTGTAGTTTACTTAAGTTTGGTCAGTGGCCATGGCAGATACGCAGATATTGCATCGTGTTTGGGAGGCAAGTGATCGAGTCACTAATAGTGAAGATGTTCATTCTCGCAGCATTAGTTTCGATGTGTTTCTAAAATCAATGCGGAAGAGTTTGATTGAGAAAATAAATTCAAGTGTGAAAGGTTTTAAGATATGTGATTTTATCGAAGATAGGCGTTTCTTGGGTTGGCGTAATTTTCCAATGAGAATTCTGTATTTTGACCTTCGTGCGGTTGATTATCAATCTTAAAAGAATGGGTTAGGTAGTGAACATTTTTTTGGAGGATAGAGGACCTAAGAGAATGGAGCTGACCGCTGCAATTTCCGACAGCTGCTGTATTTACGATAGCAGTAACGCAATTGTAGCAACAGCAATGAAATAACACGAATAAACATGAAATAGTTTGTATCTTGTGTTCTCCTAACCTTGTCCAGGTGGCATTCTGTGATACTGTAATATTTGAATATAAATTACTCTGATTGGTTCCTCCGACCAAGCACTGTAGTTACCAAAAACCAGCTGCCCCTTTTAATAATCACAAATGAGATTTCATAACTAAAAGTGCGAAATTATGCTGATGTGTAGTAATATCGCTAATAAAAATGAGAAATACTCCTAAAACCGCCTCCGATGGATCTCAATGGATCTAAATTGAACTTAACTTGGTGATTTCTCGCCAATGGTAGCAATATAACCTTTATACAATGCTCTAAGCCATTAGTCTCCGTATTTGGTGCTAAAAAAACCTCCCGGGCCTCTTATTCTGACATTACCTAGACCTTTCTTATAGGTTATGTTTGAATTCAGCACCAGACTCTTAGATTTCAAACCTTTTCTCTTTGAGTGCTTCATTGTATAAACATGTCTTTAAATATCTATTTTACTCACTGTAAGATTTAACCATAATTTAAACCCTCAATTATCATTTGTGCGACTATCTACGCACAGAAATATGACCATTTGGGATCCAGTCGTGTCTGGGGCCATAGATGGTCTGGGATGGCAGTGGAGAACTACCCTGTTGCTATAAAGGAACAATAAATTGAAAATATTTGAAACCCTGTACGAGGTTTAGAACTCTTTTCTGATGAAAAATATTGATTTAGAGCCTCAGTTTTGGAGTATCAGTTGCAGGGAACGAAGAGTTTATTCAGACCGAGGGATTTTTTTAATGATATTTAAAGTGGTACTCGGCCTGCATTTTGGGCTCATAAAATCATATCAGGTACTCCAACATATTGCTTCTATTGCCTTTGGGATGTTCTATATCCAGGGTCTTGAAGTTTTCGAATCCATACTCAAACAAGAGGACATCGAAGGAGAACATTTACAGTACCATACATTCAATTGAACTATATCGAGTGGGGCTTTCCTCTAGCATTTTGACGCGCCAGGTCTAAGTACTAAACCACTGTGCTATCCTGGCTGTTATTTAGCATTTAAGCAAGAAAAAATATGGATACACTACATGCACAATATGATTGTGAAAGATCGATTGATTAGTTCACTTTAAAGGGAAAATTTAGAACAAAGTTGTATAGCTGAACACCAAAGAAAACACCAACATCAGTTGATACGGCTACTTGACATTATAAAGTTGCCAGCACTTACGGATATTGAAGATTACACAGAGAAAATTGATGGTCACTACAAACAGTGCTCTATGATAGAAAGGGCTTGGAACATCTAATGAGAAATATTCTCAAACTATTAAATAAACCATTCGTAGTTGTTAAACTTCATATTATTTCCCGTCCTCTTTTTTTATGGTTGCACTAGTTACAATTTTGGTAGTTTAAACATGAATTACGCGCTTCTAATTGCATGTACTATCCTCAAAACAAAAATAACCATTGAATGTACTGCATTAATTCTATATAGGTGCAAATAAATAGTTTTATCGTTTTATGAGCTCCTTTGAATAGTAAATGTAGCTGGTCCAACCTTACAGTGAGTAAATATCGAGAAATGCGAGCAAATTCTGTATAGCTGCTGTGACTGTACACTATACCACATGCTAAAGTATAGGTTTCTGGAGCATTTACATTCTATTCTAATGTGAAATGACAGTTTTATAGTAAATGAAATAGTAGTCTAGAAATCGCTCAATAGCAGCTCAAATTCCGTATATTTATTAAAAATATGTGAATGGTGCGAAAATATTGACGAAACTATTTCCATACAGTGCATACTATAACACGTAGCCTCATACACAAGAATGACAGGAAATACCGAAACCATGTCCAAATTTCGTAAGTACAATATTCATCTTAAAACCTGTTGCCTGCCGCACTGATGTGCGCGTAAAAAATCATTTTAACGAATGATTCTTGTCAGAAATCATGCAATAAAATGCACAGCACTATACACGCCTGACCCAGCTATCATTCAAGAACCTCTACCATCATGACATTCTCACTCACAAAGTCATCAAAAGAGCTGCATCCCTAGCTGACGCTGCTGTCACGCGGGAACATGAACATGACAAAGGAAATTCCCTCCCCACCAAAAAGGACGCTGATATAAGCAAAATGATAGTCCATTTCCGCTTTTTGATGCTTTTTACGAGCAATGATCTAATAAGGCAATCTCGAAATGATCAACTTCGACCCACGTCAATTTTAGACAATATGGAGGGCTTTTTAGTTGCACATCGAGGCGAACTTTTGCAATGGCCGCGGTAGAAAAAGTATCGAAACGCCGAAATATGTCCTCTTCATGACACTCAGCGTACTGAAACATGGGAGACAGTAGTATTTTATGGCCAAAATGTTTGATATCAAAACATCGTCATTCGAAAGGCTCGTCAATTTTATCCGAATGTTCTCTGACGCCGTTTACGATCACTACGGTAAATAACACGCCAGGAACGACACGATGAAAGTTCTTTTGGAATGTAAAAAACGTTTCTATCCCCACCTGATGGGTCTATATGCCAATGATGTTAAATTTCAACCGTCCTATCGTCCCTCTGAGTCGTTAGCCGATTTCCAGAAATACCTCGGCAAGAAGCATGGTCAGTATGGTTTTAAAGTGGAGGTTTTGGTTCTGCCAAACAGAATTTAGATTGGATGCAGTGCCCACGAACTGAGGTATGTCTCTTATTTCGCTATATTTCAGTGGATCCAATACTTCCACAAGCAGATGTTGCGAAAGACTCAAAAAAGCGGTCTTTTGAAGATGATGGGCCACTTGCTGTTATTTTTTCCGATCCAAGTGGCCGCTCTTGTTGACAAGGGCTATTAAGGGGCTCAATAATTTATTCGTTGTATTATTCCTATCAAAAAACAAAGAATAGTGTGCTCAGTCCCGCTCAAGTGGCGGAAGGCAGGCACATATTGAGTGACAGGGTTATTTTTGAGAATTTTTTCGACAGTATGTGCTCACTTTGGAATATTATAGGCACAAAGTTTAAGTAATCAGAAGCAAATTATGATTCTATTTTTCGGCTTTGTCTTGGGACGACTAATTTTCATGTGCTTCGCAATTCGTTGCATGCTGATGACGGAAGTGTGTCTCACAAAATCCAGAATCGATGGCACAACATCAGCTAGTCTCACCTTCAGAAGCATCGACGAGTGCAGGCAAAGTATCGATAAAGGCGGCGCCGTCGCATGGACATGCAGTTTCGTGCAACTGTGACAAATGAACGGGATGCTAGGCAGTCACCATGATTTTGAGTAAATGATATGTTTTTTGCATTTTCTGTGTCTATTTTCAAACATGTGATAATATCATATGTTGTATTGCAAAAGAAAATTAAATAAACACTTCGTAGCTTTTTCAGTGCTTGTATACAGTATTAATTATTTGAGATATAGAAGACTGATTGATCAGTAGGTCAATAATCGCGGTAGAGACCTATTGTATGATAGCAGTGGTACTTGACCAGATTATTGAGCCCAGTCTCCGTCTGAACAACTCTATCCCTTGAATTCCTTCCTTTGACCCGACATGAGGCATCAACCACTCCCTCACCCACCTTTGCGGCCCTAATCTCACCCTCTCCACCCACTGGATGGCACCCCCTCCGCCTCTCGCCCACTTTCCTCGCCTCCGTCTCCCCCTTCCACTAGACCTCCACCATACTGTCCTCCAATCCCCTTTCCCACTACTGAAATCTACTCTTGGCAATACCCACCTTCCAATTCAGCGAGAAAATTTATTCAACTAATCCAATTCACGGCCTCTGGTCTTGGTCTGCAGGGATGCAAAGCATTCTTGGAACAATTTCATGAGCCTCGTATTCTCTTCTTTCTCACGAATGGTGGTGACAGCAGGGATCCAAGTGGAACAGACGTAGAGGATTACATTAAAAGTGCAACATTATCATTGGCACAGTTGGCTTCTCGAACTCTATGGTGGTAGAGATACGTTGCACCGTCTCTGCATATTTTGAACAGACCGCCTCGGCTCTGTCACTGTTCACACCGGCTGCAGATTTCCAAGACCTGTTTGATAGTGTAGAAGACATTGTTAACTCTATTTTCGATGCTGTCTGCATGGCATTGCCTTCGTGCACTCGACCATATCGCCTTCACTGTCTACGATTCCTTCCTCCAATATGTCTCCTGCACCATCGATGACCCTGCCGATGTCCATTAGTCCGTTCGTGTCCCTATCATCAAATATGACTCCACTGATTTCTATGACTCCTTCTACACCGATGAGTTCCTCTGCATCCCCCCGGTTCCCCCGAATTCCCCTTCCTCATCCTCATGCCCCACACGAAAACCCGCTACAACTTCTCCCTCACCCTCCTCCTCTTCCTGCTTTGGGGTGGCTGGGAGGGGGATCCGAGATATGTCACCGTATTTATTGCAATAACACCGAGTTTATCGACTTGCATTTAACGACTTTGGAGAATATCACTACGCACATGCGAGAATGGTTGAGGGAGAGGAATGCCGATGTACCCAAAATGGGGACGTGTCGGATTGGCTCGAAGGAGGTGAGTAACGCGCTGAATGTGGCGGCGCGGGATCAGGTGCGGGGGAGGTTGAGAAGGCGCATGTGTATTCTGGGGGAGGCGACGGTGATGTTATTAATGGGGCGGTTGATGGCGGAGAAAAGGCTGGGGCAATAGCGATGGCGATTGAGAGTTTTTATGCACAGTGGAGGGAGGGTGGTGATGAAGTTTGAGAGAGTGTGGTAGGGGTTAAATAGGGGGTGAGGGTGATGAAGGTGGAGAGGATGAGGGAGTATAAGGAGTTTTTAGGGAGGCTTTGTTGGTTGAGATGTCGAACAGGTGTTTCTGGGGGTTTGGAGGATGCAGACGATGTTTGAATACGTGGGTGAAGTAAGTTTACCTGTACCAATCGGGTGGCAGTAGGTAGAGAGGAAATGCAAGCAGGTCGGGGGATTGTCTTTATCAAAGTCTACTGAGGCCGACAGTTACTTGCAATAGTCGTGCGATTACTTGCGAGGCACAGCATACGTATCATTATACGCGTACGGATCCCTATTGGAGATGTCCTATGTCTCAATCTCGTCAGCATCTCTGCGGCGAGTGTCGTCGGAGTAACAGTAACTACTTCCGGCGCCAGATGTACCGTCTTTCGGGGCAAGATAATGAACTCCACGACTGCTATTGTAACCACTCTCGCAATCTCCCTAGTATTAAATGCGATTAGGTTTCTGTAAATGGTATTCAGTTCTCTGTGGAGAGAAATTTGTTGATAAATTCCTTCCAGATCTCCAAACAGAAGCTTGGAGATGGTAGCTACAGTTTTCATAGCCCCGGATTGCCTCCCCCATCCAGCTGCGTAATCCTTCCCTCCGTTCCTTCGTTTCCTGATAGGATTACGATACGCGCACAAAGTGGCCGATTTGATCTTTATTACCTTTCATGATTTCCTTGATGATGTCTCAAACAGTAAGTTCCCGGTCCCTAAGCCCGCTCAGACCCTGGGAAACGAGAAAAAACCCGGAAACTGATTGTACTTATCAATTTTGGACATTCAATTGAGAGCTGTATCGGCCGCCTTCTTCTTCTTACCTTCTAATCTTCTTTCCTTCGACTTCAGCGCGCGTTTTCGGAAGCTTTCTATCCAGGCCCGGTTTTTCACATGCTCTAGATCAATATTGAGTTCGTGCTTCATTGACTCCTCCGTACCCATGTCAACGGCACTATATATTCATGCTCGCACGAGGAAGGACGAGCATTCCACATTATTTCAGTACATCCACCACGATATCCATAAAAAATATTTTATTACAAACTTCCTCTGACGAAACTGTAGCTCCCTCATGTAGTAGATTATCTCCTTAACTTTATGCTTCACCCCCACCGACATGGGGACAGCAGCGATCCATTAAATCAATGGCTTTTTTCTCAGCAACAATAACCCTTCCTCTCGTCACGCACTCCGAATACCAACAGAAAATGAACAACAACATATACTTACAAATCAAACGAAACCGTAGAACGTTGATAATATGCTTCACGGTCTCTGTTAAGTTACTAACCTCATCACCTGTCGAGGAAAAAATCCTATGGAAGAACGTCATAGGTAAGTGCATCTATACTGGTAGGCCCATGGGTTGTTTGATATCCACACACATGTATGCAGGTCATTCTGACCTTAACCCGTTACTAGATAATCCGTTTCCTTCAATTCTAAATTCGCCCTGGGCTATCCAATGTCTAAAAGTCTTTCTGCAGTACTGTTCCTATATGAGGAAGGGACGACACTCAAACTTATTCCAGGGGCGCAACAAGATAGAATCATTCAACAACGGAAGACGCTCCACACCCAACTCTCTGAAAAGCGTCTTGAGAAACTATTGCAAACTGGTCCGGTAGTACACGTCCCTACGATTATGACCGAAACCTAAGATGCAGATATGTTGTGATAATACTGTTCTCACTTCTCCTTCACGAGCAGCCGGCTTCAATACGAATATTCTACTCCCAAAGATCCGAAAATGAATTAAATTTGGACGCTTTCCCCATATGACCTCGTATGGAGTTGTATTGAATTTTTTGCTTCTAGTGATGAGACGATTCAGTATGTAACACGCGATTTTCACGGCTTCTGCCCGCAGTTTCTGGTCTGGATTATTCATACTGATTAAAATACTCCTGGCCATGTCCAAAAGAGTCTTATTCAACCGGTTTGCACTCCTATAGGACTCTCGAGAGTGCTCCATGGTTACTTTATGCAGTTTTCTACGCTTTCGCAGACAATTTTGGAACTTTTGTTAAAGTATTCTCCGCCACAGTCCGAATGAAAATACTTGAAAATGTTGCCGATCATATATGTCATTGATTTAACACTGCGTTTGAAAACCCCTCCATTTCTTTAATAATATCGATAACCGCCTCGGGCGCCTCTTCCTTTCGACAAATGAAACGAACCGTGTAGCATCCACTGCAGAAATCAAGTAGAGTGACAAATTACTGTGCTCCCCTATTGAACCATGATTCATCTGCCCGACTGGGTCCGAGTAGATTCGCTCCAGAGGTTTAGTCACAATCTTTTCCTTGGCGGCAGATGATTTTTCACCAATCTCACTGCCTTGCTGAGCGTGCATGCACTACGATCTCCGCGCAAGCTAAAGTACTTCTCACTTGTACCATCCACGCGATTGATTTATTTCCTCAGAACATCATCGCAACAATGCCCAAGCAGACTATTCCATTTTCGCTTGGACGATGCGATATTCATGTGTGCTTCCTAATCCATACGAACGCATAGTAGGGCTTGATAGAGACCTATGAGTAGACATATCCAGAAGTATTTGTCGACTGCTATCCGCACCTCATTTCTTACCACTTTCGAGATGGAAATCAGATTATGCATCATTACAGGTGCATATACCAAGTCCTTCAACGTCACTCGGTGTTTCTTACCATTAACCGTCGTCTCCACTATTACTGCACCGACACCACACGATTCAGTTATTTCATTGTTTCCAGCTTGCACAAGGCCAAAAAAGGTAGTTAATGTCTGAAATGGCTCTCTACCGGTTGGAACATGACTCACGCACGCTTAGTCTAAAATCCAAACATGAAAATTTTTCCCTGGCTCATCTTCTGTAGCGCAGCTTTCTTCTAAATCATATCTGTATCAGATTAATTCTCTCCATTGCGTTCAACCTTCTTGCAATGTCGCGCAATACTGTCCACCTTCCCAAATTTAAAACAATTACGTGCTTTCGGTCCATTCCTTTTCTCCTTTGATTCGTAGCTACCCGGCTTGCGATACCTACAGTCGCATGCAAAATTATCCCTTCTTCCACATGTGTAGAGTTTCACGCCTAAAGACCTCACTGTTGTTATCAAAACTTGCTCTGGCCCCGTCGTCCAAAGCATGGATCCGTGTTTCTCTCAGTATTAGCTTTGAGACTGCATGAAGTTATGAGTCATTTACACTCATGACTGACTCAGCGATTACGTCGAACTCCCTCGGAAAACCTCACAACATTCAATTCTTTTCTCAATGTTTGTTACTGTATTCTCGGTGCTTTCCAGCTCACCGAATAGCCAGATAATACGGCTTGAGTACTCCAGAACACCTTCTCACTTACCCAGCTTTATATTCTGTTGCTGGGTTAGCTTTGCGTCAATTTGTGCCTCAGATACAGACTGAACAGTCACCTTTAAGTCATTCCAACCCTCACTTGGGCATCTCATCGCGCGTACCATAGCCTTGCATGATCATTCGATCGAGGTAACAATGTAGGCGAATGCCAAGTCACTCGTTTGGTAGTCAGCTTCAGGATTTCCGTACCACCTCTTCCAGGGGCTTCACTCTTTCTTGAACATCATCCGACCCGCTGGCTACTTCTGCACTAAAACAAGCAGGCGCTAGAAACCTGGAACTCTTCTCCTCATCCACATCATATTTCCACAGCCCTTTCCCAGACAACACGATTTCCATATCATTTGACCATACATGGTAGTTGTTTGGCGTCTTTGGAGCTGTACAAAGCTTGATGAACTCCTCTTCCATTTCCAAACTCTTCGACAACAACCTTGATTCCAAAGTACTTGTACAATTATAATGGCAGATTGCACAAACGAGAGAGAAAGAAAAGCCTAGAGCAGTCAGTTCCAATAAGCTGCGCCCATAACCTCTCAGGAAAACCTTTGAATCTCAGCTCTTTAATTACTAACCTGCCTCTTCGCAGTTCGGGCAGTTCGATCTGATCGGGCGCGTGGCTTAAATAGACAATTTCGTGGTCGCAAATCAATAGAATTGTACAGTGCTATTGCCAATTCAGACTCAGCTGGCAAATACGATGCTTCAAATACAAATCTAAATTCTATCACACTGTAAATGTGATAACGGTCACCTTTTCCCGCCGATTTACAGTAGTGCGTTTGTGCGACAACTGCATCCTTGTAAAATGCGGTACACCCGGGTTTCTTGCATCAGACGATCTCTCTCGGGCAGTTTATGAGCGTAGGATGGTTATTCGAGTAAATATGACTATAAGGTAGACGGTAGCGAAAGTTTAAGGACCCGTTAGGTGTGCTGAAATCATTTCGAGGTCATACCGGTACGAATTCGGAGCCCAGAAGTTAGGGGGAAAGTGATGATGTCAAAACCTTTTGCACGGGCCGGAGAGTCTGCGGATGAGAAAAGGTGATTATCTACTTCCTCTTCCTTATATTGGCGAAAAATCCGAAGGCGAAAAATCCCGGTTGAGTCCTTTACAGCCTCAGAGGAATCCGAGGACGACAAAGGTGCCGATGAATATGCGCGATAGATAGGAAAGATATAGAATTTATTCCCTTCAGTGATCACGCAGGTATAAATTGAAACCCTGCCCGTCTGCCATGCAAAGCAAATTAGTCTCAAATAGTTCGAAGGACCACAGTGCATCTCTCTTAGACATAGAACGAATGGTCATATGTGTAACGAAGATAATAACTCATAACTTTTTGATGTAAATTTAGTTCCTGACTCCTCATTGCAGTAGCAATATGCGGTAAAGATGATGATACATCGGACTTCGGTGCGGCTGACAGCGTCACAGCAAACAGCAGCAAAGAAGCAATAAGAGGTGACCGAGACTTCAGATAAGGATTGCATGAGTGCAATTGAGGTATTGTGAATCGTTGAGACCTTTTTTTTGAGGCGCTAGATACTGCGGAGTGCGGGAAACGCCGATAATGGCAGACGATAACTATTCACAGTGAAGAAGTGTGCGCTTATGATAAACCCATTTCTTCAATAACGATTTTTTTCGCTCATATGAACGAAAATGTAATGTATAACCCAAGTATTTTTCTATTGTTGACGTTAATGTTGATGTTGAAATTAACGTCAACATCAAATAAACATCGATCTATCTACATCAATCTTAGCCCTCAAACTACCAGAAAGGTCTTTTTTTAAAAGAATTGTACTCAATTTATCTCAAAAAGAGAGTCACTGGTACTGATCATTAGAGCCGTGAGACGTGCCACAGCATGAAATACAGTCCCATGAAGTTCCAAGGTGTGACGAAAAACAGCCCGCACAGAATTAAAATTCCTGATTCTCTCATTAACAGACTCATTCTGGGCCCGTATAATGGAATTCAATCGCCGCTTAGATTAATCTACATTTCCTGGGGTAATACAGCGATAATGAATTACCCACTATCTGCAATAACGCGTTCCCCGTCCAATGGAAAATGTATGCTTTTCTTCTTGAAAATAGCTACATCAGGGAACGCACCTCACAGAAAAGGCCCGTAACACCATACGATTTAACCAGATGAGACTGAGAGCCAAATTTCATAACGCGCTCCTGGACCGTGAAACTTGTGTGAAACTAATTTCGGACCGAACAGTGTTGGCTCATTGACGGGATAGTCAGTCCCATCGACCGAACAGAAAACATCATCAAAAACATTATTGCTTTTCAAGCGAGCCTCCCACGAAATCTGAAATACAGTGGTCATTTTTCAGTAAAAAATACATCAAATAAATTGAAGAACTGTAAACCATAACAACTTTCAACTTGCAGCTCAGATATGCGGTTAACGAAATACCAGCACCATTTCTGGTAATTCTTGTCATCACAGTGCCATAAAAAGGCATTCAAAGATTCAATAGTGTAATTTTAAAGTAAATTTAATGACCATAGCAAGTGCACTGGTAACCCACTGGGGCGACACCTTCCAATAAGTTCCAAACTGTGCTATCCACTGCGTCTGTGACAACAAAAACCGCTCAAACCCTGCGTTTCGTCATAGTACTCGCATTATCATAAATAGCAAAAAGAATTCCAGCCCATAGCAAGAACACTTCGGCAGAAGTCGCCAAATGGTCACTTAGTCTTGACGAACAGGTTGAGGCGAAGGGAGGAGTGAACTTACTTTAGTATGTCTTTGCCTCGACGTAATGCAGCCAATCCATTATATGATTTCAATGTTGAAGCATCAATATGCATTAAAAAATTAATTGCCATACTGTTATAATAACAGCTAGTTTTATAATTCTGGCTTAGTAAAAACTTAAACCATTGTGGCACTACGTGTCTGGGACTGATCTATCAAGATCTTACATGGCTTGTGATGTCAATTTTAATTGTAGTGTCAAAAGTTCGAGCTGCTTGGGAGCAGTTCCAACTGTTGTCGGACAGCAAAATTGGTTCACCGAAATTGGCGAAGTGATTATATTGTTGGCTACCTTTCAGGCGAATAATTACAGAAAATGAAGTTATTATCAGTATTTCGGCATCAAAACCGGGATCATTTGTTTTAATTAAAACAGCTGCTTTTTATGTTACAATTCGCGACATTTCGCTGAAAATTCGAACTTTTGGAGGTTTAATTCGTCGAATTTTTACACTTGTCCTTACTTATAGGACTTCTTTTGGAGATTGTTCGCATTAGACTGCTGGACAGCAATTCGCCTGAAAAGCGTCTTCAAGATGAACATGGAGCAGAAATTCGCTTGGTGATGAAAGGCCAAAGAGAATCGTTCAGTGATGCATCTTAATATCTATCTTTGCTTCGGACCAAGACAAAGAAGCACACATACATGAATGAGAATACAATACTAAACCAAATTGAATTAAAATAATATTTTTGGCTCTTTACTTAATAATATTTTAACAAAAACTCTTCCGCAGGCTTAAAATGTGTCCTCCTAAGTAGCAGAATAATTCCATCATTATCATGAATCTAAGCATGCCATCACCACAAGGTATAAACATGATAAATTACATTATTGTATATATACACTTTAGAACTGTTGGCGTTGATGGTTCTACAGTTATCAATTTGACCGTTGATGGCACTCTATGTTGAACTGATACTGAATTACGTACTTCGTCCAACACATACAAATACCAAAAATGGCATGCTGAGTGATACTGTTGCTCCGTGGCACCAATCCATCACTCAGCATGCCAGAGAAGCTAACAGAGAACTCGAGGGTCGTAGTGTTGCTTAGGCGTAAACTAACTCCTGGAGATATACCTAGGGATGCAAATCCCAACCAGATTTGGGTATCTGAGCCTGTGCTCCTCGAGCATAAACTCGACAACTTTCGGACAAAACTGAACAAAATCAAATCTGAGTACTTCGGTGGTGATGGTAAGATCTAAGTTTCATTTTACTTTTGTTGTGTAATCTATGGTTTTGCTGATATTTTAACACTATAATCCTCTTTACACATACGCGCTGCTCTGCGGACCTAGTCCAGAAAAGAAGGGGAGGTTATATGTTGCAGTTGATGAATCTTCAGAGTCATTAGATGATTTTGTAACAAAACAGGAAACCACCTCTCCTCAGGTATTTCAGCCTTCACACCTAATATCTACGTGGAATGAACCAGGCACAACGAAAAAATGTGTAACTGCGTCAATCCTACTCCCTAGTTGTGTTGGAGTTGGTTAATTTTCGTGAGAGTTTTAAAAGGGGGAGAGAGTTAGAGTTGACTGTTCGTTGGCCAGAGGCCCTTTCTTATATCAGTTATGCATGGAAAGTAGCTCCCGACTTATGACGGAGAGGGAATAGAAGTGTATCAACCTCGACACATTGGGTTTGAGCGTGCGTTAAAGGCTTTTAGGGAAATTTCATCTGATGGCGTTGAGTCGTATAGTAGAATTGTTTTACCATTTCCTGTGCAAACCCATATATATAGGAAAGTACATTTAGGCTGGCGCGATAGTAACGCCCGTATGGTCTAAATTGACCTTAAGGTTGTGCAGGATAACTACTCGTTCCTGCGTGATGAGAACTCCTTCGAGATCTGCTAGGTTACAGTAAAGAATTGTTTCGTTTAAGCTGTGAGATGTATGTCTTCGACATAAGACTGTTGTGTTCCACAATGATTTGGAGTTTGCACATTATTGACAGTACGTAGAAACGAATTCTTTTTAAAACTAACTTAGGATTTATTTAAAAGCCAATATTTACCACACCCCCCGTAGTGATGTGGCCCGCCGAGAAAAAAGCCTGGTCTGGCTGAAGTGATCACTTATTGGAGGAACTACTGACGCTGGTAGTAATTACCCTAGTATCCGCGGGATGTGGGACAGTATGTCCTTGAGAGTAACCGCCTTCAGTTAACTGTAAGTACACCAATCGGGTAGATGTTGGACCACAGAGGGTCGGTAACATTACTGGCCGCTGAGGCCAACGGATGGGTGCGGAGAGGCACTACAAGGACATCGATTGTGATCTTCATGAATGACTGTCTCGCCATTTTGATTCGCGACTGTCCCGATAACAAAGCGTTTGCCGTTGAAGTGATTGGTTGACAGCATTATGGCATGACAGATAATTTGTTCAATCCGTTAGTCGCTCGGGACTCCATATATGTATTTACTTGCAATATACTACTAAAGATGTAATTATAAAAAACAGCAGCCAATAGTCTGTAAAAGACTGACGGTCCATGAAAAAGAGTAGATTCTGTCCTTTATGTAACTAAAAAATTTGAGAAAACAGATATAACAGTAGAAGATATGTTTCGTCCCTATTATCATTAATAAATTGATTGCTAGCTAAAATGGAAGCCAAAAGGATTAATTCACCATAAACACTCTTGAATATGCGCCTAATAAATATAGAAATGTCGCCGATTTCTGAGTTCTGCAAACTGCTACAGCCCCCGCCTTAAAAGAATACTCTGGAAAGGCGTCTAAGTCAGATAAAGAACAGCAAGAAATATTTACTACGGAATGGTATCGTAGCGACGTAAATGCAATATTCCAGCTTTTAAACGGATAATAAATTTAGAACTATGGAAACGTAAAAAGTTTTTAGTAGAATTTAAGAATCGTAAAACTAATAATACTCTGATACACTATGAAAAATACCGACTACAACTAGTACTACACGGCAGAGAACGACGACTCATCAACAAAATGCCTCGCGGAAAGTCATCACGGATCAGGAAAAAGGGGAAATTATGAGGATGAGGTGTGCCGGGAGGGCATTGATTCTATTGCATCGAAAATCAATCGCTCTAAAAAGATGGTGTGGACATTATCCAAGCCCCGGAGAAGTATGGCAAAGGGAAACGAAGCGGACGCCCACCGGAAATATCTCCCGCCAAAAGGAAGGCATCTACTAAGAGAGGCACATAAGGGCGAGAAATCGGTGGGACAACTCTGCGCCGCCTTAAATTTTCCAATAGGCAAGAAGAGAGTGCAGCAGATATTACGTGTAACAAGAACTCTTTCATACAAAAAGATTACACAGGTTCCCCGTCTTACCGCAGCCCACAAAAAAGCAAGAATTGACTAGGATACAGAGATGGTTGGCAAAGGACTGAATGTTTGGAAGAAAGTGATTTTTTTCAGATGAAAAGGTTTAATTTGGATGAGCGAGACGGTTTTAAGCATTACTGGCATGATATCCGTAAGGAAGAGAGCTATTGGCTAAGCGCCAAAATAGTAGCGGCTCAGTTATGATTTGGGCTTGCTTCTGTTACTTTGACAAGTGTCCACTTGTTTTTTTGAATGGAAGACAAGTGTTTAAAAGTTACTGTACGACATTCGAGAATAATTAATTAGATTTTGCGGCCATTAACCATGTATTCGATTGGGTGTTTCAGCAGGAAAATGCCCCTATCCATTTGTCTCACCATACGAAGGCATGGTTTTCTGAGAAGGACGTTACTGCAATGGATTGGCCTGCACGGTGCACAGGCCCAAACCCAATCGAAAACTTATGCGGTGTCCTGGCGCGAGCTGTTTACAGTAACGGAACGCAGTTTGACTCATTTTCTGCTTTAAACGTGGCAATTGATCAGAATGGGCCAAGATCGAGAAAACTGTGCTTCAGAAGATAAATAAGTCGATGCACAAAATGTGCATCGAAGTTCTGAAGGCTAATGGAAGCATAATAAACGACTAAGCTGTGTTCTAAATTGCTTTTAGTTACTTTTTGTGTATTTTTGTTTATAGTTTCTATATTTATTACCCACTACGCAAGTAATTTTTTTTCTACCTTGCAAATAGGAGAATAGATAATAGTTCTCTGACCTCTATAGTACTATTTCAATCTCTGTAGGAAATTAAGGGTTGTTTGCGTGCTACTCTCCTTCCGTATTGTACAATTATGCCTTAGATTCTAAGGTTTCTATATTCTATGTACAATGTGTGTGGCGATGTCACCCAAATAAATTATTTGGATACTCTACTTTGTGACTGTACTAGAGTCGAATAAAACACGTTTTCTCTTTCCCGAGGGCTGTTGTGAAATATAGAAGCTGAGTCAATTTCTATTCGGATGTAATTAATTGATGCTTTCTTTTGTCTGAGGTGGTCCGCCAGATAGCGGTACGGGATGTCAATTAGTGTTCAACGTTCCTTTTAGGAGCTTCTGTGAGCCACCTGTACACCTGCTGTGTTATCGATGGATAGCTTAGATGGGAATTCAGTTGCTATGGGCAGTCGTCTAGCACTTATCGCAGTCATTGGGTATATTGGACTGCCTCTAAGGCAAGTATTCGGACTTACATCTGGATTTCGCTACAATGTGCTGCTTGAAACTGCGCCAGCCGATCGGCACACCTTATGTCGTTTGCCCTATGCCGGTCCTTGATTTTCGGTCTTAGTAATTGGCAAATTCTGCGTCGATGAACGTGATAGTGGGGTGAATACGATCTGATGGGAGTATTCCGGCGGTAAAATGTGCCGTAATCTGTGGAGGCATTGAGGTACTAGAGGAGCTAATGTATTAATTTGTAGTGTTCGTTTGTTGATGCATCATATTTTCGGAATCTCTGTTGACGCCAAATTGAATATCAGGTCTGGTGCTGTCTGTGATGTACCTCGAATTGCCTAATATCACCTGATACTTTTTCCTGTGATTGGCGTTCAAAGGTGGCGCTTTGAGGTCTTCTGTCCATTTTACACTCTCTGAAACTAGGGTGTGGTATGGTTGGCTGTTTTCCATGTACATTTGATGCAGTAGAGCTTTCACAACATGGGGGGGGTTATGTTCATAAGTCCTTCTTGCGTCCTATTTACGTTACAGTTTAGTTAGTGTGTGAGGTAGCCGAGCTCTGAGATTTTATATTCCTTTTTCAGTGTTGAAGAGCTCTTCGATGTTTAGTTGGATCAAGGAAGTGGGTAGAAACTCGTTCATACTGACTGCACTGAGCATGAGGTGACTGTGGTCGTGTATGGTGAAGATGGAGTCTATTAGGCCTGGCTTGTATTCATATTCTTGTATTTCCAGTTCAACAGGAGTAATCAGATTGTGGACGTAGCTGGGTTGTGCTGTAGGAATTCGATCATGAAGCCCACTGTAATCATCAGGCCTTCTTTTCCTGGATAGTTCGCCGTCAGCATCAGATACTCTCATGGGTTGGTAGGTACTCTGCGATATCCATCTCTTCCGTGAGCTCAGTTTGCTCCTTCATTGCTTTTGGGGTGTGGTAGTCCCTGTTTTTGCCGCCTCTGTAAACTTGGTGATGGTCGTGATAGTTTGGAATGGAGTGGGGCATTGGTTTGGAAGATGGGGAAATGAGGGGTGATTTAATATTTGAATGATATGGTCGGTTAGAACAACAATGTCAAAGATGTCCAACGAGATGGAATCCATCAGTGCTCTGACGACTATGCCCTCTTTTTTGATGAACATGTTAAGCGTTACGGGATCCGGTGAGGGTGTCGGACATGCCAGGGATGATCAGGTGTGTCGATGGACGCTGCAATACCAAAGATTGATATTAGTCAGGCTGCATAGTTGTTCTTTATGAGTGTAGCGATCTTAGGTGTGGATATGGTGCCCATGGTGGTTGTTGTCGTTGGTTGGATAGTGCTGTGGCTATGTGTCGGATGCAGTAAGGGTTTCGAGTCTCAAGAGCTCTTGCGCCAGTGCAATAAACGGTGCCTGGTGTGCTGGGCGAGCCGGTTTAACGTTTTGGGCTGACTGGTTGGCTGCCTGTTTGCTATATTCCGTGGCGCGGTGGGAGGGGGGGCGGAATCGATGCGGGTGTACGTGTCTCAAGTCGTGGGGAGTGGGTGCGGCGATGTCGGGGTGGGACGAACATTTTATTTACTCCGATGAAGAGCCACCTAGGGCTATGTTGTCGGGGAAAACTAAGATGATGACCGTGGAGTTTTCGGTGCGGAGTTCGAGTGTGATTCGTGAGATCGATCGAGTCTATGCGCAGGCCCAAAAAAACCCAGTAGGAAAAAAAACAGACCTTGAACTCGAATCCGATCCTCCTCGTCTAGTGCTTTTCTTCGCGAAATTCTTAGTGTGAGGTAGTCCTTGCCCGAGAGTCATTGCTTGAGCTTGTGTTTGACCTTGGCCGTTCTTACTTCGCTTGAGTTAGTGCTTCTGGGTTCGTGGATGAGTTTTACGCCTTCCCAGCGCAGTAGTGGTTTTTCGTTGTTGCCCATAACCTGTCGGATCGTGGGCTGATAAGTCTCGTCAATTCATTTAAACTTGAGTACAACGGCGACTGTTTATCCGCAGTTCGCACCAAGGCGACCCAGGTTGCCGGAGGCGCTGCTGAACTGGCGGCCGCGACAAGGTTACAACCCTGGAACGCAACATCGCCCGACGACTCCCCGCTCCATCGACTGGCCCATCTTCTGCGCCTTACACGCCGAACTTCACGTTTCGACCTCTGGCGTTTGATTCCCTAGGTGCCCCTTCCCTGGAACTATTGCATTTATCGAGGAGTTAGTTCCGCGATTCGGGTCCAAGTGTCACTCGACAGTTGGCATTGTCCGCCGCCGTATCTACCAGCGACTGAGTTGCACCCTGTGGTCCTCCATCGCTGAAGCTATCCTGCCTCGAGCACCGATGCGTACGGACGACGAAGTACATCCGGTTAGATCTTAACCGTATAGTTAGGACGTGCGCAGTCCACAGTAGATACTGAACGCATTAAACTTCCTCATGCTGTTCTCAGCTATAGGACAGTCTGTCTTGGCTCCTTGGATAGGACCAAACAGGCAGCATCTGAGGCGCTGGTTTGGAATCCTAAACGCATCGGTCGTACCTTGCCCAGCACAACCCCCTGAGAGAGCAGCCGCCCGCAATAGCCTGAGACCTGCTGGCGCTATTGATTTGCGATTGTGATCTTATCCAGCAGACTCTTTATCGGTTTAGATCCACCTAATGTCAAGACTGGACATTTGAACGCAGATAAGAAATTCCGTCATAGTCAGGTTCCAACGAAGGGCTGTGGACATTGGATTGCTCTCCCTGATGCAGAACTTCCAAAACTTAAGCCAATCATATTCTATCTAAAAGGCCAAACCGGTTTGCAACCTTTTTCCTCGGTTCAAAGTTTCTGTTAAATTCATTTGCCCATCAAGTATGCGTCCTTCCAGCGCAGGTTGCACCGGCCATGCAGCTGCGATTTTAACGAATACAGAATAGAAGGTCTAGGAGAGAGTAAATGACCAACGTTTCTTTCAGGGTGCCGGATTCCTCGTTGCTTCGCATTATGACCCAGAAGACGTAAGCTGAAGAAAACAATTGTCAGACATTCGCTGGCCTTGCCAACCATTCACAGCATGAGCAGACATTTTACGCTGCCCAACATACCAAAGATGCAGAGGGCGACCCTCTCAAGTTGCACCTCGGTTCTCTATTCCTCATCATTTTCTCAGCGACTTCTTGCTGTAATCACCGATCAAGTCCGCTTTCAGAGGCAGCCGTCCTCTATAGTGCACCAAAATCTGTATTTCAACTTCCGGACTGAGCTCACATGATTTAGTGTAACGCCATAGACTTTTCTTTAGAATCTTTTCTGTTCGCCAACAAGAACCGCTGCCAATAGCAGCGTTACAAATCTTAACCATTCTCCTTTAAAGCGATTCAAGGTGCAGTCAATCTCGGCTTTACTTCTGCTCTGAACATACCACGAAGTCTCTGTCACTACAGTCTACAAGCCAGTCTCAGTAACGGGAAAAAATGAAATGGATCAATGAGCCTGCGCATACAGCATTGTTGTCACCACATGCACTGCAACCTCTGCTGGAATAACCAAGGCATATCAGCGCAACACGGCTGTATACGTTGTGTAACACACTTTGCTCTATCTGCCTTCCCTTATAACTGCGGGCATTCAACCTATTGGTAAGGACCGCTGTAGAACTGCACTGTATAGGCACATAATTGCCACCTTGTTTTATTGCCTTGATGGCGTGATAAGCATCACCTATTTTAGACTCAGAGGCTCTGTTTGTTGCATGTGGTGTTCGGCCATCCTGACAAATTTGCATTACTGTGTGCTTGTAATGAATGCTACGATCACAGATTGGTGTCGACAGCCGGTGGAAGTGAGGCAGGAACTCAATCTTCGGTTTGAAACGTGAGGGACTGCGTGACGGTGCCATGATGAGGCGAATGCAACGGTTTCCAAGTTGTATCGCTGAAGCAGGTGCAAAGTGTAAACGTCCAGTTGTGACATTCCAGAGAACGACTGGCCAGGTGGGCCTTTCCATATTGTATTGAGAATTCTTTCAGGAACCCGAAATAATTGTCAAGTCCCCATAGCTTTTACTCACGGCGGTAAAGTTACTTCGGAGCGACTGCTTCGCTAATCAAGTTCTGTCTTGCATTTAGTTCATAACCAGAATAATAGACCTAGTATTGTACTGGTGTACATCAATGGCTACCTGCGATACCAGAAAGAGAAATTCCTCTTGCAATAGTCAGCAGTCAAAGAGAACAGCAGAACTGTGAAAAATCCAGCTCTTCAGGTGTCGGTGTTCATCTACCCATGCACGGTTTCAAGCCTCTGAATAGTATTCTGCTCAAAACGGCATCACTTTGTTCCACGAGAATGCGGTTTTGACCAAGAATAACGAAAGCGTCCGCGTACAAAAGCCTCATTGAATGGTTTTGCGCTGAAAACTCGTAAGCATGTTCTGTTAGGCCTTTAGAAAGATGTATTCTTTGCCTGACTGCTAGCTACTTGAACTGCCCTTTGAGTGACACAGCTCTTTCTCCTTTCTCCTCTTATTTCCAATTGGATCTGACAATACGCTACTCAATTAAGCTCAGCATGGGTGCAACCATACCAGGTGGGCTGAAAACAAGTTGCTCCCCAACAGTACATAGATACGATATCTACGCTCCGGTACAAATTTACTGGGTACCAACCCGCATATCTACCACAGTAAATTAACCCCCATTTACACAGTACTGGACCATCGACCTTAACTCGTTTTGAAGGCACAATATCAGAAATATCTGTATCCGTCCTCCCATCAGATAGGCATTCACGAAACGCAGAGCTGCTCCTCTGCCGTTCAATGTCAACATTTATTTGCTCCACGGGAGACATACTATATTATACCGCAATGGGGAGCGTTACTAATTCGCAGGGGAGATGTACTACATTATACAGCAGTGGTGAGCCTCACCATAACGGACAACAGGCTAAACACTTTTTCGGGTACTTGCACAAGCAGACTCGCGAGAAAAGTGGGTTATTACGATTGAAAGCCTCGAGTCGGGGATATCCTTATTGCTTTACTTGTTTCAAAATTGACGTGGCACACGCTACTTTGAAGCTCTCTCTCCACGACAAACATCTTGCTAGGGGCACGCTGAACTCCTACAGCAAATCCCACATCGTGCCGTTATATTGGGTATACTGTATTACCCTTAACAACAATCTTCCACGTACCTGCGTGTGATTCCAATTGCAACAGTGGTGCTGTCGTAGTCTGAGCACTGGAGATTGAGGTAACCACATTCGGTTTAGGCGTTTCTAAATTTGTCGATTGCCGTCTTGTCCACTCCCTCGACTGGTCTCGCCTAGCTAAAAGAGCCAGGTGCTGCACAAAGTTGTCGCATCTAAACAGGGAGAGAAACTTTACTTGAATGAGTATGAGAACAGTGCGAGAATTTTATTGCATTAAGTATCACCTCACGTTTGTAATGACGACGTTCTTATAGAACAGTCTCTCACGAAAGCCACGGCGACTAGAACAATCATACTGCCCTGTGCAGTACACAGCAGTAGCAGAACAGAGGTTGCCAGGGTATACAGATCACAAATACGATTATAATTCTACCTAGAACTACACATGTACAGCAGCATGTGAACATAACATTTTGTAACATGGAGGTATTATTCGTGTGCTGTTCACTTTCCTGATTTTTGTCCTTGGCGTAACTTCAAAGTCTAAGGCTGACAAACCGCTCGGCTGGAAATGGGGTGTCAATTCAGTTGGTCCCAACTGTATGTATGGGGAAGTTCTGTAGTACGTACTATGTAGACTGCATGTTGACTGATATTTCATTGATGGAGGATGTGATCATTTTGAAAGCATGTTGCAAGCTTCCCTCCGTCCTGGTTTTGCCTCATTTGTACAAGATTGCTTTGGATTGGTAAACTGCGCTTTATCAAAGGACAGGATTGATGGTCTCGCGACTTATGAGTGCTCAAAACCCGCCGCTGAGAGGTAGTACCGAGAATTTAATCGAATACTCCCGTTGAACATGGTATTGTTGTCGTGCCGCCCAATATGTCAAATGATGTCTTACAGGCACATATCCCGACACCATGAGTTTAGAGTAGTCAGACTGGGGAGCCTCTGTTCAGCACAGTTCGTTTGTGTCGCCCGAGATATCTTCCCTGTCCGAAACAAGACCAATCTCCCGATAGGTATGGATTCGACTGCTGCAACTGTGGCACAGGTAGAACAGTAATGGCCAATCCACGCGATTGTATCTAAAGATATTGCATCAATTTAGGAGTAAAGTACTGTACAGTACATGACTGAAAAAAACCCGCAAAAGCCCAAAACTTTGAAGCTGACTTGTCAAATCGATTTCTGCCAACACGACAACCAGAGCGCATCAGGCATTGTGATGCACGTCTCCTATGGAATCTGGAAACAGCTCCGATGTCCCGGAGGCCATCACATTCAACTCTTTCTTCTTCAAAAACCTTTCGTAAGCATGCACATCTCGCACAACGAAAGCCCGTTCCACATCACCATGATGTCGTTCCTCCATAGACGCGGTCGAAGTGTTCTCAGGTACATCGAAGAGGATCCCGGGCCTGACGGCAATCAAATGGTCTCCATAATCTGGCTTCTCATCAGTTGCAGTAGAGCCCAATGTGGTATCGAATAGGTAAACCGCATCTACCATGTCCACGTACTCTTCAAAATTTCCGGAGAACAGAGCGTGAGAGTGCAGCTGATCTGAGATGGGCACTGCACGTCCATCTGTAATTTTCCTTACAATTCCCTCATCACAGCGATTTCTGCGTCCGCAGTTACCCCGACGAGTTCAACGTGGTAGGGCTCAACAGGTATCACTCGCTTCCCTGCCCGCTCCCAGTAAATCTCTGTCACTTCACCTTCCTCACCCTTCTGATATCCCGGGCCACGCTTGTACAAATATTCGGTGTCTCTCAACATGCGTACCGTTTGTCTAGCGTACTCACTCCAACTCAGCGTTCCATCAAACACAATGTCCCTCCGACTATTCACGGCCTTGACGAAAAGCTCCTCCGCTGCCACCATTGAATCGTGATGCACAATTCTGGATGCCAGCGGGGTCACGCTATTCAAAACCTGGAACAGCGGATCATTCATCTTGAATTCATCGGCCTCCACCACGACTACACCGTCTCCATACTGCCTCCAAAATCCGGTGGCCGCAATCAAATTGACAGCTGTGGTCTTCCCCGCACCCATCCCTCCGCCTAACATCACGCACAGAGGCGGTACTTCACCGTTTTCAACCTTGCGAGTAACTGGGGGATGAGTTGGCAGCTAGAGCCCGATGCACAGTAGATGGCATCTTGAATCTTCGACGATAACACCTGATTGCGTTCATTGGCCAATACATCCCACTCATCGATGCCCTGCTTCCTGAGCATATTGGCCCACCTCATAGTTCTGAGACGACGCGGAGATGCGTCGGTGCTGTCCATAAACAAGTCATCTGATTCAACGTCCGACACATCCTCCGCAGACTGCAACAGAGTATCGCCCTTTGCAAACGCGGTAATGGCATCCTCAGTCATTCGCTTGCCACTCGGAAAGGTGGTAGCCAAATCAGTTCCATGAAACTTGAGAATAGCGGGATAGGAGGCCAACTCATAGGTGGCCTTGATCTGCGGTGACAAGGGACCGTTGACAGTGACAAAGCGAACATTGGAGACATTTGCCTTTGCAACAGCCTCGAAATTGGGCTTCATTTCTTTGCACACCGAGCAGTAATCCGCAAAGACAAAGACACAAACCGGCTCGCCACGGTCCAACAAGGCATGCAAGAGAATGGAGTCTACTTCCGGTGCTTGATGCTGCTGCAACTTGGACAAAATTTGCTGGAGTTTTGTGTTGCGCTTCTGCAAATCAAGCAAGACGGGATCGTTTGCGACGACGAAAGCGGTGATGTTTTCCCAACCATTTGCGAAATAGAGATGAGAAGCCTTGCGTGCGGCGGAGGTGAAGAGGCGGCGGGATTCGGGAAGGGATTTGCCGGAGACGTCTGCGATGGAACGGGTGATTGAGGCGAGGGTGTCGGAGACGAAGGATTTGGAGAGGCGGGAGGAAAAGCGGAAGAGGTAGACTGCGGCGGCTTGCGCTGTTTGTGCGGGCGGAGGCGTGTGGCTATGGAGGGGTTTTCGGCGAGGAAATAGTTTGTGAAAAAGGTGGAGAAGGGGTCGACGGTGGGGTGTGAGGAATGCATGGGGTGGGAGGGGGGACGGTGGGAGTGGTGGCGGTAGTGGGAGCGGGGTCTGGGGAGTGGAGAGTGGTTGGGGTGCAATGGGGAGGTGGGTTGGTCTGTGGAGGACAACGGGAGATTCGATTTAAGTTAATATGGTGGTAGGAGGAGTGAGGATGGAAGTGGTGTGGGTGCAGACGTGGTTGGTGGCGATAATAGCGATGACGATGACGATGATGAAAATGATATGAATATAAATATGCGGAAGAGGTGGGGCGTGTCGGGGAAGTAGGAAAAGAAAGAGGACGTTGGAGATAGTTTGCGTAGAAACATATGGTAGTGCGAATCATGGCAAAACGAAAGGGGTGGGTTATGGAGGGGTGGGGGATAAAGGGGGGTGGGTTAGGTTAGATTGTGCAGGAAAATGAGATTTGTGTTTGTGGAAGTTTGGAAAATAGGTGGCATGTGGATTGAGGTGCGGCTGATGTATGTACTACTACTGTACTGTACTGTACTGTACTGTACGTACAGTAGGCTTTGAGGGAGGGGGGCAGGGGGGCGGCCATACTTTGTCAATGGCTAGGCAAGCGCCTTTATCCCGTTTGTTACATACAGTTGCAACTCCTCGATACATGTACTGTACACTACTGTACAGCAAAGTACAGTACAGTACAGTACACTACTGTACTGTTCATACTGAGCATGCATTGTTGCTATTTCGATGCCCTTGGCCATAATATCCGCTGTACTTTGCCTTGGGCCATCTATTTGCAACACGTCATCCTGCATTCCTTTTCGCCATTCTTGTCTATTGTACAATACAATGCTCTACTGTACACTACTGTACACCAATAGCATCATTCCTTATTGAATAGGAATCAATTGAGCAATTTCTCTCATATCAATCCAAGAGGACCCTTTTCATTGTGGCACTCTTTTAAAAGATAAAGGCTGCGAGCCCCGTTGTCCCCCCTCCACACGTTTTGCCTTGCTAAAGTATTCTCAACAGCGCTCCTAGCCACCCCTCTTCCCCAACTCGATAATTCTACTTGTAATTCTACTTGAAATATCTCGGCATTACAGAAAGTTTATGGTAACAAGCCCCATCATGTCATCAAGTCAAACATACTGTACTACATCAGCAACTTGACTATAAGCCGTTTCACCACCCTTCACTACTGTACTATACTGTACTGCACAGTACTGTACACAGCACAGGTGTTAGCTTCTACTACCGTACAGTTTGTTTACTGTACCACAATTCTGTTAACTCTATGAAGCCATCTCACGCCTGGCCCCATCCATTCAGAACAAAGTTAATGATTCCGTCTCTTCCCTCCTCTCTCTTTCACCTCCAACACTACCACAGTCCCATCAGCAATATTGTAATCCGCCAGCGATAGTCCGTCTTCAGAAATCCCACTCCCTCTATCATAAGCTTTTGCTTTTTCGCCGGCAACTTTGTAAATTTCGCCACCGCCGCCTTCAACTTCCCCACAGTGCTCTTCAACTTGGCACTCATCTCAATTTCTTGCCCCTCCAGCTTCCACTCCTTCCCGCATGCACTGGCACTCGAATTCTCACCACACTCGTCGCCCCATTCTTCTTGATCCACTCACTTCCCGTCATCATCCCATTTACAGCCGCCTTTTCTACCCCTTCCTCCTCCTCGTCCACCTTGTTGTCTTCCTCCTCCGCCTTTGCCTTGCCCTCGACAACGCATCCACAGCAGCTTCAACTCGTGCCCGTTTCGCCGGTTGTGACAGCCCCTCCTCCACACGATCCCTCGGCAACTCCGGTCCCAACGCCACCGCCTTGCCCAATTTCCGTTCCACCTCTCTATCATCCGCCGCCTTTACCCTCCCCTCCAGTGCCCCTTGCAAGTCCCCGCGATGTACACCGACCCTTCCGCCCTCGCTTGCTCCCACCGCGCCAAATTCCTCGCCATTTCCTCCCTCCGGCCAAATTCTGCAAACGGTTCTTCTCCGCCGCTCTCGCCCTCTCATCCTTGTACGACGGATCCAGTAGCTCCACCCTAACCGACGCTTCCACCTGTGACAACGGCACCTGCTGTCCGGACGGCAGCGCAACCCTCGCCTCAGTCGTCGCACCCCGCACCCCACTATCCGGTACCACCGCATCCTTCCGAATTCTATCCGCTGGGATATCCGCCACCGTGGTCACCTGGCCCTTTGCCGCATCCCGACTCGCCGACTTCTGACCTCTGCATCGGTGCTCACGTCCCCGGATGAGTCCACATCCATATCAACATTCTCCTTGTTTTCTCCCGCTCCTCACGTACCCGTTTAGCCACTGCCAGCATTTGAGGTAATTGGTTGGTATCTGCGATCGGTGCGGGCAGATCCTCATCTTTCTCATCTAGGTCCACTGTCTCCAGCACTACAAAATCATGCCAGTCAATTTGCGCCACCTTGACCCTCTCCGATTCGTCCATGGCAGCCTCTTGTTCCCGCTCCGCCTGCATGCAGTCCCAATCATGCATGTACCACACCCTCTCCATCACGTGCTCTTCCCTCTTTCCCATCTCCAGTACATCCCTTATTCTATCCCCGTCTTTTCCCTTTTCGCCTCCTAGAATCACAGTGTACGCATCGACCAATTTCTGAAACATGAGAAAATGGGGATGCATTGGCTGCATGAAGTCAAAAAGGGAGTTCCTCCGCTCCTTTTGCGAGACGGCACGCCAAAGTCACGACCATACCGGGCTACAAATTGTGCAGTGAGTTTCATAACGTCCACAGAGAGAGGAAAAGGCGAGGGGTTCGGAGAGAGTAGCGTAAACGTATCATCGGGAGGTGCGTTGCGCGGTTCTCGACGGGCGGCGGCTTCCTTTGCACGTGCTGACTTCAAATAGGAAACATCAGCTCGGCGTTTCGTGGTCGATGTGACAGCCACCGTGGACGGGAGTGGCGCGTCTTTAGTGTCTCGAGACTCTGATGAAGCTTTTGCCGGAGCACTGGAAACATTTCGTTTGTGGTAGGGTTCGAGTTAGCAACGGAAGTTTGGTTTGATGTGGTAGTTCCTTCGGGAGGGTTAGGGTTTGTGGCAGGGTTTTGTGATGTTGTTGCTGTCACCTGGTTACGAAATTCAGCGATCTTGAGGCGATAGTAGGCATTGTAGGGATCTTCGCGCTGGAGAAAGGAGAAGCGTGGATCGTTCTCGTGCTGCTGGAGAACTCGAGCCTCGAGGGCTGGCCGCTTGCCGACAAAGCGGGCTGTTGTTTCAAGGATTTCCTTGACTTCGGGAGGGGGTACAATCAGGCCCACACCTTCAAAGGCGGGGGTTTCGGCGGGGTCAGTCATGAGTGGTGGTGGGTATAAATTTTCGTTGGATGAAGAGTAAGAACATCGGGGTCACTGGTGTTCTGAGGAAAGCGCGAACGGCATGATGGGGTGATTGGAAACTCTGGTGGCATCCAATAGACATGAATGATTCGTGAATATTTCTTGCCTTCGAATGACAAAACGTCCCATTATCATGTTATACGGACGGGTGCTTGCTTCAGAATGCTTGGCAAACCACTTGTCCAGGATATGGAATACCCATGCGTACATGCTGCGTACGTGTACACGCTGTATACACATGTCATTCTATACCAACGGAACTACGTGTACCCCGTGTACAAAATGTTCAATAGTTCATTAACATCCTTCCCGTGAGTCAGTACGAAGCCGGTGTCTGCGGCATCGGAGTACTAACGGAACTGGTCAATCGCACTGGAAACAAAGACACCCGCGGCTCTTTTCTCATCCTCTTCGCTGCTACCTTCCTCGCGCTTCAGCCCAAGGCAGGGAAGATCCGTCCCATTGCGGACGGCCCTGTCCTCCGTAGCCTTGTCACGAAGTCCCGGCTCCCGTTGGCTGTAGATGACTACCGTGCCTTTTTGGCCCTGTTTCGAACGGCCAACAGCATCCAGGCTGGCATGGATGCTATCTTCCATGACATGCGCACCATGCTTCGAAGGGTCTCATCAGACCCAACTGTAGCCACTGTCCTCATCGATGCCCGCAAAGCCTTCAACTGCGTTGGTAGGGAATCAATGCTGGACATGCTACCATCCTGTGCCCCCTCGCTCGCCGCAGTTGCAAGCATGGTGCACCGTCGCTCCCATCCGTCGCTAATTGTTTCAAACCTGGAGCAGATGATTCTTTATAGCGCTCAGGGAACCCAGCACGGGGATCCGGCTAGCATGATGCTTTTCTCCTTGACGGTCCAGTCGCTCAACCGGCGGATCGCCGAAGAGGAGGGGATCATGTTGAACCAGTAGTATACCGATGACAGCACAGAGCGGGGTCACTTAACGGTCTCCGGCGAGCTCTCCGGTCTCTCGCGCTGTATGGCCGTCGTATGGTCTTTCGTCGACCATAACAAAGACCCGCATCTCATTGCCGGACATTTCACCACTGGACCGCGCGCGCTTTTTTGACCGAGTTTCCGCTCTCAGAGTGCCCCGGAGACGGTTTTGAGCTTCTCGGGGCCCGTTGGGTAACGCTGCCTTTACCGAGGCGTTCGTGCGCAGCAAGGTGGATGGGTTCCGCCGCACCTGGGTGCTGCTGGGACAGGTCCGGGACCCTCGGGCTCATTTCCACATGCACTGCCTATGCGCCTCGGCATGCCGTGCTGTTCACGCGTCTCGTCTTGCTGACCTACATCACGCCGCTGAGCTTGCTGCTGAGTTTGACTCTCTGCATCGGTCCTCCCGTGTCGCGCTCCATAAAGTCTCAATAACAGATGAAGCCTGGAAACAAGCGTGTCTCCCCCTCATCTTGGAGGTCATGGTTTCTCGATGATAGGTTCCTCCCTGCACGGGGCTGTCGCTGCCAGAATTCTGGACGCTGCCCCGCCCGCTTACGCGCGGCAGCCTGCTCCACACCCCGCTTTGTCGCCGTGCTTGAGAAACACGCTCGTGGTGATAGATCCTCCTTTGTCAACCAGGCACGCTCGCCGCTACTCAACTTTGTCTGCCGATCCGTTCTTCACAACCTAGGCGCCTTTGACCCTGCCTCTCTTGGTGACATGCCCGTCAATCTTCAATCTCATCTAAATCGGGCACAGCAAGAGGACCGGGCAGAGGTGTTTTGGGAAGATGACCGATGGAAGAGAGTGCCCCGTCCCAGCTGGTACCCCGTGGAAGCCACCCGTCGCCGCATGCGCGGCCTGGCCTTTCATCAAAGCGCGGCCGCCGCCTTCCCACTTGCGCATCCCGCCGCTGCGACGAAGCTATCGTCTGACCACTGGAGCATCATGCTGCGCAGACACCCCGGTCTCCCAGGCTATACAGACTCTTTGCCCCTGAAATGCTACCGCTACCAGCAGGACCTAGATGACCACGGTGACCATACCGTAGACCGCTGCGTCTCAGAGTTTGGACGCATTCATCGCCACAACTCCGTTCGCAACGTGTTCGCGTGGCACGTTTTCCGCTGCGCCGGCCTTGTCTATGAGTTTGAAGTTGATAATCTCCTCCCCGCACGGACTACGGGCCCGCCGACATTCTCCTCGTGCAACACCCCTGTGACACTGAAGCCGGCCTGCCGGACCAGCCCATTGCATGCGACGTCGCCGTGGCGTCCCCGTTCAAGCAGTCCTCAGTCACCAACGCGACGCAAGTCGCCTATAGGGCTGCCGCCCTCACGCGCCACCTCAAGGTTGTAAACTCACCCTAGCTGTCGAAGCGCCTAGTACCCCCTCCCGCGACCCGGGTTTCCGATTCCAGCCCTGGGTTTGGCTGCCTCGGTGCCCTTCTCCCGAGATTTTGTTTATCAAGGAGTTCGTACCCTGCGGTGCCAGGACGCGACACACCTCGGACGCTAATATTAGCACGCGCACATACCACCGTATCATTTACGCCTTGTGGTCGTCGGTGGCTGTGGCCATCATGTCGCGAGCCCCACCGAATGTGACAGGTTTGGTCCATCCAGTTAGCACATAACTGCTTACCCAAAGGCACGCTGCCGCGGCCGTCATGTCTAACGCGGCATGCCTGCTCGCTGGCATTGAGCCTGGCCTGTAAGGAATGTTATGTAGTGTTACTCATCGGTGACGATTTATCCCGCACAACGCATTAACGGCGTGGATACAACCGACCACATCTTCCATGCATTAGAATAACCCCAAAAATCTCCCCATAAGTGCATGGTTGGCAATCGGTGCACACTCTAGATACGACGTTACATTCGTCAGTCCACTTGCTCCCTCCAACACACGGGCCCGTTGCTTCAACTCCTTGACATCTCTGAACGCCGCGAAAGCGTCGATGTTCAGGAGGTATCAAGACTTCATCGCCACGCATGTTAGGTCCCGAATGATCGCAGTGCCGATATCCACTCTTCGCGGGAGGCACCCGGACGCATTCGCGGTGCTCACAGACGTGGCTAGGCAGGTCGCCGTACGAGCCATGGAGACCTTCAGGTGGGTGCGATCTGTCCTTACGCAAAGACAAGCTGCGGCGACGGTTTCGTCCAACGCGGCATGCCTTACGGCTCGCCTCACACCAGCCCTGTGAGGACAGACAGGTCCCCACTTGTTTTCGGAAAGTAGCCGTCGTGCATCCCTATAATCAGTAAAGCACCCCAATTCCACCCCTCTTTGGACCATTGTCCTCATACGAGGATAACTTTTACCAACTATTTTTTTTAAAAAATACAAAAATGTTAGCCGCCTTTTTTAGATCCTTCGTACTCTTTTAAACAAGTAGATACTCGATCAAAACAAACTTTTCGAGAATTCCCACTTTGCTCAACGCAGGAACAACTTTCCTTGACGCGATAACGATCGATGTTCCCTCAATTTTCACAAAAATGGATCCACGAACCGTTCCAGGAAATCCAATTCACTGCCGTACTTCCCTTGTTACGTCAGCTGCGGAATGTAAGCGCTTGTATGGGTCAGCTCGGAAGACGAAATTGCTCACTGGAACCGTCATTGCCGTCCACATTGATATTGAAAGCGGTCGAAGAGGAAGTCAGTGGAGGCAAGCTGGAAGATACGTGACCGTCTCAAAACTGCCACGTTGAAGATTGTCAACATCAAAGCGGGATTACCTCCAACAGACGTTGTAATGGAGCAAGGAACCGCTCAATTGCCGAACGAAGCGGTACATGAAGGTTTTGGCACTGCTCAACCGTCTTCGCTGGCATCAGATGGGAATTCAGATGATTCCACGGCGCATCAATCAGATGTGCCTGTTTTTCTCATGGACGATCACAGACCAATCAGGAGGTTTTCACACCTATTAATGAAAATTTACTCGATAAAAGCTGCAAAATAATTGGCTACTCTGGTAATACTCTCGCGTATGGTTGTGCTTCTCGAGATTTATCGCCATTTGAATGCTTTATTAGCATGTTTCCGCTCCGTCACCTAAACGTTTGCGTGAACTTAAAAATGATCGATTGAATGCCATTGGGAATCATCCCGTCTCTTCAGGAGAGATATTGAAGTTCTTTGGGATTCTCATACTTATGAAAAGGTTTTCATTTTCAAACCGCCGCGACCTCTGGAGTGAGTCTGGATCGAAGTACATTCCAGCACCGAGTTTTGGAAAGATCATCCTCGTACTTGCTCTTCTTAGAGTTTCTCTTATTCTTGTTCCTACTGGGACTTTTCCTTGACTTCCGAGAAGTCTTACCTTTCCTTGTCCCACCATGGGACTTTACCTGCGTGGATCCTTGTGGATCTTCTTGAGCACGTGAAGCCCTTGCTTCCTCCAATGTTGCTTGAGCAACTGTAACCTCGGGGTAATCACCACTTAACTCACTTGACATTCCTCCAAGAATCTCCAACCTGCGCGCAGCGCGCTGAAACATATCATCATTATGATTTTTCACTTTGGCAATACCCTCCAGGGCCTGATTAACATCCGTTTGGATGACCGAAACATCATTCTCAAGAGAATTAAACATAAACTGGGACTCAGGTGAGCCCTCCGCTTGAACCTCAAGCGTGGAGATACGAATCTCCATTTTCGCAACCTTCTCAAAGGTCTCTTGTTTCATTTGGGCAAAAGCCTCTTTCAAGCTATTCACTTCTACAGTGATCAAATTCTTACATTGCTCTAAAATAGAGCTTTGTGGCTGTGGCTCATCCGGAGCGTCTTCACCACGAGCTGAACTAGCTCTAGCAGGGTCCTCCCTCTGCGTGAGAAGTTGGAACTCGCTCGCGTGAAACGATGAGTCGTAGACATTGTCGTACAATACGATCTTAACAAACAGTGGGTTAGCATAACCTCTTTTCAAACAAAGGTCAGAATGGCCAAACAAAATCTTCCAAACGAAGAACGCCTCTAGGTCGGGAGACCATAATTTGTAGTGCAATAGGCACACGGGGGGTGCTCTAGAAGCGCACCAGGAAGGCCGATCCAAAAGGGATCAAAGGACAACTGACTATTAGAGTTAAAAGAGGTTCTCGTACGGAGAAAAAGGGGAATGTGCGCACGGCGCCAGAGAGAGAAAGGGGAAAAAGGCAAAAGCCAAAAGCGGTGTGAGATACACGTCCTCTCACCAGGACAAAGGGACACAAAGGGGTAATAACCTGATGCTACGCAAAACGATAAGGAGCCAAGCTGGGGGTCGCGGGGCCGAAGGGGATAGTAGCTACTAAAGCCGCAGTCGCGGCGCTTCGCAAGCGAGGCGTACGCAAGTTGCAGGAGCAACAACTACGGCCAAACCAAAGAGCGGTTAACTCTTTGGTACCTTCGGTACCTTTACTGAGTGATGGTGCGACCTCGCACCGAGCTATATACAAAGTTAGAAGTTAGGTAGTCAGCAAAATTGCAGTTTGTACACGTGTCGACTAGTTAACTTGTTAGCCAAAAATAACATCAGGGCCAAATAGTGGCATGTGGCAAGCCCCCAAAAAAGATCTCTACCCATGGTTCTAGTGGAAAACTGTAAACCAAACATTACACTAAACTTTGTGGCACATGCCACCTATCTATAGTGGACATATGCACTCCAAATTGACTTTTGTCAAATGTACACACCATGCTATTGCACTACAGTGCCCTTCGCTCAGGTAGTAAGTCTTGGACTACGGAACAGACGAATTCAACGAGGTCTTGTCTTGTAAATGGCAAAAACCTGTTGACATAGTACTTGGCTGCCTCGCATATAAGTTTTTCTTCATTCTCCTGCAGCATTGTGGGGCTCCCTGTTTCCCTGATAGTCAGATTGACATCACAAGCACATTCGTGCTCATGACCCCGAGCTGCCCCCCACTGAATAAACACGCGGTGTAGTTTGCACTATCGAGGGAGTACTGTTCTGCAAGTCTGCAGAAGGAACCTACGTGTTTGATACGATGAAAGATTTCCAGCTGAAGCCGTTCTTGTGTGGAGAGGCCGTTGAAATCCTTACTAATATCTGTTTCAGGCATGATTGCCAATGTTGTGTGTCCATTTTTTAGGTTAAAACTCCATTTATTCCTTTTTTACAACCTCAAATAGATCCTCCTACTTCTCCTACTCCTTGCTATTCGTTTTCGCGGTGATAAGATGTTCAGTTCATAAATGAGGTGACTTAGGAGTTTCGGTTCTCCCGCCAGTGGGTCGGGAACGGCCCGAACGTGGCCTAATTATATCGAAAAACCATGTCTCAATTTTAATTTTCTGTCTCAAGTGAACAGCCGAACTGTTATGGCAGAATCATTTAACCTCTGATAAGACTTTCGATCTTCTGTCCTTCTCGTTACCGTCCTGAGATCCCGAACCGATATTGAAAAAGGACGTAATCCCTAAAGCACGATAATTGTCCATGATTACCGTTCTAAATTTAAGGACCCTCCCCATTAGACGTGGAATCATTATGGAATCATCCTGGACATGTTAGTACCCTGAGGGGTCGTTACAGCTCCCAGAACTCCCAAACCAGCAACCAGCGACGAAACTGAAGTCCCCCACCTCGAAACCACCGCTGAAAATCATTACATCAATGAACCAATGGCCATTGTCCTCCTTATCCGAATAACTTCGCCCCGCGACGTTTTAAAGTCAAAAAACCCCCAGACTCCATCAGCAAGACCCTCTCACCTACTTTTCTCATCCCACATAGCGTCACCTTCTCCATTCTTGATCTCCCTGCTGCTCGATCTGCTGTTTCCTCTCCTTTTCCCTCTATTGCTCCCTCTGTTGATCCCCTTGCTGTTCCCTCTGTTGATCTTTCTGCTGCTTTCTCTGTTGCTATCTCTGTTGCTCCCTCTGCTTCTGCACTCACTGGTATTCTCTGCATCGTTCTCTGCATGACTTCCAAATACCTTTTTCAGTATTTCAGGATCGATCGTTTCCACTACCTTTGCCCTTTTCTGATCGCGTTTCTTTTTTTACCCGTGCTTACGCTTCCAAGCCATCGCAGCTGATTAGGCATTCCTCGGGACAATGGCCTTCAGCTGCTTTGGTTGTTCGATGAGCCGTGTCGTCTCGTTCGTCTTAGCTATTCAAGGTGTTGTGACGCTGTTGCGATCAGCTTGTCGTTACCTCAGGCAAGCTAAGTCATTCTCAGCTTGCGCCACTACTGCACGCCTTTACAGGAGCAAATAGTTTGACAGCAAGGGTGAATGTCTACTTACAGTACTGTACTGTACGGTGTTGTCATGTGCACCGTAATGAGGACCACAGTGCCGCCGCTGTGCTGAAAATATATCAGTCAGCGCTCGCCAGGTATCTCCCCTCCCCGGAACAGAGTCAATGAGTAGTAATACAGCGATAACGTAGTAGTCCGTTGTACCGCAGAGGTGTACAGACCCTGCACTTATCTCATTAAAATAGTTCCTTTCATTTGAAGCTACTCCTACACTACTCCTACTTCTACGTCTACCCCTCTATGATGCTCTCCACAAATACCTTTGATTGTACAAGGGTACGATAGCAGGTGCAGTTAGAGTAGAATATACGACAATTGGATCCTACGCGAGAAGAACTAGGCGTATGGGTTCACGAAAGAGAAACCAAACCAAGTGTTAGAGCACCTACTCAAAAACAAAGTTCATGCTCACGCCCAACGCATGGGTATATCGGCCTGAAAAGATTCCTTAATGGACACAGCAGTAACTTCGCTCGAATTTGGAGAAGGCCGAATGTAATTGCAAATGGATGTTATAATTATCGCTAAGTCAGATTTTTGTTTTGATTTGCTATACGTTTAGGATTAATAATTGATTTGTATCATCTTGATTTTTTCTACTATCTAGCGTCATGCTTACACAGTCTAGGATGAATGGTCGGACTATATTCCTGAAAGGCAGCGTTGGACTGTGCCGCTAGGTCCTGAGTGTTGGAATTGAATGTCTGGCATGCATTGTGAACCGGGAAGTTATCGAGTACTACAGAGAACAGATGTTTGAGGGGCTGGCGAAAGAGTTGATATTTGGCACCAATGGGTTACTTAGGCTATGCCAAGTTCCTCTTTCCGGCAGGCAGGTAAGAAGAACACAGTGAGATCAAAAAATACACTACTCACCTGAGCAACAACATCACGGGGAGCACCTGCAATTTCCAGGAAGCACACGTCTCAGCGTTCTCGAGCTCCCGACTGTGTCAAGACAATGTGCGCGCACTGACAGTGATATGTGTGCGGCACGACGGCGGCGCTGTGGTCTGTATTATTGAGCGCGTTACAACGTCTGTGCTGCAAATCAATCGCTTTTTCTTTAAAAAGCGGGGACTTTCAGCGAGTTCTCTACAACTGCTAAGGAGATGTAGTTTGGGGCGCTCATGGTAACAATCCTGACTAGTGTTGTTACGCAATCTCATTAATCCACATATGTTTACCGTTCCTTAGTGACGATTTATCGCGCGGTACGCACTCCAAGCGGTGTTTATACAATCAACCACATCTTCCGTACATTAAAATATCCCAGAATTTCCCCATCCACAACTACGCCAGGCAAACATTGAAACACCCCAAGATCTATTACTGGGCACTCTGTAGGATATTCCGGGTCACAACCGACCATATCTTTCAATATTAAATCACCCCATATTTCCCCCTATAACAACAATTGAGATACAGGGAGGAGAAGAGAGACTTCAGAGAACTGAGGCTAGACACTTCAAGTCAATACAACTCAGGCGCAAGTCGCCGCGCTCGTCATTTTACATGGAGCTACGATCACCGTAAGCTTTATAGCCGTCAGGCGAGAGACGTAGAGACACATATACAATACAAGTAATAAGGGTGGCAAGCAAATTGCATGGAAACCGTTGACCAGAATGGATTCAATACGAGTCGCAACCATTCAGCAAGTGAATGTCAGGATTCATCATTTGAAGTCCAATAATATCAATACTCGTTCCTCTTTTCAACCGTAGTTCTTCTGTGCAGACTTGGTTTCAGCAGCATCTTCAAATGCTATGTTCAGTCTACCGTATACAAAGTCAGCTGTAGCGCATCAGTCAAAGGGCTATCCTTTTTCGTCAGGGCATCGGAAAGATTGATTTTGCCAGGAATCCAAGATATCTTGTCTACATTTCCGAGTTGAAATTCAAACATGATAGATGCAACATCTCCCCGGATAGATCGATCAATAGAGTACCGTTGAGTCGATAGAGATGTAAAGAGATCTTTAGAATCTACGCACAGATGGACGCGGACTTCTAAGTCAAGTATCTCGGAATAGGGAATGCGCAACACTTTTAGCTTCGTCGATGGCTTCGGCAGAGGCGAGTATCTCTGCTGCAGGCACGCTTTTCACTGGTCGCTTTGATTTGTGGGAGATCCAGGATATTGGATGGTAGGTACTGTTATTTGCCAGCTGCCCGAGAGAAGCCCAGTAAGCACGCCTAATTGGCCATTTTCATCTCGTTTGGATGCATCGGCAAAGACAAGAACAGAGAGCTCATGCTGCACTGTGTCAATTGGACGAGGATAGTTGATTATAGTACCAAGCTTCTTAAGCTTACGAACAATATGTTGCTGCTCAATCAATGGCAATCAAATGGCAAACCTTGGTATCAGGAGATTTCTGTTGTAAGTAAGATGCGTAAAACGAACAGAATGGGGAAGCAGCTGTGCCTATCCAACCAAGAGAGCTGTTAGTAGAGGCAAAATAAGACTTCTCGATCTCGTTGAGTGGTTGATCAAACTCCTTACGACGGGTGCGAGATAAAGGGTACTCTGTCAACGCATTTAGCTTATCTTCGGCATTGGTTGAGACAGTGAGATCCACATCTTGAATAGTTTAATGCCGAAGAACCTCATTCTTCCCGGTCCATTTGATACAGTTCCGAGCTTGAAAGACTCGTTGAATTTTTCGATGAAGTTCTTAGCACAATACCGATACCGGCTGCTTTGATATCGTCTACAATCTTGGCCACAATCAGCACCAATTTGCCGTTCTCTCTTTTGTAAAACAATTGCGGCACTTGTTGGCACTGTGTCAAACCAAGAGCAGCAAAACATTCATCGGACTGCAGTTGCCACTTGGCATTGGCGTTGACAGTCCGTATGCAGCGGTTAGTAATAGCCAAAGGTGGTCGACCTCATTCGACTTTCTTTTGGTGGCTTGACATACACATCACGGCCAGCAGTGCCTGTTTGCAGAAAAGCAGCCTTAACATCTGCCTTGAAAATCTTCCAGCCAAACAAGGATGCGATCGATTCACAATTCTAAGGCCGTTGGTGGACACACAGTGCAATCAGTAGCAAGTACATTCTTCAGGTTGTCTTCATTTCCATGAGGTGCTATCCTAGCCTTCAACTTAAGAGAGGAGTCATCATTCTGCTTCACCTTATATAGAACGTGACTGTTGATAACGTTTGCACCAGTCGGCACGTCACTATTTGGAACAGGGCGAACGGTTTTTAGAAAGGTTTCCTCTTCAATCCGAAACGCTTTGACAAGTGGAAACTGTTCGAATCCTTGTGCTTGATGTCTCATAAAGGTTTTGTTGCCGAAGTGATCCAGCAAACGTGCAATTCGAATGGTTCGTGATCTATGTCCGTGATAAAGGATGAACTTGCGCTGACATTTGCATGCTCATAGTGCCAATTTTCGTCGTCAAGGTTGAGACGCTCTTTGACACCGTCATCATATAGTACCGTAACACAACCGTCGCGATGGAGCGTTTTCACAGTGCCACAATAGTATTCCTTATCAAGTGGCCAGTGCACCATTACGCGAGCTCCGCGAGTTACTGTGGATGCCTTAGGGTTATCATTCGTACAAATATTCCTATGTCATCTGAAAATCAGCATCTTCATGGGTTGCGCTAGGGCGTGCTGAAGAAGGTTCACCAGTTTCCACTATTTTCTCATCGCTTTCCTTTTGAGATTGACAGATATCATCAATAGTATCATCTACAGCATCAATTGCAGATTGTACAGTGCTTGCAAAGGAGTCTTCAGGGAGCGCAAGACGAATGTCTTCAAATGCAACGGTAGCGCGTTTACCCCTTTCGCGGGTAAAAGAACAGTGCGAGCCTGTGGATCAACGGCCAATAGAATTTTCGGTGTGGACCAACGTCCCTTCTTTCCCATACCTGTACTGGAATACACTTCGATCATATCACCGGTTGCAACTTGAGGTTCGGTTGTAGATTTAGACTTCAGGATAAGAGCCAGTTTGCGCTTTGCTTGAAGTCTATTGTGTGCGTCTACAACATCTTTAGGGATTGGACAGATAGATCCAGCGTTCAGAGGCTTCGTAAAGCCTTTGGCTAGCTCAAATGACGACATCACATCGTTTCCGTATAGGTCGTTGGAGATGGAAACAGCACGCAGAGCTTGGAGTTCCGGGGCAATTCAGGTTCAGCAGTGCAAAGCTTGAGAAAAATGCGTATTACGCCATGCTTGCTCTCAAGTGGGTTCTTACTGTGACGACGTGGAGGTACAGGGCGGAATGAAATGCTGCGTTCGTCGAGAAACTTGCGAAATTGCCCTTCCCGAAGGCGTCATCACCCTTACGGAGCCAGGTAGCCAAAAATGCGATGCCCAGCAGGCTTCAAAGCCCATTATGCCTGATCCAGAGATGTAGAACTGACTACAAAAGCAGCAGAAAACCTCGTTGCAATTTCCATGCAATGAACAGGCATACAGACTCGAGGTAGAAATGGTCGACGCAAACAATATCGTTGAACTCACGCGACATGGATGATATAGACACCTTTCGGTTTGGCTGTGGCGGGGCAGTAGCGCGACATGAGACACATTTCTCTATCATCTGGGACACATAGTCCGACACATTCTCATTCCACAGTCCATTACGTTCCAGAGTAATTTCATATCAGTCAGATTAGCATGCCCGCAGACATGCTTATGCACTTTGTCAACAATGCCTTTGACTTCGCGCCAAGATCGTTCTTTTGACAGGTTGCCATTAAGAAACGATAGAGCAGATTTTCTACATGTCTCGTTGCAGAAGGCAGACATTGGTAAGTAGCTGAGGAAACTTTGTTGATCATTGTAAATTTGTCAGTCATGCCATCAGCGTAAAACTGTAGAGCATTGCAATCAATGTGGAGAATGTTCGATTGCTTCGTTACATTCTTCCAATGACCCATTGACTAGAGCCATCTAGTACAAGGTGGCGAATTAACACCTTTCGCCCGCAGTCGACACAGCAGGAATCACGACTGACCAAGATAGAGCGAGGAGCACTCGAGTGATCACCAACGCCATACTGCCAGTGCGTATGACCATTAAGTGACGATGGAATAGGCTCCATTTCAAAAACGTCAACATTACCAATATGATCTGACAGGAGGCGAAGCTCGACATTACCGATGGCAGAGTACGGAGCACCGTCATCTACGAGAGGCCCAGTAACCTCATCAACAAAAGAATCACGGGACCAATTAGTCTTACTCGTAGAACAATTGTTGCTCGAGACGATAGCCATATTAAAGGAAACAGTTTTGTTTTGCCAGAGGCCGAGTTATTACTAGACTTTGATGAACCTTCATTAGATCCAATTGACGAACTAAACTCTGCAGGGGTATCATAGCATTTCACACAGGCTTAAAGAACCATCATTGTTGTGGCTGTCCTTCCAATGCCCAAACTTGTTACAAATGTGGCAGGATGGCGCTTCAGACAGAGTTTGATGGGACGAAAACCATTATCCGACCATGTCTGAAATTTCATAGTGCCTGCTGAACTAGCAGATAGCGCCACACTCAGAGGAGGCTGATGCTTTCTCACACTGTTTCACTACAGAAGCAAGTTGCTTGTACGTAACTGCTTTCAAATATTCGTCATTTGAGGATTGGTCCGAGAACACAGTGCCATTGGAGCAGCAGCATCCAGTGCTGAGATGCGTTGCGAATGTTCAAATACCTGCGTTGCTAAGGAGCATGAAGCAGTGATACATTGAGGAAGTCTG
Organism: Kappaphycus alvarezii; assembly: GCA_002205965.3. Taxonomy (NCBI): domain Eukaryota; phylum Rhodophyta; class Florideophyceae; order Gigartinales; family Solieriaceae; genus Kappaphycus; species Kappaphycus alvarezii. The sequence continues at coordinate 550,209 of NADL03000771.1, forward strand.
GTTGTGCTCGAAGTGAGTTGAATTTTGTTACTGCGGCAGAGAAACGCGTTTCAAAAGTCTTCAACGATTCACTGGTGAGCGACGGGTGTTTAGTAACGAGTTAAATCCGTCAAATGCTTCGCTAATGGCAGATAGAAAATCACGCTGATAAACAGCATCAACAAGTTGGACACCATTTTCGCCTTTCAGCTCTTCGTTCGTCAGTTCGGCAATGAGATCAGCGGCCTGACCGTAGAGCTGTGATTTAAGCACATTGCTTGAATATTTGGAGCAAGCTTGTTAGAGCTGGTGTCTGGAAGAGAATCATGGTATTCTTTCCAGTCATTCACGGCAGTTTTAAACCTTTCCTGGTTTCCTTTGCCGTCTGTACGGCGGGCTTTTCGAGTCCCAAGCAAACCGTGGGCGGGATGGTAGCGATTAGTTGTGCCTGGGCCCATAACTAACAAAAATTGAGATACAGGGAGGAGAAAGAGACTTCAGAGAACTGAGGCTAGACACTTCAAGTCAATACAACTCAGGCGCAAGTTGCGCGCGCTCGTCATTTTACATGGAGCTACGATCACCGTCAGCTTATATAGCCGTCAGGCGAGAGACGTAGAGACATATACAATACAAGTAATAAGGGTGGCAAGCAAATTGCATGGCAACCGTTGACCAGAATGGATTCAATACGAGTCACAACCATTCAGCAAGTGAATGTCAGGATTCATCATTTGAAGTCCAATAACACCCAAGTCTCGGAAATCCCCGTTTTCCATTATACTCTCACGGAGGTTACTCGTCGTCGCACCTACCATAGCAACGCCTCGGGGCTGCCATCTGGTCCGCTGTTGCTACGTCAACGACTGCTCCCGCGCATTGCACACAGCTGACGTTGGTTACTTAGCGCCTAACTGTAAACCCAGACCAGTTAGTGCATTATTGCCGAAAAATTAGCGACCCGAATAACAGGATTTCTTCTTAGTTTCCCTTTTTGGTGCGTTATGGTTTTTTAATGTGTACCCTAGTCTTGAAATTGGGGAATTAAGGACGTGGAAAAATATTTATTGAGACATTCAAATGCAAACCTCTACATGCATTTGAATGCCTTACTATTCAACAAATTGTTTTCATTCCACGCCCTGAAGCTACAGGTTGCTTAAGAACTACATCAAAGGGCAAATGGGGATTAATGCGATGGTTTACTCATTTTTTCTGATGACAGCAATAGCGGAGACGAGGCCTAATTTGCGTAAGGTACAGTGGGGTTTTTGTTGTGAAGGATTAATGGAGCAATAGGAGGCGTTGAGTCAAAGATTACGGAGACGAAGCCTGCTTTGCGCAGCGACTGAATTACCCGAAAAACGGAGGTTCTCTGGAAGGAACTCGCTGTGGCATTAAGATTTGCATAAAACTACTTCCAGAAGACAGCTGGCGTTATTCTGGTTGGGTTAAATGGGTATTTATTGATGAGCTGGGGAAGATGTGGGTAGGCCACGCGCGCCCAAAGTCTCGCCGGTTCGTCAATATGATTTACGCACGCACCTAACCACCGTTGATCGTGCCGAATCGTGACAAAACGACCATTGCGAGTGCTCAAGGCACACAGCAAGGCGACCCTGCCAGCATGCTCCTGTTCTCGCTGACGATCCAGCCCCTCATCCGCCGGATTGCAGAAAACACTGGCATCGTCCTCAACCAATGGTACGCCGATGATGGTACATTGATGGGGTCCCTCCCCGACCTCCGACAAGCCCTCCGCATCTCCGCGACGAGGGACCCACCTACGGTCTACATCTCAATCCGGGGAAAACCGCATTCATTGGCCAACGGTCCTACGCCCACAGCGCGAGGCTTTTCTCCAGGAATTTCGCCTCGCTGAATGCTCCCCGGACGGATTCGAGCTCCTCGGGGCTCCGCTCGGAAACCGGCATTTCACGATGCCTTTCTACGAGACAAGATTGAGGGGTGCCGCCGAACTCTCCAACTCCTGCCCATGGTTGACGACGCCCGCGCGCGCGGTTTCACATGCACCGCCTCTGTGCGTCGGCCTGTCTGGTGGACCACGCCTTCAAGCTGGCTGACCCACGGGAAGCCCGTACTGCTGCCGAGGCTTTTGATACTCTGCTACAAAAGTCCTTCACCGAGCTTCATGGCGTTCAACTCAGCGACAAAGCGTGGTCGCAGGCTACCTTGCCATCCATCAGGGCGGTCTTGGGTTCACCCTCATCTCACCGTTCCTAGATGGCGCCGCTGCCTCGAGTATCATGGATGCAGCACCGGCACGACTGAGGTCCGCAGCCCATATCGGGCCCCGCTCCACCGCGCTCACCGGCCCCGCTACCGCCGTGACAAGGCTTTCCTTCTCGGTCAAGCCGCCCGTCACATTCGAGACTTCCTCCTGCACATCCCTGGAATGGCCTACCCCGTTGACCTCGGTTCCTTCGACCCGCTCCCTCTGCTACTGCACACACACACATCCAAACCTACCTAAAACGTGTGCAGCAGGAGGCGCTGGCCAAGGTTCACTGGCGCGACGACCACTGGGCTAGATCTCCGAACCCGGACCGACACACGAATGCAGATGTACGGCAACGCATACGCGGTCTAGCGCTACGCAAAGGCCCCGGTGCTGCCTTTCTTTACGCACATCCCTCGGCTGACACGGAGGTATCCGCGGTACACTGGAAAATAATGCTTCGCCGCTACTTGGGACTGCCCGTTTATGATGACTCGCTTCCTCGGAACTGCGAGCATTGTAAACGCCAAATGGACATTAGGCGACCACGCTGTAGACTTTGCGCCCGTCTGGGTTCGGTCGCAAACACCGGCATAACTCACTTCGCAACGTCATCGCTGGCCGTATCGCCCGTGCCGCCGGCCTGGATTGCCAGCTCGAGGTCCCACTCCTCGTGCCCGGCACTGACCTGCGACCTGCTGACATACTGGTTCACCCACCAGCAGCCCCTGAAGGCACTGTGGCCCGCCCGATCGCCTGCGATGTACCGTAGTCTCCATTCAAGGACGATGTCAGAACAAGAGCTACAAGGGAAGTGGGCGGTGCTGCTGCAATTGCACACCGCAACAAAGTGACGGACCTGGAGCGAAAATTGTCGCGTCGACTCCCCCGCCCTCCGATAACCCGACACAGGCCCCCGATTTCGAATTTCAACCGCTGGCCTTTGATTCCTTGGGTTCCCCTTCCCCGAAACCGTCCGCTTCATAGAGGGACTGTTGCCTCGCATTGCCGAAAAATTCCACACGACAACAGCAGTTATCCGGACTCGGATTTTTAGGCGCATTAGTAGCACAAACTGGTCGAGTGCACAATCTATTCTGTCGCGCATATCGCTGCACGTGGCCGACGTGGACCACCCGGTTAGCTCTTAGCTAGCAATATAGTTGGATCTGCAGAGGACACCGTTTTTACTGATGCCATAAAGTTTTACGGTCTATAGAAGGACTCGTCCACCACCAATACATACCCATCCACAACATCACCAGCATGGTGAAGTATAGACCCTGCACAGACAAATCCTTGGCTATCCCGTGTTCGTAATAACCTCCCCCGCGCGCCCAGTTGACGCCTGCCCATAGACGCCGTCAGGGTTGAATATAATAGGGGCAGCTTCCGTATAAGATATGGGCTGGCCATCACCGATTGATGACGTGCGAGAGGGTTTTTGTAGATGCGGAGGGCTCACTGCAGACTTGTTAGTATTGGGTACTGGAACGAGTGGGGAGCACAAGAGAAAAGGAGAGAAGAGCCACAAAAATTCCACCGAAAATACCCTGCGGTTCAGGGCTCTCACGGCTTGAAATACAGGCTCCTTCGTCTGCTATTAAGAACCTCGCAGAAGGATGCGACGGCGACAAGCTGCACCGCGGACGGGTGATCTTGACAAAAACCGCTGAAAAGCAACGCCCTCCTTGCGCGCCATCCCCGGTTCGTCCAACGTGCTCCGAGGGTGACAGGTGGCGGTACTGTGGACAAGGGTATCAACGAGATCGGGGCAGCGAGAGCGCAGCGGTCGGGGCGTATCGATTTGCACGGGGAACTCGCTACACTGGTGGAAGTGGCGTGCCGCACCCGACGATATGTCGCACGGGGCGGACGCCGTGCTTGCGAAGTTTTGACGAAGCTCTGCAGGTGCTGGGTTGAGTGATGAGACGAGGAAGTGGGGAGAACGAAAGGGCGGGAAAATAGGGTTTCTTTTCTGCGAGTGGTCCGAAGGTTGGGAGTTCCATGAACCTGCATTCAAACCATGTTTCGGGATCTGCAGTACGAATAACGGAGCATCCCTACCAAAGAAAGAAGCTGGTGGCGCAGTCAACAGGCAGGCGCCGTTTAAAGTGACCATCAATACGGCGTGTCGTTAAGGGGAAACGGCCTTCACCCAGATGGTCGTGGAAAACGCAATTGGAGTGCCATCTCCGCCTTCACCATTCCTGGGCAATTACGATAAAATGACTTATTAGTACAGTACCACTGTACAGTTGTGCTGTATCTACTGCGGAGGACTGTGCTGTTACGGTGCGCTGATTTCATACGATGACCAATGCGCACTTACAGTACAGTAAATGGAACTCTTGATCCGCTTGTCAAGAACTGCCACAAAGTTTTGCACAAAAATGTGGCGTACCTATGGTCCTCAATGAGTTCGGAAGGCAGGCAACCTACTGTTAACCAGGGTCCGCTTGCTTTCCGATTGACCTGCCATCGCCGAGTCAAAGAAAATGCGGCCTTCGCGCTGGGACGTTAGACACGTAAATTCCCAGCCTACGCCCCAACAAACTCTGGAGACAACTCACCGTCTGTGGCCCAAGCGCATTCTGAACCAGAACCAGCCGTTCAACCCACACAACTATCACCACCTCAGCCGCCCTCCTCTTCTCAACCAAAGCAAAACGTCTCAACCGCTCCTTCTCTCGCTCCCACCGCCCAGTTTGCCGAGTTTCCCATTTCCTCCGCGTCCTCGTCATCGTCCCCGCAAAAAGCGCAAACGCCCTCGTTCACCCTCAATCAATGATACACCCACGTCAGCCCTCCTTCCACAGCCCCAGTCACCAAGAGCCTCCACTTCCCAAACCCCGCCCGCCGTCTCATCCCGCCAACCCACATCTGCTTCAAATCCCACGCTGTGCGCCACTCCCGATGGTCGATCCAAACGCCGCCTCCTTCCTCAAGCACCCGTCTACCTTCCTCCACAACCTCCAGAACCCGCTTCATCAGAACCCCGACTATCAAGCCTATCTTCGCGAACAAGAACGATCCCATCGTCAATGGTATCTTGACGATCAGTCAGACCCGTTTCTCAATACTTCTTTGAACGAAACTGCAGTCGCTCAACGTCAGTCGAAACGACTCACTGCGACCGCTGCGGCTCGACATGCGGATGCTGCACGATGGGAGGAGCGACAAATGGGTGCTGCACTGTATGCGAACCCCGAAAGACGCAAGGTAGATTTGAACGTCCGATGATGCAGGACCGCGCGTTATTGTTATGGTGAAAGAGTTGGTTCCGAAATTCTTGCGCGGAGAGGAAGGCGTTGATGCGGGGCTAGGGCCGTAAACAGAACGGGAATGCCATGATTGGCGACGATGTCGTTTGGCCCGTGAAAGATGTCACCAGCAATATGGCGGTAATAGCAAGGAAAGGGTCGCAGATGGTAGAGCACTATCGAGAGAAGAGGGAGAGAGGGAAGGAAAGAGTCAAGTATTGGGAGCTGGGGGATGTTTGGTTCGAAGGGAAAGGAACAAGCAGAACGTGATGAAGAAATGGAAGCGAATAGGAGGAGTGTAGGTGTAGACGAGAATGAGTGGCGGGAGGGGAGTAAATTTTCCAGTGCGTTGAAGAAGAAAGATCTGAGGGGCGGAGGGAATTGGAGATATAAGGCGGTCCCTACCGGTTTACTCTGTTAAGTCAGAGCTGATGAATGTCATTCGCGAACATCAGATATGTGTAGTCGTAGGAGAGACAGGGTCTGGGAAGACACACAACTTATCAGTATTTGGAAGAAGAGGGCTATGCAAGGTTTGGGATCATTGGGTGTACACAACCAAGGCGGGTAGCAGCAGTGTCTGTGGCGCAAAGAGTAGCAGAGGAGTTTGGCGGTGGGATTGAGTTAGGGAAGGAAGTAGGATACACACATTCGGTTCGAGGACAACACAAGTGAGCACCGTTATCAAGTACATGACAGATGGATTTTACTGCGTGAAAGTTTGACGGATAACGACTTGGATCGCTATTCAGTTATCATAATGGACGAGGCTCACGAAAGGAGTTTGAATACAGACGTTCTGTTTGGTGTTTTGCGAGGAATTGTGCAGAGGCGACGCGACCTCAAAGTCATCATTACAAGTGCCACATTGAATGCTCAGAGGTTTGCAGATTTCTTTGGTGCTGCACCGATTTTAAGATTCCAGGAAGGACTTTTCCTGTTGACATATTCTTCTCAAGAAACCCTGCGGAGGACTACGTAGACAGGGCAGTTTGGCAAGCCCTGGAGGTTCATATTCAAGCCCCAATCCCAGGTGATATTCTGATATTCATGACTGGTCAGGAAGATATTGAAACCACCTGTGAGGCCCTTGCCGAGAAAATGGAGCGCTTAGAAAATCCTAGGCCACTACTCATCCTGCCCATTTACTCCCAACTTCCTGCCGATTTGCAAGCAAAGATTTTCGAACCAGCTCCCGAGGGAGTAAGAAAAGTAGTAATTGCGACAAACATCGCGGAGACTAGCTTAACCATTGACGGGATTCGCTTCGTAATCGATTGCGGATACTGCAAATTGAAGACATACAACCCGCGGCTTGGAATTGATGCCTTGCTTCTTTGTCCGGCGTCACAATCATCCGCAAACCAGAGAAGTGGGAGAGCGGGGCGCACGGGTCCAGGAAAATGTTACAGACTATTCACAGCGTCGGCGTACGTAAACGAGCTCTTGGAGACAAATGTTCCAGAGATCCAGCGCACCAATCTAAGCCACGTGGTGCTTCTTTTGAAAACGCTTGGAGTCCAGGAACTGCTTGACTTTCCGTTTCTGGATCCCCACCAGCTGAAAACATCCTGAAGTCAATGCTTGGACTATGGTTACTTGGTGCCCTTGACACCAACGGTGAGTTAACCGAACTAGGCCGCCGAATGACAGCATTTCCTCTAGATCCTGCATTGTCAAGTTTGTTATTCAAGGGTGACGAATTTGGATGTTTGGTAGAGGCAGTTACCATTGCTGCCATGCTGTCTGTACCGAACGTGTTCGTCAGACCTCATGGACGAGAGGAAGAAAGCGACCGTGCTCGAGAAAAATTCTTTATACCGGAGAGCGATCACCTTACGTTACTGCATGTTTACCAGCGCTGGCTCACTGCAGGCTGCCGTCCAGAGTGGTGCGCCAAACATTACATCAGCAGTAAAGGCATGCGAAAGGCAAGGGAAGTACGGGAGCAAGTGCTTGACATCGTGCGGTCAGTGGGCATTTCTGAAACATCCTGTGATGATTGGGATTTGGTTCGTCAAGCAATTGCCGCAGCTTTCTACTATCAAGCAGCGCGGAGGAAGAACGTAAGTGAATATGTTAACATCAGGTCTGGAGTTTCCTCTGGATTGCACCCGACTTCTTCCTTGTACGGCTCTGGGCTAAGCCCGGATTATGTCGTATATCATGAACTGATTATGACCAAGAAAGAGTTCATGAGCTGTGTGACATCTGTCGAGCCTCAATGGCTTGCTGACGCAGGGCCGAAACTATACGTGTTGAGACAAGTCGGTGAGCAAGAGGTTCAAGATGCCAGACGTATCCAAGAGAGGAGGAAAATGGTTGAGCAGGAATTGCAGTTTGGGAAGTAAACAAATGTTCACGGCGATGTCGTGCAGCCAATGCGAAAATGAATATCAACTCTGTGCGATAGGGTAAAGTGCACAGATAACAAAGATTGTGGCGTACTGAAAGACGAATCAATTTACGATGCACTCCGAGTTTGGTTCCAGTTTGGATTCAATTGTACAAAGGTACAGGTATCAGCTAAATGCAGAGTCCTTTCCCGGGTCGAAATCCTTGCTCAAGTCAATGCCGGTATTTGCCATGTGAGTATTTGTTAATTTGATTCTTCTTGCGCGTCGCTTGGAATCCTTACGACTGCTTGGTCGCTTTCGTGATACCGGTTGAGCAATTTTTACACCAGTCGCGTCGTTGGTGTCCTTAAGGCCCTCTGCAACCAGGTAACGATGCACCTCAATGGCATCCGGAACGGTCACCTTCTTGTACTTTTCTTTAACCTCATCACTGATGTCTAAGTCCAGTCGAGGATCCCTAGGAAAAAGGAGGAGCCTGGCGCCGCTCTTTATCTCGTAAACGGCACCGCGTTTCTTCAGTTTCGCGATGTCTTGCTTTACACCCTTGTACGAGTCGAGCAAATCTTTTCATTCACGCCATCAGTGCTCCTACTCATTAGAGATAGCAAATGACTAAAATCTCGAAGTTGATACTTGGACGCCCATCGCCATTTACCGTCCTTTTCTCGAATTACCTTGCTTGCATCGCCAGTCAAAGAGTATAACACTTCGGGTTACCGTCAATATCTACGCCAGTCTGTTTGAGAATTTCGGCAGAACTGAACGGCAGCAACTCTGCACGAAGGAAATTGTGAATACGACTGAGTTGCAGCCCAATGGGCAAATCTGCAGCCATGTCAGGGGGCTCGCTGGCAGTCCAGAAGAAATAGATGCGCAGCAGCAAAAAATCAGGTTGCGAATCCTCTCGCTCTTAGCGAACTGTTGATTAGACTGTTCACATAGGTTGCAGCGTCTTAGAGATGACGCTACCACCGCTGCGTCTAGATGCGTCTGCACGCAGCTGAGCGCAGCGAGTTACTATTGGCATATTGTTAAAATCATTGAAGTATCAAATGCTGTACCGTGCTGTAAGACTGTAATGTATCTGTATTTTTAGTCATTAATTTTTAGTCATTAATTTTCTTCAATACTTGAAAAGGGCCACTAAAGTAGACTAGCTTTGGAGCGGGAGGCAAACTTCTGCATGTTGCGGTGTACTACCAATCGCTGAAGCTGCACACGTGGACCAAATGGCCATAGCTGAGCTTTGGATAAAGCCGAGAGGATACCTTCGCCTTAAAGCTTCCGATACGGGCCGCGATGGCGGCCGCATACTCGTCGACCACCTTGGATGTGGTCTCCGATGGGCATCCCAGGGAATCAAAGGCTAGCGGGACAAACTGCCAGCCGAGAAGCGGGCGTCCGGTGAAGCATGGCCAGGAATGGCGGCGATTTTGGTCGCAAAGTCCCTCAGTTTCCGTCGTTCTGCCGCATTGGCGGCGGCGCGCGCTTCCCGGGCTCCCTTGGATAGGAAGCACTGTTGGAAAGGTGAGGAGAATGTGATGTCATACGCAACCGGGAGAGAGGGCGTAGGGTTTGCCGGAGTAGTCGGATGGACGAGTATGTCAGCAGGTCGGGCGTCCAGTCCGGAAAGTAAATACGGGACTGCATAGTGGACGCGGGCTCCAGCGGCTTTGAACAGGTCTTTGCCGAGCACTTTGGCCACAGCTTCGTGGCGGCTCTTCCAGCCGAGACCTTTGTTACAGAAGTCTGTGGCATGGTCGCCGAGGTGGTCCATGGGCGCCTTGCATTCCGCGCAAAGGAGCGGGACCGATTCGTCGAAGACGGGGACTCCTAAGTGGCGCGGCAGCATCACTGACCATATATCATCATATATGTGGGTGACCACAGACGGATGGGCAGAGAGGAATGCCGCAGCAGGTTTATGTAAAAAAGCGCTACGGCGGATGCGTTGACGAGTGTCGGGTTCAGAGTGTGACGAGGGGTTCGGGAATCGCGACCAATCATCATCCTTCCAAAAGCATTTAGCGGACGACTCGCACCAGGCTTGAAATAAGATATTGGTTGTATTTTCAGGCTTGGATGCGATGGTAGCCGCTGAAAGTGCGTCTGGGAGGCCTCCATGTTGTGCGGAGAACGACGGGTGGATTATGGTACAGAGGTACCTCCGCGGTTGTGTTTGGCGCAGCATACTGCAGTACCGTACTGTACAGGGGGGTCTCCGAATAGTGTCATATTGAGCCTCCATACACCATGCGTGGTTGCACAATAATGATTTCTACACTGCCTCGACCATCGTACATGTATTTAATATGACATGCAGATTTGCAACTCCAAATGGGTTCCGGCCAATCCATACATCTCAATAAACACACCCCCCTTTTTCCCCATTTTGGAGTTACTGCAGCTTCGAATACAGTACAGGACGAAATGGAGAACTTTAATTTGATTTTTAGTGGGCCCGCTAAACAGATTCAACTGAGCACCGGCTAAACCGATGCCCACGGCAACAGAAGGGAAGGAAGAACATTCCACCACCGACAAACCTGCGGGCCAAGGTGATGGTAGCTTGAAAAACTCCCTGCGTAAGCGCGATGCTTACAGAGAGCGGCGGCGACGTCGACATGTACTGCCGGTTTGCGGCCTCGGACACCAGCAGAACCACAGGACCCAGGACCCCTCGCGTGCTGTCCAAAACAACAGCAGCATTAAGTGCGGCACGTTACAACTTCACTGCGAAGTTGCAAAGCACGTTGTAGTATCACAGCCCCAAGCTATGACACGTGTTACACGCAACAAGGTTGCAGGTGGAAATCTAATGTGAGCCCTACAAGCAGACCCGACAATGTCTGACACAACTACTGACCGTTGTGTTCGACGGGTTGGCTTCCCCTCATTACGGCAAGAACAAGTGATTCACTTCTTCTTCCTAGCGGCTGATGATTCTTCTTGTCTTGGACTTGCTCCGCTACTCGGTACGCAAGCCCTTATATGTTCTTTTTAGCCCATGTGCCCTGTATTTAAAAACGAAGTTGTACAAGGCAGTGTAGAGCTATTCTGTCATGAAAATTAACTCTAGTGGCTGCAGTAGCGTTCTGTACTGGATTAATATCATAAAATATCTGATAATTTCTGCTTACCTGCCCAAGTGCTGAGCTGTCACAGCAAACCATTTGCTTGCTGCGCTGGCACCATCGGGAGCCTTTTCTGTATAACATTCTTGCCCTTTCAGAAAACGAGGCAGGTGTGCCTTTCTTCTTACGGATAATTCATTGGTCGATGAAGGTTTTGTCAAATTCAGGACGTACAAAAATTATAGCAGAGGCCTGCAAACATTCGCCTTCGTTAGGCCATCAGCATTATTTGCAATAACAGCGATAAGCCCAACATTTAATACTTCGAACTCGCTGTAGACTTCGCGAGCAGCAGCTATGTCTATCATGAAACGTTTCTCTTTTGTATGCGAAGCAAGGGTAATGAAATGTAAAGTTTGGTTGGAGTCTGTGAACATTTTCAGAAGTATCTTACGGCGTCAAATGCGCTCCAAATCGTGTTTAAATATGTTAGATATACCAGATATCAAATGCCGGAAAATGCGTAGAATTTTCCAGCTATGATAGACTTTACGACGTGGCGAGACTTGCGGCTGCTATAGTTCAAAACATGGCAGCGATCTGCTTCATCACAAAGCAAAATAATGAATCCTGTCTGCGAAGTAAGGTATGCTTTTTCAAAAACGATGCATCTGCGTAAGTACGAATATGCTAGGTGCTGAACTTGGGCGGGAGATACTTGAGATGGATGTTTTTAGTATCTTTCACATAGCCTAGGGAAGTACTAAGCTCTTCGATGGCCCTCTTTCCAGAAATCTCAACAGTTACTTATGCTGCGCGATTGACTTCAAAGCATATGTCCGGATGAGTTTGGAATAGCCAATTGTATGCGGCTCGGACGGAGCGAAAGAGTTAGAATGTAGAATACTTTGTATAGTTCTGGCCTTCGCAAGATATTCTGATTGATTGGGTAAAACGTTCGCTGACCATCAATCGATTTTCCAGTTTCAATATGGATGAGAACAATCTAAAGATTGTCATACGCAACCGGTTTTACTCAAACGATCGAGCTGTGAGCTCAATGAGCTTATCAAAGTTTTTATTTCCAGCAAACAAATTATCATCGACATAGGCTCAATGAAGTCCATCGGTACCACATGTACTTCGTTTCATGTTAAGACACGGATTTCTGTCGAGTGGTAGCATTCCTAGTTCCTTCTTGATAAAGAATTCGAGATTAGCGCCTCAGCAGGCACCAAAATCACAGATACCATAAAGAGGCTTTTTCATTTTCAGTACTTGATCTACTCCGATGTTGAAAAACTTTCGATCGGCCTCACGTATTTTAATATATATCACAACGCAGCTTTTCTTTTGCTTGGAGGTAAGCTGAACAAAATTAATCATTGTGAGGCAGTAATTAAGAATAGCAGATACTGAAAGGATTTTTTTGGTAGATCTTTGGTGTAGAATTGGGCAACTATGCACTATAAAATTTTCATGTCATCTTTTTAGCCTTGTCCAACGAAACGCACTTTGGCCTTCTGACGGCCGGTACCTGGATTCTTTAGCGTAAGTTCAAATCTTCCATCGATAATGCTTGCCTTCGGGGAAGAGACGAAATATTGACGACTTCCGAGACCTTACGATAGACCCTGAATCTCATTGCGTTTGGCTATTTCAAATTCTGCGGAGTTGGATTTTTGGTCAGCAGCAGGAACTTTCTCTATGATAAATGTTAGGATTGGTGTCTCTAATATATCTGTTGTTCCCTCGGTTTTGACCCGATATTCAGCCATTCATTCTTGAACGGTTGCAAGGAAAATTTCGCCCGAGAACACTTGGTCAAAGACGGTAACTATTTCGTCACGCTCATTATTAGTCAATTTTTCCTGTCCTTGCTGATGATCCGGATCCGTTATATACTCATGGACTTTTTAAGTCGAAACCCTTTTAAGCTCTTTAGTCAAACTGATAAAAGACTTTTTTCAGCTCCTGCAACAAACTTGTGTGGGCCTTCCCATGCTTCCACTTTTTCGCGATAGAAGAGAACTTGAGATCTAATCCTAACCTCACGATCTGATGCAATGGGGAGGTTATAATTGGGAGCAGTGTGAGTCCGTGCACAAGCAACAGCCCTAGACATCTCAAAGCGAATTTTTTGTAATGCTTTCAATCGCTAACGCTACTCGAGACTATCTGAGAAACCCTCGCGGAATTTGTGGAACAACTCTAAACACGAGAAGAGTGGGAGACAACCCATCTGATCCGGCAGGGTTGCTCATGGCATGGACAGAAAGAGAAAGACAGTCATCTTTCGAAATCTTTTTGTGCTCCATTCGTACCTTACGATATATTCGTCGGAGGGATTCATGGTACTTTTCACCGAGGCAAATAGCATTATGTATTTCGATACCTGAGTCCAATCGTTTTATCCCACTCACTTGCAGAAAGTGCCGCGACCGGTCACTATTGAATTGAGGTTCACGATCAGTGTGAATTTCTTATGAGTAACCGACTTATCTTGTAACCAAATAACTGACTTAAGTTGTCCATACATTTTTTGCCAGTTCTCCATCAGGGAATACTGCAGCAATGAAGAAAGTATTGCAAACCATATGTAGTACGGGCATGCTTTTCAAGCAAATGAGATCCATAAGCACAGTTCGGTTAACGAATACGTCTTAGCTTGGCAGTGCGACGCGGAAACGACAAGATTGGTTCGAAATCCTTCGGAAAACATCACAAGACTCAGTAACTTTTTCGGGTACCTTAAGTTTCTGTGGTGTCGCTTAGGATCCTTGGCCTGTTTCACCATTTTTTATATTCTCAGCAAATGTGGGTGGTAAAAATGTCTATGAATCCTTTTCAATTCTGGCTCTATATACATAACTTCGTAGTTCCATTCATAGTAGGCATGGCCTAGCTTTCGAGTGAGAAGTGCGCTCTAGATATGATATTTAATCAGATGCGATTGTCCACGGTGCTTACTAGAAGCTTGAACTTATAAAGTACGCCGAGTCCGAAAAGAAGCGGTATATAATATCTGCAACATCCAGAACGATCCTCATGTGACGGTTGTCGCCATATGGGATTCGAAACTTTGCTTTTCCAATGCTTGTCTTCCTACATGCTCCAAATTTGTAGACCTTTTTTGTTGACGGAATGAGAGCTAGGGGGACTCCTATGAGGCGGTAGTATGCCTTAGCATGACTCTTCCCTACTAAAGATCTCTGAGCTCCTGTTGTAGTTCAATGCGCGGTCCGCAGTTCTTTTCGTCTAAGAACGTAATCCAATCAGACAATGAGAGAACTAACACATACAACAAGACCCACAGGGTGTTCGCTGTCCCTCTTTCTCTTTAAGCACCATGCGATGCAGTACCACAGCTCGCCGGTGGCGGGGAGAAGTGAAGCTGGAAAAGCGAATGTGATTTCTTCGACGGCTGGACAGTTTACTTGTCCTTCGGGTTGTAAGGCCGGGACGTGGTCCGCGGAATGCTAGAACCTTGATAAGAATCCATTCCAAAGAACCGTAGACACCAAGGGTGTAATACTGGACAAAAAGATGTCGTAGTGGGTTATCTCCTTTGGAGATAAGGATGTTGCCACCAACGACAACCTTGAAGTTCCTATTTATATATAGGATCTGGAGTCTGGGGCGCCAATTATGAGTAAATATCACAAATAAACAACAAGAGGGGCAGCATAATATTAGATAGAGAGGAGAGAATTAAAAAGGGGACCTAAGCGGATAAAAGTGACTATATAGCCAAAGTTGCCGTTGGCAAGGTTTCTGCAAAGGCGGAATTTGGGAGTCAAGTTCAGAGCCAACACCGGGGTGGCTGTTTAATCTGGGGCCCTGGTGACCAGGTACGTAAAAATGCTAGTTAGCCAGGTTAGGGTTATCTACGACGGAGGGTTAAGTAAAGTTAAAGTAAGCCAAGTGTGGGACATCCAAGGTACATATACGTAAAGTCGACACTTGGCCCAATAGATACCGTGAACCTGCGAAAGTATCAGGTCCAATTTGGGGGCCGAGTGGTCTAGATTGCAAGCTCTCAATCCCTCTCGGCTGGTTATACGGTACCAAGAGTAGTAGTAGGCGGCAAGCGAAAATTTCCCTTACTGTACAGTACAGTACCTGATGGTTAGCAGTGAGTCAGATGTAAAAAAGGTTACCAAAATCAGCTCTGCCGATGGAAGTACAGGGTGAGTGCCAATTGCACTATACCAATATCGAAACAGGCTCCACTGACCTTTTCAATGCGTTTTTGGGCCGAATGAGAAGTGAGGTTGATTGTAGCTTCAGCTACAGTTTTTTCATCATTCGTGTCTCCGACATAATTAACAAATACATCGAAGAGATCAAAGTCTCTTTTTCTTCATCAACTTCATCTTTAACATGTAAATATGTTTCATCTGTTACTTCTTGACTCATTTCCTCTTTTTCTTCATTTACAGAGTCGAGCGGTTAAAATAATTCAAATACTATAACCTGAGCATTTCGGATGTTTCTAGTTTTCTTCAACATGTACTCCATGTTTCGACGAGCAGCTTTAGCAAGGTCAATCTTATGCGGACATAAACTTAGCACATAGTCAGGGTAATCACAATTAAAGCATTCAATTGCTGAAATTGGTCCAGATAGATTCTTACTTTCGCCGTAACTAGGTGTATCACTGACACCACGATGTCGGATTGAGTAGTGACCAGATCCTTGATAGAGTATCTCAGGGACCTTTTCGTCTTCATCTGAAGTAGTACGGGACCTGATTGCAACTTTTTCTCTTATATTTGCGAATTTGGCCTCCCTAGAGAGACGCAAGTCTGCTTAAAGTTCTCCGTAGAGTTGCTAAAATGAGAGACTGTGGGCAGCGACGCGATTTAACGGCTCCGTCTGCTATGCATAACCGACGGGAGCATTGTGAAGAAACTTAAGCTTGTGCTACTCACTCCTGTGCGACACTGGCACTTGCGGTTAAAGCTTTGTTATCAGCTTGTTCAAGTTTTCAAGTGCTGCAAGCTCATCAAGGCCTTCAGAAGTATACTTAAATAACGTAAGTCCATCGAGATAGTTCTTCACTCGATTTTGACGAGCTACGGAGTTTTATTCATTAAAAATGAGATTTATCGCTTCATTAAACGAACTAACTTCGTTATCGATCCGCTCCAGGTAAAATCCCTTAGCATCACCACGTAGAAGGTTATGAAGGTATTGCTTCTCTGCGCAACGTTGAGACCATAGTCTAGAGCAACTTGTTGGAACTCGGCAACATATTCCATCCATGACTCACCAAGGTCTCCGGAGAACTTTTGGTCCTTGTCACGGAATCTAGAGCCGATGTAGTACACCAATTTTTCCTGATGCGTAGGGACGGATGTAGCACGACATTCTTCATCTTCGGGGGCTGATTTCTCCTGGTCTCTTCGGGTTGTACGACGACCTGATTCAATACGCACTATTTTTATCTCTTCTGCTGCTAACTTGTCTTCGTCTTCGTCATAGAGATTAACGGCTAGCTGTCGGATAACACGACAGGAACTAAGCGGCGGCATGTTTGCTCCACCGTCATTCAACTAGTCACAAAGTGATTTATAAGCAATAGGCAGAGATTGTATAGCATTTATAAGCAATAGACAGAGATTTTATAGCAGGAAGAGCAGCAAAGTCGGTGAAAAAGTTCGGCAACTCAATTGACTACTTAAGGTCCAGTCATAGACCGAGAGAAGACACATATCCCGAGTATTCGAATTGCGTTTATGAATCCTGAAACCTCATGAGAAACATTTTTCAGTGCTATCTCAGACAGAAACAGGTCCGATGTATTGGCATTGCTTCCTTGATCCATGTTGATCACTGACCTAGCGATTCGGGAGGCTTTTGACTTGTTTTCAACAGAAGGTTGGCATGTAAGTAACAATGCTCTGGTCACGGTTGGCGGAAGTATATTCAGGCTTTTGTTCAGTGGAGTAGTATGTATTTGTTAGAGCAAAGTGTGGAATAAATAAAAATGAGGACGCTGTGAGGATGATTCGCGAATGTAGTATCACAAACCGAAAGGTATGACACGTGTAGCAGGCAGCAAGGTTGCGGGTGGAAGTATACATTAATCCCTACAAGCCGACCTTACAATGTCTGACACAACTACTGACCGTTGTTTTCGAAGGGTTGGCTTCCCCTTATTGCGGCAAGAACAAATGTATACTTCTTCTGTCTGATGGCTGATGATTCTTCTAGTCCTTGACTTGCTCCGCTACTCGGTACGCAAGCCTTATATCGACTTTGTAGCCCCCTGCACTGTACTTGGAAGTACAGTACAGTGCAGTATAGAACTATTCTTCCATGAATATTAACTCTAGTGGCTACAGTAGCGTTTTGTACTGGATTAATATCACAAAATATCTGGGTATTCCTGCCGAGCTGCACAAATTCTGAGCTGTCACAGCAAACCGTTTGCTTGCTGCGCTGGCACCATCGAGAGCCCTTCTGTATAACACACGGACTACGACTGGTGTACACTGTACTTCCAATCACTGATGCCTCTCTGTTGTCGGGGACCGGGTCAGGGGCACTTTATATAGACCTTAGAGGAGCACTAAACGCTAACTAGGTACTTTTCTAACCGAATACTGTTGTAATTTTTACCTTACGTCTCTGAAAGTACACTTGTACATACCACATACTAATTGAACTCCAACACTCGCACATTGTGCACTCCTCGCGTACATAAAAAATATCAAAAATCAACTTAAAAACAAGCAAATTCAAACACACGAAGAATGAAGTAGCTACTTTTCCCTCAAACTCAAAGCACGGATCAGGTTGCTTGTCACACAATTGCTAATACCTCTCTAGACCGGGAGACCAGGTTAGGGGCACTTTATGTAGACAGCAGAGGAGCTCTAAATTCATACTAGATACGTTGCTGACAGAATACTACTGTACGTGTTAATGCACTTTGCTAAAAATACACTTGCGCATGCCACGTACTAATTGTACCCCAAAATTCGTAACTTTTTTACTCCTCACGTACAACTAAAAAATATACTTAGAACGGCTTCGAACCGACTCAATTTCAAATCAGAACTCATAAATCAAACAAATCAAAACATCAAAAAAGATGCACTTTCACCTTCAGACTCCAAGTTCCAGAATGAGTCACGCGCGTCCACTGAACTTGATGATTACTGACTCGCATTCTGTACCTCCACGATGTCTTTGTTGCGTTTCTTCATCTTACTCGCCAGTTTGATGCACTGCTGCTCATCCACCCTCACCTGCCTTGAAAACCATCCTCTTTGCCTTCCCCGCACCTCCCCAACGAACTCCACCTCCTCTTTGTTCTCTACCAATTCAATTCCCTCTCCACAGCGTTCCCTGTACTTCAAAATGGTCCCCACTAACCTTAGCATCCGCGCTACTGCCCTTTCAACTGCCGCCAACGCATCCCCTGCAGCTTCAAGTACCTCCTCTGCGTCTCATATCTCGTCCTCTGACTGCTTTTTTTCAAATAACATTGCAGCGTAGTCGGACACCCTCTCCACTAGCCTTAACACCCCTAGCATGTCTTCAACCGCCTCATTTCCCCAGCGATTGGCGTCTTGCAAAGCTTCAATTCTTGAGATTATTTTTGGTCCTTTCTGTCCTTGGTGCTCCCTCTCCTAGCGTGTACGTCCTTTATTCGCCTTTTGTAGGCCCCAACTGCCCTTCTGCGCTCCCCAACCACGGTCCCTTACACCTATTTATGCTCAATTGGGCACTGATCACCCACTCTCCAACTATTCCCGAAAAAGCTGCAATCCTAATTTCCTACCCATTCCCGCCCAATTCTGAGCTTTCACTCTGCACACTCCCCTCATACCTGAGTTTCCTTGTTCCTCTTCTAATTGCGACGCCAAGTCTTCCACGGTCTGTCCTTTTTCCATTTTCCCCCTATCCGCTGTCCAAAAAATCCCACTCATCTCCCTCATCCTTTCGCACCGGTAGCCTCCTTAGTTATTATCCACGAAATCAGTTTCCCCTGTCACAGCCTTAGCAACACCAGTACCCTTCTCATCCTTCCCAGTAGTATCATTTTGGACACTCTTAACAGCCTCCGCTGTCTCCAATGCAGCCAGTACCTCTTTTCAATTTGAACAGATCTCGCAGTCATCTGCTGCCTCCCGTCCAAACACTTCCTCTTGCAGATCCTCCTACTTTTAAGTGACTCGGGTCTGCTCATGCCTGATTTTTTTCGTTGCATGATGCAGCTCCTCCTATCTCAACTTCATCGAGCGCACAGACGCATAATCCTTGGCATTTCCGCCCTTAACTCTCGATAGCGCCCTTTGCATAGCCATTTTACGTTGACCTTTCAATACAAAATCGATTTTGCAAGGACTACCAAGCTGGGGAAATTGAGGGTGCAATCAAGGTACGAGTTTTTTGGAATCTGTGGACAGGACTCAGTCGTTAAGGTATGGTCGTGCTGTTTCAGAAGATAATTGTGCTTAATGAGTCTTTCGGGCACTTCGAAGGCTCCTGGGAGTCTTAATTCTCGTAGGCATGTTAATACAGGGACGGGAATTCGCCGGTTATTGGAGAGGCTTTCCTCGAAAATTGGAGTACTGAGAAAGCCGTTTTCGCCAGACAAGAGGAGATGGTCTCGAATAAAAAGTCAGTACCAGGACAGACACTTGCTGACTAAGAGGCTTGTTTTCGCCTGTGGACAAGAAACATGGTTCTTCCAGGGACAAGAGAGACCCTGAAAGTGATAGGTTCCAAGTGGTTGGGTCCGAAATAGTGGAGAATTTTGCTTAGGAACCTAAGCCATAAGGAATATTAAAGAAAGATCAGTTTTCTTTCGAGTTAGTGAAAGAAATCCGGCAGGCAATGAATGGTAAAGCGACTGCACTAAAGGAATCCGTAGTACTTACAGAGAAGGTGAGCAGAGCTACGGAGTTTTCTACAAGTCGGTCCGCTGCGAGCACCATGGGAAAAACGCAATCTGACCAGGTTATCTGAAGAAGAATTTCATCAGGTGAGTGACAGGGAAGATGCGGTCACCTTGTATCCTGTGCACGTTACAAAGAAAATATACAAAAATCCCTTTGAAAATTCTCGCTGCCGCCTGGTAGGGGATGTTTCTTTCTCTGATGCCAAGCGTACTTGGTACCGGCTCTTGAAGGACTTTCCTATTCATGAGAAGGATGAAAGGTGTTGCTTTCATGCACCCTTGAACGAGACACCGCTGAAGTGTTTGACAACGTGGCCAGTATTCACTGGGATTACTCAGGCGACGAACTCTGGGAATTCTTGGAGACCAGATTGTGCAAAAAAGCGCATCTTAGCACTTTGCAGGATAAGTTCTTCGATATGAAATGGAACGAAAAATATGAATCGGTTTCGACTTTTGGAGAACGACTGAGATCCGCTTCCATGACACTGCAGATTCCGATCTCAGATGATATTATGCTGAAGCGTTTTAAAGCGGGGCTCCGAGGCCGCTTTCGGAATCAATTCATGCTAATTATGGGAGACTTTGACATTGTGGCTAGCACAGTCGCAAGAATTTCTTCTGTGCAAAGGAAAAACAGCGGGGAGAGAGTACGTCAGATTCAGGAGCAGAGGAGTGCGTACGACGAGGCAGTAACCAGAGGACCTGTATATGCAGAGCAACGTTACAAAGCATCTCAGAATGTTTGCTTCTATTGCAGCCGTAATGGATATATGTCTCGGGACTTCCTAAGAATAAAAGAAGAGATATAGATCACCGTCGCCCAAATAAAGGTCTTGAGAGGGAAGTCGTGGGGGGTCAGAATATCTCAGCCCGCAATTAGACCCCAGACCCAAGGCTATTTGCAATAAGCGTGAGACTATTTGCGCTTTTAAGGAGCAGATTCTTCATCTGAGCACGGATGATAGATAAGTCGCTGTAACGGTCACGATAAAAGGAGAGCAAGTGAGGTCGCCGATTGACACGGGAGCGTCTTCTATCTGGATTTATGAGGAATAGTTCAGGAATAAGGGAGGAGTAATCCACATTACGGAGAGAAAGTCCTGCGCGGCCGATGGCAAAAGAATCATCGTGGCAGGTGAAGGTTCTATAAAGTTCCAAATTTGGGAAATTCACTTCCATGAGAACGTGCGAGTGATGAGCATGTTCCCGCATAAACTTCTGCTTATTCGAATTTTTAGGAGAAGGAATAAACTCCGGCTGGACTTGACCACAGATACAGAGTTCCTTATGTATGGAGGAAAGAGAGTAAGCGGTCCTTTGACAGTGGGCTTAGATCAAGAATCGGTAACTACAGAGATAGTAAGGGCAGTCACTAAGGACCAAGAAGTGGACGAGGTAGTGAAGTCTATGGACTTCTCCGAGTTTTCATCTAACCAAAATATGGGACAGAAGTTGCAGGATCTCCTGTGGGATCGACGAGCTATTTTCAAAGGTCTCGGAATGATAGTCGGCATCCAGCATAAGATATCAATCGAGCCAGAGGCGGAACCAATTGCGCTCCTACGCGAAGATTTTCTCCAAAGGAACAAAAGGTTGAGCGCAAGTCCATGCAAAGTCTAATCGAGCTTGGGGTACTTGAACCGTCGGTATCGCCGTGGTAGACCAATAATATATTCGTGAAGAATGACTCAGGTATACGGGCTACCTGCGATTTCCGCAGTTAGAATGACCTTACAATCACGGAGTCATATCCCATGCAGAATGTGAGGTAAATATTGGACTGGTTAGTGGGTAAGAAGATTTTCTCCTTGCTTGATCTTAAGGATGGGTTTTATCAAGTCCCATTACATCCAAACTCCAAGCCTTTTACCGCAGTGCGTACGGTTTCGTGCCTCTATCAGCAAACCAGACTTCAAATGGGGCTCAAAAATTCTCCAGGAATTTTTCAATGGGTTTTCAACAAAATATTGGGAGACTGGAAAGAAAAGGATGTCTTGGCGTTTCTTGACGATGCAACCATTAGAACTATCATCGAAGAGGAACACCTTGATTCCGTAGGAGCTATTTTGATACACTGCTTAATGCAGGCGTGAGACTCAAGTTTTCCAAGTGCTCCTTTGTTGTCCGCAGCGCCGAGGTCCTTGGTCATATCTTAGACAAAGATGGGTTGAGGTCCTCCGACAAAGATGTGGAGTAAATTCGTAAGGTGATTGAGCCGGCCTCAGAGACCAACTGATTAGATTCCTCTGGCTCGTGAACTTTTTCGCTCGCTTTTTGACCATTTTGCGGACAAGACTGCCTCACTCTATGATGCTCTGAAGGGAAAAGGTTTCACAAGAAAGCGTTGCCATGAAGAACGGCTGTTCATACCAGATTGGGTTAACACGTAGGGCGTGTCTCAGCGAAAAGCATGAGGGAATTGAAAGACGCACTCAGCTATCCAAATGTTCTGGAAGCACCTATTCAGGTGGCTCCTAAACTAGTTATGACCGATGCTAGCAATTACGGACTAGGGGTTGTTCTGCTCCAGTCGGACGAGAAAGGTCAGTGGTGTCCCAATTCGTCCACTAGCAGAGTGCTGCGAAAATCGGAAAGGAACTATGCACCGAAAGAGAACGAATGACTCGCCGTTTTGTATGATTTACGGGAATGGTGGCGCTACTTCTATGGAGAATCATTCACGGGAGTCACTGACCATCTTTTGCTCAAATTTCTGTTGAATCTCAAGGAGCCTCGGGAAAAGTTGGCTAGGTAGGTGTTAGATATTCAAGATTTCGAATTCAAGATCGAGTACTGCAACGGGCTGGAGCTAGTAGCCACAGATAAGATTAGCCGAGATGCAGTTCTGAAACCTTTATTTCAATGCTGTTATGCTGAAATGGACTCCAAAAGTCTGCAGCGAGCTGCAAAGGAAGCCAAGAAGGAAGCAGAAAAGGAGATAGTGGCGAGAATTAGGAAAGAATCTCCAGCAGAGCCACAGGTAGAAAGGTACCCTCCTGATATGAAGAAGATCAAGGAGGCACAGGTGGCCTAGTTTGGAGATTTCCACGACTACGCTAAATACAACAGACGGCTTGCAGTCTATGAAGGAGTTTTGAGTCATTCCGGAAGAGTTGAACTGCAGTTAGTTGCACCTAAAAGGTTGATACTGGACGTTCTGAAGTGGGTACGTGGTTCAAAGCTTAATAGGCATTACGGCTTGCGGCAAACTATGGCCAAGCTGCTTCTTGATTATTACTGGAGAAGTATGGCTGAAGATACAACTGCATTTGTGAAAACATTCCTTTCCTGTACCGTTGCCTGGGAGAGACGGCCAACAAAGCAAATAACTTTAGAGCTCATGCATCCAAAGCGAAGATTTCCGAAATTCGCATTCGACATCCAGACTATTACACTACGTATTGGAAAGGGAAATGTCAAGGTTTTGTCCATTGTAGATACCTTCACACGACACTTCAGAGCCAGATAAATTCCGAACAAGCGCGCAGAGACCATTGCTCAGGTGCTAGTGGAAGATTGGATCTTGATATTCGGTCCAATGGAGACGCTTCTGTCGGATGGCGGACCAATTTTGACCGGTGCAATCATACGAAATCTGGCAGGTAAGCTCGGCATAGCGAGGCTTCAGATATATCCCTTTCACCCGGAAGCAAATGGAACCGTGGAAAGATGGAACCGAACTCTCGTCCAGGACCTCGCATTTATGTCAACGGGAGAAAGTGACTGGGACGAGAATGTTTCCCTAGCTTTCTTCCGGTATAACACAGGATGTTGTGTAACTACGCAAATGGCTCCTTTAAAATCAATGTTCGTCGTGGAGGCCTTCCAAGCATGGGGTGAATGGATGCCGCGTGCTTCAACGAAGAACGGGAGGACCTTTCGAGTTTTCTGGGCCTCCTTAATCGTCAGTTGTACGAAAGGTAACGGCAACCAAGGTTCAAAGCGAAAAAGGGCTACAATTAGAAGGTTAACCCTGTTAAGTTGAAGGAAGGGGACTTCGTCCTCCTGTGGTCCATGGAGCTGAGTAAGGCGGAGGTCAAAAAGGCAGTTAAGCCCTGTATTAGACCGTACTTGGTGGTGAGTAAGCTCGGTCGAGTCGGTTATCGCCTTAAGTTGGAAGTGGAGTGAAATATTTCCTAATACCATGCCATTATACTTCGTAGGATCAGTGGTACCGTCATGAAGACGCTTTATTCATCACCTGGAGAGTTTCCAGATTCCTTGCGAACTTTCAAGAAGATATCTAACGACGAAAGTAGAAGTAACGGGAAGAAGAGATCATTGGAACGGCATTCTGAGGTCCAAATTTCAGCCCGTAAGTCGCTCAGGTGGACTCTGGAATATGAGATATAGGCCGTGGTTCGCCTTAATGGTTCATAAGGAACGGAAGCTAGCCTCGGACGGTGCCAAGCAACTGGATGAGTTCCAAGCTCGTGGAGAAAAGGAGGTTACATTTGCTGGTCGAGAAACTTGGGAGCAGTCGGACTCTAGACCCCCACAGCTGTGGGGGACGCCATTTCATCGCTAACCACGTAATGCGCGAATCAAGATGGGTCAGGTACCCTCACATAATTGCGAGGATCCGTAAGGGTCGGACACCCGACCCCAGCATGACCGCGGGGTAGGACGTGATTTCAGCTGCCTCCCTAATCCCTGCACGCACTAGATTACTGCAAACAATTCCTATGGGACTTCTCAAGGAGGCTACTAGCTGAAATACGTTTTCATCTTTTAAAGCCAGGTCAGTCTTTTGCAGGAAGGTGCGCGGCTAGTTTCAGGCAACACGGGGACTGCACGCCACGACACCCTATCTGGCAGAAGTACTCGCTTGCACTCACCGTTATCCGTCCCGTAGTACCGGTAGAGACAGCATGGCCGTTCATCTGGCATTAGTTCAAGTCGCCAGGCTCGCATCCATGATGAATCGCATCAACCGCTCGTTGTCCAAGCCTTGCCAAAACTGAGGATATGGAAGCACCGACGCTGTTTAACGGGTTGCTAATGGAGGTAACCCTAGGTAGGAGTGCAGTATCCACTGTAGCGGGCCTCAAGGCATATCACACCTGGGATTCAATGCATAATGTCCTGAGGGACCACGGAAAGGTAGTGTTGTCGATACATTGTACCAACTTGTTGCACTAGACCAACTTTTGCACTGGACCAGCGTTTGCACTGGACCAAATTTCTCACAGTACCAAATTTTCGTCCATGTAGGCAACTCCGTGGCTGCATACAAGAAGGATTGGCAGGTAAAACAAAGAGAGGTCGAGGTGACGGCGAATCAGGATGGACCAGACCTCGGGGGGCACGGGCGACAGGCAAGCAGGTAGTAACGGCTTGCACGGAGGCGAGGGGGGGTCTCCACAGCCATCGGGGATGATTGCGCTGAATGTTCGCCTCATTGTTTTTAGGACAGTGCGATTCTTGCTCATTTCGGAGAATAGGGTCCGACGCATCGGCGTGCCGGATTATTTGCAGAAAGTTACGATAGCGTTTGAGTTGTGGTGCCCGGGGAGAAGGGAGCGGTATACGGTGGTTATGACCCTTTTAGATTTGGAGCAATGCGGCCTTATAACCCATGTGAAAGTAGAAGGGTATGGATACCTTCCGGATCTCACCAAGGTGCGTCTCGAATCTGGAATGCTGAGTCGGTACCATGCGGTTGAACCAAAGCGTCTCGAGAGGGCAATTCAGAATGTTTTCGCTGTGGAGAGAGACGCATCACGGGGGATGACCTGGAGGAAGACGGGGAAGACGAAGAAACTGTACTTGCCGAGTCATTACAGTACACGATAGGGTTGGTCATCAATTGTGTTGACCCTAACTACCCGTGGAAGATCGTGGGTCTGGGGTGGGGCTTTCACTTGTTGAATAAAAGAGAGGGCCACTTGTCTCCGTTCAGGTGCCTTGTAATGTCCGTGTCCTCGACAGGTTACAGATGGGCAAACTTCTTCGAGTTAGTTGTAGGCAGCAAGCGATTGCCCGGTGCACAGGTTACGAGTGGTGCCCCTTTAGCCCAGTCGAATTTTCTACCCGAAGAGCAGGACCAGCAGTCATGTTCGTATAGTAGCACGAAACAATGCTTAATGTTGGTCAGGCGTCAGACTGCAGCCCAGCGTGCAGAATGTGGTGCTGTAATCGAGGAAAGTCCTCCATCGGGGCATGAATGTGTCGCTGAAACAATTGGTTCGCAGAAAGCTGAGATAAGTCCTGCTCTAGGACAAGTCCAAGAAGTGGAAGGGTCGCTGACTAACCACAAATCGAATTCAACACACACTAGAAAAACTTCCGCAAGTGAAAGGCCTGCCTCAGAGCACAGTAACATGTGATATTGGTCCCGCATGAATTAAGTGTTGCATTGAAATGTCAACATGACATGGCCATGAAAAGGGCGCTATCGAGAGTTAAGGGCGGAAATGCCAAGGATTATGCGTCTGTGCGCTCGATGAAAGGGAGATAGGAGGAGCTGCATCATGCAACGAAAAAAATCAGGCATGAGCAGACTCGAGTCACTTAAAAGTAGGAGGATCTGCAAGAGGAAGTGTTTGGACGGGAGGCAGCAGATGACTGCGAGATCTGTTCAAATTGAAAAGAGGTACTGGCTGCAGTGGAGACAGCGGAGGCTGTTAAGAGTGTCCAAAATGATACTACTGGGAAGGATGAGAAGGGTACTGGTGTTGCTAAGGCTGTGACAGGGAGATGATTTTCGTGGATAATAACTAAGGAGGCTACCGGTGCGAAAGGATGAGGGAGATGAGTGGGATTTTTTGGACAGCGGATAGGGGGAAAATGGAAAAAGGACAGACCGTGGAAGACTTGGCGTCGCAATTAGAAGAGGAACAAGGAAACTCAGGTATGAGGGGAGTGTGCAGAGTGAAAGCTCAGAATTGGGCGGGAATGGGTAGGAAATTAGGATTGCAGCTTTTTCGGGGAATAGTTGGAGAGTGGGTGATCAGTGCCCAATTGAGCATAAATAGGTGTAAGGGACCGTGGTTGGGAGCGCAGAAGGGCAGTTGGGGCCTACAAAGGCGAATAAAGGACGTACACGCTAGGAGAGGAGCACCAAGGACAGAAAGGACCAAAATAATCTCAAGAATTGAAGCTTTGCAAGACGCCAATCGCTGGGGAAATGAGGCGGTCGAAGACACGCTAGGGGTGGTAAGGCTAGTGGAGAGGGTGTCCGACTACGCTGCAATGTTATTTGAAAAAAAGCAGTCAGAGGACGAGATATGCGACGCTTTTGATCTGTGCTTTACAACTTAAGAGTGAACTTGTAACATAAATTCGATTTTATGTTACAAATTCACACTGGAACATAAAATCATTTTTAATTTACAACTTTACTCCGGTGCTGTAAACACTGGATCTGTTTGCTTGTCACACAATTTTTGATGCCTCTCTAGACCTGGAGAACAGGTCAGAGGCACTTTATATTGACCGCAGAGGATCATTAAATGCAAACAAATACAAACTTATTACAGTTAACAAAAGATTAGCTCAGCGAGATGTTATAATCCCGCAATTTTCAGAACTCTGGGCTTTTGCACACACAGGCTTTTGCCCACAAACGTAGTTAGAAATGAGAACGCACAGTCCCACGAATCGAATAACGACCAAGTGACACTTGCAGTCGACAGCCCTCGACGATACACAAAATAGAGGACAAAAAGAGTCCGAACGGTTTCGAGTAACAGGTTAACGCACACAAACAGCGCGCCGATCCTCGACAAAACAGCTTCACAACAAACGCAGTCAATGCGCCTTTACTCACGCAATCAAAGAGCAGTGGATCCGCATACTAAGTCAGAACCCCCACCGTAAAACCACACAGTGAGCATCGTACACACAGACGGTCTCTCTCCTCTCTTAAATAGCCACAATGTCCTCAATTCCAGCCATCACACATCATTAACTTTGAATCAGTCGCCCGTTGAGCATCAAGTAGCCGTCCAAGATTCAATTGAACGGGTTTGAATCGCGCTGCACGGACACAGCGCCTCAGAAAATCAGGGAGCACATTTCCGAAGTTCATTACACCAACTGGTTCTTACAGCGCAGCCGACTCTTTGAAAGCTTCATCTTACAGGATCGCATGCTACAGTACCTCTGATCTCATGGAATATGATGTGTCATCGGGTGGGTTCACTTGTTTGGCTATTACAAGGATGACCTGGCATTTATCTTGAAGGCTCACCATGACACGTCCAGCAATGTATAGCGCTCCACGATATCACGCTTAACCGGCTTGCAGGTCAAATACACAACAAACTAAATCCAAACTAGGTACGCTGCTGACAGAATACTACGTAGTAATGTATTTTTGCCAACAATACACGTTTGCATGCCACGTACTAATTGAAACCTAACAGTTCTGTACTGTCCAGTACAGTAGATCCCACTGAGTACAGTAAGGATTTTTATAACTGTAATATGTAACAGTCAGGAACGTGTTTGTGGACAGATCATTTCCAGCTTGCATTCGTTATTTTCTCGATGGCCCGAAAATTCGTAGAAATTTTGAGTAGTACGAAAAAGTTGTACTCGCTACAGTTGTCCGCAGTCATCATGAATATTTACATATACTGAGGTGTGGCACGCATGTATAGAGTACAATTTAAGTAGTTGCGTTCTGTACAGTTTTCAATATTCATTTATTGTAATATTCTGGATGGCCTATTTTGTACTTGTTGTTTTCCGGTAAAAGGTTCTGAATCCAAAAATGTGTCATTTCTGTCCTACTAGCTCGTTTCAATCCGTTTTTTTCCAGTTGCCCAATACGAAACTTTATTCCAAATACTGTAAGCAATTTTTGAGCTCTGGGGTTGATTTTCGGCTGAGATTTAGGCTAATGAAAACGGGTGACTTGCTGGGAGGTGAGCTTTTTTTCCAAAATGCTTATTATTTGGTTTGAAAATTATAATTTTTTACCGCGAATCATTTTGCGGTGTCCCACGAATAGGTACTGCACTGATATGTGCAACTGTTGGCATCCAGACGCCTACGCCGTCATAACCGAAGTAACAAGAAGCCTTGCAGTCAGGGCTATGGAATCATATGGGAAGGTTCGCGGGATATTCATGCAAAGGCATGCTGTGGCCGCTGCCACGTCCATTGCGGCCTGCCTGCTGGCTGGTCTCGCGTCGGCCTTCTAGCGACTTTGAACCGGATTGACTCCGTTTCTTGGTTCCCCATGCCGACCACTTGTGCCAATTATTTGATGCGCTTTGGAAGATAGGCTAACCTATTTTTCAATCCTTAAAACACCCCAATTTCCCCCTGTGAAGTCGCTACAAAATTAATTTTGAATAGTAGGTGACTAACTTCTGCGTGTTGCGGGGCACGTCATATTACTGACGCCGCGCTTGTGGACCAAATAGCGTAGCTAGTTTCTGGTATAAGCGGGTCTTCATCCCCCCGTAGAACATCCGCTGCGCGATGCGACAGCTGCCGCGTATTTCTCTATGACCTTTGATGATGTCTCAGAAGGTGATCCTAACGAGTCAAAAGCCAGCGGCACAAAATCCCATCCTAATCTTGATCTTCCAGGCAGGACGTCGCCAGAAATGGCAGCCACTTTCGTGGCTAGGTCCCTCTCTTTCGCTTGTCTGCTGCGTTGGCAACGGCTCGCGCTTTTCGTGCTCCCATTGACATATAGCACTCCTGGAATGGCGAGGATACGGTGATGTCGTAGGCCACTGGAAGAGGGGCGGGGTGTTCAATGCGTCGGATCGCGGGTACCAGAATATCTGCGGGTCGCGCATTCAGTCCGGGGAGTAGGTATTTGACCTCATATTGGACGCCAACTCCTGCTGCTTTAAACAGCTCTCTCCCAAGTACTCTCACAACTGCTGTGTGCCGGTTGGTCCACCCGAGACCTTTGTTACAAAGGTCTGCTGCATGGTCCCCTAAGAGATCCATGGGCCTATGGCACTCAGCGCACTGCAGCGGTGCGGTGTCGTCAAACACGCGAACTCCTAGGTGACGGCGTAGCATCACTGTCCACATCTCGTTGGACGTTCGGTTGACTACAGCGGGGTGTGCGGTGAGGAAGGCCCCTGCCTGCGTTTCCAAGTAGTATGCATGTCGAATTCTTCGCCGAATATCTGCTTCTGAATGCGATATGGGGTTTGGCAACCTCTTCCATTCGTCGTCCTTCCAGAAGAACTTTGCTGCAGACTCGCACCAGGCTCGATACAGAATGTTGTATGTACTATCGGGCTTGGCTGCGAGGCTTGCCGCTGTCAAAGTTTCCGGAAGACTGCCATCATTAGTGACGGACGCAGGGAGCCGTCGGACAAACTCCCGGAGGTGTGTATCCGCTTCAGCGTATCGGTGTTCAGTCTCACCACTGTCCTCAGGGCTCCGCAGCAGCTCGGCGTCAATTATGCTCGCAGCATATGCTGCGAAATTAAGCGTTGCTATAGGTGTAAAGCCGTGACCGCCATAGCGGAGAGGTAAGGATACCTGCTGTTGAACTGCATCAGTCATCGGCACGTTGTTAGAGCTTGCGTAAAATTCGAGTTGGTCGTCGTCGAATCTCAGTGCAGTGGCAGTGGTCACACTCGGCGGAGTTAGCTTCACCACATGTTGAAGCTTGCAAGCGGATGCACATACCCGGTGAAGGTGGAACCGAATTCGAGCGTCTCCGATACCGTCAATCAGCGACAATGTGTGCTTGCAGCTTCTGATTTTCTCGTTGAAAATCTTCCATAAACTGTGACGACCCAATTGGGGCCCCAAGAAGGTCGATGCCTTCGGTGGAAAAGTTCTCAACTGGGAAGCGGTGGAATAGTGGCGATGTGCAGTTACCGAGTCTGTGCGGCCAGAACAGACGGGTTTTTGCGTGATTCAGATAAGCCATGGTCAGGTCCTCTGGAGCTGAGGATGTCGACTGCCTTCGAGCTCTGTATGAGTGCCATGAGAGTGCAGTCGTCCGCATACCATCTATGTAGACTAAGCTGTGTCTGCTGGGCAATTTCTGTTGCTAATGGATGCACAACAAGAGAAAACAACAGCATGCTTGCAGGGTCCCCCTGTTGCATACCTTCTTGGCTAGGGATGTCATGTGCGGCGCTACGGGCAATATCAGCGACGGCGTGTTGCGGGCGTATACCATGTTCAGAAAACGACACAGCGACGGTACTTTGGTCGGCAGCAAATTTATCATGCGCTGTCTCGAGAACCGATTGAATGCGTTGTGT
Organism: Kappaphycus alvarezii; assembly: GCA_002205965.3. Classification (NCBI taxonomy): domain Eukaryota; phylum Rhodophyta; class Florideophyceae; order Gigartinales; family Solieriaceae; genus Kappaphycus; species Kappaphycus alvarezii. The sequence continues at coordinate 581,242 of NADL03000771.1, forward strand.
GCATCCACGGATACCAGTGCATGCTCCTCGTCCTGGCGCTCAACCAGTCTCCGTGCTTCGTGCACAATGGAGTCCAGTCCGCTGGGCACGCCATTGGCCACTTGCAAGGGTGCGAGGTACTCCCTCGTGTCTTCTATTGCTTGTGGTAGAGCACCTTTGTTACGAGTCGCCGCAAGGCTCCCAATAGCAATGGGGCGAATCTTGTCTGGCCGACGGTTGGATGGGCAGCAGCGTCGCATAAGAATCAGAGGGATTAGTGAAGCGAGCATCGGAGTTTGGCTCGAAAATTGATCCAAGGTGTGGTTCGACCCAGTGGTCACACGCCACGTTTCTAGAAGGCCTCTACAGTTGAATTGTGGAACGCAGTCGAATTGATTATCTACCGAGCCGCCGGCAAGCGACGGTGGTGAGAGTTCTCTGGTCAAGTCGATTGGCTTGTCTAGCTCAGACCACAGGTAAAGCTATCCGACCTCCTTTTCAAGCTGCCAAAGCGTCAGTTCAGTTCTGCGTTAGCGTTTGACGAGGGCCGTGATTTCAACACAAGCTAATTGACTTCCGCGATACCTTCTCTGTGGATCCGAAACAGGAAGATAAGGAGACGCGCGAACAAAAACTTCACGACAGGACCAAGAGGCTGCCTCGCCAGGCTAGCTCGGCCGATTTCCGAGGGGAGTACAAGGACCTACAAGGTTGAGTGTACGTCAACGACAATGCAGCCCGTGCAAACCAATATGAGAAGACGACCGAAAATATCTCCAAGTGGATCATCAAGGAACTATCGTACCCCATGGACATTTGGAAGTCCTTCAATAACCTGGAGGAGCCAGACATGGAAAGTTAGAAACCAAAGGCTGCTAAACCGGACGACTCTGTCGAAAAGGCGATCTGTGATGAAGCGATCAGGCGCTACCTGAAGCGTAAGGATGCTTACGAGGAAAACCAATGAAAAGTGTTTACTGTAGTCATTGGACAATGTTGCGACCAGATGCAGGCGAAGCTGCAAGGCCAGCAAAATTGGATCAAGATACTCAACGAACAAAATATAGTTAAGCCCCTGAAAAGCATTAAAGTGCTGATTTTGAGCCAACAAGACTCGAAGAAGCCACCCGCAAAAAATGCCACATCAATCGGCGCCTTATTCAAGATAAGGCAGAACAGATACCAATCACTCGTGGATTACCGTAAAGGATTCAAGGCCTTCATAGACGTACGTGAATACACCAATGTAAAGCTTGGTAAAGCACTATATAGCCTCACGACAAAAGCGCTCAGAGAAGACGAGAAAGTTGAGAGAGCTGTTGCAACGAATGAACAAATGGAGAAAGTGGAGAAGAAGCAGCTGGAAGAAATTCAGGACTTTCTTTTTATTAACTCCGCTTTCAGGGCACGTTTCGTCAAGGTAATAAAATGGCTCTAAAACACCCACCTTGAAGGCGACGATAAATATCCTAAGAACTTGACCGCGGTATACGACATGCTCGCAAATTGGAAGCAGGACGGGACGGTCCAAGAGAGCCTTGCCAACGATGGGCTAAACTTTGCCCAAGATGGAACATTCGCAATATCAGCCGACAAGGGATCACAAGGCCAGACTAGAGCGCCGAAAGAACCGCAGTAAGATAAGAAGCTATGGTTGTGGCCAGTTTGGGCACGTCAAGTCCGAAGGAAAATACAAACCAGAAGAGAATACGGGGAAGGTGATGAGCTCGAACAACACAGTAGTCGTGAGCGTTATGACGAATTATTTAAACCAAGGTCGCGCGTACTTGATTCCCGAAGGCAGCGTCGGACTGGACAGCATGTCCTCCGTAGACGTATTTGGAGATAAACGCCTACTCACTAACATTCGAACTGCCGAAAGTCGTATGTGGGTAGTGTGCAACGCAAGAGCAATAATCGTAACGCAGATAGGTGACTTCCCAGGATATGGGCCAATGTGGTACCATCCAGGGGCAATAGCGAACAATCTGTCTCTCACCAACGTGCAAAAGAAGTACTAGGTCACGTACAGTAGCGATCCGGGAAACTTATTCGCCTTGCAGAGGCCGGACGGCACCACCGGAATATTTAGCCCAACAATGAAAGGTCTATATGTATCGCAGGTTCGGAGCCCAGTCGGACATAACAACGATGCAATGATGGTGAATACCGTGCAGGAAAACCTTAATTCTTATACACGTCGAGAGGTGAATGGCGCGAGGGAGGCAGGTCGTCTCATGGAGGTCATCGACAGTCCAAGTGAAGAACAGATGAGGCAAATTTTCGCTGGGCGACAGCTCCGTAACTGCACTGTCACCGAACAGGACGCCTTAAATGCCTAGAAGATATTTGGTCTCAACGTGGGATACCTCAAGGGGAAAACAAGTCGTCGCGAGGAGCTGCACGTTGACCTCACCACGCTGCCGATTCCACGGGATATTATGATGCGCCATCGAGAAGTAGTAGTATGTTTCGACGTAATGTATGTCAAATGCATAGCATTCGCAGTCTCCATTGTCCGTAGCATAAATTTCTGCACAGCAGAAGCACTGGAAGATCGAAAAGCCCAGACATTACTGACCAGCCTGAAAACAATCAAGGGGACGCACGCACGAAGAGGATTCCTTGTCACGTGGGTCGCGGCAGATAATGAATTCAGCTCGTTGGAGGCCCGGATATCTGGTTAGGGTACGGCTCTGAAAGTGGTTGCGCGTAACAAACACGTGCCTGAGATAGAGAGACACATCAGAACGCTGAAGGAGAGATGCCGCGCGACATACAACACGCTCCCATTCCGCAAGATGACAAATCGCATGGTAGTAGATCTAGTATTCTGCAAGAGGTTCTGGCTGCATGATTTTCCAGCTCGCGACGAGAAATCAGCAACAATCAGTCCGCGAGAGCTTGTCAATGGTGTCGCACTCGACGCGAAAAAGCACTGCACCCTTGCATTTGGCTCATACGTACAGAACCATAAGCAGCATGATAATACGATGGCAAACGCACAATTAGTGCTATAGCCCTGCGGCAGACCGTAAATTCACAAGGTGGACACTACTTCATGAGCCTACAGACCGGGCGACGCATCAGTCGAAATAGGTGGACGGAGGTGCCGATGCCAGCTGACGTCATCGACAGGGTACAAAGCGTGGCAGAGTCGCGCAACATGAATCGCCTCATCTTCGGCAACAGACGAAACGCGGAGTAAGAACAGGAAGAAGAAACCGACGCCCAGGCGATCAGTGGTGGCTCATTCAGCTCGTCGAGCTCAGATAGCGAGCAAGATTTCGACGAAAATGTAGGTGAAGAGCTAAATCCACCAGAACAAGAAGGTCCCGATGGCGCAAGCAGCCATAAACGGGTCAAGTTCGAGATCGAGGATGCGCCAGCTGGAGCAGTCGCGCCGGTGAAAAATGAGCCCGAGTTAACGGCCAACGACCATGATGGAGACGATTTAGAGGATGATGCGTCGCTGGAAACGAACGACGCGGGTGCCGGAATCTCTGATAATCACCCCCAGTAGAGCCCGAAGCTGACTCAAAGGCGCACAGGAATGAGAACGCGCGACTTGACACGCATCACGACGATTGACCGTCAGCCAGTCCAAGACAGAATCAATTAGAACCCGTGTGAAATGTACCAGTAGGTGCTGAAGGGAAAGCGGACAGAGGAGTGAGCGAACCCGTAGTGGGAGGCGAGGGAACATCTGAAAGAAGAGCGCAGACGATCGAAGAGGAATTAGAGGAACGTTTTGGTCCAAGACATGGATTGACTGAGCATGCGCTGCGTCCAAGAAAAAAACCGAATTACAACAAAGAGCTGATCGCCCAGGTACACGAATACATCATACCTCCAACCTTCGATCCGGCTCGACTCAGCGGCCTCGAACCGTCCCTATCACCACTCGTTGACGTGCTGCTAACCCAATATGGCGTCAAGAAGGGCCTCAACATTTATGGCCAAAAGGGCGACGACGCGGTGAAAGCGGAAATGCGTCAACTACACGATCTAAACGTCATGTGCCCAAAGCCGTCGACAGCACTTAGCGAGCAAGACAGGCGCGAAGCACTTCAGTATCTACTGTTTCTGAAAAAGAAACGAGATGGGCGATTCAAGGGACGGGGCTGTGCAGATGGGCGAAAGAAGCATAAGAACACAGTCAAAGGCGAAGCGTCATCACCAACCATATCAACAGAGGCTGTTCCTCATTCTTACAATAGCGGCAAAAGAAAATCGCGACGTGACCCCATGGATTTTCCAGGGGCATTCCTACAAACACACCTCAAGGGCGAGCGAGCTCACATGCGTTGCAAAGGAAGGATGGTGGAGCTCTTAGCGAAGATAGACCCCAAGCTTTATCGTCTCAACATAATTATTGAGCATGGAAAACCAGTCCTTTACGCCGAACTTCAGCGCGCATTATACGGCATGCTTTAATCTGTTCTCCGATTTTGGGAGCAGGTCTATCCTCGAAGACCTAAGCGAATTAGGCTTTGTCGTAAATCCTTACGGCTGGTGCGATGCGAACCGCATGGTGAATGGGTCCCAGCGAATTGTCGGCTGTCACGTGGACGACTTTATCGTTACACACGTGGATGCAGAAGTGAACAGCAAGCTGTAGACATGGTTTGATAGAAAGTATAGAGAGCGAACGTCATTGACTGTTCATCTTGAACATATCCATGACTACCTGGGCATGCGGACTGATCTCAGTAAGGCTAACAAAGTCAAAATCACCATGGTGGAGTATATCCCGCAATGCTCAGCAATTCACCGGAATAATTTTCGGGTACAGCGGTAACGCCGGCGGCGGATACCTTTTTGACACTGACGACAAGGCGCCGAAACTCGATCAGACGCTCACCGCTGTTTTCATCGTATCGTAGAGAAGTCCCCCTTTCTCGCCAAGCGTGCGAGACCCGACATTCAACTTTCCGTGGCGTTCTTGTTCAATTACGTGCAGTGCGCCGACGAACACGACTGGAAGAAACTCGGCAGGATGCTCCAATACTTGCGCGGCAGTGAAGGGCTAGCGCTTACCCTAGAGGCTGATGATAGCCACGTGTTCAAGTGGTGGGTATATGCCGCCTTCGCTGTGACGACAGGCATGAAGAGTCAGAGCGGTCGCGTGATGACGCTAGGCAAAGGTGCAGTCTATAGCGCCTCGCTCTGCCAGCGCATCAATACGAGAAGCTAGATGGAAGCAGATTTGGTCTGGGCAAACGACATCATACCCCAGATACTCTGGACCAGGTGCTTTCTCGAGAAACAGGGCTACATCGTGCTCGACAATATCCTTTACCAGGATAATCGGAGTGCGATCCTGCTCGAAAAGAACGGCAAGGCATCGAACGGGAAGCGCACACGTCATATCAACATGCGGTATTTTTTCATCAGCGACCGGATCAATTCGGAGGACCTGTCTGTCAATTTCTGCCCAACTGGCGAAATGCTTGGTGACACCCTTGCAGGGAGTTGCGTTTAAGGATTTCCGTGATAAGGTGCCCAACATTGGGGCATTATCGCCATTGCCGACCACAGGAGTGTGTTGATGCCAGCATCGGAATTTGGCTCGAAAATTGATCCAACAAGTGGTTCGACCCTATAGTCACGCGCCACGTTGCCAGAAGGCCTCTACAGTTGAATTTTGGTAGGCAGTCGAATTGATTATCTACCGAGCCGCTGGCGAGCGACTGTGGTGAGAGTTCTCTGGTCAAGACGATTGGCTTGTCTAGCTCAGACCACAAGTAAAGCTATCCGACCTCCTTTTCAAGCTGCCAAAGCGTCAGTTCAGTTCTGCGTTAGCGTTTGACGAGGACCGTGATTTCAACAGGGATTGTGTCGTCTGGTAAGTTCCCTTGGGCTAGTCTTGTCACAACTGCAGTTAGCGCAGAGATGCCTCTCACACCTGCTTCAGGACTCACCGTCATGTTGGCCAAGAATCGAAGGAGCCAAGGGGACATTCTGTCTGGACCCGGCGCAGAGTTTGGGTTCAAGCGTCGGACGGCGTATAGGACTGCCTCCTCAGTAATGTCCATTGGGAGCGGGAGGTCTCTCGTGTCGATGGCTGTCACAGGAGAGTTCGGTGCAGGGTGCAACTCTCGCAGACGTTCCAAAACGTGTGGGTCCCGGACGTCCGCAATGTGCGACTGATGTAGAGTGCTTTGGGTCTCGCCTGTTGTCTGTCTGAGTTTGCTGCGGGCGACGTCGGACGGGTCGCTCTTCCCTGATCTGGTTTGCTTGGATGGCTTCTCTGCAAAGTTCATTCCATTCGCCTGCGGTGGCGTGGCAGATGCGTTCTCGGAGTCCTTGGCTTTGCCTTGTCTGAGACCGCCATCCGGCTTCCCCACGCATTAAACGTCGCAAGACGCGTCGGGAGAAGATGTATCCGGAGGAAGGCAATGTGCACTGCTTTTGCGTCCGTGCGTTTGCTGCGGATCGAAAGAGTCGAATGAGCAATATGGCAAGACTGTGAATGCAGTTCCCAGGAATGCGGTTGAAGATGTCCGAGGGCCTTAGCGGGCTGTGCAGTGCATCATACACCGAAGGAAGAGGAGTGGTAGGGGTGGACTGGTCGTTGGTTGCGGAGGAAGTCGTCGGAGGCATCAGGGCATTGTTACGGGGAAGTGGGAAAGGAGGGAGGGACTAATGGCGAGAGGCCTTGCTCGCCCGTTTTCCCGTGGGGGGATTGGTCGAGTTGTGCCTTCACCGTCCGCATCTCCTTCATGCGTTGTGACAGGGCGCGGGTGCGTTTCGTGCGTCGTTCGGTCTTCCCGTGTGTGTGGAGGGGCTTCAGGAACGTCCGGCTTTGGTTGCGTAAGCTGGTGAGCCGCACCTGTTTCCTGGGGTTTTGCGACCCTAAGGTTGACAGGTGAGGGTTCTCTAGGTGTGGGGGCCAGGGTAGTTTTGTTGTTGCCGGTGGCGTCGCACTGTCGGGTTCTTCATGGACTGTGGTGGTCTCCAGTGTTTCCACTCACTGTCCGGGGTCTCGTCGTTGTTGTCGTGGTGGCCGCTGGTGGAGTGTCTGCCTCCGGTGCTGCGCCTGGGGTGTCCTGCGTATCCAAGTCAGCTTTGGGGGAGCAAGATTTTCGCACCCCGCGTAGAATTTCGCAACGAAGTTTTCAACAAAAGCATCCCCTCTCGGAAGGGTTGCTGCTGCCGCGTCAATGAGGTGAGTGATTGCTCCCGCCAGGGCTTTCCTTTTTTCCAGTGTTATTTCGGGGCCACGGTCTTGAGCTTTGCAACCCGCGCGCAGCAGCGACGCAAGTGCCAACCTTCCACTCAGTTATGGGAAGCTCGGCGATGAGCTCGGAAAGCGGGCTGGTGGAGAGGCGGTCGCCATCGTAAATGTTTGGGATCCCCCGGAGTATTTTTAGGAGATCGTTGGAGTCCGCGGCGTAGTGCATAACAATTGTCCAATCTCCCGATGTGAGGAGTGCATGCTTGGGCAAGGGCACTCCGGCATCCTCGGCTCATTAGTAGGCTTGCTTTGCGTCTTCGTATATGCCGGCAGGGCTCCAATGCCCGCAGGGCCTGCGGAGAAAGCCAGCGTGGACATCATAGGGGCCAGCGTTGGAGGTAATCCTGTACCATTCAGCGCGACAGGGTCTCTCGGTTTGGGGGGCGGCTCCGACGCGTTGGGGTCTCCTCGTGCGATGGGGCATTCGGAGCAAGCGATCCTGCCTGCAGTCGGCAGAAATCGCGCACAGTGGAGGGGACGGTAGCTGCTCGGGGGCTCTTGTGAGCCTTCACGATTTGCATGAAGGCGGGCGCGCCTTGGCTTTGGCTCGGCGGCTCTCCATGTTGGCGGCTGGATCGGAGATTTGTGGGGGCGTTGGAGGAAGAAGAGAGAAAGGCAAAAGAAGGGAAAAGGAAGAAAGTCTTGAATCTTGTACCACTAGAAGTAATGTAACTGTTACTAGTCTTTGATGCGTTACCCGCGCTAAGTTGCGACGCCTCATCCGCCATCGTCCTGCTCCATTTTTCACCACACCCACCAATATCTCTGCTGCACCTGCGCAATCTTCTGTGTATCATCCTCTGCGGCCCAACAGAATTCTGCTCATCTCCCTATACCTTCGCACCGACTGCCTTGCCTCATCACCTACAGCAACCTCTCTCCCATCGTTTCCGCCGCACCAAGTTCAGCAGCAACACCGCAACTAACCCCAACCGCGACAGCGCCCATATCTACCGCTTCCGCACAAGCTTCCACAATATATTAACCAACGCAGTTCGCTCCCGTCTCAAACTGCCCAGATTCAACACCAGACCATCGCTGTGCACTTCCAGGTAACTCATCCACTCCCAACGCTCAATCTCCCTCGGTGCTTTCTGCCCTCGATTCAATTTTGCCGGATGCAGAGCAAGATCCTTTGAATATGGGTTTCACTGTTACCATGCCCATCTCACTCGAATCGCAGCGAGCAATTGAGAGACAAATTTTGGTGCCATCAGATCCGGAATCCTCGATCGCTCTGACCGCTTGTTAAATCAGCATACATCGGCATTTTTGCCGACTCCATCACATTCTCCGCTACAAGTACCGCAACCCTGGCTCACCTCTATTACGGAGCGCCGCCCGCAGCAATGCCACATTCTCAGGTCAGGATACAAGGGAAGTCATCGCTTTCGGCTTTTCTGATGTTATGGCCAAGGCCGAACTCTGTTGATGGTCAGTCTCATACCGTTTGGGACAAAACACCAGCAGGGAAGGAGTCAACAGCCGGAACTCCTTTTGAATCAGTTGGATGAAGCGTATCGCAGAGGTCCCACGTCTACTCAAATGTTCATTCCGGATTTCACCTAGCCGAAGGCGAATACAATTGCTGCTGCCACTCATGATGGACAGCTCTCGCCCGCATCCCCTTCTTTCCGCAGTGACTATTAGTCCCTCAACATCGTCCAACCATCACAACCGCAATTCGTACCGTCACTTATTAACGCGAACGTGAAGTCCGGCACGGCTGGAGGGGAATCCTCAACCTCTGTCGCGACGCTGCACGGACTATCCTGCCCGATTTCCAGGAGTTTGTACACGCGGCGGTACATTCTGAAGGTGCACCTGTCATCAACGCACAGCGTAAGACGAGGCTAGCTTTGTCAGGACCGTCAAGCGGCCTTCAATCAAGTGGACTCCTTCAGGCAACACATTGCCATAACTCATCGTAGCAAGAAGAAACGGACGTCCACATGTTGCAATCGAAAGTTTGGGCCAAAGCCTCACATGAAGATGTACATTGACACGCCGCACTTGAAGACGCGCGGTCGCCAGTGCTACTGTGAGCATTGGAACTCGATACATTCTCACTTGGCACCGGAGAACGCATAAGCAAACCCCAATGAAGCATAATTGCATCGTATGCAAGAGGCCTTTCGCGTTAATGTCGAGCCTTGCCCGGCATCAGCGAACTCTTCCCACAAAACTGCGGTGTTGCCGCTGTCGTTGTACTGGGGATGCCGAGTTTGCTTTCTACTTCCGCTGTGCCTCGAGCGGCGGGCTGTGCCCGGTCAGCAAAGCACGAAAATTCCGGGCTCCCGCCTTCATCTGGGTCGCACGAACTACACGATGCGCTCGCTTCTTTGACCCCTTCTCTAACCCGCAACTTTCCAGTCTACCCCAACGCTTTTCAACCTCGTCGCTCGACTGAGGGCGGAACTTCGTGCATCGAGAGACAAATGCCTTACAGTTGTCCCTTCTTACACTAGCAGAACGTACAGCACCCATTGAGGCCTAGGTACAGTAACCATTGCGGCACTGGGTACAGTAACCCACGTGCAGTGTTTACGTGCGAAATTTATTTTTGCTTGCTTACAGAGACATCAACATTATCAAAAAATAACAAAAATTCGTTAATTTTTTGTATTTGTGTAGACCGTAGGTTTATGCTTATGAAACATTGCACCACTGGATAGCAAGGCCGGCCAAATCCAATTTGGCGAGCGCGCTGCGTACGAATGGATCTGCGAGCTGATCTAAAACCGTGACTCGCCGTCGTAGTCTCTGCATCCGCGGTCTACATGAAGGATCATGGCCGCCAGAGATCTGGCGATCTCAGGCATGCCTCTCTCTTTCATCGAGAATCCCCAGAACTTACTGGTGGCAGGCATTTCAGCAAGGTCAAACGAACCAGACCTACAGTGACAGCTGACACTACACTTTACATTGTCAACGAACACTGCAGATTTTTCTCAGAGCGCTATCCTGGTCGAGGAGTTACCAAGAACGGCAAGGGAGATTGCTAAAGGGAAAACGTTGGGAGAAGCGGAGATAGATCCGAAGTGGATGGTTTCTTATGCCACAATAGCTCGCCGCTATCGGGACGACAAAGATTTCGGACTGATTCGCTACCCGTATGAACAAGAGCCTTCGGTCGGGGCATTCACGGGAGGATTCTTCGAACATCGTGAATCCCCGCTGTGCAAAGGAGTGGAAACCCACAAGAGCATGACAACAGTCTATGAATACGAAGCCAACTACATCAACGCTGCTGGATACTGGATGGCTGTCCATCAAGCGACGATTTCTCTGAGAGATGAAGCTTTGCAAGCGAAAAAAATAGATAAGGCGGAATTGTATGACGTATAGGCAATCATTTCGATTGGTTATGGGCTTCGGGTTACCGGTCTTCGAGTAGAATTCTACAAACTAGTAGCAAAGGATCCGTTCTACGCAAAATTGGTCCTTCCCAGTCTGGAACAAAGGAAAGACATACCTGTTGCGGACGATCTTGTTGAACCCATGGAAAAGTTAGATATGCACATGTCGACGCAACTGATAAAGGCTATCGCTACCCTTAGTGCCAACAACGCAACAAAGAGAGCTGCAAAAAGGAGTGGCGCCGGGGACAATTAGTCGCCATAGGGCGCGGGCACCCTCTCTGACGCATGCCACAGGGCCGCGTTCGAGAATGGCACCAGCTGGGGTGCTCAGAATTCCTCTGCAGAGCAGTCCAGTTTGGGATATACGATCCTCCCTCAGTCGCATTTGTTTCAGGACAAGGAGAGGAGCTGCCGGATATCCCGAAGTCAAGAGAGGACCGAAATTTCGCAAGTTCGGACTTGGAAGAAGGGTGTCATTCAGGCATCTACAAGGAGGTGACGTACGAGTATGCGATAAATGCCAAAGAGAACGGAACGATCATATCGTCCTCCTTCGTTGTGTGGCAAGAAAAGGAGGACGGCATGAGGGAAGGTTCATAGCGAACCTCTCAGTTCAGAGCAAATACTGGAAGAAGGGGCCAGTACGCCTCGATTCCCTGCCGGAGTTTGCCCTGGAGATCCGACAAGGGGACCACTTCTTGTCCTTCGACATGTACAAAGGGTACAGGCACTTCCAGCTTGCCCCGGCGATGCGGGATTGGTTCATATTCCGATATGGCCACCGGTACTTCCAGCGCATCGCCCTTCCCTTTGGTTGGGGAAGGTCCCCACTGTGGTTAAACTGCTAATGACCACATTCACGAAAGAGCTTCGAAAGAAGGTATTCAGAGGACTGGCTTACCTGGACAATTTCTTGGTTATACCGACCAGATTCGGAGTCGTTTCCACACTCCAGGATTGTCAGGAGGCGACGAAAATCGTAAGCCGTTTGCTACGGAAGCTGGGACTTCGTCGACATCCTGAGAAGGGATGTTGGGATGGGTCGACCAACGTTGTCCACCTTGGTGTGCAAATCGACAGCATTTCCATGAAGTTCAAATTTGTCCCACAGAAAGTGGTGAAGGTAAAAAAGCTTGCCACGAAGATCCTTCAGGAGGTCCGTTTCGGGAAGCGATGGGTGTCTCAACGGCTCCTATCCCACTTCTGCGGTGTTTCTGTCTCGCTCTCGTTGGCAATGCCTGGGCCCGGTTTTAAATACGCTCTCTGTAGTGGGACATGTGCTCCGGCAGGCCGCGAGACACACGTGGTCGTGTGCGTCGCGGTCACCAAAGCATTCGGGATCTGCGCAAATGGAGATACCTCGGACAATCAGTGCTCGATGGACGACCAATTCTCCCTCCCACTCCATCCGCAGCAGTGCATACGGACGCTGCCGACGTTGGGTACGGCGGTACAATGAACGAAAAAGACCTCCACCCTGGAATGGATGGGCAGTGGCGGACACAGGGGATATGGAGTTAGCGAGATTATGTGCAATCCATAAGCTATCGAGAGCTGAAGGCAGTCCGGATGATCTTAACCGGGTCACTGGGGAGAAAGATTATAGACGGCGGGCATCGCGACTTGCGTTTCCATATCGACAACCAAACAGTTGTTCACGTCACCAACGCCTTGTTATCCGCAAGCCTATCCATGATGAGGGAGTTGCGCCAATTGGAAACCATCCTCGACCGTCACAAGCTGCACATAAATGCGGAATGGGTTCCTTCGGTTGCAAACAAATTCGCGGATGGATTATCGCGACGCTTCCCCAGCGGAGACTTGCAGATCCGGGGGCAGCTGTGGCGTTCCGTCGCGGCTGGAATGGGAGTTCCGAGGGACGCATTTTACTACCGGCCCGTCGGGGAGAATCCGCTGTTCGCAAGACGCCAGGCGTTCGCAGAGCTCGACTCGGAATGGAGCCAACAGTAGGTCCGCCTGCTATGCCCTCCGATATACCTCATTCCGGCGACGCTTCACAAGCTGCAAACTTCCAAAGCCCCCGCTGTCCTGCTAATTCCGGATTGGCCGCGACAGGGGTGGAGCCAGGCGGCGAAGACGATGTCGTATCATCACTACCGTCTGCCTCATCCTCCAGATCACCTTTGGGCTGTACACCGGAAAATGAATCCACGTTGGAGGATTCTGCTGCTGGAGATCAACTTGGAGTAACCGGCAGGACGGGACGGCGGCTTGCTCTAGCGGACGCGACGCTGGCCCGTCTGGGCTCGCTCCGCCCATCATCCGGCATCATGCACTCGGCAGCGTTTCTTTCTGATTACGCATGGAGTGGGCGTACCGCTTCGAGTCGGAGTTCTCAGTAATGGGCATGGGTTGAATTTTGCACAACAGAACAACGGCCCTTACTCCCCGTCACTGAGGCGCACTTCGTTGGTTTTGTTGGTTGGTTGACTTCCGAGCGAGAGCTTGGTCGGCGACACGACAGCAGCTCATCGCTCCCGCAGTACTTTAGCGCCGTGCGCCAGATGCAAATCCTGCTCACGGGCGTTCCTGTTCCTTCCTTTCCATTCTTGTTTCACGTCGTCCGAGCGTACGGGCGCTAGGAGGAGGCCCACTTTCCACGTTCGACGGTGCTATGTGGTCGTCCTGCATCTTCCCTGCAAGCAGTGTGGGGCCTCGGAATGTCCACCACCTCTCCATCTGTGCTGCGATATTCGGCTTTGCTGTGCTTCGCGCGAGCGCGCTGCGTACGAATGGATCTGCGAGCCGATCTAAAACCGCGTCTCGCCGTCGTGGTCTCTGCATCCGCGGTCTACATGAAGGATCATGGCCGCCAAAGACCTGCCGATCTCAGGCATGCCTCTCTCTTTCCCTCCCTCCCTCCCAGTTCGCGCCATGCCTCTTTGTTTGATGCGTCTTTTGATATTAAGTACCAAGAAAGGCATTGAATGGGAATCGTCTAGCGGACGAAAAAGATAAAATAGATATTATCAGGATAAATATCTATATTTACTCCTCTCAATTTTAGCCCTCAAATTCAGAGCCAAACTATTGCTATAAAATATCATATACCCAATGCAGTCCCTACAAATTCTATCGAACGACCCAGAATGATGCGTTGCCTCCTCGGACCTATCAAGATCCTCCAAACACTCCTCACGCTATCAAAATCTGCCCCTTTCCCAGTAGAGGAGCCCTAAATAACGATTAATCCCCCACTTTCCCCTCCTCCCTCCACAGCAGCTCCTCTGCAGTTGTGCACCAGTGGCTCCCATGGTTCCATCCAATCCTCCTCACCCTCTGATCTATCCACATCCGCCTCCTCTACCTCCTCCTCTTCCTCCTCTTCCTCTACCTCCTCTCCTGGCTCCTCTGAGTCCTCGTAGCAGTGACAGCGTTACCAACTCTCGAACGCGCTCCCGGTCCATTCCTCTAAAGTAGTCGTCGTAGTCGGTGGCCATAAAGTTCAATATGGTAACCAAATGCTCGCGAGAATCATTTTTTTGGCAAAGTCATCGAAACTGAAAGGAATATAGCGTTAATATTTTAATTTAGTACTGAAATAAGCAGAAATGTAAATTTGGTTGCTTCTGCTCAGTAAATAGTTTGCCGTCCTAAAAAAAAACGTATTTTTATGGGTTACTCTTCTACGTAATTAAAATGGCTGAACTTAAAAGACGAATAAAGTCTAAAATTGCAGAAAAGTACGCTAGTTGAGGGAGAGAAGAAGTAAACTTGACTGTGAGCTGAGGCAAATTTCCATGTAATACTATTAATCTGGTAAATATTCCAGAAAATTATCAGGATATAGCAAATTTTAGGCGATTGATGGGAAAAAGTATTGTAACGCATATTTTATGAAGAACTGGCGCATTATGCTAATCAAATGAAAAAATATCGTACTTCTTCCAAAAGTATATATTTAATAATCAAAAATCCTCTCTAATCAAAAGGATATCCACCAGATCTCTAATATAAAACCAGCTAATACACATATATTTACTCTTAACTTATTTAATTCTGCAGAGGATGCAGACTGCTTAAATTTAGTATTACAGTTGTTCAACTTTTGGAAAATTTATGGTTGAAGATAGTTTCATTAATTTTTTGGCTTCGTCCAAACATACTGATATATTAATCTTCTTCATTTTGAAAGAAGCTTACAGCCTCCAGAGCACTCTTTACAGCACGTACAGTATTCGTGCGCACCTCCGTTACTCTGCATTCTTCCTTCCTTCACCCAAAACAAAACGCCCCCTGTTTCCTCCCTCTACCATATCGCACGACAATTTTCTGTCCCTAAGCAACCCCATACGCTTCAAGAACAATATTTACTTCAAACTACCAACTAAAGATCTTTTGACGGCCTTCGAACGTTTCGACATCTTCATTTCTTCGACTACCAGATCGTCTCCGTACTCTCGGATATGGTATAGGCCAGAGGAAAAAACAGTAAATCATTATTGGTTTCACGAAGAAATTTTGAGATATTCTTTCCCAAACCTTGGTGAAAAACATAGTGATTTGGAAGTGCATATGGGTTCAAGATGCAACGATCAGGAGTTTTTAAGGTAATAAAGAATGCATAAATACTTTTTATTCAAAACCTATTCAATATACTTGATTATTCATTGCAAGTTGTGGTACAAGTAGAGACCTAGATCCTATTGTTCAATAAGCGTGTGATATCATTCAAAATGTAATGATGGTGGCTCGACATGATAATTACAGTTTTGACGTGGCAGTTAGGGTGAGAGGAATTGATAATCATGATTTCATCTAAATGTAATTCCAGTAAAGAAAAAGTCGTACCGCATCGTGTGATTCCACGTTACAGTCAATTTAATCAATGAAAAACGATCCCTTTTTGCAGAAGGCACTAGGATACTATATTTTTTCTTGAGCATTTTTATTTCGTTATGTATAAGGGTTATACGTGAGAAGATATTACAGGATTGGAGAGTCACGGTCGAGTGTTTCCAGTACAATAGGCGGAGGAGGGTACTTAACTTGAGCTCGCGCGCACCGCTAATGACACGTCCGATCTGGCTCCGCATGTCTATTTCTCTGTCAAAAAATTGCCATCCAGCAATCCAAGCGGTGGAATCTTCTACCGAGTAAGAACGTATTATCTTCAAGGCAAATACCTGACGAGCTGTAAGGAGGAGCGGGTGGTACCGCGGGCACTGCGGGTGCCGCAAATGCTGAGACGTCAATGGAGCCGATCTCGTGAGGGAGGCATGAGTGGCGCTGAACCCCGTCCAAGCTTGACTACGGGGATTTAGTCACGGAGCTAATTGCTTCGGAGTTGTTGGGTGAAGGGAGCACGTTTGGTCGCTGTGTTCACATTTCTGTCACGCATATGGACTATTTCAAGCCGCTCTTCGGTGCGTTTCTTTCGTAGCTCGACACCAAGATCTTCGATCTACGAAGGAATAGATTATATAAACGTTTGCGGAAGTGTGTTCGGAACTGGGGTTGACGGTCCAATAGGAGTCTAAGACTGAGGTAGGTAGTCTGGAGAATGGCGAAGAAGGAGGTCAGGGCTTCTTTGAAGGTACTGCCGATGAGAGCATACTCTTTACTGTAAATTACTGGGCCAGTGGCCAAGGCGGCTCGGCAGGTGGTCTGCGGTGGATTCACTTCATAACAACAGAGGGGAGAAGGTCGTTATGGCCGGAGATGGAGTCCCAAGTCCGACTCGTGGGGTTCGACTTTGTGGGCGCCGGGTTATGTGGTGAAGGCTGTTCGGAACGGATAACAGATATCCGGACGGTAAATTTTACGAAGGGTCGGTGATAGGAAATGTATATCAGTCGGAGGATAATTTGTTTGCCGAGGAGGAATTGAGGAAGAGGGTGTCAGTGCGGATATTTGAGGAGATTGGAAGGAAGGAGCTGGGTCGAGTCGTGGGGAAGGAGAAGATGGTGTCGTCTCCTTTCGTTGCGTGACAAAGTTAGGGCAAGATAGGAAGGCTAGTTTTGTGATAAACTTCACACTCACGCCGTCTTTTTCATCATTTTTCGCCTACCTCCCAAAGAGGGGTGCTGCATGCCTCTGGATGTGTTTTGTGGTCCTTGAGTCAGGTACACGTGTGTATACGTATGAAGGTATTGCAGGAGTAGCGAGAAACGGTCGAGCGCCCTGAATACCCTAAACAGTGGAGGTTAGTTAACCCGAGGGCGCACACACCGGCGACAGCACGGCCGATCTGGCTCTGCATGTCTACTTCTCCCAAACCCTCTCCCGTGCAAGGAACTCTCAACATGTCGTGTGAAGCGTAGTTTTTGAAGGCAGAAGAGGAATGCATAGTTTAACTAATCGATGATAGTGGATGTAATCGCAAATGAGTAAAGCCAACATGAATCTTTATGTAAAAATTAACCGTAATATTCAAGGGGATGATATTTCGGCTCTCTTGCTCTGTAATATCCATATTAACTCAAAATCTGTAGTAAATTATCTCTATATTTGATATTACGAAATCGATCCTTTCCGCAATTTCCTGTTCCTTTAACCTCAGGATCCATTCTTGACCTCTTTTTTTTCAAACTAAATTTACCATCTTTTCTTTCAACAAAAAAATAATTCCTACATGCATTTTCCTTTATGATTCCAAATTCACTGTAATACCTCATTTTTTATTTCATGTTTGAAGATGTGGTCCTCTGTTTTCAAAAAGAATTCTTTCGACTTCTTATCCGCTTCGTCCTCCTAATTCAGTTCCCATACTTTATCAAGCAGATTTTTATTGTGGTCCTGCATTCAGTCAAATTTAAAGTCAAAAAATTGCTTCACATTTCCAAGTCCGTCAAAATTTCAGAGGAATTACTTTATTTAAAGTTCGATAGCAACGTCGTTGAAGCAACAATACTTCCATCAACCACTATATCGACTCACCCACCTTGTCCTCAGCATGAACAACCTCTACCAGTCCTTCCCCATCGCTAAGTCATCCAGAGCCCGCCGCCCCATCAACGGCCTGTTTTGATGGCCAGTGGGCCAACTAAATACAACGTGTAATTAGCTGGCCCAATAGTCAATAGTCCTTGAAATGGACCGGGAACGCGTTCAGGAGTGGGTCAGCCGTCATTTTCTCCAGGTAGCAGAGGAAGGAGAAGAGGCCGAGAATCCGGAGGAGGTTGAGGCATATGTGAAGGGGTAGGAAGTTGAAGAGAATTGGTGGACTCATGCGAGCCACTAGTGTTCAACTATGGATGAAATATCGTGGGGGCGGGGGGCGGTGAGGATGTAGTCGTAACATCGGACTCTTCTTTTGGGTACGGGGCGGCGTTTATGACTCAAGAGGAGCGATTAGAGGACTTTCATATGTCCAAAGTGGATGTCTATTATTCTGGGCCGTTTGACAGAATTTATAGGGACGGTATTGCGGGTATGGATATTTTGGATGAATTTTCTGGACTTGATCTGGAATGCTAATATTGCAAGGAGTACATCTAGATATTAATCCTCATTTTGTCTACTTTTGGTATTTCTCGCCCACAAGATTCCCTTTATGCATTTATAGTATTAAGTATGTTTGCTAGAGACTTCAGGTTAGCCAAAAAGTCTACATAACCTGAGTAAAATACTTTATTTAGATGAGGGGAAGCAAGTTGAGAGACTAATTCAAGTGTAAACCTAATTAATCCATAAGTTGAAAGACAAATTCTTCCCTAAGATGCAATTACTTTACGTTAGTCTCTGAGTATAACTGGTAAAACCTGCTCTTCTTGTACTCACTTGTAGTCTCTTGGCCCTCTGTACTTATTCACCTCTTCTCGTCCCCACAATCGTACTTGGGTGTAAATTTTGTTGCTTGCAATACTTCCGTTTTGGAATCATTGGTTCTGAGGATGTCATTCTCTGGTAATTCATCCCTATCAAGATTATCAAAGAATGCTTTGAAGTCCGATGTACGGGGTGACGAGTATCTCGAGGTAAGCTCACCAGCAGTGACAGAGTAGATGATGCTGAAGGATATGATTCGGGAGGAGAAAAAGGAGCTGATTTTGAAATATAATTTTCCGCGAAGTCAGGAGGAAAGCCCCAGTTCAGTGGGGCTTGTGAGGGAAACGACATTGAGCATTCCGCAGAAATAAAGTGGCATAGATTCAAACACGGCCGCGGTATTAGACACATGGTGAGATTCCGAGGGGTGGAAGGAGTGTGGCATCATGCATGCCGTGACACAAAGCCGATGCATATGGATGGGGTCTCGTGGGTTTTACTGATGTGATGCTTCTAAATATTTGGACAGCAGGGGCCAATCTTCTCGGGGAGGAGAGCCAGCGCGAATGCATTAATGTAAATCTGGGTGCTTTGAGTGCTGCAGTCTGTAGGGTGTGCGGAAGTTGACAGTGCTATTGTCTTCATTTCCAGAAAAATATAAAAAAAATATAAATTCGCCTCTGCAGGCAGAAACCCATTAACAGTGCATTATCTATTTGTGTGACACTGCCAAATGATTTGCCGTAAAAAAACAATTTTCAAATCAAATAATTTGCATTTTGGAAAAAAAAGCTCACCTCCTGGCCAATCTCCCGTTTTCACTAGCCCAAATCTTAGCCGCAAACCTACCCCAGAGCACCAAACTCGGTCAAAGCATTTGGAGTAGAGTTGTGTATAGGGCGACTGGAAACGTCGGACTGAGAGCAGCTAGCAGGACAGAAATGACACGTTTTTTGAATTCAGAACCTTTTACTGGGGCAAAAATAATGCAAAACAGCCATCCAAAAAATACAATAAATGAATAATAAAGTTAAGAAGGCGACTGGAATCACAAAAATCATTAGTCCCTGATAGATGGGAAGTCAGTAAAACAACAACAGAACAAAGTTTTAGTGGTTAAGTGCTGAACTTTGCACAAGGTTCACGAATAACAACCAGGTAAGGGAGGCCAACTCCACTACAGAGGCGAGTTGGTAGGGAAAGTGCAAAGGGATGAGTTGTTGTAGGCGACAAAAAATCCCCCGGCCGAGAAGGGGGGAGAAGGTTGATGGGTAGCAGAAAGGGTTTGGCAAGCGAAGTTCTAAGGGGGTTTATATCGTAGCGTGCTGAGCTTGATGGAACTGTGAAGCTTCCCTGTGAAGACTTCGCTTCCCTCCCCTCGAGGGTCGCACCTTACTATACTTATACATACTTCGGATTGGCCTAAGTCTAGTGGAATGATACTAAGACGCAAGAAAAAATGCACGCAAAAGGACTCTAGAAGAATCAACTAAGGACTACACATGTACCCCACTCACCATTCGGGGGCACACCCAAACACAGTATACCATAAGCGTGCATCCTGCGTACTATGATTACCACAAACCATCATCCTACTGGCTCTTTCTACGACGCCGCTTCGGGTGATCCACTTCAAGGCTCGCTCCCACGCGTCATCATGACTCGATAAATCCCCCATGTAAATACAATCGGGCTCAAGATACTCTCTGGTGACTGCGGTTTTTCTTCGTCCATGAATCACGCTCGGGTTCCTCTTCATCTGCTTCGTCGTCTATGAAGGCCCGGCGGACAGCTTCCTTCTTCTCTCAGCAGCAGTAAGCGGCGTAGTCCGTGCAGTCCTCCACCGGCGGGGCGCCGGGCTCAAGGTGTTCGATGACGCGAGCGGCCAACTCATTTGGTAGACGTGACATGATGTGCCGAATGGAACGAGGTTTGGCAATGTAAGGGAGAGGAGGAAAGGTATCTCTGGTGGTTTGAAGGGAGGGGAAATGGTTTGTGCTTGCGGTCAGCAGTAGCAATCACCAGTAATCGACTCCCTTATATGCCCCCGAGGTACTGAAATTGACTCCCTGCTGAGTCCCAAAAATCACAGGGCACAAGTACTGTACTCCATGATTTTTACAAAATATTGTGAAATTGTACATACCGGCCAATTGTGTCGCGCATATGCGTCTGCAGCATGACATGTAAGCGATATGCCGAATTAAACCGGTAGGAAAAAATGTAAGTACCAGCTGCATCAGCACGCAAAAGTATTTCTGACAACATTCCCTTTCCTATCTCACTGTCTATATAACAGAGCCCGTTTGCTTCGAATTGATCGGTTAGATGAAACTTTGTGAAACCGATGTCTGGTTCGGGCCCTACTCGGCTGATCACCGGTATTTATTTTACTCCGGATAGACTAGCAGAGGTAGAACTACATTGACTAAAGATAGTAGGCCGAGGTCTGTAGGAGTCCGAAGGCCCGTGAAACAGTGTAGTTTCTAACGTTTCTTTACCCATCCAAGTATGACAACAAGGGATACTGCGATAGAAAGCAGGCTTCGTCCCAACAGGATGGAGCTAATAAAGGAAGCGCTACCTATAAGAGGAGCCTAAAGGGGAACCGAATCATTACACTACTCGATTGTATATAGTATCAGTGGCTATGTCACCCGCATACAGTATTTGATATCTTAAACCTACTACTGTATGCTGCATCTTACATGAGTCGAATCGATTAGGTCACCTAGGATATGACTAACATTCACCTCACTATATGCATAGATTCATGATGAACCGACCATATTTTTCAAATATTAAATCACCCCACACTTCCCCCCTGATGATCGCGGACAATAGCAGCGAGTACAACTTTTTTGCAATATTTAAAATTTCTAAGAAATTACGGGCCATCGAGAAAAACAGCACATGCACGCTGGAAATAGCCCGTTCCCACAGACAGCTTCATGGCTGTTACGGAGGTAATGTTTTTCGATTAAATGCGGTAAGCGGGTACAAACTTCTGTTGTTCCCCACGAATGGAGATGCTGTTCAAGAAAAAATTCGCTGAAATGGAGGTTTTGTCGTAAATAGGCAAAATCTTGCATGTTACTGTACCGTAATTGATCCTAGCTTGCAATAAAATTGAACATTATACAGTATACACCCTAATTATTATCGTTATTGTGAGGAGCTGGAACAGGGGGAGATGTAAAGAGACGGATAGTAACCGGCTCTCCCGCGAGCGGTAGAGGGATTAAGAGAGTGGCGGAAAATGAAGGAACAGGCAGAAAAGACGGGAAAAGTGCGGTTGTTGGACGGTCGATGGAAACGGGCCGGCGAGGTAGACGGGTAGCAAGCGCGTACCCCCGAGTGCTCCAGATGCCCTCGGATGCTCTCCTTGTGTTCGGCCATGGGAGGAATTGAGGACTCCCATGCCACCCGGGAAATTAATAAACTGTAACTATTTTCCATTGTTTCAGAGCATACTTGACAGTAAATGCAACGGGATAATTTTCAGCAACGTCACATACCCCCCGTTGGCCCCAAATTCCACGATTTCGTGAATGACGGGTCAACCCAAATGCATCCCGTTGCAATTCAAATTGTCGTTCCCGAGGTTGAAAAGGAATCCATTTTTACCATTTCGGACGACACCCAACGTATCCTGCATATAAAGAAGGAGGACATCCTCCTTCGAGTTATGCCTCCCTCTACAGTACCTTCACTTCCCCTTTCATCAATATACATTCCTTTCTTCTATATTGATTGCCTTCGCCCTGCCTTATTCTTCCTCATTCACCCTTCCGACACTTCACCCTTCATCTCACTTGTCTTTCAGCTCTCTTCAACCCTCAAGCGCAACCATGCTCCTAACTACGACCAACCAGAAATCCCCTACCGCTTGCGAGAAGCACCTTCTGGAACCTACAGGGTGCTGCGACCCGGGTACGGACGGTATGCGAAGTTAAGGGAGGGAATCACGGTGAAAATCGGAGAGGTGGTGCGCTGTGTCGATGGCTTGCGAAGGTTTGGCGAGGGTGATGGTGCCTACGAGCTGGAGGTCGGGAATAATTTGGTAAAGGTATCGACGGAGGACTTCGGGCTTGTGTTGTTGAGGTACGACGCGAAGGTCATTGGAGATTGGCTTTGACCTCGGAGGAGTAAAAAGTTCACACTTGAAGACCTTGGTCGGCTTGAGTTGTTGCAGGACCAAGGAAGAAGTGACGGAGTCACCGAAGATAGGGCCTGGGAGGTGAAAATATTGATGTTAAGTTCTGGTAACACGGAGCAGTTCTTGCCCGGTCGGTACTACACGTCGCACCGTAGCTTTGGTTGGAGAAGAACCTTCAGGCCTGCCGACTTTTCCACGCTTCAGACTCAAAGCGTATACGTCGAAGAAGTGGGTAGTCCAATTACGAGCGACGTCGAGGAGCGCCACGTTCTGAGCTCCAACTTCAACTGGGTCCAGCTCAAATATGCCGTCGAGAAGCAAGCAGACTACGTGGATTATCTTGGCGAATACTGCCAGAAGCATTTAGACATCCACATTCCCTTAGAAGGACCAGGTGCACGGCAGAAGGGCAACGTAACATCTCCATTTATCTTGAAAGACCATGCTACCTTCTGTTACGCGAGCCATGGCGAGTGCTTGCGTGCCTCGATGGCAAACTCGTTGGCTACGTTGTGTGGTGATGAAATGGCAAGGTAATTCCATGGAAAGGGCAGTATACCTGCCCTAAATTTTGCAGATGCGCAGCGCTGGTTGGAGGAGCATATGGGTCGCTATCACCTACGCAAGATTCATCAGCCGTTCCCAACTGAGCTTTCCAGTTGGCTTGATGGGCTTGAAGATGCAGTGTATCTTGTACGGCTTGTTTAGCGAGACAAACTGAGGGAATCGGTCGATCATGCCATTGTACTTGACACAAAGAAGAAGTTGATCATTGACAGCGCCGAGCGACATGCTCTAGAGATGAAAGCGAATTCGATGTGTGCGTGTATTGGTTATGGCTTTGTGTTGGAAAGGATTATGGAGGTAAGGATTTTATGCGCGCAGAAGAAAGGCAAAGAAAAGAAACAGGAAGATCCCAATCGTTATTCGTCGTGCAAGAACGAGAGAACGTTTAGAAGAAGAGAAGAAGAACACGAAGGTTCTCAAGATAATATATGACTCTGATGAAGATTAAATAAAAGGGCTACACTTCTCTGGATTCTTTAGTGCTTTCGTTTCCTTTGATGCGCTTCGCGAATCGCAGGATGTCCGGAAGAAGAAAAACAGACTTCACCACTTCATTGAGCTTGCGGTACATTACTACGTTGCGCTTCGTTAATGCATCAGCGATGTTTTGCTGACCGCTCACCCACTTCATGGTTGTTATCTCTCCTGCTTCGAACGAATCGCGGAGACAAGACACAGTTGGACGCAATCGATAATCTGCTCCCTCATGCGGTGTCGTGATGGTTGAGTAAAAGCCATGCCAGTCGACAGGGAGGACAATAAAAAAGAGGCACCGGACTCTTTTTGCAACGCTTGAAGCCGATCCACGAATAAGGAAGCCCGGTCAGCTGGACTGGCAGCAGCCAATATTTCAGCTCCTATGGATGAGAAGCTGATCCTCTCCTGTTTCGTGCTGCTCCAGTCAAGAATATTGAAGACATCCCCACCCCCCGCAGGCAGGAAAACGCCTAACAGGTAACCAGTTTGGTCATAAGAAGACGTTCCTTGACTGGCATCCAAGAATGCCAAGTACGCGGGGTTTGGGCCTGACGGTGGGGAGAGGACAAGAAGCGATGGGATAAGGTACGAAGTTCGGAAAGCATCTTGTTGGAAGTGATGAGGTCGGAAACGCCGGGACGTCCGACTTGGCGTTGCAGGTGACTGGCAGTGAAGGAAGCCTGCGGAAGGACGCCACGGCCACGGAAGTTCAAAGAACCAGCAAGTGCTTGGTATTACGTGAGCTCGCTCGGGGTACTGGACTGCACCGCTTGTTTGCACCGGGCAGGGAGCAAAGGTAAGGGTGCAATCTTGTCAATGTACTCCTGCATACTGGCAAAGACAGATCCGTTGGGTTCCTGGTGAATGTGAAGACGGTTGAAAACAATGTCCTTGTCAAAGACAAAGTTCCCAACAATAAACTTGGAACAGATAACTTCGTGAAACGCTTGAATTGCGGAGGGGTACGGGCAAGAAGGAAATCATCAACCACTTTGGCAACGACAAGCTGGATGGAGGCGTAAGGGTTGTGCAAGACGAAGAGTTGCGGGAGTCCGGCAATTGGAAGGAAGCCGTACTTGATCATCCATGGCTCTGCAGTGAGTTGCCACAGACGCCCAGATTCAACAATGCCATATGCGGGTTTCAAGATTTTCCTAACCATCCTAGGGTAAGAGGCCAAGCCTTTTTGAGGTCTCATATAAATGTCACGGAGGAAATCGCCGGCTTTTAAGTACGCATGCTTGATATCAATCGAAGCAAGGCGGGACGATAACACAGCGGCGATCGATAGAATCAGGCGAATAACCGGAAACTGTGCAGTCGAGGAATCAGTCCGGACAGTGTGTTTGTCTTTGTCATGGCTCCCGTGAGGAACAAGACGACACTTGAGCCTGAGTTTGCCAGCGTCGGCAGAAATGCGAAGCTGAAAGAAGTGATGGGAGGAAATGACGTTGGCAGTACGAGGAACAGATCGATAATCAACCTCTTTGTACGCACTAGCCTTGAAGTAGTTGCCCTCTCGGCCGCAATTGCCTTTTCAAGAAGCCATCGCGGAGCGATCTGCAACCGAAATTCACTCATGGGCTTTTCAGCAAGCACTTTGTACATCTGGCGAAGTATTTACTGTTCAGACGACTGCAGCGAGTGTGGCAGAGAAGGAGGTGACTGAGGTGACGTTGCGCCAATATTCTTTTCGGGCCTAGGCAGTTCATTCTTCGATGTGATATCGGAACGTACTAGTTGATCAAGAGATGGATTCTGAGTGCCAAACAAAGTGTTGCAGGGGAAAATAGCGTTCTTCGATAGATCAAGATACGAGTGATTGACCCTGAGAGGTTTGCCACTCGACACCATGTTCTGAAGTGCACGATGTTGACACCAAAGCGCCGACTAGTTCTCGATCAAGTTCAAGACGTCATCTGTGTCTGCACAGTGCAAACTCTCCAGCATATCCGGGTCATCCGTCTGTGGTTCCAGGGGCTGTGAGTCCGGAACCGGTACAGCGGATTCGATGTCTGGAGTAGTTACGTTGGCAAGCTCGGGAAATGGTGAGGGACCTTCCGTTGCAACTTCTTTAAGTGAATTATGAAAGTCCTCATCAATGACGGAGTACCTACGGGGAAAGGCGAAGTCTATACTATCCAGTTCTTGCAGTAGACTGCTTGAGGGAGCTTGACGGATATCTTCATATGCTTGTTTCATTTCACTTGTTTCCCAACATGGTCTTCTCGCGTGGAAACGATGAACAAGTGCGGTGTTGTCGAACGACAGAAGCCTGGTTCCCATGTTCCGGATTTGGTCCCTTGCTTGAAGTAATACACCTTTCCTCCGCGTTGTAAGTCAGCAGGAGACACCGTGTTTGGCTGTTGGCCTTTTCAAACGAGACAGAGGGCTCGTCTAGCAACCTGCTCTTGGTGCGCAGTTCGAAGGTTGTCCGAAAGATCAGATTGAGGAAGACCAAATAGCGAGGGCGTGTAGCCGCAAGCCATCTCAAAACTGCTCATGTTCTTGCTTCCGTACAGGACGTTGCTGAGGAAAATTGCACGAGACAGAACCTCATCCTTGTCCCACACGATCCCCTGGTATTGCTGAAATGCTTAGCATCTTCCAGCAATCGCTCAACCAATGTACGCAGCACCGAGTTCTTTCGTTCGATTATTCCGAGTTTGTTGTGACGACGCGCTGAACGGGGATCGAACTGGATATGGAAATAGCGGAAAGCATCGCACAGCTTCCCGTTGAAGAACTCAATGTCGCCGGAAATATTAGTGGGAGCTCCATGGGAGTTAATCCATTTCAGCTCCAGTTCCCTTGCGACCTTATCCATTTCCCTAGATGACAAAATTGAAGCAATGGTGAACGCAGAGTAAACATTGACTATATGAGGGACCGGATTATTCTCTAATTGCTTAAAGAAGACGAAATCGGTTTGCAAATGATCGTTGAAACCGGAGAAGACCTTTCCGAAGGATATTTTTCTAGACGGGAGAGGTCTTCCTGTGTCCGTGCAATATTTGCACTTGTCGGCGGCGTCATGAGGACAGGCGTCATGACACCACCACCCTCACAAAGGGTGATCATGTCTTCAAACGGAAGGTGCGAGTACCCATGGAGCTAATTCGCGAATCGAAGAGCAATGTTTCCATACTGAAAACGACGGTTCAATTCCTCACTCTTGGGAGCCTTCTTCGAGAAAGAAGCTTGAGATGAAAAGACGTTTTTAAAGGAAGTAGTTTTGGAAGTAACGACGAATAGATGAGTGCGAACTGCATTAATATCGGAGAATAACGTGAGTTCTTTGTACGTCTGAAGGACAAGACGGCGAGAGGTGAGGTTTGGACTCCTGGAGGAATGGCGAGGAGGTTTTCTGGACCTAGCTGATACTAATTGTGCAGCAAGTCATTACCAAGCAGTAGGAAACCTTCACGAGGCGTGATGTAAAATGGAATATTCACAGTCGCGTCATTCAAGTCCGTTAAGGGCAGGTCCCAAATACCAACAGTCACTTCAGCATCACTGCAGTTGTGGCCGTATCAATGAACAAACGGATCACAATCCAGATCTCGAAGCTTGAACTCAATACCCAGGGCGTGGCAAAGAGCGAAGGCTGCTATTGCTCCACCAATACTGCGAGGAAACCCCTGGTCTACGATTGGATTTGGATCTTGTTCCCTGCAAATAACATCGGATGGGGCTCCGCGCGAAGCAGCATAACTTACTTGCTTTGTTGACTGTCGGAGCCTGTCCGAAAAAAAGAACCAACTGAACTAGAACTGTTTTTCTGGATTCGACGATGCAAGAGCCTTCTTTTTCTTCTTGGTGTAATTGCTCGGCGCCTTGCAATCATCATCTCCGCCATAGTGTCCAGGTTCTCCACAGTCATAGCATACCTGATCGCTGTTTCCTCGTTGAGATTTGTCAAACCTCGATGAAAGATTGGGGCGTTTTCGACCAGAGCGCTTGTCTTGATTCCTACCAGCATTAGTTTGATCAGCACGACCAGCTTGACTCCCTCTCGGTTTACTGGGTTGGTGGTCCCGGTGACAAGACAGGAATGCCTGAAACTTTTTTTCTACTAGGGCTGAACGTCCTTCAAAGAAATAGACAGGGACTCCATACTTGATGCGGTAGTCAAGTTTCGGAGAACAAGAACAGCATCATAAGATTCAAACGGCACGTCTGACGCTCTGAAATGAATAATTCTGCGATGTTGACGGGAGGGGTGATACCTGTTCCTGGAGGAACAGTTCCAAGAAGACCTCTTAGTCGCTCTTGAATCTGCGATATATCCGCACGAAACTTGAAGACCTCCTGAACATTCGACGGGAAACCAAATGCACTGTCGGACGATTCACAAATCCAAGTCTGCAAGAATTTCTC
Source organism: Kappaphycus alvarezii (assembly GCA_002205965.3). Lineage (NCBI taxonomy): Eukaryota > Rhodophyta > Florideophyceae > Gigartinales > Solieriaceae > Kappaphycus > Kappaphycus alvarezii. The sequence continues at coordinate 609,137 of NADL03000771.1, forward strand.
AAATCCCTTAAAACTCCTTTCCGATATCTTGCTCATCAGCTGGCTGTTTTGCTCGTCCTCTTTCTTCCGAGCTCTTGCTTCTGCATGAGCAATGAGCTGCAACTTGGCAGTAGTGAGCGTTCCTCCTCTATCATTGCATTGTTAAGAGAGTTACCTCCAAAACTTCACCAATTTGCGAGGGAGAAGAAGCATGAGAGAAAAGGAGATGCTTCGCGGCAAGGCCGCGGAAACGGGATACAAAATTGGACAACTTTTCATTCTTCTCCCGACGACACCCGGTGACCTTCTGATAAGATGAAATGGGACGTGTGACCATGATAATCGGAGGATCGACGGCAACGAGACGAACGATTTGAAGTGTGGCTTCAACAAGGTTCTCCATCTGGAGGTAATCGGGTTGCCCCTTTGCCTGCGCTTCATCGACTATGGCCTTCTAAGCATCTGGAAGTTCACGTTTATAAAGATTACGACCAAGTAAACGGATCATTGTCTGGAGGGTGCGGTCTGAGCCCTTGTCATGAGCGACTTTCAAAGCATCGACCCATTGGCCTACACGCTTCCTCCACACCTCGAGGTCCTATCAGGGGTAAAAGCAGGGGTGTCAAATAGGCCGGATGATTTTGTCATCTTAATCCCTGGGCCCATAACTGTGACGAGCCGGAACAGGGGGGAATGCAAAGAGACGGATAGTAACCGGCTCTCGCGCTAGCGGTAGAGGTATTAAGAGAGTGGCGGAAAATGAAGGAACAGGCGGAAAAGACGGGGAAAAGGGGGTTGTTGGACGGTCGATGGAAACGGGCCGGCGAGGTGGACGGGTAGCAAGCGCGTACCCCCGAGTGCTCGAGATGCCCTCGTATGCTCTCTTTTTATTCGGCTATGGGAGGAATTGAGGACTCCCATGCCACCCAGGAAATTAATAAACTGTAAATATTTTCCATTGATTCAAAGGAAAAAGAGGGGATGTCTTTATTGAGAATTATGGATTGGCTGGAACCCATTTGGAGTTGGAGATCTGCATTTCATATTAAATACATGTACCGATGTTCCAGACAATGTAGAAATCATTGCTGTCCAATGCTAGCACCAGCAAAGAGTCTACCAGAAAGTCAATGGGAGGCCAGCCAGCAGACAAACAGCGTTAGAAGTTAATACCAACGCCTAGTGTGGTGGAGAAGAGTGCCTCGAACCTTCGCGAACCGTTCCATTGCTCGGCTGGCGACTGTTCTTGCAATCTCCGTGACCACTGAAAACGCCTCTGTATGCCATCCGCTAAGAAAAGAGATTGGAATAAGAACTATCCTGCTTCTCTCCGGTAATTCCGCCATAAAGCGTGGTACTTTCGCCGCTTTTCCGCCCTCGTTGCATTGAGACTGGTCATCGGGTTAAAAGTCCGGACTCTGGAATGGGAGGGAGCGAGTGGATTGAGGAATGTTATGTCGAAATAGTCAGTGCCACCTGCGGCCCCCATGGCTCTAATATCCGGTCTTGTCCGGTGTTGAAAATGCACACGCGGGTCGATGAAAGGGCGCCGAGCTGCCCGTCCGAGATCATTGCCTATCAAAGCGACCTGATTGTTGTGGCGATTATTGCGCTAGCATCCATAACGACAGGGCAGCAAATGATCCTCATGGATTTATAATGTCTTGGGGCACCCAGGCTTCGGAAAAGAAGTGTCAGGGGCGAAAAACGGTGTTTGGCAGAAGTACTGCAGCCACACCGAGAAATCTCTGCTCCTGATGTGTGTCCTAAACCCGCACAAGGCGCACAGTGACCCATCCCTTGGCTCCAGATAGTGCATCGATGCATACAAAGCACGGGTAAGGGTATTGCCAGGCGGCAACGCTTTCTACGCCGCTGCGTGGACTGCGTCTGTAAGCTTCTTCTGAGATGATGGGTTGTTCGAGCAGAAGTTGCTAAACGGAAGTCTGGAGGTCGGCAAGAATTTGGTGCACAGCTTGTTCTACGCGGCACTGGATGCAAGGAATAAAGCAGCGCCAATGTCCTTCGCTGACGTCAAGCCAATTCCAAAAGTTGGCTTTTTGTCCTGGATCGCCTTGATAGGCAGTTGTAATTCCTTAAATATAGTGTTGTCAAGCAATCCTCCTGCCAACTTCCTGACACAATTTTCGAGTAGGCCGTCAAAATACTCGACCCCTTTCCTTGTACAGGAAGGTGGAACAACTCGAAGAAGTTACCCCAACTTGGAAACCCCAAAGCAGTTTCGAAGTAATTGGAAAGAAACTTGGGAGTCTTCGAGCTCCATGATGGCGTTGATAAGAGGTTCGAGGTTGTGGACATGGTCCAGAATGTTCTTTTCATGAACGCCTTGGAACTTGCTAGAGCGTTTAAGGTGACAACCCCTTCGCAGTATTCCTGCAACATGCCGGGGGGTAGGCCGCTTGGACTGAGGCGCCGTGGGCTGTTGGCCACAGAGCATACTTGACAGTGAATGTAACGGGATAATTTTCAGCAAAGCCACAATTATTGGAAAGTGGACTTTTTCTACTGTATACTGAACCTCTATACACATCAGATAGCTGCTTGACGCCGGTCTGATGAAGCTATGTTCTACAGTATGGTGCATAATTAGAGATTTATGTTCCCTCCTCGACCTTTGAAAGAATCGTGTGTCTTCTGTGCTGTACCTACAAATGCTTCAGCTGCCATAGTCTTCCTATACCTTTGATCAGAAATCCAAACAAAAAACGGCAACACATATCAAGAAATCAAATCTGGCGGTGCAGAATTATAGATTCAAACACCAAAAATCGTATTTTGCGCCAAAATGCGAGTCCACAGTACCATTAAACCATTTGTTCTGTCTCCCTCTGCCTCAGAAAGTCCAAATAGCCTTCAACATCCTACAAAATGCCTCGAGGCCCTGCTCTCTCCGCTGGAGTGCAAAAACAGGTTTCAATCCTCTCCAAAGAAAATCTGTCGACCAGGAAAATTTCTGTCCGCCTCAATCAATCTCAAAAAGTCATGCGTACATTTCTTCAAGCTCCCCGTCTACACAGGATCAAAAAAAGAAGCGACATGCAGCGCCTTTTGGGGAAAAATACCGCCGCCGGCTGCTGAGGGAAGTGAAGAAGACGGGTCATAGTACCATGCGCGTCAGAGAAGATCTGTCTTTGAATGTTTCGAAGCACACGATTTTGCAAGGGGTCAACAGAAGCTGTTTGTTTGAGTCCAGAAGGCTGAAGACTAGTTTTCATTTAGAAGACTATCATAAGAAGGCTCGAGGGGAGTGGGAAATGAGAAAAGTAACCTGAACGGCACCTAAATGGCGCTTTATGATAATTACTGATGAAAAATTTAATATGGATGGCCCCGACAAATTTTCATAATACTGGCACTATCTCGGCAGTAAACAGAAAACATTTTCTCGCCGTCAGCAAGATGGTAGTGTTAGTATTTTGGGTTGTTTCAGTTACTATGGAAAAGGAGGGCTTGCATTTTTATACGGTGTTAAAGATTCGAAGAAGTACTGCGGAACGTTGAGTAAAAAATTGCTACCTTGGGCAGCTCTCACGCATGAAGAACATTGAACTCTGCAGCAGGACAACTGCCCTATCCACGTTTTGGTCTACTCCCGAACTTGGATGGAGGCCAAAAAATAGGTTTGCTTTCATGGCCGTCTCGGTCTCCCGAATTAAATCCCATAGAAAATCTGTGGGCCATAATCTCTCGTAAAGTTTACGAGTATGGAAGGCAGTATAGGAGCAGGGAAGATCTCAAGGCAGCAATTGTCACAGCATGGAATAGCGTTGAAGAAAATAGTATCGAACGGCTTGTTGATTCGATGCAATATCGCTGCCTTGGTTTGCTACTCGCAAACGGCAAAAAGACTAAGTATTGATCCTTTAAGGGCCTTTACAGTACTGTTAATAAATTTGAATCGATATTTTTGCAACTGTCAAAATATGTTTTTTTCTCTCATTGGTCTAGGATTATTCATTTAAATCCCAATTTCTTTAAATCTAGTTTGTTTTCAACTATGCCTCCATGGGGCTCATCGTCGCTTTATTTTATGCAATTTTTAACGACAACCCTGCTGACTCTATAATTCTGCACCATACTGTAGCTGTTAAACGTGTCTGGTTTTCATTGTATCCCTTCCCTCTCCTGCGGCGATTCCTCTTCATATATCTTATTCTTCTTATTTTCGTCCTCCCCCCTTTCATCCTCTCCTCTTTCCAGCTCATTCCTCACCGACCTTCTCCGATGGCCCCATCCTCTTGCCCTCTCCTTCCATTTCCCTTCCGCCCTTGACCACTCTTCCTGCCGTCGACACTCTTCCCTTCCTCCCCCTCCCCCTACCCTCCCATTCTCAGGAACCCGTTTCATCCCCTGCACCCCGTCTTGCCGAAGCCACCGCCCTCACCCGACGGTTGGCCCCACCCGTTTCCTCTGCCCAATCAATAGCCGCTTCGCTGTCCCCAAGCCGTGATCATGGTCGGGTTTGCCCCGACTACTTCCCCGGGCACTTCGTTCGCAACCTATGACGCCGCCTGCAATGCCCTGTCCCAAGCCGCCTCCATCGCAAACTGTTCCCTCCCCGCCCACGTCCTTCTCCCAGGCGTCGGTGCCTGGACGTATATCGTTGTCACCAACTCCACTCTAGGTCTTCTCACCCGCATCACCTCCCACCTTCGATGCATCTATCCCGACCTCCACCTGACCTCCAAGTCATTGGAGGTCACCTCTCTCGCCCTCGCCCCTGCCGCCACCATCGATGTCCTTCGTCGCTGGGACATAGAGATTTGCACCCTTCTCAGTTCACGCACTCCCACCTCCGTTCCACTGTCCATCCGCCAATCCTTTGCGGCTGCATTCCAACAAGCCGCAAAATCCATCAAGGAAGAGCTCTCAGCACTTCACAAGGTGCCACCCACTACCCACACTCCCTTCGCTACCCCGATTATCGACACTCCCAACGCTCGTTCCATGGCCCCCACCCCCGCTGCCGTTGCTTCCCGGCCCCCACTTCCTCCGCTGTCGCTTCCATCGCCCCCACTCCCTCCGCTGTTGCCTCCATCGCCGCCACTCCATCCGCTACGGCCTCTGTTGCCGCTGTCACTACCCACCACAGGAGCCCAACGCTCGGAGACTTCTCAGCTTCCTCCGCTCCTGCTGTGCATGGGCACACCTCCTCCCCCTCCCCCTCGCGTCCTTCTCCCCCTCCTACCAAACGCACGCAGAAGACGCGCGTCAGCAACGACCGCGCCTCCCTACCCGGGCCACCTGGCGTGGATACGCTCATGGTCACCAGCCTCTTGCCCCCGCCCTTCAATGAGGCCTCTCCTATGGTGGATGAAACCCGCATGACCCCCACCCTTCCCCTCCCTCCCCCAAGGGGTCCCCCGCCGACTTCTGACCCCGCCCCCTCCCAGCCCTCCTCTTCACCTCTTCCCTTGATCTGCCACGTCTGATCCCCCTCCCTCATTCCCCTCCGTCCTAGACATCCTCGCCACGCTCCTCCGGCCTGCTGATTTCTTCCTTTCTATTCCTGGCACTTGTCTCCACAGCGCTACCCTCTGCTTCATCCGTCTGGTGCGAGCCGCCAGCGCCACTGTTGATCCCGAAACAGATCACAAGGCATTCCTCCGGCTTCATGTCCCCACCGTGGTCCTCCGGCGATCTCTCCGTGGAGAACCGGGCTGGCGCTCCTCTGCGGAACAACTCCACGCCCTCCAGGAGCGCATTCGCCGTGCGTGACGGGAACTGAAATGGGCCGCGCTTGGAATGAAGCCCTCGCAGCTGATCGCCACCACTATACCTCTGTTCGCTGCAGCCACGCTGCTATCCGTCCAACCGGCCGGAAAAAATACGGCTCATCCCTATAGGCCAGGACATCTGGCGCCTTGTTACCAAGGTCGTTCTTCCTGCCGCCCTTTCGGACTCCCGTGACTTCCTCGCGCCTTTCCAGCTCGCCAACAGCATACCATCCAGCCTCGATCCCATTGTGCATGACGCCAGAATGATCATGCCCCGATGTGGGAACGACCTGAACTACGTCATGGTCCCCGTCGACGCGAGAAACGTGTTCAACACCTCCTGCCAGAAGATGCTCCATGCCCTGCCCTCCCATGCCCCTCCCTGCCCAGGCTCATCAAACATGGTTTATGGCCGTGCTCCGCCCCCTCTCATCCTACAATCCACCCCCCTTTGTTCCTCCCCAGTCAGGAAGGCTCCCATCAAGGGGACCCCGCCAGCATGCCAGCATGCTACAGTTCTCAGTTGTCCTTCAGCTACTCATCCGTCGAACATCGGCCGAGTGCGACCTCCTCAACCGCTGGTACACTGACGATGGAACTCTGATTGGGCGCATCCCGGATATTGCGAAAGCACTGCAGATCTTGCAGACAATTGGGGAAATCCTATTTCAGAGCCAAAAGCCACGAGATTTTGCGGTTTGAATAAATCTCGCAAAATCTCGCGCCTTTTCGCTCACGATGCACCCGCCCCGTCTCAGTGCCCTTACCGCGACCTTGCCTGTCTCATTGGTCCCAGACCCTGGCATCATGCTCCTCGGTGCCTCCCCTTTGGTTCCCCAGATTATATGTGCCAACAGCTTCAGTTATCCATGGAGACACGCGGGTCAATCTGGTCTTTATTGGACACCGTCTCGGACACGCGCACATTATTTCACCTCCATCGTGCCTGTACCTCTGTCTGCAGAGTCAACACATGTTCCGGCTAACCCCCTCAAACTTTTCCTTCCCCGTTGCTTTCCGCTTCGAAGAAGAACAGACGGAAGGTTACTCCCGCCTTCACAAGGTCCCCCACCCCGACAGTATGCAATCAGGTCCATCTCCCAATCCGTTTTGGCGGCCATGGATTCCAACCACTGACACAAATAATCCTTGCGTCTTATGCTGCCAGCCTGGTTGACTCTTCAGGGTTCGGAGATGGCGCCCATGGGAACCGCCCCGCAGAATTCTATCGCCGCATTGCACGCATACCCCTGCGAAGATTTGCCAACCTCCGGCCAGAACGCCTCCGTGCTCCGTGCTTGGCACAGCAGATCTCGGTAATTTCGAGCCCGAGGTCTTGATCCAACGCCCTCTCTGCCACTATACTCTCCTGCTCCAGCTGATCTAGTCGACTGACGCGCGCACCCTTTGGAAAGATGACCTCCAGGACGCCTAACCTACCCCTCCGCCCACAGAGCAGCGTCTCGTGGACTCCGCGTCCGCCGCAATTCCCTTCTCTCCCCGGGCGCCTGCGCTTCCTCACCGCCCACCCTTCCTCAATCTCTCATGCCAGCAATGATGTCTGCTCTGCTATGCTTCGCTGACGCCTGGACCACACCGTTTACGAAGATTCGGCCTTGCCGATCCAGTGCCATCATTGTCACTCTCAGATGGACCCTCGTGGAGACCATGCCTCTTTTTGCAAGTCTGGTTTTGGCGTTGTGCACGGTCACAACACCATCCGCAACTTGCGCACTAGACATGAATTCAAGCCCGCCAGTCTCGCGTGCCAACAGGAGGTCCAGTTCCCCCTCCTGACACTGCCAATCGCCCTGCTGACATCTTTGGTCAACCTCGCCGGCCAAATCCATGTTGCTCCTCCCGACAAACCGACAGCGTATGACATTATGGTCCCACCACCTTTCGTCCCTGGCTCGATACGCTACGCAGCAAAGAAGCGCGCTGGCGCTGCGGAACTAGCTGATAGTGATGGCGCCAAACCTCGGTCCAATGCCCGGATGGTGCGTGACGCGCTCCTGCCTTGCAACACGGATTTGTGCCTACATGTCCCGCGGCATTTTGTTCCCCCAGCTTTTGATATACCTAGTGATCTCTCTACACGGTCGCGACAAGTTATCGACGACTGTGCCAAACATGTCGCGTTTCAGTCTGCGCGCCAATTCAATCATGCAAAGGGCCAAAGATTGCAGCGCCTAATTTATGCTATCTGGTCGAGTTTTCGTCGAGCATTGCTACTGCCCTCCTCCCCAGCATGCCGTGTCACTGGGGGGCTTTTTTTAACCTGAGTAACCCGCAATCCCTCGTATGTCTTGACAACTTTCGAGACGACGAGCGGACAAAATGAGCTATGTGCGCGCTCGCACTTTAGGCAAATTCGTCCATTCGGCATATATTGTAAGCGTAGTCCTCAACGACCTTGCACATACAAGGGCCGCCGTCGCACGGGCTGCACGCGGCATCCCAAGTGATACTGCTGCAAGCCTAGAACGGACGCCCTCCTGATGGTTCCATCTGCTGGCCTCGACTCCCATCAGTCCCGATAGTAGTGTCACTGGCATTAGCGTCCCGACGAAAACTCGCCACGCGCATAGCCAATGGGGAGCGTCCGAATGACATCCTCTCCTTGCTCTCTGCCGCCGCACTGCTACCCATCCAGCCGAGGCCAGGTAAGGTACGGCCAGTCGCAGTTGGCTCTGTCCTCCAGCGCCTAGTGACCTAGCCCCTGCTCCCCTCCGCTATTGACGCCTCCCGTGATTTGTTAGCCCCTTCCAGACGGGCGGCTAGCGGGATCAAGGCAGGCATCGACTCCATAGTTCTGGATACCCGAGCCATGCTCAAATGGGTCTCCTCCAACCCGCCGTCGCCACATTCCTCATCGATGTCCGCAATGCCTTCAATCGTGTTGATCGGCAATGGGCCTACTACCGACATGAGCCCTGACACTTACCCGTTTCGTGAACATGTTTTACGGCCGCACGCAGCCACCCTTTGTCATCCCCAACCGCGACCGTACTACACTGGTCAGTGCTCAGGGCACGCAACAGGAGACCCAGCGAGTATGCTGCTCTTCTCACCAACAGTCCAGCCGCTTCTACGGCGGATTGCAGCCGAGGAGGGCATACTTCTCAATCAATGGTATGCTGACGTTGGGGTCGCGGTGGTCTTCGGCGAGTCCTGCTTCTGCTCAACCTCTGCGGCTCGTCGTTTGGGCTTTTCCTCAAAACGACGAAGACACGCATTTACTGGCCACACACTGCGGGTACGGACCGAGCGGCCTTCCTGGCTGAATTCCCGCTCTCGGAGTGCTCCCGAGATGGTTGATCACCTGGGTACGCTGGTAGGTAACTCCACGTTCACTGAAGCCTTTCTACAGAGCAAAACTGCCGAATGCCACCGCGTCCTGCACCTTCTCGAGCAAGTTCGGGATCGTCGGGCCCGTTCTCATAGACACCGCCTATGTGCTTCGGCGTGCCTGGTCAATCACGCGTTCAAGCTGGCGGATCCCGCACATTCCGCCGACGCTGCCGACGAATTACATTCTCTCCGCCGCTGCATACGCGTCCCTCCACAAGGTCGCCGTCTCGGATGATGCATGGGACAAGTGTGTCTCCCCGTCCGCTTTGGAGGTCAAGGTTTCTCGTTGGTCGCTCCGTTTGTACCTGCCGCTGCTGCCGCCAGTCTCCTGGATGCTGCCCCCGCACGCCAGCGGACAGCAGCTTATGCCATCACTCGATCATCGGCTCTACTGAGCAAAAGTTTCCGCGGAGACCGGTCTTTCCTTCTCGCTCAAACCCGATCGCCTCTGGGTGACTTTGTGCGTCATGTCAGTTGTAACCCTGTACAATACGACCCACACACCTATGACCCTGCCACTCTTGTTGCTACACCCGGCAACCTTCATACACATTTAAATAAGGCGCAGCAAGAGGCCCGGGCAAAGGTGTTCTGGGAGGATGCTCTCTGGGGGATGTACCCACCCACTCTGCTCACAGTCCTCAACGTATTCGCCGCCGGATCCGCGGGCCCGCATTTCGAAACACTGCTGCCACCGCCTTCCTCCAAGGGCATCCAACCACGGCAACGAAAGTTTCTAGTGCACATTGGAGCATAAAGCTGCGTCGACACCTCGGGCTTCCAGTTTACACGTGCTAGATGACGCTGCAGTGTCAACATTGTGAGCAAGCAGTCGATACCTATGGCGACCACGCTGCTGACATCTGCCTCTCGGGTTTTGGCCGCATCCACCGCCACAACTCCATCCGTAACGTCCTCGCATATCATTTGTTTCGCGCTACTGGTTTAGACTATCAATTCGAGACCCCGCTCCCAATACCTGGTACCGATCTGCGTCCAGCAGACCTCCTTGTGCGCCCTACTCTTCCTCCCGTTGGACCCCGGGAGCGGCCCATGGTTGTGACGTCACCATCGTTTCGCCGTATACATCTGCCTCCGTCACAGCAGCGACGAAAGCCGCTACAGGCGCCGCTGCCCAGGCCTACCGACGCAAGGTCCAGGACCTCGAGCGCAAGCTCTCCCGACGCCTGGTACCGCTCTCTCACAACCCCTCTCTCTACCCGGGCTTCCGTTTCCAACCTGTCGCCTTCGATTCTCTCGGTGCGCCATTCCTGGTCACTTTGTGTTTTGTAGAAGAGTACATACCGCAAATTGCGGCCCGCTACCACACCACCGCGGCTATGATTCGCACACGAACCTACCAGCGCCTCAGATATGCGCTGTGGTCATCGGCGTAATTCATCCAGTTACAGTAGATCTCAACGAAATTGTCGGTCACAGTGTACACTTCAAAGACGTAATGAGTACATGATTATTCATTGAAGTACGTATCTTCCAAACCATAGCCTGAGTAAAATAATCGAAGAAGTAAAATAATCGTTGAGAAGTAAAGTTGCTAGACCCTTCGCCGAAATAAATGCATTTTGACATTCTACATTTAGTTGACCATTTTGGTGACAGCCTGTCTTGGATGGTTATTTGCGTATGATGCAAACTCAGATTGGTCCGACAGAATTTGCTCTAATAATAAAAGTGATTCCTTGTTCCACGTGTAATACTGTTGCATTGCATGAATCAAGTTAATTACATTGTAACATCTTTAGTTGAAACTGTTGGCATCCATCGTCGCGATTGGACCTGAGCAACCCATAGTTCCTAGCACGGTTCTGTAATGCGCCCTACCCTTAAATGAAATACACGAGAAGAGCTGATGAGAATGTCCTCAGAATCATAATGTACAATACTGTACTGTGCCCTTACCTTGACCAAATCGAGGCATTTTCTCTTACTGGGCAAAATACATACAGGTATTGTAGTTCGACTGACCTGTACTGTACAGTACTGTCTTTGATTTTTTATTGTAGGCAGCAACTCACCTTATGTTTGAAAAGACCAAGAAAGGGTGGTTCGAGCGAGATGCTCTATGTGAATGTTATGAAATTTTTTGTGGGGGTGGGTTTACAATGTTGGTGTTGGCTTATTTGCTAGACGAGGTATTTCGGATTCGTGCAAAACGATAACGGGTTTTGCACTTTACTTTCAAACATTGAGTTATAAAAAATACGATGTGAATGGTGGAAGTTTGGCAATTTAATCTATGATGAAAATACTGAATGCAACGGTTATTACCTCCCTGGACGAAGTGGAAAATTTGTGCAAAGGAGGTACGGAAGGTTGAGAGGAAGAGCGAGTGGGGGGTCGGAGCGGGTCAAAGAAGGACATTGAGAACACGAGGAGTGCAAAGAGACCATGATTGGCACCAGCAATGTCCTGTATTTGTTTGCCCTGCGTTGGTTTTGTCCCAGGCTTGTGGGCTACTCTCTCTGGGCATTGTACAGTCACAATGTTTATCATTTTTGACCTGGGAACTGTGTTTGAGACAAGATGCTCTGTTTTGTCTTGCTTATGTCCTGCTATCCAATGTTGCGATCTAATTCATTCATTGACGGATTCTAGTAAGGGAAGATACTATAGATATTGGCCCGAAAAGTTTATGCAGTGGCACAATGTACCTTGCTCCTCTGCAGGCAAAAACCGTAACCCCGCATTCCGTATGGAACACTTAGATGTCGGCCATACGTTTACATGCAAATGAAGGCATTGCCTGCAGGTTAGCGTAGAGTACAGTTCCACCTTGTGCCGAGCCAAAAATGACATTGTTAAAACTTCCAATCGTTCGATGTAGTGCAGAAGAAACAACGCAAGCTTCGCTTTACAAAGCACGACACAGGACTGGTTATTACATTCGACAATATCATCGCGGAAAGGCGAGTGTAGAGCTCTATCGCAACGGCTCTACTGCTCCCTGGGATCTTTCAGAAATAGCTCTCACGCATTTTTGGGAGAGAATCATCTTTTCTGAAACATACACGGCTCCTCTGTTGGATAGACTAGGCATGAAACGGCGAGATTGCTCCTGCGTTGCCTTATTTCCCCATTTTGTCTTGATTTATGATTTAGCAGCATCCCTGTTTTAAAAGCGATAAAGAAGAAAGTTGTGACTGTGTTTAAAGTACAGTCACCTCATAGGAAAGCAACTCAGCTTGTGAATATATTATACTTACCCTGATGATATGATAAATCGGGGGACCAAAACATTTTCACGGGCTGGCAATCGAAATTCTCAACTAATGTTGTCGCCGTAGGAAATAAGGTCGAATTGTTGCGACACCAGCAGAGCGGTTGCTACAATCGGCAATATCTCATGCAGTAACACCGCAGCAGCTCCAGGCGAATATCTGGCCAATGTACTTGGTATGCCTATCAAGCGATGGGAGGCGGTGGCTGCGGTACCTTTCATGTTTGTTACAGTTGCAGTACCGTAGAGCAGCAATAACTGCTCAGCATTGCTAGAGGTGATGATGCAGGAAATGTCGATTTTATTTTATTAATTTTTTTAACTTTTTTAAAGTTAATAATTCATACAGCATTTAATAGTTTTATTCCTGTATTTAAGAGAGAGAGCATTTCCCCAGGTGATCAAAGTGTTGAAAACCTCAAAGAAGGCAGGCATTCCGCGCCTCCATGGCCCTCCCGGGCGCCAAGGAATGGGTGTACTGCGCCCCGTGCCCCGGCCTCAAGACGGGTATTGACCACCGCGAATTCGCGGCGTGGTTCCAATACCTCTGCCAAGTCCCGCAGTTCCCTTCGGACGTGCCGTGCCCAAGACGTAACTGCCCCGAAACCCTCGACTCCGTCGGGGATCACCTCCTTCACTGCAGACATGGTGGGCACAGGAATCGACGGCATGACACTCAAGTGGCCCTCTTTGCGCAAGACTTGCAGAAAGCGGCCCGCTACCCCGCCGTCGAACCGCGGGACGGGGTCCATCGCACGAGGCCAGACATCCGGGCGATGGGAAGCAGTGGAGGTACGGACTTCTTTGACGTAACCTTCGTGAACCCGCTGGCGCCCTCCCACAGGAGAGCCCAAATCTTTAATCCCCTCACCTCGCTCAATCCCGCCGCCTCCGCGAAGCATAGGAGATATGATTCTTTTATTGCAACCTCCGTGAGAAGTAGGCTCGTGCCGATTCCTATATCTACTCTCGGAGGGTGGCACCCGGACGCTTATAGCACCTGCTAACCGACGACGCGCGGAACGTGGCCGTTAGGGCGATGGAGGCATATGGTAAGGTCCGTGCGGTACTTACGCAGAGGCACGCTGCCGCGGCCGTAATGTCGCCGTAATGTCGAACGCAGCCTGTTTGCTGGGGGGACTTGAGCCAGCTTTTTAGGGTAATTTGAGAGGTATTACACGGCACCCCGTAAGATATTCCGGGCCACAACCGACCATACCTTTCAAATATTAAATCACCCCACATTTACCCCTCAGAGAGGATCTAACGTTAACTACGGACTTGCACAAATAGAGCAGTGCTGTTCAACAGTTACAAAAACACTTCAATTATAACCAATGAGTAAAGAAAAATTCATTATTATCGTTTTCTATTGGAACTTTGGAATCTATGTTGTTGAAACCAAATCCACTTACTGTATTCCTTTGTGTCCAAATGCACATGGTATGTTCGCGTAAAAAGGGGATGAAAGCTATATATGCTCGATCTAAGCCAACGCGAAAATGTAAAGAATTAGGATTGTTGCGAACAATACCTAGTCTCACTATTAATGCTGCGGCATGGTCATCATCCAATTGTTTGCTCCATTTACAATCATGGCCTGCTTTTTGGCGAGTCTTGTGATAGGTTAAGAAGATGTTAATGTTAACATTAACAGTGATGGGTATTGTGCGGAAAGCTTAAAAATAACAATATCACCATCTGGTTGCAGTAGTGCTTCAATGAAGCCCAGCTATTCATTGAAATTAGTTTGGTGGTAGAATACTGGATAGAATTTCAGAAAGGCAGTGTCACACACGCATAGGCCATTTGTATTACAACTTTTAAGATTTTCGAAATACGGTAAAGCCCGCCCCGCGAGACTACGAGAAATTGGCGATATTAAGACGGAGGCTAATGTTAGCTGCTATTCATTTACTTTGCTGTGGGCAACATTAATTTTTCTTTATCATATTATTGTTCTCGCAAGCCTTTTCATTTCGTTTTAAAGCGGGGGCTGCCTCTGTGCTCCAAGGCGTACTGGGCGCGCTGGACAGCTCAAAAAGGGACAAAATGACAACAGGAAAACTCTCAAGATAAAGCAGCTCAAATTCTTACTGGAGTCGCCATTATCGTTGGAATCATGAATACTACTTACACAACAAGAGTTTGTCTAACGTGCATTTGCTGATGTCGAAACCTCCTTATGAACTAAACAGGAAACTGGAAACCGAAAGCAAGTGAAAAGTCGAAAAGGATCGATGAGCATGAGAGGATGAAATGATCCAATCCAATGATGGCGCTACACTCTCACGACCGAGAGGCTCCTGCGATATTGCAGAGAAGAGGGATTGTCCTGTGGAGCTTTATTTTAAATGTTAAAAGCCTAGGGGAGCAGACAAGAGCACCTCGTACAAACTTTTTTTGAATAGAGTGGGATAGACTAGACATGTGCCCTAGAACCGCGTCCACAATAGACGCCTTGTACTGTCGAGCCTCAGATATATCTAGGTATGTCTAGGAAGGGGTCGAATCCTGGGATATGATTTGCCGCAACAAGTGCTGAATGGTGGATGTGAATGGAGCACAATAACAGGAAGACTGTTGAAACTATCTGTAGTTGATCTGAAACAAATCAATGTGGAGGTCGAAACAAGGCGCGAAGTATACTTGGAAAAGTTAGAATCCTCCTGATATGTAACTGTCCAAACCGTGGAAGGATATCTGGGAGTGGATCTCTATGCGGTGCCCATGATGGGTATGGAGTATAATCTTGCGTGCAATCCCAAAATCGAGTCGTGGAGGGGACTTGCAATGTTTGCCTGGCTTTTTAGTTGTTATGAAAGGACGTCGGCGGGTGGTGCTGGCGTGCTTTTGACGGTAGTCAACGGAGCAACATCAGGTGAGAATCTGGGTGGTGAATAGGGAGTATCGATAAACGAATGGACTGCATCAGCGTTGGGATGGATAAGGTGTTGAGGGTGTTGAGAATTGAGAATAGTTGATTCCACGTGAAACGTGGGGGTGGCACTGGTTGCTTGGAATTTGATGACAAGTTGGCGTTCCACGACTAGTTTTGCTTATTTGTTTGTGAATACTAGCAGCTACACCGAGTGTGGTTTGGTAAAGCGAGACGGGTAGATGGGACCAAAGGTTGGAAGCAGGTGGGGAACATTATGAGTTGCTTATAGAGCGATTTGATATCCCTGTCAAAGTCAATAGGCTGGTTGTTTGAGCGAAGATTGTTGTTCTGCTGGCAACGGTTGCTAAAATGAGGTTATGCTGCCCCTTAAGCAACTGTAGTGATTCGAGATACCGAGGTGATGTGCAGTACCGTGCCAGTCAGACGCAATTTCGCTCGAATCACAATCATTCCAAGTATTTGTGCCTTACTGCATTGTTAATCAGTTTTCCAATACGCATACAAGAAAATGTCACAGGGAATTTGGAAAGGAGACATAGTAATGTCGTCATGCGGGTGAAATGTGGAATGAATATGATTGGTGTGGTATTGTATTGTAATGGTTTGTGAGAAATGCGGCATGAATTGCTGCAGATTGGTAAGGGCGACTCTCCTTTGGTTGTGTTTTAGTGCGTTTGGTGAGGAAAAGAGTTAGCTGGGAAACAACCACAAAAATGGCCCTATGGAAGAAGCGCATACTAGCTAGGGATCGTAGAGACCGCCAGACTGTAGTAGGATGTTGTACAGTTGTTGGCCTGGTGAGAGTTTGTTGTCTTTGCCAAATGTTATCAACTCCTGCTGGACGCGTCTGACCAACGATACATGCGATCTCCTCGCAAGGAATGTAAACGAGTTGGCGTGCTGTCCAGCACTGTAATTTATGTTTGCGCTGAACCTGGAAAGTGCTATTGTACATACCGAGTGTAGTTAGCGGTAGAAGAGAGTAAGTGCTAAAGTTGGAACTCGTGTGATGTTTGATGTCGCCAGGTTACCATGCCAAGATCAGGACAGAATCACCAACTGCGGTACTTCAATGTTCAGAACGGTACAGTACTGAGGTTCAAATTCCCGTGTGGCTTTATCTCTGAGACGTAAAGGTGGATGTTGTACTGTCCAGTACTGTCCAGTACTGTACCGTACTGTATACAGTACTGTACAAAACTAAAGACAAGTTCGGTAACCGGCAAATGTTTCGTTACTGTACAGTACTGTACAATACGGTACAGTATACCACAGTACAGTACAGTTTAGTACAATACCGTAGTACTGTACGATACACATCTACAGAGTTCTCAGCCCACGTGTATATGTACAGTCCATTGGAATGTTGGTCTGACCTGCGTCGCGTCCGCCTCCTCTATCTCCGAGATACATACAGTACAGTACCATTCAAACAAGAAGTAAAGATGATTATATACTAAATTGCGTTGAGCAAATGGCAAACTTTGATGATTTTGCACTCAATTTTGGCCTAGCCCTGTACTCAACTGGACATACTGTACGCTTATTGTACAGAGCAATGGCTTTCTATTTTCTACTTTGTTAAACTGCTCGAACTTGGGAGCGATAGAAATAAACAGGCGTCAATTAACTTACCACTTGTAGTGTAGAGGTTGGAGGTTCCAATTTCGGCAAGCAATGAGTCATTTAATTTGGATTTGATTGAAAGATTTTAGTCATGCAATGCACCCACACTATCTACCAAATCAGAAAAACTATATTGTGCCTTGTCATAAAAAAACATTTCATTTCTGCGCAACTCTGGAGGCTATCTGCACAACTTGAGCAGTCTAGCAATGCCCCCTGTTTCTCACGTCGCAAAATGCCGTATATAAACACATTCTTGCAACATCTACCAGTCTGCAACCCACCAAATCAAGTATCCAACCTGCAACATCCTCCCATTACCATTTTCTCGAGACAAATAGAATATTTTCTTACCATCGCCCTCGCCAACCCCAATCGCATTGGTGGCTGCTGCTTGTTCCTGCAAGTTTAGGCACCATGATTTATACTCTTCTAAGAGTCATGCTAGCAAGCGGCCTGCACGTGTACCCTTACTCCCTCTCTGCATTTGAGAGCACTGTGGAATTTATTTTTTCCCTGTTGCCTGTGCTTTAACAATAGTACCCAGTTTTTTTAACATTGTAACCTAAATCTTTCATTTTCCCTAATGAACAGCACATCCAGCCCTTAATGTGTCCGTATCATATCAAATATTCATAAATCGC
Organism: Kappaphycus alvarezii; assembly: GCA_002205965.3. Lineage (NCBI taxonomy): Eukaryota > Rhodophyta > Florideophyceae > Gigartinales > Solieriaceae > Kappaphycus > Kappaphycus alvarezii. The sequence goes on from NADL03000771.1 coordinate 626,618, forward strand.
TCCTCGGAGAGATGAGCACTTTTGCATCCTCTTTACACTTACAGTTTTTCTTGCCCCTTTCAACTAGTTGCCTCGCAAGTCGCGGCCCTTGGCAACAGATGGAAAGAGCCTTACAGCCCGGTAATTCGCAACTCTCCTACGCCTCCGAAAAAGCCCTTTGCCAAAACACTACGCGTAACGCGTGCCATGCTAACTCCACACCAACACAGATTTGGAAAACTTTATTTCGCCCCAGCGCAGCAAACTAGCCACACGCCCACCCATCCCTGCTTCCCGCCCTTGCTTGTCTGCACAGCAAGAGGTCAATCTGCATTTTTTTCGCAGGCGCGATGCTCTTTTTCAACCCATCTTGTCTTGAGACCACATTGACGATACTGCACATCGTACTGATTAAAAAATTGTGCTCCACTCCATACATCACATTCTTGAGACCACCTACTGCATGCCGCTTGTGAAGCCCTTCATTTCCTTCAAAAAACAATATTCGAAATGCCCAGTAACAGACGCCTTCGCTGTTGGTTGTCACAACACCGAAAAAGGGCTCACTGTATTTTCTTTCCGCTCTGAGGCCACTAGTTGCAGCTTTTCATGACCTACGTGCATTCGTCTTGCCAAGAGAGCTTTGTCAATTGATCTCAAGATCGGCTGGTAATCATGGTCCTCTCAAGGTTCTCCATTTGAGAGATGTGCACGCAGAATATTTTAAAGATTACTATGGTCTCAAGCTGTGTTGTGTCATGTAACCTACCCCTCGAGGGGTTTTGTTCACTCGTTTTGACAAATGTGCAAAAATATTCCTCAAACTCACTGCACCTGGTTCACACGACCTGAACATCGCCCTCGGTACATGTACAGTACTACTGTACTACCGTACAATAGTATTCTTTCGGGAGTTGCAGAGAATTTGCGGCATGTGTACGGAACATTAGTACAAGAGTAAAAACAGTATGACTCGTACAATCCTCACTCCTTTGCTGCGCGCGATAATTGCAGCAATAAGATCAAGTCTCATTACCGATCAGATTGTATTGTGCTTTATTATTGACATTCCATAAGTGTTCCAGGGAATAGACAACCAAGCACTAGCCATTGTCTGGCGGGGAACGTCCCCCAAAGGGAAGCCGTTGGTTATTGGTGCATAGCACCGTTTCTACTCGTGAATTAAAACTACGCTGACGAAAGAAGCATTCATGCGAGCAAGAGTTCCCCCGCCAAACGAATGCCTGCTCAATAGATGCCATTAATGAGAAAACTTCACACGAACTGTATACCCCATTTGACATCTGTTTTTCCAATTAGCTACCAATTGTCAGGTGTGAAAAGGCTGCATCGTTGTTCTTTTTTATAAGAAAAAACATGTCCGAGCTGTTTTCAGCGTCATCACTGTGCATTATTCAAAAGAATAGCCTCACAATCGGGAATAGTGCGGAGGGTAACTGGAATGTATTAACAAACAAAAACCTTATCCCGTTTATCGCGATACTGTTTGAGAAGCAGCCTTAAACATTCGATTTGCAAGTTTGCGCAGGAATAGTTTACTCATTCTGTCGCCCTCAGTAATTTGTTCAACCTTGTTGAATTCGATATGCAGTGTGTCACAACGGTGGAGAACATACTTCGATCCAACATCTCTAATGTACACATCGTAAATCGAAACGTTATGCAAATGAAGCGAGCGGACAAGACCTAAATCGAACACCTAGACTGTTCACAGAATACAGCGACCGCAGGCAACGAACAGTTGGCACGGTAGGCAGCGATACTTGGGGTGGTATCAAACAATTACTCCGTGCGTTGCTACAGAATCCTTGCTCGCAGGGTGATTGCCACTGAGTTCCTTAGGCGCCTGCGTGTAGATTGCCCCGACTGATGGTCTTGTATCATGAGGTTTGACTCCTGCAGAGCACGATGGCAGGAGAGATTCGATCTCCGTGAGACAGGGAGTTGTGGGAAGGGTATCTTACATGTGCGTGGAGTCTCCGGAAACATTGCGGCAGGAAGATGGTATCTCCTCGATCGGAATGCGGCTGTGGACGGAGGAAGTAGTGGGGCCGCTTGAAAGCAGCCAGCGAGTTACAAGAAGAGATATTACATAGCGCGGAGGACATGACTTTGCTGACACTTCTTGGCTAGGAAGTTTGCGAGGTCCAACTCTGTGGAGGACCATTGGGAATGTCGTTGGTTTGAAGCGGGGCGGTTCGGGATTTGGGAGTTGGATGAAGGCGGGAGCTTACTTGACGATGAACGCCACTGGCAGAGAGATGACGTTGCATATTGTACTTCTTGGCGAATCGCCGCTTGCAACCTTTGAAGGGACATTCAAAGTCTTTCCTGTGTTCATGACGAGTAGCAATATGCTTGGAGAGGTTTCCCTTGTTTGAACTGGTTTGAGTGCAGTCTGGATAGGGACAGGGAAATAACTTCTTTGAGGGGATTCGGGATGGGGAGTTGGCCTTTGCAATAGGGATGGTTTAGTGGCTAGATGCTTGGGCTTGGGCAAGGGGAAGCTGGGGTAGGAGAATTATAAAGATGACGGCGGTGAGTGAGCTCAGGAGAGTAGTCGGGGGAGATTACGAAGTCTGTTGGTGATGGGGAAGGGTGGACGGAGGATGGCAGAGCGAGGGTTGAGGTCATGGGGGGAAAGAAGGGCGGTTGGTGGTGGCAACCACATTGCTACCATTGAATGAACAGAGAAAGCTTGTCGCAAAAGTCGCGGCAGCTGGATGGAGTGGGATAAGGCAAGACGAAGGCGGAAGAGTAACGGGAACAATTGCGTAAAGTAGCAAGAAAAGTAGCGGGAGTATTTCGAGGAAAGTTTGGGATAGTGATAGATGCAGAGGTGAGCGGGGGTTGATGTGGAAAGCCCGTTGGCGATACAAAGAGGACTAAATATTAAACCGTAGGCGGTGGCATGCATACTCAAACCCTTTTGTACAGTAACTTTGTTGTTGGGAAGAGCGAATGGCGACTGCGGGAAGGTTGGTACTCTGTAAATTACCATACAATGCTGGTAACATGCCAGTTTGGTAGGGTATTGTGTAGATCTAAGATGGCCCGACATTGGAGAAAATACAATACACACGTCCACTGGGAGAAGTACTCATACAGTGACTGAGCACACATCAAAATTGGAAAATATTGCAACTGCGGTATTTTCGTGGCAGTGAGAGAAGCGCTCTTTCAACGAGTCTACAATTTTCTGATTTTTTTTGTAATGTACCTCCCGAAAGCGAGGAAAAGTTCGTGTGATTGTCAAAATTTGCGGAGATTTTTTAAAATAATTTTTTATATCAACTAAACACTTGAAATTATTCTGCGTGATTGTAATTTAAAAGATTGTGATTTCAGCTTTAGTTTAGTTTAGTTTATGCACAAACAAACCAAAAAAACTGAGTGCTGACCAGCATTGGGGTGCCTGGCTGCCTTAGTCCTAGTCTATAAATTTCAATAAACAAATTAAGAAATGTTGGTATTAATTGCTATGAGCAGCAACGGGAGGAACGCCCCTCACAGAATTTCAAGTCAAATACTGTACTGTATCATCATCATCGTCTTGGAGTACCTGCAGGCTTGGAAGGAGAGTAATTTATGCCTACTTTTTAACTAACCCAAAAAAATGATTCGGGTTAAGACTGTATGATACGGAGCAAAAATTGTGACAAAGCGAGTATTGTTTTTGCAAATTTGACTGTCTTTGTTATATTTTCTAATCTAAATGCCGGTTGGCAACGGCAACGGCAATCTCTCCTCAACCGGAGATTTTCACCTATCACATGATGCAACTGAGATGGCGAGCCTTGTGGCATTGTCTGTTGCACCTGAGCACACTTTCATGCACGCCCTAAAAGAAATAGAGCACCATCCATGCGCCGTGCATATGTCAAGGAAGTGGCCCCTGCAGCTTGCTTTATGTAAGCAGTAATTTCAAGGTCTTTGTCCTGTCCCCAATCTTGCGCAATGGCCTTGCACTGTAAAGTACTTAACCTTTTCGGCCAATTAAGTTTGACAAAGAGGTAAATATAAATTGAAAACCCATGGCTTTCCACAAGTGGACGAATCAATATGATCACCTGCAGTTTCTAATACTGCATAGTACAGTACAGTATAGTATAGATTCTCTCGCTACCTAATGTAAACACCACAAAACCTTCTTAAAAAGTAAGAGTTGCTCCATACCCTCCCTTTCTTACTTTGATACCGTACGTTGCCCCATATGTCTGTAAAATGCCTCATTACCACCCATTCTAGGACAGATGTCCCTTCGGCCCCTTCATCCCGCGCATCGCAGAGAAGTTCAACACAACCACAGCAGTGATCCGCAGACGTATTTATCAGCGCATTAGTTGCACACTGTGGTCTTCTATTGCAATGGCGATTCTATCGCGAGCCCCACTGCACGTGCCTGACGTGGAACATCCGGTTAGTTCTTAGCCGTATAGTCAGTCCTGCAGTGTACACGATAGATACTCAATGAAGTAAAGTTTCTCTTTAGAATACACCAAACCCCACCCTGCTGCACAATCCACTCATTGGATGAACAGCCTCATCGCCAACCCACCTGCATCACCGTGATCGAGTGCCGGTTTGCCAGTGAGAGACGTGAGGTTGTCGAGGTCTTCGCTACTCTGTGAAGGGGCGTAGTACAGTAATACATACTGTAACATCTCCTCACCTCTTCACACTTGTCGATCAACCAAGTGTAAAATAACAACTTAAACTTTCTCGTCCAACTTGTCAATCTTGCGAGTTTCAGCGTTGGCATATGCCGTACTGTAGGATCACTCAAATGCCTTGGCTACATCGCGTCTGCAATGTCTGGATGACTCGATTAGAAATCATGGAAATCAAGATCAGCAACGTCAACTCTTTACAACCTTCCATTATTCACGCTTACAAGCATTTTTGCAGCAATAAGTCGTGACAAATGTCCCCTGGACCATCTCGCGTGCATTCAAGAACGAAAGCGAATAGACGAATATCTCGCAATTCCACACAGTTGCATATCGGCCATCGTAATTAGAGCCATTATCAGCCAGCGTTCGTGGGGCGTTGGGAACATGATTGCTCATTCATCATAGGTTTTCTATTCACGGATCTAAGCCCTACATTGTCATCTTTATTCGTAAATTTGTGACAAAGAATTTGAATTGTTCCATGCAAATATTTTTGGCACCGCTCTGCTGTGATTCCCAAGTTTAAGGTCTTCAGATTTGGAGCTGATTTGTCGACATTTCCTTACTGATCACATCATCTTAGAATGCGAATGATGATGATTATCATTCGCATTCTGAGCATCAGTCGTGATGTTGGCACAATTTGCACACATGACAATGTCGCGAATAAAAGTGCGGCTTAGCTCAAAAAACCCGTCATCTTCAGCACAGGTGGTTAGCTTTACTACGTATTTAGTTTGCAGCATTACTGCTCCACACCCTTACGAAGCACAGATCAGGTCACGAATTCACTTTAAAGGCCCATCCGTCCAAAGTGCTCCCGAGTGGGAAGGCACTTGGAATTACGATTTGTAATTACTGCATCGTTGATGTTCACCACCACGCTGGAAGATGATTGAACCGTGCTTTTCTTATCAGTTTATTTGCACCCTGCCGAAATCACAATCAAACATAAGAAATACCGTACATCCATTTTCACCCTCCCTTTCATGCCGTTAATCATGAGTGAATTTCGTCAAAGCACTGCCCCAATCAAGTACAGTAGAGTTCATCGTACTGTCCAGTACAGTATTTTGATTAGGAGCCCCAAAGCCACGACTGTTTTCCATTTTGATTCAAAATCTAGATCAAGCACTGCGTATTTTCCAAGCCGAAATGGTTCTTTTTAAACGGAGATACAGATCTGTACTCCGCTTGCTCGTCCCCAACCTAAATTTTATTCAGCAAATAAGAGCTCCTCGCTGCACTCATCGAAAAGTGTTCCCATTTCGATTATGAAATGATCGCAGGCCTCCCTACAAGTTAACCTGCCGACAAGGAAGCCAGCTGCAACAAGACCATGCTACCACACTTGTGCTGATCAATTAGCTCGCCAACTTACCGCTGCTATATCGCTGTGCGAACTTGAAGCCAATGCGTGCAGCCAATGCGTCCACAACCTCTCGCAAGCGCGGGAGGGGGCCACGGGTATCATAGGCAAGAGACACAGAGTGCTACTGCACATCAGTGGACGACCCAGCATCCGGGGCAGCAAAAAAAAGGCATCCCATATAGTCCGCCAAGCTCAGCGTGATCCGCTCGGCAGCAGAAGCGAGCAAAGTAGCGCCTGTCGAATTGAGGTTGCGTAAGTTGCCACCATGCCGTAATGACAGTAGCACGGGCTAGACTGGCAGACAACCTGGTGGAGGGGTGGGTGTAGGCATGACGATGTTGGCGGGACATGCCCATTGACAAGAATCATGAAAGGTGTTTAGCGCGGACAGGGGAGACCGGCTGGCTTGACTACATACTTGATTCGGAGACTGCAGCTTCTTCAGTGTCGGCCCGCAATCAACAGAACAGACTTCTGAGACGACGCGTGGTCGCATCACCGGATCCGCGAGGGATCGGCAGTAGTGGCAGTGCGTCGGAAATGTGGAGTCGTTCACGCAAAGTCACTTCAAGATATAGGCTCACCATGGAAGGCTAGAAATCATTGCGCATCCGGGAGAAGGCGACAAGGAGCGCGATGAGCAGCGCAGCAGTGCTGGAGGCCCAAGAGAGTGACGGCCAGAACGAGGTCTCTGGGATGCAGCTTTGAGCTGCCGGGGATTAGACTGCGCTGCCCAGAAATCATATTCCTACGAGGTATTGGCAGGATGTTCGCCTCATTCTGTACCTGAACCCACCAGAGTTGAACAATCGAAGATGACGGATGTTGACATGCCTCCCGCCCCTCGCGCGCCTCTCCCTCTTTGCGACCTCACCTTGTCCGCGGCTGATGATATGAATCCTCCCCGTCCCCGCCCGCCAACTGGGGTGATGCATTCCGTAGGCCTCCTCCCACTGCCACGGCCGAGCTGATCGTCCTCGCCCCATCTTCACAATCCCCCCTTGTGACCCTCAGTACTCTCGCCCCTAACCTCCCTGTCCACATGTCTACAACCACTTTCAGCAGATTTAAGCGTCTGTGAAGAGGATCTTCCTCTTAACTCTTGAAATAATTTTCCCCAACCCCCCTACGCTCCGCATTTCTGCCTTCGCTGTCGCACCCTGTCAAGACCACACCATCGCCTTTACCACACACGCCGGCATTCGAAACCGCTTTCGCGTAGGAGCAGCCATCGCCCGCCTCTGCTTACTGCCCCACTTCATCGTCCCTTCGTGGATGCAGGGCTATTGTAACGTCCAGCAGCCATACCTCATCTTATCATCCACACCCTCTCCGCTTCTTTGTACCTCTGCACCTCCCTCCTCCATGTTCCTCCACTCTTTGAGCTCACTTCACATTTGGACTAATTACGCCACCGCGGCGTCCATCATTGCCTCTTCAGCGAAACCGCCGCCTGCAAACCTATACCCTCCCTAACAAAGCCCATTCAATCTTCCGCAACACCATGGCCCGCGCCTTCCGATCCGTAGCGATCATCCTTCCTGCCGCCTGTTCCGCCCTTGCTGTACCCCTGGCCAGAGACCCCACCCCTCCTCCACTCACGAGAACAACCATACCCCTTCCGGTACCCCTCCGTCCCACTCTACACCTGTTAACAAACTCTCTAACCAACTCTACCCCCGTTGCAGTCCCTCCGGCCAACCCCAACCGTCCTGCTGCCGCCGTCGCTTTGTCTTTTGCCGCCATTTGCCGGCAATTGGTGCCTCAACAACTTCCCAGCCCTCTTACCGCTGTCCAGACCAAGCATGCCAACACCTCCTCACCACATAGTGACCGTCGAAAAAATCTTCCTCCTGCCACCCCGACGCCCCGTAAAGGCATTTCTGCGAGCAACGTCCGTCTCGTCCGTCTCATCCTCCTCAGGTCGCTCGGTCGTGCCGCTGAAGCGTTCCAAATGTGTGCCAATCCGCTCTGTCCCCGCTTCAACACTCATCTCCACATCCTGGAGCAATCCATGCAACACTGGACCCAACGGTCGCAACGTGCCCCCCAATCAGGACTCCACTGCCGGCGCCGCTCGCCACAGAAAATAAAAGGTAGTATTCTGTTACCACTATCATTAGCAATTCTAATACATATGTAAGGCAATAGCTATGCACGTAAATAGAAAGAAAGAAGTTTAATGCATTCAGTACCTACTGGGGACTGCGCACGGTCTAACTAGACGGCTAAGACCTAACCGGATATACCTCGTCGTCCAGGCGCATGCGAGCTCGTGAGAGGATAGCTTGAGCAATGGATGACCATTGGGTAGCTTAGCATTACTACATATTGCAATATCTACTGCTGTCCAATCGAGACTACATTGAATCCCATCGACACACCAGCGTCGGACCCCTCTGCAGGCCGCCGCTCCGCGATGGATGGGGCTACGTAACGTGGTCCCAAAGACCGCCTTCCACACACCCCTGCCCAGGCCCGGCTTCACTTTTGACGCTGCCTACCCTCCCCTCCTCGCAAAAACCCAACAGTTCGTAATCACCATGCCGGACACTCACCTCCAGCCTCCCCTAGATCCGGCCCTGCCCATTACCCGCCTCTATCGAACATACATGATATGCGAAATAGTACTGACATCGCTCGGCACGCCATATCTAGAAAGCTGACATCTTTTCGGAGATTCTTGAGTCCTGTTTGAAGCCATTCTTGCTCCTCTTCATCAATCTCGTCCGGAATGCTGCCCTTGCCCGTGAGCCACAGGCAATTGACCTTTACTTCTCCTTTTCCACATGCTCCCTACCGCCGTCCTCCACCTACATCTCAACCCGGGGAGAACCCGCTTTTTTGGCCAACGGTCCCGTGCCCAGATCGCGATGCTTTTCTCCAGGAATTTCGCCTTTCCAAATGCTCCCCGACGGATTCGAGCTCCTAGGCGCTCGGCTCGGTAACCGGCATTTTCGATGCTTTCCTTCGGGAAAAGATCGGGGGCTGCTGCCGAACCCTTCAGCTCCTGATAATGGTTGATGACCTGTGCGTGCGATTTCACATGAACCGCCTCTGCGCCTCGGCCTGTCTCGTTGACCACACTTCAAGCTCGTTGACCCAAGGGATGCCCGTATGGTGGCCAAGGCCTTCGATACGCTGCTACGATGTCCTTTACCGAACTTCATGGCGTTCAACTTACAGACAAAGCGTGGTCGCAAGCAACCTTGCCCATCCGATATGGGGGGCTTGGTTTCACCCTCATCTCACCGTTCCTAGATGGCGCCCCGCCGCGAGTATCATCGATGCCGCACCGTCTCTCGTCAGGTCCGCAACCCACATCGGGCCCCGCTCCACCACGCTCACAGATTTCGCTACCGCCGCGACATGGCTTTCCTTCTTGGCCAAGCCGCCCGTGACATTCGCGTGTTCCTGCCCACATCCCTGGCATGCCCTACCCCGTTGGCCTGGGTTCCCTCGACCCGCTCCCTCGCTGCAGCACACACCCACGTTCAAACCTACGTCAAGAGTGTGCAGCAGGAGGTGCTGGCCAAGGTTCACTGGCGTGACGAGTGGGCCAAATCTCCGAACCCGGACCTCCACACGGACGCCGATGTGCGGCTACGGATACGCGCTCTCGCGTTCCGCAACGCCCCTGGTGCTTCTTTCCTCTTCGCACATCCCTCCGCCGATACGGAATTGACCGCGGTACACTGGAGGACGATGCTACGACACTACCTTGGGCTGCCCATTTATGATGACTCGCTTCCTCGAAACTGGAGCATTCTAAACGCCCGATGGACAGGTTAGGAGACCACTCAGTGGACCTTTGGATTCGGTCGCAAACACCGGCATGACTCGCTTCGCAACGTCACTGTCGCAGTATCGCCCGTGCAACAGGCCTTGATTGCCAGATAAAGGTCCCACTCCTCGTGCCAAGCACTGAGTTGCGTCCCGCTGATATACTGATCCACCCAGCAACAGCTGGACCGTTGTTCCTCCCTCAAGGATGTGTACGATCAAGACCGACAAGGGAAGTGGGTGGTGCAGCTGCAATTGCACACCGCAACTAAGTGACTGACCTGGATCGAATCTGTTACGTCGACTCCCCGCCCTTAGGTAACCCTTCACAGGCCCCCAAGTTCGACTTCCAACCGCTAAAACTTGATTCCCTGGGTTCCCTTTCCCTGTAATCATACTTTCATAGAGGGTCTGCTGCCGCAGATCGCGGAAATGCTCCACGTATCCGTTGAGGATATCCCAAACGGATCTACGAGCGCTTTAGCTGCACAATCTGGTCGTCTAGTGCAAATCCATATTCTCTCGCATGTCGACGTTGGCCACCCGTTTAGCTCCTAGCTAGCAATATAGTCGGAATCTGCAGCGGAGCCCCTAAAACTAATACCACAAAGATCTTCCTTCGACGCCTACTCCATTTCGAACCTGGCTGCCGTCATCTAGACAACCGTCACACGGACCTGGCGGATCGGGTCGGCGTTCCGATCATGACACTGACTGGGCGGCGAGGCCAAGAGAGAAGCTCGGCGTGTCCCGGGGCTGACGAAAACCATCCGATAAACTGGAGCTCGTATTGGAGCCGTTCGAAATGGGAGCAGGCCTTCCTTTACGGTCCGTAGCAACCACGATGTCATAACTATAAGCCTGCTACTACCCTGTACCACCCTTTTTACCCAAACCGGGGCCCTTACCTTGGGTCCATTACAGGTACGGGCGGCAAACCCGGGTCATCTGTTGTGTGCGGATGATATGCTCCAGAGTGTGGTAGGAGTACAGCAAGGGGATCCTTTGGTCCACTCTTATTCTCCCATGTGCTGTAAAAAGTGACGCGGGAACTCAAAACCGACCTGGAAAATGTGGGCGACACCACAGACAGTGTCATGAGTTCCAAGGTAAATAAAGATCAGAGTGGCGCTTGCGAGCGACTCTGAAAAACAGAAGCGTTTTGGCTAGCTGGATCTGAGTCAAAGATCGATGAATTGGTTGCTCTGGCTACTCCCTGTACTCACCGGAGTACGACAGTCGCGCTACTTATACACAATCACGGCAACCGTCGACTAGCCCTAGCATGCACAAGAAGATATGTCTACTAGGATGAAAATCTTTCTAGAGTATCCACAAATATCTACTGTTGTAAATGTCCATAGATCCTGTGGCCTAGATATACCTGACATACATGTAGATATAAATATCAATGCAATATCTACTGTATAGATAGAGTAAAATGACACCCTCATTAAAAGAGTACAGAGGTGAGGACTGCAGTTTAGTGGTATATGCGCGCGGGACGCATATACGTAGATTTTTCTATGGACAGGCTTTCTCTACTCCTTCACCTGTGGTACTACACTATCGGTATATAGTTGGCATCCACGAAAACATCCGAACAGCTCTAAACGTTCCTCTCGTCCCGGAGGTACTCAATTTGGATTTACACTTTCGCATGGATAAGTGTGCCTTCTGGAGGCTAACCACTACCCCAACCATTCCGCAGTCCCTCCTTTGTGAGCTTCGTCGTAACTATGACGCCGGAAAACAGTGCTCCGCGAACCCATCGGGTCAGACCTATTCTTGGAGCGCGAGTTCTCAAAGCACGTCACTTTGTTAAAGCCTCTACTCAAATACATGTTAACCCTTGAGGACATTCATGTGGCTTTACACCTACTGCACACCTACTTTGGTGTATGTCGGAGCAACTACCTCTTACGTGTAGTTTCCCCTAATTCCACTTTTGAGGAAGCAAATGAATTCGACACCACTGCTGAAGACACACCGTAGGGGTTCATGGGCGGGGTTCTGGTTGCCGACACTTTTCGGGAAATACAACTTCTTATTGCGCCCTTTGGTCCCCGCAAGCCAACGTATGGATTAGGGCTCCGCTTTGCTAAGCTCATTGCGGCGGCTGCCTTCCTTTCCTCCGTATCCCTCACGCGTCCCATGTGTTTCATCCTTCTTTCTGTGCCACCGAAACTGCTCCCCAATCTTACACATTCGCAGTTCGGGCACATGATGAGTTGAAGACACAAATGGCACCCGAGAAGGTTGTCCAGATTACGACTGTCGACCCAAGGCAACGCTTTGGGCAACAGCAGCTCGCTGGCCCAGTTGTGGAAAAGGCTTTTGACGCCACGCCCGAGGCGGATGAGATGACCGTGGCATTCTGAGCCTTGTTGTCAGTGGATGTTTGCAAGGACTTTCTTTCATGCCAACCGGCTCCAGGCCTGGGAACCTACATCTCGGACCGCAATTTGATGACGTCGTTGCAGTTCTATTACCAGGTACCACTGTTTCCTCCCGCTTCAAAATGCCAGAAGGGGGGATGCACGGCACTCAGAGATCAGTATGTGTAGTGCAATGGGCACTCACACTGTACTGACATCAGCAGAGCTGATTTTGGTGATCTTTTTTTGATCTGATTCGCTGGTAACCTGCAGGCACTGTACCGTACAGTACAGCAAGGACAATTTTCTTTTGTCGCCTACTATTTTTTTGGTACTGTACATCGACCCGATGGGGCTTGAGTGCTTGCAATCTGGACCACTCGGCCCCCAAATTGGACCTGATATTTTAGCAGGTGAAAAGAACCCATTGGACCAAGTGTCGACTTCACTTATCTCTAACTTGGATATCCCTAACTTGGCTGACCCTAACTTCACTTACCCGCCGTTGTTGATAACCCTAACCTATCTAACTAGTATTTATACCTACCTGGCCACTAGGGCCCCAGAGTAAACTGCCACCCCTGTGTTGGCTCTGAACTTGACTCCCAACTTCCGCCTTTGCAGAAACCTTGCCAACGGCAACTTTGGCTGTAGCCACGTTTATCCGCCCGGATCCCCTTTCTATTTCCTCCCTCTCTATCCAATATTACAGTACCCTTTTGTTATTTGTTTGTGTTATTTAATCACGCTTGGCGCCCCGGAGTCCGGCGTCTAGATACAAGTAGGAACTTCAACGTGGTCATTGGTGACAACATCCTTATCTCCAAAGGAGACATTTAGCACTGCTGACCCACTACTACCTCTTCTTTGTCCAGGGTTACTGTTACCAACCTGGTGTCTACGTTTCTTTGGAATCGACCCATACCAAGTTTCTAGAACTCCGCGCGACGACGGTCCGGCCTTACAACCCGGAGGACAACTATACCGTCCAGCCGTCGAAGGAATCACACCCGCTCTTCCAACTCCATTTCTTCTCGCCGTCGGCAAGCTATGCTACTGCATCGCAGGGTGCTTAAAGAGAAAAAGGGACAGCGAACACCCTGTGGGTCTTCGTGTGTGTGTGTTGAGTTTCTCATTGTCTGACGGTGTTCCGATTCTAGACAAGAAGAACTGCGCACCGCGCATTGCACTACAGTATGGTGACCACGCGCAGTGCTTCTATGGCTATCGATCCACCGCGGGTGACGGCACGACCCGCAAACACGGTTATCTGTAGCAGATCTCTCCAAAGCCAGCTGACACCCTGTCCATGAGCCCCTCAACCCGGCTGTGCAGCTCGCCCAGAGATCAAGGCGCTTGGAGAGAACAAGGGCCCGGACTATTATGAACTTTGTGGTTTTTGTATCGCTAAGTTCATGACTTTAATATGTTACAACCATCTTTTCGTTTCAGATTGTAATGCATGTCCTGCTGAATTAGTAAAGTTCGCGAGAAAAACATTTGTAGTTCAAAGAGAAAGAAAAGGATGTGAGGTTTTCGTTTTTTGTTCGCTGCAAAAAACAAGAAACGAATAAGGCAAAACGTAAAGTGAATAAAGAATGAAAATTTCAATGCCCATTTATTGTCCATGTATTCGAAAACATTATTGCATCATCTCAGCTACCGCCATCTGTTACTATTACCTACCTTTGTGGTCAAAGATACATAGCCTTTTCGCAATGCCCAAGACCTCAGGCAAGAAATTGAGCTAGAATTCTGAAGCTATAGTGTATCTAAGCCGATTGTTTGAAACAAAAAGATATCAGGCATTTCAAGCAGAAATTCGTTTATATTTCTTTCAAGTTATTCACAGAGCACAACATAGGCGAATTCAGAACATGGTAAACCGCATGTGAAAAGATTTTTGTGCGCCTTCTGCCAAAGGTAAGCTTATTACACTGCGTTTTGTATGTATATGGATTGGCCTTAATATTCAAATTTCCAAACATTTGTAGCCGAATGTGATGAAGATACAAACAGCAAGTTGATGCTACGCTGTAAAGTCCTAGTCGATGAGGCAGTTATTAATAAGCGGTCGTATGATGATCTCATTGGAGAGGAGAGTGATTCTGAATACAGCACAGAATCTCCTATAGACAGGGAGGTAACTGTTGTCTACCCGCTAAATTTGATCTCTTCTTGGATGGAAACGAAGGCAACTACCAGATGACTTTCGCTTGCAATATTTCTTCCCTCTTGAGTTGGTCCCGGGGACTTTAACTATTGGGTAGAACTAATTCGTCGGACTGCATTCGAGGTTAGTATTACATGATCGAATCCTTGAATTTCTCCGAGGGTACTTCAAAAAAAGTGGTTGCAGTCGTTTAGGAGTGACAAAATCATCCACTATAACCCAGAAATGCTTTTTGAAGCAGCCTTAAAAGGCTTCGGACTAGAAAGGATAAAAGTGTTGGGTCTATATGGAAGTTTCCCTCCTGTTTGCCGTTGAGACATACATTCATAACATTTTTAATGTAACATGGACGGTAGAAGCTTCTAAACTTCTCTAAATTGAGTTAAACGCACCCGTAGATACGTATGATTTGCAGAATGACAGACGGGCGTTAGAGATAGCAGGTTAAAGTGCTTTACTATTCTTTTGAATAAATTCGCATTTTATCGCATCTACATGACAATTCGAATGATATAGTGATGTCAGGTAGTTTTTTTCTAGGACACTAATGGAATTTCAGTTATTCTGAGCCAAGGAGTAATTACAAAGTGTGATTTCCGCGAAATAATTTGTGACCATCTGAATTTCAGGAGTTTTTTTAGGACTGCTGTTATGTGATTCTTCCAATTCAAGACCTGAAAATAATGCTCACACTGTCGATAATGGGAGCTGACTGTAAACATATATTGTACAGGAGGCGGTAAATACCAAATATTGCTTTTTTCGCTGAATTATGACAATGGCTCAACTATCACACATATGAACAACTTACACGATACCTAGATTGACTGTTGCATGTGTGTGCAAAAGTGAACTGAAATCGTTTGTTGAACTAGAGAACTTCAAATTCAATTGAAATATTAAGTTATTTCGAATTAGTTCTCATCATTCTAAAAGGTGTTGTTCTCCTCGACTGCCTTCAAATCAATGCAAAACACACTTGCTGAAACATTTAGCTGCCGCAAATTGTACTCAGCACGAATATGTTTTGAACTGGAAAAGGGAAAGAAAGCCGAGAGTAGTATTTGAATATATTTCTCGAAGCGATTTGAGAACGTACTCAAAACCTATAAAACGAAACGATAATCAACGCTTAATCCATTAATATTCGATGATGAGATAAATTCTATATTAACAAAAAAAGGGTCACAAAGTGGGACTGGCCACTGAACAGAAAGGTGAAGCTCCCGTGCACCCTCTAAAACACATACGAAAAAGTCACCAGCCACGACTCCGCCAGGAAGCAGAACAGCTATAATGAGTAATCTAGTTTTCGAGTCTGGCTCTGTCCAGAGAGACATCAAATGCAATGGTTGAAAGACTTGAGACTATCCCTTTTCTATTTTGATAATGATTGAATCACCTGAATGGTCTGACTCCTCTTGATCTTCACTATTCTTTGTTTTCTTAGATACATGTTCATCAGCGGAGCAACAAATCCGCAACATAGTAATATTTTTGTCTGAACGGCGGTCAGTAAGTATTAGAAATCCGAGAATTAGTAAAGGAACTCCTTTCAAACTTGCCAGCTTGCTCCCCAAAGTACTCCAGCTTTAGCTTATTTAGCTTGGTTTTGAATTTATTTAGCTTTTGGTTCATGAATTCAGGTTCTGAAGCCCATATCTTCTTAGGATTCGATTCCCTCAAATGTCGCCTGCTTACAGCTTTTTGGCAAAACAACACAAGCCCTCGAGTATTACGAATTTTCATGGCCATAACGATATAATCGTGTACACAAGCAATGAATATGGCTTTCAAAACATCACATTTGAAATTCAAATCCCGATTGAGTACGGTATTTATCAAGCTACTATTTGAGTTTTCAGTCCCAATTACATCGACATAAATTTTCAAGGTTCCGGATGACACCTTCGCTATAAGCTTTTCTAATTTCGAAAATTAATAGTAATTTAAATGTTGAAGACATAATATATAATCTGCACAAGCGCTGTTTGGGTTTCCCTAGCAGTAATTTCAACACAGTGGTAGCGCGATTTGAAGTTCGAATTACAATGAAATACCCAAATTTAGGGCGGCGACGTTTTATTCGGCGATAACCAAGCGCTAGTCACTGAACAAGAAATCCATGCCAGCAGTACAATGAGTATAGAGTAGAGCAAAATACCGGAAAACATTACTTTTTCTATAAAGTTTGGTGACCCACAGTTGCATAATTTCGATTTTATATAAAATATCGCTGATGTTGGCAAGGAAGAGGTAATCAACTTTTAGGAAAAAATAGATCAAGCTGTAAAAAAAATTCACGTAGAGCTTGTTTCGTACATTCTGGAATTAAACAGAATCTCTGGGTGGATCCAAATACTATTGTAAAGTTCGCCTTCCCAATTTACTGAGTTCTGAGAGATTCGATTGAATTAATGAAAAGCTCGAATGTCTTTGAGGAAGTCTGATGTGTGACTTGGTTGTCAAGATGAATGTGTTATATATAATTTTGGTTTTAATTAATTCATATTACTAAAAAGACTATTGTGGTATTTTTAGTAATGTTTAGAAAAAATGACTGAGAAAAAAGTTACCAAAGTCGATGAAAACTATTTCAAACATTTATTAATTGCTCCTCGATTGTTCGGCGATTTTACACTAGAGCTACGCACAAAAATATTGCATTAAGTAAAAAATTGAACAAATGAGTGAATTAATTCTGACACACAATCAATACCAGATTGTAGCTGACCATGTGATCGCAACTAAAATTATATTTAGGGACTATAGGGCAGTTTTTTCATTGCGATTGGTGAAACCTTCAGTTGCTCTATGACGTTTTAGGACCATTTCTTATGTAATTGCTGAGGATTGATCCACCGTGTGGAACTCTTTACAATCAGAGCGACCAAAAGAGCTCTCTTAAATCACTTTTGATGGTGTTTAAGCTTTTGAAAGAGCTACAAAATAGGAAAAGGACCGAAAAACTTCGGGCAGGTGCTACCTGTCCTTATGAAAGAACACTCTGCGGCGACAGTTTCGTCCAAAGCAGCATATCTTATGGCTGGCCTCACACCAACCAAGAGAGGTAGTACCTACATACTCGGTCTCATTTCCAAACTTTACATTACGCAGACCTGTTCTCCTTAGTCTCGCAAAATAGCCGTCCTGCGCCCCTAATAGGTAAAGCAACCCATTTTCTTCCCTCAAATAGAAAAAGTGAATGCTCTGCTCGGGAAATGCGACAAAAAGAAATTCAGAAAGTGGTCGGTGTTTTTCTGCAGCGTATTTCTAATTTGAATGTGGCGTGTCTATTATTTTTTATATTAATTCAGTTTTAGTAGAATTGGATAACTTGTAGCAGATTCATTGGGGTTCACGTATTGATTTGGTATATTCTTGAGATTATTTATACTGTTCAGTTGATGGGACTTATTTTCCTATTAATGAACCGATCCCTTTCAACTTCAAGTGGTATTTGCATAGGTTCTACGTTCCGGGCCTCCGATATGACATCTCCCTGTCAGTTTCATCAGGATATATTATCTGATATAATGGTCCCTTCCCATGCGGTGCTTATCCTTAATTTGAATAGCAAAGAAGGAAATGATTTTGCATTTAAAAAATAAAGAGCCATTAATCCATGAAAATGGATATTTTAATGTACGTTGAGCTGAAACTAGGTCGATTTTTACACCTGGAAAAGAATTACATTCAGTTTGAATAGATCTTCACGAAACAGTGAACGAAAGAATCAAATTCTTCAATTCTGTGCATGTAATTTTCAGGCGCGAAAAAGAGCTTCCTGTGACTTTTTCACGCTTTGAATAAATTAAAAGCACTCATTATTAGCACAATTGATTCATTAATTTTAGTTAAATATGTGTAGAAGACAGTCAAAGGCAATCTTAAATTAGATTTTAATCTACGGAGAAACTTCTGGGTTTCAGATTTTTCGCACCCTGCTGAAATTAGAAAGAGCTTCTAACTTCGCGGAATACTCTATGGTTCCCGGAAACTCCCATAGCCTCAAGCGAAACTTAATGAATTTCCTGATATCCACATCGCGCATCCCTAGCATCACTTGACATACCTCATACAAGAACAAACTTCACGATTTTGCCGTAAGGCACTCTCCACAGCACTTTCATTGGCTCAAAGAAAGCAATTGCTGGGTAGCAACTATATGCTTGGCCACGTAGCGTATACTCCTTCCAGAACTCGATACAAGAGCGGTGCATCTCGGTCGGCAACTGAACTGATGTGTTTAGATGTCAGTCTGGATCGGGTATGTATGAGTTTTGATGCGTAGCCGTATCGCTGAGACACGAGATGCCAGTGCCGGATGCGTGGTAGGGGGGAAAGACCGGCGCGGCAAAAGAAGGAATTTATACAGGAAGGGTACGGATTACTTACGCACAAGTAGATGTTCAAAGTATGGAGCCGCTAAAGGAAGGAATTGAAGATATAAGGGAAGGAAAAACGTTCAAGGGCTACCATTGATGATTAATAGTAAGAAAATGAAGAAAAAATATCCCTCGAGATGGGGATGAATTTGGTGCCGTAGACTCATTACTGGCACATATTCTGTATGAAAGTACTATCGAGGCAGTTGTACATGGGATATATAGTTTCGACAAACATCCAAACACAGCTGTGGTACACTCACATCTGTGTGGAAGGAGCAGTGAGAGAACAGTCTATTTCAACAACATCCGTGCACCCCACAGGATGAAAAAACATGTTAACTACTGCATTAGAAGTCCCATCCTCAGCAACGGACCTCTCTTGCAGTCGCCGAACCGATGCAGTGCCTACCACCAATCCATCCGCCTCTCACATCGAATACAGCCTTAGATGTTTCATCGCATTGTCATTGTTAATCCCCCTCTGTCCCTCTTTTACGGGTGAGGAGCACCCATAGGTTGTTTGCACAGACTGGTACCCGAGCCTTGACAGCTTCCATAAGGCTGTCTAAACCTCTCATTCTTCGCAGATGTTTCGAATTTTGAATGCGGCGGATTTGTAACTTTTCCACTGTTGAAATGCATATATGGGGAACAGAAGTACTACCTACTTGCTCTTGCATGTTTGCCGTATCAAAATTAGGCACTGTGACTTTATTTCTCTCAATATTGCTTTGTTTCATAGCTCTTCCCGGCCGTAGCACATCCGAATTGCGATGTGAAAAGCTAGAGTCTTCAATTGGAAAATTTTGGTGTCTTTTTTTGGATGATTTCCGCAACTTATTTACCTTGTTGATGCCTTCCATTTGTGTTTTCGCGGAAAATGCGTTATTAATCACCATCTTTGGCTGTTTTCTAATTTATCTGAATTCGCATTGATAGAAAAGGAGTTTTTCTACGTGATGGTTTGAAAGACACGCTCAATGCCTCAGTTGAACTCGAGCAAGTCGGCTGAAAGTTTGCTAAGTAGGGTAGGCGTCGGACTTACGGATAATGTACGTATCGCGCACTCCACAAATTCAATGCACGCTGAATGGCTGTAATCATCTTTTACATCTGCGAGCTTTCTTCCTGCTGCCTATCAAGATACTGGGCTTAACTATTCCGGTACTTTCACTCCAAGCTGATTTGTATGTTCACGTCCTCCTTTCTCCGAATGTTCGGGAGCAATTTCATTTGTTCTCCCAAAATTACGTTCATAATGTTTATCAGTATAGGCTATAGTGGTTGCCTCTGAGCTAAAACGCAAATATCCTTTTTGAATAAACAAAATATGTACAGCATGATTATGTGTGAACATAATATCCAAAAATGTACCCGCCTACCTTGTAGTTCATATTCAAGCCACTTATTTCTGATACTTACAATTACTTGTGCAAGTAGGAGTGCAGCCTTGGTTTGTAGCCACTATATGTGAGGACTTAGGGAGCTCTAAAAGGTTTAATCGAGGCAACTGCAATGTGGAGGTCGGAAATAAGATTATGGGTTACTCTGCGAAAGGTCCTGTTCAAATTATCTATTACTCTTGATCCATTTTTTCGGTTCCTGAAAACCGTGAGAAGGTTCTCCCTACAACATTTTGTAAGGGCTGGAAAGTAGCTCAATATCAGTGTCTCGATAACATATTCTAGCATTTAGGTCGCTATCAAAATCTCAGACACCAATCAAGAATCCGCATCAAATAATAGTAGAAGCAGACGAAAAGCTCTCATAATTTCATAGAATATTTCGCTTTCAGGAGGAGCTCGTTGCTCAAAACATTTTCTTTGAAATAGTGCCAAACATCCTGCTTGGCTTAATTTTTTTTTGCTGGATAGAGGTTATTAAATAGTCTGCCCTGTACTGAGCTCACAAAAACAGGCCTAATTGATTTGAACTCGTACAGGAGTTTCTCAAAAAATGCAGCCGCAGCCAGATACTATACTAATCATTCGCACAAACCTTTGTTTACGTTCATCCTCATCAGCCCATAAATTAATATCCTTACTCCAAACATTTACCAGAGGAATCATTTACTCAGAATTAGAAATAAAGGCTGCTACTGAAAACATGCGTTCACACATTCAAAATGATAAATATAAAATAAAAGGGAGCAATCAACTTATGAAAAAGAAGAAAAATATCAATTCGAGACAGCTCCGTTTGATCAAAAACGTTTTTCTGTAGTAATAAAATTCGACTTTCAATTCAGCGGTGCGCGATCTGCTCAAGTTGAAAAGATTTTCAAAATTATGAGGACAATCAAACGGTTTCGAGGCACAGTGAAATTTAATATAATTTTGATGCTGGAAACTACAGGGAAAACGGGTTTTAAATTACCATCATTCTTGTGCAATGTTTTTTAGGAATGAGGGAGACAGATAGAGGTTCTGGCCACTATAAGTATTGGAGGTAAGTAAAATCAAAATTTATGTTATAGAGTCGTCAAAATCAAGCTCAAGGAGGCTAACAGTAATTTCTTCTGAAAACTTTCATTCTTGTTGTCACACTGAAGGCGCTTTTTTTTGGAGTTAGGGACTACTATATGTCTCTGATAGAGTGCATTCACGACTCCAGGGAGACAAAATGTCGTAAAATTGCCGAAAAAGATTGATTGCGAAGATATTTTGGAATGATAATTCTATCTGAACTTTTATAAAAATTAAGATTTATTCGCATTGGAGACCCAATCATACAATATTTTGAAACAAATACTCAAAATTTTTATTAAAAAGGGGAGAGAGGAAAGATCAGATTGGTTGAATGATTTAATCTAAAAAAGGCAATGAAATAATGGTTCATGAACCTAATAGTTTTTTTCGAATTACGTCCATGTTTATGAAGTCCCAAATGTTACTGATGACGAGGTTTTTTGCTGCTGAATAGTACATATAATTATAAAACGCTTCCAATTGGTCGTCAAGAACTTAAAATAAAAGGAAAGCTTAATTGTTTTTGGGAGAGAAAAGTAAATGTATAGAGAGTTGCGCTAAGGAGCTGATACAGGTGAAAAAATCTTTTATCTGTATGTTACAAAATTAGCTGTAGGTCTCCTCTACTGTTGCAGCAATTTTTCAGTTGCAGAAAGTTTTTAGACTGAGATACATTCAGGGACTGTTAAAATATAAAAAAGATCGTAAAGAATGCTCCAGCAGTGCCGCATTAATCAAAAATAGCAAAAAACTGTGGTAGTTTTGTGTAGTGCATCGGGTTATCCCGCGCTGTCCTGGTTATCGGGCGTGCCCTACGGAGATGTTTTACTGTTTATTCTAGAGGCCCCTTCTAACGTACAGCTAATCTGGATTCTACTTACAGTGAACTGCTACTGTCAGCCATGGTACAAGTGGACCGTGTACAGTTAGCACCGGTCCACCCTGTTCCAGCAGTGCATGCAGCCGAGGCTGGACCCCTGGCACGTGCCACTGTGGGAAACTGTACTGTACATGGACTACCACTTGCTGATCGGGAATTCCACTACTTTCTAGTTATTTTTAGTAATCCTTTTTTTTGATGCCATTAGGGCCTAATTTACGTTAGTAGTCGGCCGCTTTACTATTTAGTCTAATCTACACTAGGGCTCCTACAGTAAAGGCACCTTTCGCCGGCCCAGCCTTTTTTCCCCCGTCCTTAGAATTTACCCCTACTTTCGGGCCCGTTCCTGACTTTGCGTACACTGGTACTTCTATCGCTCTAGGCTTAGACTCGCGTGATACTTTGCCCTGCGTCCGGATATCCGTTCCACAGTCGCGGTTTTTTCTTGACGTTAACGATAGTCGTATTGCTCTACCCAGTTCTTTTTTCCTGAGCCCCTTTGTCTCTCTTCTCGCGCGAGTCGCGTAACTAACACGGACATCCGCCTTCTACAAGGCCTATGATACCATCACTGACTGTATCCCCCTCTGGCCTTCGTCTCTAGATTGCACTACATTTTGTGAATAGATCCAACTCAAAAATATTGTGAATGCTTTGTTTCTGATAATTCTCTGAAGTATCACGGATTATCATAGCTGTCTTGTTAAGTAATTCAAATCTCTATTTGAATAATTTAAATTTCCATTTAAAAATTGAAACTTCAAGATATTCAGAAATAATGCGGTATTCATTAGATGTTCAGTGGAAGCAAAATAAACAGAGAAAATAGAAAATATGATATTTTTTTGAATATACAAGAATCTTGTACAGAGAAAAGTTTTCTAGAATAAGCTCTAGAAACCGAGAGGCCGCATATATAGGCGACTTCATGCGTTATATAGTATTTTCTCCAAATTTGAAAGTCTTTAGTCCATATTTGAAAGTCTTAAGATGCGGTTTATATTTGTTTCTACATCTAAATTTTAATTTGATTAAAACGACACATATTTTTTAGTCAAGTACAATCTTATTTGCCAATCATTTTGAAAAAGCGAAATACAGTCGACGTAGAGGTAAATATCCTTCGAAGTGACTGAAGATATTTATGACATGTGTTCCAGTGATGAATTTTGGCACGAGATAGTAAAGAAAATATAGTAAAAAATATGTTTCTGAATAATTAACTTGTGCAGTGTATATTTTGTGAGTGAAATTATTCCGACTTAGGTCACGAAAGTGCTTACTTTTGCGCGAGAATCAATTATTTAATTCTAATCCATGCTTATAGATACCGTTACGGCAAATTATAGACTGTGAGTGGAAGAAGTATAGGTTCATACCATCAAATTGATGCTCTTTTATTTTATCTGATCTTTGTTAGATATATATGTGAAAGAGTTCTTTTCAATTTCGGAGATTAAATACATCATGATCCTATGCGATACTTTCGCACAAGTTTAATCGCAAATAGATATTATGTGGGTCTATATTGGAATTTAGATGACTAGAAGAACAATAACGTTCAAAAAGTGACCATATGTCGCAACAGGCTTTTATATGTACTAATTATAGGTGTTAAATAAATTATTTCACACATAAAGAGGATCCATAGAAAATAAAAGGACATGTCTAAGCACTTTATATCGTGTCAGATCACTTTTTTCACGAATCTATGAGGGGCTTAAGAAAAATTTGTAAAATTCCGTGTCAATTCAAAAGGGAGTTAATATTGCATGTTATTCATGAAATGAGGAAAGGTTCATACAATATCAGCGCCTTGAGGTCTTCATGTAGAGAATATACATTTGAAGAGAGGGGGGAAAATCATGGAAAAGTTTTTGCGATATGACGGGTAAAAGTATGAAAGCAGACTGCCCTGCAATTGAGGAAGTCGCCAAAGAATGCAGTTTTTATATAACATAGAAGTTTTTCTATTAAGTATTTAGTGTTTTTTACTACTCCTGTAAGGCTCAAACTATTTTTTAAAAATGGGAAAAGGATGTAGATCACCACTTTCGGAGTATCATGATGTAGGTCAATGTACCGCCGCTTTATTATAGTTTGCTGTTTACGGTCGGGCTTTCATAATGTTATTGGCTTAGAACAGACTTTCTTGGTTCCTTTTAAACGGTGGCCAGTAATTTCTGAAGTACCAGTAAAAGTGGTCCAGAAATTAATAAAAGATACTTTAGATCATCTTCAATGTTTCCGACTCCAAAAACGAGTATAAAAAGACAAGCATATTCTTTTACCGCAAAAATTGAATAATTAAACAATAGATAAATATAAACTTTTTACATATATAAAAAATAGAAGCTAAAATATTCTCTATGAAATCCGAGAAGCGATTTATGTCAACTGAAATGTAAAATTTTACAAAAATGCAATCTGTCAACTCTTTGAAGAGGAATCATGTCATCGAAACTGTATAAATAGTACTTATTACAGGAATAAAGTTTAAAATAGTGAGATAAAATCTAAAACATTCATATTGAATAAAAGAAAAAGGTATGCAACTGTAGATTTGAAAAGAACCAACGAGTCCAAGAATTTCAGTGGGAAAAGATTCAAAAATGTTTTCAAGCTCCAGTAAAGGTACATAAGTAGATTCCTTTGCTTCACGATAATTTCCTAGAATTAATAGGGATATATTATTATGAAATATGAATTTATTTATTAAAAAGTTTTTATGGTGAAATGAACAAAAATTTAGTACGTTCTTGCGCTACATTAAATTAAAATTTTATAATCTTAAATTATTACCAAGTATTGAGTGACTGAACATTTTCAATTACTTTTGATCTGTGGATTCGGCAATAAACTTGCTTACATTGGGTTGGGATTTCAGGCAGATATATTGATGAGATGCATCCATTTATTACTGCTAACGGAATCTCTATGGCATTTACTCTATGGAAATAGAAATTA
Source organism: Kappaphycus alvarezii (assembly GCA_002205965.3). Taxonomy (NCBI): domain Eukaryota; phylum Rhodophyta; class Florideophyceae; order Gigartinales; family Solieriaceae; genus Kappaphycus; species Kappaphycus alvarezii. Next base: position 651,703 of record NADL03000771.1, read on the forward strand.
TCAGTATTTGAGACTCCAAATTAGCCGGTACATTCTGAAATTATAGTGGAAGTAGAGCGACCCTGCTTTTCCTGTGGGCATGGGAAAAATAAAGAAGGCCGGGTAGTCGGTAGAAAATATCAAGGCCTTACTGTTTTTGAACAGCACTGGAACATTTCGTTTGACAATACTACTGACTGATGGCAGACTGTTCTTGAGGAATGGATTGGACAGTACTTGCATTCGGATGGAACCTTTCTTTGTTGGCTTTACGGCTACCATTACGACATGAGGGCACACAGAGGAAGATTTGGTTGACATAAGGCGATCACTGCTGAGCTGAGACAAAATTGAAAGATATTTTGAGTTAGGAAGTGTTTGAACTGAACAATTTAATCGAGTAAGTACTTAATGTCTTATACTGTATTGCGTTGCCTAGTTTCTCTAGGATGCCTTCAGGCATATTCTGTGGTAGCAACCTTAGCTTGCAATTTTTCTTTTTTGAAATTATTGACATCGAGGTATTGGTATTCCATGTAGCAAAAGGTGTTGTATGCCAAGTGCAGTAAGGTATTGTCAAGGTTTGAAGCTTTCGGTAGTACAACGATGTGCATAAATGGCATTAAACATAGTCAGGAGCTCTTCCAAGTTTTCAGACAATGCCTCATCTATTGTGTCCATTTAAAGCATTTTTGTAGCGCTTAAGTCTATAGGTACTTGTGGAGGGATTCATACAACACATTTTAGGTGTTAACCGAACTCAGCGAGCCCAGATCGGATGTGTTGGCATTGAATGCATGTCACCCCGGGTGAGTTTTGGAGGCGGAAGTAGTTTATCGTCAGCGACCTTAATCCATTGGATCTTACAGCTCAGAACAGCAAAGTACTGTACAGCACAGTGGTCTAGTGAACATTTTTTCGACTGCCCACAAAAAGCCGCCGTAAGGGCCAAGTTGTCAAAGTAAGTGGTAAATACGATGGCCTCTACTCAATTGAAGCCCAATAATGTACCTAACTTAGCTGGTCATTCGGCTTTTGCAGTATGATACAATGTATTTGTTTTTTTATGTGACAGTCTGTCCTGGTTCTGTTTGCGCTCACTCGAGTCTAGCCAGGAGAGCGTTTATTCCTGCAAATTTATGACTTATTTTCGTACGGCAGTGCCGCTGCTATGTGGACTTAGCGCACTTGGGACTCAGCACTCTGGATAGAATATGTGGTTGAAAACGAAAGCGAATAAAAACTTTTACCTCGGTTTTCGACACTGAGATCTGTCTTAAGTAACAACTTTCAGATAGTTAGTTTTGATTAGGTTGAGTCAGACAACTACCGATTGAATTATGGTGAATCCGAACAGATGTCACGTAACACTGTAAGAAGAAAGGTCTTTTCAGCTATCTATAATACGAAAGATATAGTATGCTATTCTGAGGACAGTTATTGGATCTTCTCCATATGCTATCGTCTGATTCCGAACGATCACAAACTCGTTTGAATTTTCGGACGGGCAGTGAAATAAATTCTACCCGTCGACTTTCTGCTTCACGTGTCTGCATTTTGGCATACAGCAGCGGGATACTGTTATACGGTGCAAAATAGATATAAATACAATTCCCAAAAATCAGTACCGTTGATTTTGTAACAGTTGACCTTTCGTGAGTGATAATCCATAATAAAGCAAAAAAAATTACAATATTTTCAGGGACTGCCTGATTCAGAGCCGTGATTAGCTCCTTTACAATTAGCAAAAATTACTGCGAATTTTGTAAATATGTTGCGTACAGGAGTACGTTGATGCTGGATTGATCTAGAAGTTATGATAAGGTCATAACGAAGCACCGTACACCTATGCACGTACTGCGTGCGTTTGTCAAAACTATATTGCCACGCGGGGAGAATGGGTGTGAGTTGTGCTGTTGAGATGCATCATTGGTCCTGCTGGAAGCGATGCTTCCAGCAGGACCAATGATGCATCGAGGCTTCAAGAGTAGTTCTAGAAGACGAAGTACGAGAACATTTACGATCTAGAAAGTCTATATAAGGGGTAGGAAGTAGTCCACCCTTAGCAAAAGAAAAGAAGTAAGCGCGTGTGAAGTTTGAAGTCTCCTACCTCGAGCGGCGCCCAGGGGGTTTAGGAGTGTTGAAGTGTTGAAGAACACTGAAATCTTTGAGAATAAAGGGCCTCTGTGGCCGAGAATAGATCTAAGGGTGATCTAAAAAGTGTTTTGTTGAACGTGTCGAGCAGTTGCTCCGTGCCAGGCAGTGGGTACGTGGACACGTGTGAGTGATCGGATATTTTGGCAGTGTTCAGGTGAACACTGTAAGCCGTGAAATCCCGGGGGTTGCAAATACACAAAATCACATGTGACCCACGGTAGGTATACACAGTACTGGAGCACAGTAGCAGCAGGTATTATTGAGCCAGTACATAGTCGCACCGCATTTTCGCTCCACGACTGAAACTAAGCCCTGATAAATAGATGAATAAAGGGACTGAATGATTTCTAGTTAAATCTCAGCGGAAGGCCTTTCTCACCCCAGAACGGAGCTCTTCCATATAGCCAAACTGACTCGCACTGCAGTAAACGCGATGCGGGAGAGTCCCGCGTTAATTTTCTATAATATTCAAATCAGTTATCTTGGCAGGCCAAGGTAGAATAGATGCATTAGTTTCCTCGTGCCAGTTTAGCGTGTGCTTAGAAGTGTGAACAGCGGCATTATTTTTTGGTATCTATATTCATCTCCCAAATTGGCAGCCGCAAATTTCTTACGCTCTTCCCATATTAAACTGAAGTCCATCTCAGAGTTCATTCTTCCATTAACGACGCATAAATTTGAAAGTCCGTAGTACGATGTCGAACCCTATAGCATCAGCGAGCCAGCCCCAAACCGGCGCCACGAGAAAATCCTTTTCTCCTTTGTGTATGTCGTTCCACTAGCTTGAAAACCGATCACGTCCATCTAAATTGAACTTATTTTCATTGCTGAACACAACTTTTCCCACTTTGCCATGTCCCATTTGAGATGAATTTTTGCCAACGATAGGCGGGCGATATTGCGGCGCTCAATCAAAAAGGGATCTTCCTTCATTCGCTGATACTTTAACTCATCGGAAAAGGAAATAATTTACCTTACATGACGAACAAAAATAACCGAGAATCATCTGAGTTTTCAACTCTCTCGCTTCTTTATCCTTTAGAAACTTTTAAGAGGGGATGGCGGTGCATGGGTGCCCCCACAGACAGTAATTTAGCCGTCGGAATCCTCATGGTCTCTGAGCACGTCGACACGTTGATGCCGGTCACTGTGTCTGTCAAGACGCTGGCGGACAAGGACCTCAACTGGGAAGACGTCAGCGCCCGCCTCATTGAGGAGGCGAAGTCCTTAAAGTCGGGGCATGGCTTACCTGGACGCGCCGCAACAGCGAAGAATACTTGCGGGGTCTGCGACTGGACTACTAAACCGACGGATCGCTGCTTACTCAACCCGCTGAACCCCCAAAACCGGCTCAATGTGCCGGAGAAGACCGTTTCGGACATACCGGGACATCGCCACGTCCGACGGGAAGGGGTCCAAGGGGAAGCGGAGAGGCCAGACTGGACGCTCCGTCATGGCCAAGGTTCACAGTGGTGGCCAGTTCCGTCGAGGTCCTGACCGCATAAAAATAGACAGTGGGACTACTTCCCACATGATCGCGAGGGCCAATCGGTTGTACGGACAGTCTTCTTGTGACGTCAAGATCTAGTTGGCCGACGATTCGGCGGTGGAGGCCTCTTCCAGAGGTACGCATAGTGTATGGTGGGCAAAAATGACGGGCAGCAGAAGGTGAGCCTCCCAGACACTCTGAGTTTTCCCTACCTGACCTCGAGTTTGTTGTCCGTACTGGTCCTCGAAAAAAGAACATCGCCGTGGCCTTCATGCCCAGCCAGGCCGTGTTCATCGCCTTGAGGACGATTGTGCCGTTCTGGGACGCACCGCGCAAGCAAACGGACGGACTGTTCTACATACAAGACCAGGAGTCCGCATCTACTATCCATTCAGTCGCCTACGAGACTGGAAAGGCCATGCAAGCCGTTGTGCTTCGGGAAAGCACGTCGGCCGTACAGGATGGGACCAACTCCCCAGGGGGGCCTCGACAAAAAGAAGAAGTCAACCCGGGTTGCAAGACAGAAGACGACCACTATGGATCGCGAGCCGGACGAAGCCAAAATGTGGCACCGCTGCTTGGGCCACGTTGTATCGCTGGACAGCGTCAAGACCCACATCAACCGTGGGCTGCTGACACATGTCAAGAGTGACCAGTTGGACTGCGAGTCATGAACCAAGGGGAAGTACAAGAATCGCTTCTCGGGCTCACTCAACAAATCCCAAAAAGTCGGTCTCCTCGACGTGGACACGGAGGGGAAAGTTGAAACCCCGTCCATAGATGGACACAACTTCTTCTTGACCATTGTGGACGAGTACAGTCGGTACACTTCCGCGTTGCCGATGAAGACCAAAGGTGAGGCCTCCGACATACTGCTTCGCTTCATCAGTCGCTTCGAAAAGAAGTAGGGCCACTCGGTCTGAGCAGTGCACACGGACGGTGGGTCTAAATTCAAGCTTTCACGGGCATATCTGGATGTCTAAGGGGTCGACGTGAGCGTCACAACTGCGTACAGTCCACGATCAATTGGGTTGGCTGAATTCATGCACAGTGTGGTCCTCGCGGCCGCCCGGACCTGTCTACAGGAGGCCAAGCTACCTCTGTCGTACTGGAACAACGCTGTACGCCACATGGCAGACGCTTGCAATTCTGTTCTACAGCGCAAGACCAAGCTGGTTCCCTATGAGACAGTGTTAGGACTTGCGCCTCCCGATCTGGCGCGTCTACGTCCTTTTGGTTGTCAAGTTCCTTACTGCCCTCCGGTCAAGAAGCTGCCCACGTGTGAACCTTGGTTGCGCCGCGGTGTCTGCCTGCTCCATGAGGGTGGCAGACTGTTCCGCGTGCTGACGTCTGATCGGGCCCTGCGGAAAAACTAAGTACGCTTTAGGGATTCTTTGTTTCCCGGCCTGGATGGCATGCGAGGTGCCTAATTGGACTCGGATACGGATAGTGACAGCGATGCGTCGCTATCAGCATCGTCCGACTCCGCAACGGATGGCATCGACCCTACGGAGGGCGCCAACGTGACATCGGACTCGGACGCAATCGCCTTCGAGGCAGGGAGAGATGCTGTCGACGACGTGCTGTCCAATGTGGTCAACCAAGATGCCTTCACCTACGTCCCTGAGAGGCCAAGCTCGTTCGGGGAAGAATCATCCGACTGAAACCAAGAGGACACAGACGACCAAGTGGATCGCGATGAGCACGACGAATAGGACGATGGGCAAGCTAGACCAAGAGGAAGGTACCCGCTGTGACAGTAGCGACGCGTACATTACTCAAAGGTGTCCGTGCTGGACGCAATCTCTACTGAGGACACGCCCAAGATGGCGGCCGCACTGCGCAGTCCCGAACGGGCCTTCTGGATGCACTCTGTCGACGAGGAGTTCTGCTCTCTGTCGGCCAACAGGACGTGGACTTACTGTAAACCACCTCCCGAAGTGCGCCCGGTGCCCTCTGGCGTCATCCTTCGGCTAAAGAGAGACTCGTCGGGATGGCCTGCACGATTCAGGGCCCGGCTCGTCGCCCGCGGCAACTTCCAGACGGACTTTGACGACTACGCCGAGCTGTAGGCCCCGGTGGCGTGCATCGAGCTCGTGCGTGCGCTAATGTCCATTGCAGTCGCGAAAAATTGGGCGATGCACCAGGTAGACGTCAAAGGTACGTTCTTGCACTCTACGTTGCCCAGAAAGGACCGAGTTTGTATACGGCTCCCGAAGATCGCTGTGGTCCAGTCCGCTGATGGGCGAGTAATACGGTTAGACAAGTCTCTATATAGCCTGCTTTAAGCCCTGAAACTGTGGTATGACCACTTCGCTACGCAGGCTGACCATGTGGGCTTCGAGCGCTTCGAGACTACCGACTGTCTCTTCCTGTTGCTTGGGCCCTATCTGGTCTAAATCGTCGTCTACGTGGACGATTTGCTGCTGTTCGGCGCGTCTACTGCTGTTCTGAAGGCTAAGGAGACCCTCGGGAAAATCTTCGCTATTGAGCGACTCGAGGCGCTGCTCGTTGTCGAAGTTAAGATTGAGTACTGTCCTAATGGTCTGTTTTTCCGCAGAAGTCCTACGTGGAGAAGGTGCTACTGTCAGCATGCATGGTTGGCTGTAAGTCCTCCAGATCGCCGCTCCCGCTTCCGCATCCGCTGTATGAAAAGAAAAAGCCACTCAACGAGCAGTAGGTCGTTGTGATGCAGAAAGCTCCCTATCGGTCTATCTTGGGTCCGCTACTGTTCTTGTCCACTCGGACTCGTCCTGACATCGCCAGCGCTGTGTCCATGCTGGCTAAGTTCCAGACCGACACTGCGCCGGCCCACTGGAAAACTATGAAGCATCTGCTCCGCTCTCTGGCCAACACGACCCATTATGGACTCTGACTACCGCCTACACATGGTACAGTGGATGTCTAAACATGGTCTGATGCGGACTGGGCTCGCGATCATACGCAGCGTCGCTCGCGCTCCGGCCTTGTGGTCTCCATCAATGGATGTCCCATAATCTGGTCATCCAAGCTCCAGACAGCCACGGCTGAGTCGATTGCAAAAGCTGAGTTCTCTCCTCTGGCGGTCTGCGTCCGTATGGTCAAGCGTTTGAGGTCCTTTTTTCCATGTATCAGAACATTTGATAGGGGCCTGCTCATTAGGTATTGATTACACTGAGAAATATATATGATTATCCCGAATCAAAAGAGAGTAGTTGAGAATATTACTCACGTTGACTCAAGAGGACAGTGATGAAATCATTCAGCTTCTTATGTTACAGTATGTAAGAGACTGTGGTTATACCGAGAATAAGTATCCTGACATTTCCTAAGGCTGATATAATAAAAAATAATCGATTTACTGAACAAAAAAAGAAACAGACAAAGTCAACCAGGCTTCCCCTAGGAGTAATTTTGCATCGAGAACTCATTAGTTCCACTCTCGAAGAGACGGTGAAGGCGGTCATCGCTGAAACGCGCACCTGACTGCTCATTGCATCTCCGCGGGATCCTCTTCGAGAACAAAGACAGTTTTGGTTGAGCTCACGGTTCGCCTCAACGCCCCTACTGTTGTTCATTAGACCAACCTCGGTACGATTGCGTAGACCACTGAGGTCAAGGTTCTGAGCAGAGTGAAGCATGTAGGAGTTAAGTACCACTTTGATGATGGGCCCAGAGCTTGCTCTCATAACCGCACTCCTCCGCTCCTGAGCCCCTAACCTGACGAAGGTTGAGTCCGATCAGGCCGAATGGATGAGAGATACGGGAGAGCTGGCGTGCTTGTAGTGCAATGCGTGTTACGGGACTGAGTCAGTCTTCGTCCGGGATATGCCTTAAGCAATACGGAAAACATACACCACCTACCTGCCGTTCGAGACCAGCTTTCTTTTTAAGGATCTTGCGATCCAGTAGCTTCAATGTTGTCAACAAAGATCCACGGGTGTCTCGTCACGGACGACTGTCACCTTATACGGGACAAGGTAATGGTTGGTAGAGCGGTGAAGACTCTTGGCGGCTGAGTATTGGCAGTATTACTCCCCGCGTTGTACGGCCGGACCGTGTTCCAACGTCCTCTGGGTTGTAACTGCTGCGAGTCACGAGATCCAGCAGGTTGGAAGGGTTATCTCCTGCTCAAGCGACGGTGTGGCGAGCCTTGGGACTCCACGGGAGATGCGCGGAGATTGTCCTCCTACGACACAACAGTGGGCGGTTCCACTTTTATGTAGACGCTGAACCACGTAAGCGCCAAGAATACGATACGGGTACTCCGTACGGCAGCTCCACTTGTATGTAGACGCTGAGCCACAATAGCGCCAACGGCGGCACGAAAGCCTTGGAAAAGGGTATAACCCGAAAGTTATGCAAAGGGAAACCCGGGCGAGATAGAAACAGTAATAGCCACGGTCGTCACTGAGGAAGGGCTTCGACGAAAACGAAAGGTGGGGACTAATTCCAGAGCCTGCACCGGGGTTCCCTCTTTAGTGTAGAGCCACAAGACTCTGGAGGCAGGTATAAATACTAGTTAGCTATCTACAAGTTACTCCAAGTCCTGCAGTTAGCCCTAAGTAAATTTCACCCTAATCCATTAGTGTCAAGCCTTGGCGGCGACAAGTTAGTGATCATTAGACAGAACACTTGGCCCAATGGGCGGGAGTGGCCCGGAACAAATCAGGGGGCACTAACCGAGGTCGGCCCGGCCCTATCAGGCAAATTCCATGGCCAGTAGCCGTTAGGCTTATGGGTGCAGCTGTCAGCAGCTGTGGGTGCCAGACAGTTAGTCAAATAAAGATCTCGAAATTCGAGCAATAAATAGTCCACCCTCCCCTTGGGAGTGTGCAGGGTTGCCCGTTGCACTTAAGTGCTCACTTTACTTTCACGGCCGATAGTCGGCCTTGTTTAGACTACTGCAGAGGTCCAGCTGGTCGTTCTACTTCGTGTGCTCCGGGGTCCTAGCGACTCCCCGCCACAGATTAGACCATGTCGGACGGCAATGTCGATTCGGAAGCCTCAACTAAACGCAGATCGAAAACCAAGCCTCAACCACAGATGGACGACTGGTGGCTCGTCAGTGGTCGCCCGAGAGTAAATCCCAGCCATCCTAAACCAGGGGAACCCATCGGAAGCCAGCAAAGCAAGCGTAGAAATTACGCTGCTAACACGCCCCCTCGAGGCTTGGACTGTAGACTATGATGGACAATACCAAGAGAGATCCTGTGCTTCTTGAAGGGCTCGCCGATCATCACTTTTGTCTGTGCATCGGCCTTTTTGTCGTTGGACGCTGTGGTGGCGGGTTCGAATCCCGCATGGTGCACTGAGTTGGGTATTTATTTCTGAGTAATACTGTAATGCTTTGTGTAAGCCCTGAACCCCTCGACAAGAATGTTGCGATAGTGCGGAGAAAAATCATTTACTTCATTGAGAATATATCGTGTATAGTAGGTCTCAATCGCAGTTACTGCATGCAAAACATAAATAATGCAATCTCGTAGATGACCGTATAGATTTGTAGATGACCTAGTAAAATACAAAAAGACAGCACAAATAAAAATAACAAACCAAAACAGGAACAAATTTACTGCAACTCAATAGACTAGGTAAGATACGAATTAGCGCAATGCGCTGGGATCTAGTCTTCAAATTCTAAATCGGGCTGACTTTCAGGATATGGGGTGTCGCCACGAAAACGGTTAGGGAGGGCTGTAGGTGGCGTGATCCGATGTGCACGAGCGCTTCTCCCGGAGCTCCCAATCGATGATTCGAAGTGCTCATCCATCCTTCAAGCCCGTTTCGCACGATATTTTGCCTGCGTGCTGCAACTATTCGCTAAAATGTCTTCGCCTATAGTGCACAAGCGATTTTTGACACATTTATAATGCTGACCATCGCACAAATGAAGCTTGTACATACGAATATGATAGTTAGTCAGGGCTATGCATATCTTAAAGAACTTGTCATAGTTCCTTCGTTCCCTTCCACTTCATAGATAGAACATTCCATAAACACAAAGCACGACTAAAGAAGTTTTCCACAAGAATCCAATCTGAAGACATACTTTAGTTTTCTTGTTCTTCAGCAATAGATAGAATTCCGTTACCTGGTTTCCTTTTTGGGTGCAAAGCTCTGCATATCTCTTTCATGCCTCCATATCCCTCATCACATAGAAGGACCCAGCTGTCGTTTCCTGGCTCATTTTCCTCTAACTCCGAATCCTCTTGCCCTTTAGAAAGTTCCCTTTCATGGAAGGTTAGCATCTTTCTAAATATATCAAAGTCTGATGTAGAACCAAAATAGTGTGGACTGCACCCTAGGGCTAGACTGTTTGGAAGTACTGAAACTTCAACTTTGTATCCATAGAGTTTGTGCTTACCACTGAAATAAATGTTTCCTTCTTGTAAACTGCCGCTGGGTCTATAGATTTGTTAAATGTCACGTCCTTTGCGTACCTACCATGTGGATAATTCTTAAACGTGTCCTTCGCAGCTAGCAAACGGTTCATATTGTACCGTTTAGCCGCCCCAACGACTAGTTCATCGTATAGAAACTCGCAGATTAAGTCAATAAACTTTCCAACCTGCCGTTCGAAACTAGGAGCTTTCTGCTGAAACAACCTTACTATAAAATCCCACTGGGCCCACATTTCAAAACAGTAAGTACCATGAACAGCATATCTCTTGAGCTAACAGGCATTTCCGGCCCCTGCCAACATTATAATTAGTAGCCACGAATTCTCCAATGATATCATAAAGCCCATCAATCTCTTCTCTATTGAAATTAGACATCTGTACTATTGCTTGATTTCCACCTCTTTGGTAGAATAGATCGGTGATTGGTGACCTAGAATCACATTCTTCATCCGATTCTTCATGTATTGGCTCGTTCTCGTACTGAGCCAGTTATCTTCGCGTTCTACAGCTGCATGGGCGAGTAGGCGCAATGCGTTCGCAGCATTTGATGCTGTGAAGTTTTCCATGCTTAATTTCGCTGACTTGTCGGGACCGTACTACACTACCCATGCAATTAGTCGCTCTTTTAGGTATCTATGTATATCCTCAATTTGTAGTTTCCCTCTGTTTGTAAATTTACTGTATCTCCTGCAAGGCAGATGTTTGCATTGGAGCCAGATATAGCGCCAAATATACTGCGATATTTCAAAAACTTACTGTACAACCATTCAATCCCGCATTATGCACCTCTGCAATTCGAATATATTGACCAACGTCATGCGCAGCCTCTATTTTCTGTTATGGTCTAGCACACTGGGAGAGAGAATCTTTACTCTCTACTATCTTGAGTGAACACCGACTGACCGACTATTCAGTTAAGAGCTAACTGGATGGACCACATCGGTCTCGTGCAGTGGGGCCCGCGATATGATGGCCATAGCCACTGACGACCACAAAGTGCAACTGATACGTCTAGATAGATGCGTGTGCGAATCGTAGCGTCCGAGGTGTGGCATTTCCTGGCTACACGTTGCACAAACTTCTATAAGTAATATGGTATCCGGAGAAGGGGCACCGAGGGAGTCGAAAAACCTGAGGCTGGAATCGGAAACCTGGGTCGCGGAGGGCAGAGAGAGGGGACCAGGCGCCTTGACAGCTTGTGCTGTAGGTCCTGGACCTTGCGGTGGTGCGTGAGGGCGCAGCCCCACCGGCGACTGGCGTCGCTTTGGTGATGGATCTGCTTGAACGGTGACGTGATGGCGACGTCACATGCGTCTCTCTCTCGGAGGTTTTGAATTTGTTTTAATTCTACCGGGCCACACGGATTTGCGCTCAGAAGGGGGATATGTGTGCAACGGGCAACCGTGTAAACCCCCAAGGGAGGGTGGACTTTTTATACTCGAATTTCGAGATCCTTTATTTGACTAACTGTCTGCCACCCACAGCTTGACAGCTGCACCCCATAAGCCTAACGGCTACTGGCCATGGAATTTGCCCTGATAGGGCCGGGCCGACCTCGGTTAGTGCCCCCTGATTTGTTCCGGGCCACTCCCGCCCATTGGGCCAAGTGTTCTGTCTAATGATCACTAACTTGTCGCCGCCAAGGCTTGACACTAATGGATTAGGGTGAAATTTACTTAGGGCTAACTGCAGGACTTGGAGTAACTTGTAGATAGCTAACTAGTATTTATACCTGCCTCCAGAGTCTTGTGGCTCTACACTAAAGAGGGAACCCCGGTGCAGGCTCTGGAATTAGTCCCACACCTTTCGTTTTCGTCGAAGCCCTTCTCAGTGACGACCGTGGCTATTACTGTTTCTATCTCGCCCGGGTTTCCCTTTGCATAACTTTCGGGTTATACCCTTTTCCAAGGCTTTCGTGCCGCCGTTGGCGCTATTGTGGCTCAGCGTCTACATACAAGTGGAGCTGCCGTACGGAGTACCCGTATCGTATTCTTGGCGCTTACGTGGTTCAGCGTCTACATAAAGTGGAACCGCCCACTGTTGTGTCGTAGGAGGACAATCTCCGCGCATCTCCCGTGGAGTCCCAAGGCTCGCCACACCGTCGCTTGAGCAGGAGATAACCCTTCCAACCTGCTGGATCTCGTGACTCGCAGCAGTTACAACCCAGAGGACGTTGGAACACGGTCCGGCCGTACAACGCGGGAGTAATACTGCCAATACTCAGCCGCCAAGAGTCTTCACCGCTCTACCAAATTACCTTGTCCCGTATAAGGTGACAGTCGTCCGTGACGAGACACCCGTGGATCTTTGTTGACAACATTGAAGCTACTGGATCGCAAGATCCTTAAAAAGAAAGCTGGTCTCGAACGGCAGGTAGGTGGTGTATGTTTTCCGTATTGCCTAAGGCATATCCGGGACGAAGACTGACTCAGTCCCGTAACACGCATTGCACTACATAAATTGGTCTCCCGACCTAGAATAACTCAGGTCTGGAAGCCAAGAACAGTTGATAAGACCGTAAGTACACCTTGGGATTCCCGACTGAGTGTCAGCTGGTGAGTACCCTCGCTTTGAGCGAACTACGCACTGTACTCGGTGCCGTTTTCTGTGGTTCCGCAAATTGCGTTCGAAGAAGTCGTGAACCGCAAGAGATACTGAACGTGATGTCGTCAGTTGGATCTGGCCGACCCCGTACGCGTTCGGGCCTCGCCCAGCGCCAAGGGGCGCCTTCGGATGTCCCACGCCGTCCAACGATCGCACCGTCAGTATCAGGAGAAGAAGAACTGACTAGGGAAGTTACTACAGTCGAAATTGAGGCTCGTCGTGAAGCCCTTCACGCATCCCTTTGTGAAGAAAGTTGTATCATGGTCACCGCCCAGATTGAGAATCTTCGTGCAGAAGTTGTTACGTTGCGTCGAAAAGTGGACAACAACGAGACAAGAATGGCTGTTGACCTTCGTCAACATGAAGAACGCTTAAACACCACCGGTGTACAGCGTGATGTTGTAGCCGCCCTCGGAGAAGATGTGGCCACGTTACGAGCAGAAGTCAACAGACTCCTCGAGGATGTTGCCGTGGAAAAGGCCACTGGACTTGAGGAGACCGAAAGTATCGGGCGGCGTTTGTCTCGACTCGAGAATGCGACCGGTCCAGGTACGGAAGTACTGGAATTGACCAATAACCCCATCCCTCTTGGCTGTGCCAAAGGGGGGTCCCCGGGAGATGATGGCGACAGCGACTGAAATAATGTTCGAAGTGGAAGGAGAGACTCGAATCGCCGAGGTGTCCGCTCCTCCAAGAAGAAGAACGGCAAGAAGCCGCAGAAGAAGAAGACGTATGGCTCTTACGACTGGGATTCCGAGAATGGAAGTGACCAGAAATCCGACGAAGATTCCTCGATACGGAGTTCGAAGTCTCAATCGATGAAACCGGACAGCCGAAAGGCCAGAGTTCTCGGAAGAAGGGGCATCAAAGCCTCCGCGCCACAACATCTACGGCGACCTCGGGTCGAACCCAGATGACTCGAATAGGCCCAGGAGGTTGGTCTGGAAGAATTGGAACCGACAAACCATTTGTACCGACGCTTCTTATCCTACAGGACGTATAGGCTCAAGCGTACTTCCCAGTCATTGACATCGTCACAAACGGGAAGGGCGCGGACTAAGGCCAAGCGTATCCTGCAGAAGATCAGGAAAAGGGTTTTCTTCTCTGGAGATGACCCATTGGAGTCCTTGCCTTCCTTGCCCTCGTGGTTCGGGAGTGTAACCTCCAGGGCATGACCGAAGCCCAAGCCTTTCGGGTACTACCCGACTTCTTGACCGTAATTGCAGAACGCCAGTTCCGCTCAGTCGCGAAGACTACCTGTCCAGAGCAGGGTGGAATAACCAGCTGGCCGGAAGCAGTGCAGTGATTATTGCGTTCGTTCGCGACCGACGATGCCATCCACAATGTAGGCCTCGCAATGCGAGATGTGCGTCAGTTGCCGAACGAAGAGGAGCGGGACTATTACTTACGCCTCTCGGATGCAAGCAACCGCTGCGGTAATGTGCATGATCCTCATGAGTTAGTCACCATGTACATTGATGGCTTTGACGGACGCATCAAGGCATTAGTGAGTCACTATCGTCGGAGAAACAAGGACGTAACCTTCATTGACTTCATGGAGTACGCCGAGATTCAAGGTATTGCTGTCCAAACGCGCACACAGGCCCTCCGCAAGGTCTCCATTGACGCGCGGCCGGTGAAGGCGAGTACGTGAAAGGAGTTGCACCATCGTTGGGAGTCAAGGCGAAGTCGAAGTCAAGGACCATCGCTCTTGCAAAAGGATCCTCCGCTTCGCGATCCGCGAACGATGACGATGAACAAGACCAAGTAAACCTCATGGCGTCTGGATCGAAACCACTGACAGTCACCAGTGGTGAAGCAGATGGCTCGTCCGAGGCCACGTCTTATGACCTGTCCTTAGCGATCAATCATCGAGGAATCACGCCCCGCACCGGATTTCGTATGCCGACAGGCATACAATGTATAACCGTCCAGGTTGGGGGACGTACAACGTCCCCGTCTCAGGCCCGGTTCCCAGCTCGCAGCGATGTAGGCTGCCGCCGTAATTTGATTTGTCATCTCTGTTACGAAAAGGGACATATTGCACCCGATTTTATCCTCCCTATTTGAGAGACGTCAACTGTTGTACGTAATTATGAAAGGCTCACATCCGAAGAGCGCGCATCAGTCCCTGCTGTTAGTTATCAACGCGCAGTGTGCATGCCAGAGGTCAAAGGATCAGCTACTTGCTTTTCCCAATTTGGGACGGCACCTTCGGAGCTGCCGGCAACGCCGTGAAGTTCTCAGTCCGCAGCTTCACAAAATGATGACTCCAAAAACGAATGAAGGGAGCTTTTTCCACGGAAGAGGTTGTTAGTCCAGTTTTGTCGACCCAACATAGGGTTAGTGTGCCCTGCTCCCACCTCGCGTTGCGATGAGAGCCTTGAAGCAGATCCTGACACCAAAATGGGTCTCCATGTTGCTTAGCGCCTCTAGTGATGCTTTGAATCTTTGTCTCAAGAGACCCGGGTTCAAGGTAAGGAACCTGAAGTTCCCCGACCGAGTCCTTGTGATGGCTCGGCGAAATTACAAAGTGTATGCAGATGTTGGTCTTCGACCCTCCCTTATGCACAGAGTATTGACCGTGTTAGATACTGGCGCAGGCCCAAACTTCATCCGTAGATCGGAAATGACACGGATTTGAGGAACGTATGAGCTATGGCCCTCTGCCAGATATCTGCGACGCGAACAACAAGCCGTTCCGGACGATTGGATCAATCAAGCTTCCCGTTCGTCTCGGACGACACCTGGCTGTGGTCCAGTTCATTGTCTGTGACAAGCTCGCCGCCAGTAATCTTGGGGCCGACTGCTGCGATCGTTTCGTAGAAGCTATTCGACAAGGGCTAAGCTCGTCGAGTTGGAAGACGGTACTACCGTAACAATCAAGCGTCGACCGTTCAAGTGCTCCCTCAGTGCGAAGCCGCTTCCGCAGAGTTGGAACCCCCGGCGAGGGATGGACGTGCTCACAAAGTTGAGAGTCGCGAAGAAGATAACCACCCCCGCCGCAAAGTCAGTCGTTCGTCTCTGTCGTGACGGGTCGACATGGACTTATCGTGGTACAACCGGAATCCGGCTTGTATCAAAACCTGGGACTGGCAGCCGCCAATGGAGTTGTTCCGGTCGAGGCGGGTGTACCGTTCAGGTTGTTGATAGCGAAGTTCAAACCGTACCCCGTAACCCTTATGAGATCGCGAGTGGTCGCGCAGGATTCGCGTTATCCGACCATCGCAGTTCCAAGTCGTCTGACGTTAGGAGAATACTTGGTATTACGTAAGTTGCTACTCCAGTGAAGAAGTCGGCACCGCCGAAAGTCTCGGGCGCCTCGGTATCGAACCGCCGGCCGGCAAAAAGAAGAAGGACGATGTGCCACAGTCGACGATCTGGATTAGAGTCATATTCCGCAGCCACTGGCTGATAAGTTCAAGACCATGTTGAACATATTCCAGTATGTGGAATGGCTCTAGGGGAGATTGAATCCGTGGAAATCACATCGAGTTGGTACCTGGGACCCGACCGATCGCGCAAGCACCCTACGCGGAGGTCCCAAAGCAAGAGATTGAAGCCCAAAGAAGTGCAGCGGATGTTGGAAGCTGGGTGATAGAACCAACCATGTCAGCTGGGCCGCACCAGTGGTGCTAATTCCAAAGCCTGATGGTGCCGTCCTCTTCTGTGTAGATTACAGGAGGCTTAAAGCGGTAACTGTCAAGCAAACGTACCTTTGCCAAGGATGGACGAATACATTGACTCTCTAGGCGATTCCTCATCTTTTCACTCTGGATTGCAACTCCAGGTACTAGCAGGTGAAGGTCGAGGAGGAATCGAGAAAAAAGACCGCTTTCGTGTGTCACGCAGGTCTGTACCGTTATAAGCGAATGACCGTCGGCTTATGCAATGCACCGGCTACCTTCCAGCGCAACACTGGATATCCTTCTCTTTTCGTTTCGTTGGCGTTCGTGCTTGGTGCACCTGAATGACGTCATCATATATCGAGGAATATGGAGGAAAATATCGACCATGTCGATGAAGTGTTGACCGTACTGCTTAAAGCAGGCGTTTCTCTCAGGGTCAAGAAGTGTGACTTTGCGTCCGATAAGCTCAAGTAACTCGGACACATCATCAAGCCGGCCGCCTTGAGATCGGCGCAACCCGTGTCACTGCTCTGCGGGAGGCACAACACCCGAAGACTCTGACATAGTTACGGAGTTTCCTTGGGTTGTGCAGTGTGTACAGCCGCTTTATCAAGGACTTCTCCCCAGTCGCGAGTCCGTTGAATCAGTTGCTCCGTAAGAAAATGACTACTAGGCTTGCTCCTTCGGACCCCGCTGAAGATAAGGCCTTTCGATCTCTCATTGACGCTATTATTTACCTGTTTGGCACTGCAAAGGCAGATTCTCGTACTCTATTGATACGGACGCGAGCCAATACCAAGCTGGTGTAGTTCTGTTCCAGGTACCCCGACGGAGAACGAAACCCTTTGGGTTCTTTTCAAGGACACTCAAAGATGCCGAAACTCGGTATCCGGTAACTGAACAGGAGTGCTTTGCGGTGGTCTTGGCCCTCACAAACCTCAGACCGTACCTTCAGGGCGAACATTTCACCATCCATACGGATCATTCCTCCTTAAGATGGTTGATGAACGTCTCTGACCCTTCCGGTCGACTCATGCGTTGGAAGTTTCGCATTTCGGAGTTCGACTTTGACGTCGTGTACAAGAAGGGCAAGGCCAATACTCAAGCCGATGCCTTTTAGCGTCTGCGTACCCTTGGGGAAACAGTCAGCGACTTTGAAAAAGAGGTACCATGCTTCCTCGCAGAGGAGACCTCCGCTCTTGAGAAGGGGGAGGCGGTGGACGCTTTTGCTCTCGACCTTCTCGATGCAGTCGACAATGTCGATGCCGTCCTGGCTCTGCAAAGAAGTGATACTTTGCATGAGTTCGAGTGTGTATCTCCGGAGGAGTTAGTACGGAACAGTACTCAGATTAATTTTGTCAAAGCATACGTGCGAATTTGAATGCTGGACACCAGATTCTCTCACGATGGATGCAAAAGGGTACGAAGGTTACCGCTGCCGCCAAGCGACCGAGTCGGTACAGATCTTCATACCACTCCCCTTCAACAACGGGTGTATACTTGAGCCCACCACGCAAAAGTTGGTGCACACCCAGGGGGTCGACGACTGTACACGTCCTTGAGGCGTCCGTACTACTGGCCATCCATGGATATGGACTGCTACGCTGTAGCTCGTACATGTGTCACGTGTGCCAAGAACCGGGTGAAGTTGCGGAAGAATGTGAAGGAACTCAAGTTGTTCACGCCGAAGGCCCCGCTCGAGTACATTTCGATTTATATCCTGGGGGAACTCATCAGGACCAAACGCTGAAACTGCTTCCTGTTAGGGATAACCGATCGTTACTCCAAATTAGTCCGAACTGTTCCCCTAAAGAAGATAACTGCTGCCGTCGTGGCCAAGCGTTTGTTACCCATTGGGTATTTGTGTGTATGGACCTCCGGTGATCTTGTTATCCGATAATGGAAATCAGTTCTGTCGAAGTTCTTCATGAGTGTGCGCTCCATCCTTGGGATCAAGAACGTGTTCCCGACAACCTACCACCCGCAGACCAATAGTCAGGTGGAAAGGTTTAACCACACGATATTGGCAGCGTTACGCCACTATGTGGATGACCACCCCAAGGATTGGGAATTGCTCACCGATACGCTCACGTTTGCGGATAACACCCAAGTCCACCGGACAAAGAGCATTGCTCCCTTTGAGTAGCTCTCTCACGTGCGCCTACGTCCCTTGCGTTACGGGCACAGCCCACGCTGGAGGGTCGCCATCGGCCAAGCAGTACCACCTGCAGTGGAGGTCCTGGCTCTATGGTCTGATGTCGATTGCTCAACAGTCCATCGACAAGGAGCAAGCACGGTACACGAGAAACTTTGATGCTAGCTTACGCAAGCCGGCATACGACATCCCCGTGGGGGCATACGTATTCTTGAGAAAGGAGAAGTGATCGTCGACAGGGAAACAACATAAGTTTTCACCCATTGCGATGGGACCCTATCGCGTGACCGAGGTACACGACGATACTGTCGTATAGAAGATGGAGAAGCGCGTGAGAGAGTCTCGAGGGACCGCGTGGAGTTAGCGCCGAACCCGCTTGAGTATAGGAGTCGGGCACTGCCAGCTCCACTGGAGAATGAAGGTGCCCATGACGACGTCGCGCGCGCGCCGCAGAAGAAGAGGCGTTGATGTAACAGGGAGTATTTGCACATCTTACGCCTGCGGGTATACCATGGGAAGTGCGTTGTCCGAAGGTCTTTTGGATCTACCAACGGGAGAGTCGCCACTGGCGAAAACAACGACATGGAAAATGGTAGTACCCAGGGAAGTGTCGCCCAGCGCGGGAAAGAGTAGGATTCAGCTACGAGAACTACCCACGAACTCGCCGCCCTCGCGGAAGGCTTATGAAAAAGGAGCTCCGTCGGGATCATGTCCGCCACCCACGACCGTGCGAGACAATAACACGCAGCGAGTGCAGCCACTGCCGGAGATACCCTATGTAGAAAATGCCCTCCTGAGAAGGAGAAACGTGTCCCCAGGAGATGGAACTACAGTGTCAGACAAGAGTAGAGATGAAAGTACTGAAAATGTGGCCCGAGTGCTTACAGAACTACGGAGGAGCCGGCCCAGTGGACAAGTTTCCCAAACAGGTACAAGCCGAACAAACGGAATAGTCCGAGGACGTTTGGACGGCTTGGGCGACGCCCGTGGGTGACCAGATGCTCCGTCCGCAACGCAGAGACACAGGTCCTTCCGTAGAAGATAGCGAAAGTGATGAGGATGACGACAGGAGCGAAGAGGACCCGGCCCGATCAGGTGGGAAAATACCACATGAGTAATCAGCCCCCGAAAGACCCCGGACCGGTACACACTCACCGAATCAGCGCCAGTGGCTAGCGACTCGGAGAGGGAGTATGTCATCGAGAACTCCCTGGAGCATGGCCGTGCAGAGGAGAATGAGTTGCTCCTCCGTGTCCACTGGACAAACTACCTGCAAGAAGAGGCGACATGGGAACCGATAACGGCGTTTTGAAGGAGCAAGGTGTTGCAGTATTTCAAGCGGCGGAAACTTGCCGCGCCGCTGGATGTGAATGCCGCACAAACAGGGTAAGGATAGCGTTACGGTGCAGAAGTGCGTATTTTGCGCCAAGCAAGAGACTATAGACACCACGCCGAAGCTTCAGAAGGAGTATGGCCCATTGATGACAGGTAGCCAAGCGGGCTCCGTTTACTGTGTGATCTTGACCCTGCTGTGGCCCTCCTCGACACTCTGCGAGTCGCCCTCGCTATCATGGGATCGTACACTGGTTCGTGGACAGTAACATGGTTTCTGTTTGTTATGTGTAATGAACCTCCGATTTTTTGGGGACGCCACGGGTTTTGGGGGATTCCGTTGATAAAAAGCCGGTGCGTCCCGTATTCAGAAATGTAGGGGATGTTGTACGATGCCTCGCCGCCGTGATTTGGTACCGCCATAGCCTTGGCGGTGTACAAGAGTCTAAGTTCAGGGGCCTTTGTTTTGGATAGGACCCTACTGGCCGATCCCAATCGCGGTCCGCCTCAAGTCTCACCACTTCTCCCTCGAGGTTTGCCCTCCATCCGGTCAAGCTGAGACATGTTGTAAGACCCGCTTCACGGATTGATGCTGTCCGTGTCTGAACAGGGGACCCCGTCACCCCTTGTAACTTCAGGCTGCTGACACGCCCAATAGGCAGTGAACGCGTCAGAAGGGGGATGTGAACATCAAACGAGCTCTGCGCCCCTCCTGTTTGCCGCTTTGCACGGCGTGATCCCCTCACAATGTGGTCTCCCCGTGAAACGCTGTTCACCTGTAGCTGGTTTGGTCACCCTATTCTCTGGACCGCCCTGGCATCGTCCTTGTCGATACTCCGAACCCCTCCTCGGTCGTGGTTAACTTGTTTATCATTTGGTTCCTGACTATCGCTTCTTACACTAACTGCACTACACTGCATCACTACTGGTGCAGACAGCTAAATACCCAGGGGGTGATGACAAGACGGTTTGACTTTAACTCACATTTCTTACTTCCCTAGGCGCTGAATACCCCACCATAACCTTTTCTTAGGCCCTCACCCCTCAACATCCGTAACACCCTTAGTACAGTAACACCATTTTCCCTTCACTGCTCCAGTTCGCCGGGCGCCGTATATCCGGGATGCCCTCACGATGGGCGTCGCCCAAGCGCTGCGCGTACGCCACCATAGTGCGATAGATATCAACAACAGAAGAAGGCAAAGGCCGATCCGGCGTGCCAGCGACGCTTGCCACGAAGTGATGAATCATGTGCCAAGCACATTTGGAGAATAAGGTACGGCGCATCATTGCGGATGTCGCCTCCAGCGGCCCTGCCTCCCTTCCCGTTTCCTGTGCTGTCGATTCCGCCGGGCTCCGGACCGAGCTTGCACTCGCATCAAAAAGTACCACCATGGAGGGTTGGTCAGCGACCATCGACGCTGAACCCTCACCCTGTTGCCCCTCTTCCATTAGCGACGCTGGCGCACTGTCTTGTTCTAGTGCAACTTTGTTATCCACCTGGCTCTTTCCCGGTTGACCGTTTTCAACGTCGCTTGTCAAGTCGAAACTTCGACTGCTTGTTTCTTGCCTTCTTGTGACTTTTCGCGATCGGTGGGCACCGCCCGTTTGCGCACTCGCTGATTTCTGCCGACAAACGCCGGTGAGTTAGAGGGACCAGAAGACGAAGGTCCGGTCACTGAAGGGCCTGCTGCTGCGGTAGGGGTTACC
The DNA here is from genome assembly GCA_002205965.3 of Kappaphycus alvarezii. Classification (NCBI taxonomy): domain Eukaryota; phylum Rhodophyta; class Florideophyceae; order Gigartinales; family Solieriaceae; genus Kappaphycus; species Kappaphycus alvarezii. The sequence goes on from NADL03000771.1 coordinate 673,141, forward strand.
ATCGGCGAGCGCGGGAGAGGAACTGACGCGGGACCCTTGGCTGAACCGCTGGAGTTGTTTGCCCTGGACTGGTAGGAATTGGTGCCATGCTTGGCGAAGACTTGGTAGCTTGGGGAGGCGTGGGGACAGTACCTGCTGGTGATGCCGAGCTGGGCCTTGTTTCGGTGTGAGACACCGCCGGTGTTGGAGTTGATACAGGAGTCTCCTGGTTTGACATACCCGCGTCTGCGAAGGTGCGCGGAGGACAAGCTCCTTTTGATGATGCACCCGCGTTACTGGGAAAGGCTTGCGCATTCGAGTTCCCATCTTGGCGCGCCGCCCTCCGTTGTCGTGCCTCTGCTTCCTCCAGCACCTCATCAGCCAAGGGCCATACCACAAATAGTCGCCACCGCTGTGGTGCGGCCTGGACAGTACGGACTCCGATCGTTCGTAGCCTTTTACGATTCTTTTCGGGCACGCTTTCCCACGTTGTACAGTCATTGACTTATGCGATGCGCGTCCAATCTGTCTAACCATCGTCGCCCAAGTACATGCGCAAGGTTGCTTCCCCCAACACTTGAAGAGCAATGCGCACGCGGGGTGGGACCCACCAGACACAGAAGATATCTTATGCCTCCCATGTAACGAAGTTGGCGACCGATAGCGACCATCCAGTGCAGTGTTGAACCCACAGGGCAGATGCAGGTTTGTCATTACTTTTGAGCCACGATACACGAAGACGGGAGGGAGTTCGCACCATACGCCCAGAGAACTTCCCAGTCGGCCCACCACTGCGGTACCGGAACAAAGCGATTCGCTAAATCTTCCGGTCCGCGATTCTCAGCCTCCGGCTGGTGCCACATGATGAAGTACCCGTGCTCCGTCTGCATTCGACGCTCAAAGCGCACATTACTAGACCAGAGTGATGAGGCCGGCTTCCTGCTCATTCTATACTCCGTGGGAAGCTGTTGGACAGGACTACGCGCACATGGACATCTGCCGTCACGCCAGCGCGAGTCCATTCATTGATTGTCGACTCCAACGCAAGCAATGCTTCAGCTTAATATTCTTCGCTAGGCAATCGAGGCCCAACAAGTCCAGACGCGACGCCGATATGCCAAGAATCTCTTGAACGCCTACAAGGTTTATCTTGTCCGCGATCCGCGCCACTTGATTATTCCGACGAAGCGGACGGGCATGAAGAGGTTACCAACGGCCATTGCGCCAGTGACGATGATAAGGCCCAAGATCGGCCGTGTACATGGCTACACAATGGTGCCACTCGAATGATGACAGCGCACGAAACGGGATCCCACTGGGAAGCATCCAACGCCCACGCTCGGTATGGAAGTAATATTCTATGAACCGGTAGTTCGAAAGGAGCGCGCTGTCAAACCATGGGCATCGCCCAAACAACCGCGCATGAGTCCGCATGTCGCCATTTTCGAGCTCTTGACGAGAAGGAAAGCGTTTAGAGGATGTATCCATTGTGGTGGGACAAAACTGTCTACGGCAATGCTGAATCTAGCCCGTGTCGCCAAAGTATCTCTTATGCAAACGTTCACGCGAGCAAGCCCGTGTCGCCAAAGTCGGAGGTGTAATTGTTTTTCCGATTTTGTCTTTCACTTTTTGGGGCACGGCTTCACACTGTGCAAGGTGCCACAAGGGTGGGCAAGACACAACATCGCGGGTGTACTTTCGCGCGCGAAACTTTCCGTTCAGTCCATTCAACTGCGCCACACCAGTGGTGTATAGTCGCTCATCAGTTCATCGGTCGAGTGTCGCGGTAATATTAAAGTGGCAGTTGGGGTCGCCACTTCGCGTATTCTTCTTCAATTTCTGTACCACCGACGCTGTCGCAGAGCTACAGACTCGAACTCATTGCTCCAACCATTCTTTCCAACTGTTCCACCAGAATCATCAGCAATTTTCACATTCGCCCGCTCCCCACTCATTCCTACAGTACCTCGCATTCAGCATTGCCGTAGACAGTTTTGTCCCACCACAATGGATACATCCTCTAAACGCTTTCCTTCTCGTCAAGAGCTCGAAAATGGCGACATGCGGACTCATGCGCGGTTGTTTGGGCGATGCCCATGGTTTGACAGCGCGCTCCTTTCGAACTACCGGTTCATAGAATATTACTTCCATACCGAGCGTGGGCGTTGGATGCTTCCCAGTGGGATCCCGTTTCGTGCGCTGTCATCATTCGAGTGGCACCATTGTGTAGCCATGTACACGGCCGATCTTGGGCCTTATCATCGTCACTGGCGCAATGGCCGTTGGTAACCTCTTCATGCCCGTCCGCTTCGTCGGAATAATCAAGTGGCGCGGATCGCGGACAAGATAAACCTTGTAGGCGTTCAAGAGATTCTTGGCATATCGGCGTCGCGTCTGGACTTGTTGGGGCCTCGATTGCCTAGCGAAGAATATTAAGCTGAAGCATTGCTTGCGTTGGAGTCGACAATCAATGAATGGACTCGCGCTGGCGTGACGGCAGATGTCCATGTGCGCGTAGTCCTGTCCAACAGCTTCCCACGGAGTATAGAATGAGCAGGAAGCCGGCCTCATCACTCTGGTCTAGTAATGTGCGCTTTGAGCGTCGAATGCAGACGGAGCACGGGTACTTCATCATGTGGCACCAGCCGGAGGCTGAGAAATCGCGGACCGGAAGATTTAGCGAATCGCTTTGTTCCGGTACCGCAGTGGTGGGCCGACTGGGAAGTTCTGGGGGTATGGTGCGAACTCCCTCCCGTCTTCGTGTATCGTGGCTCAAAAGTAATGACAAACCCATCTGCCCTGTGGGTTCAACACTGCACTGGATGGTCGCTATCGGTCGCCAACTTCGTTACATGGGAGGCATAAGATATCTTCTGTGTCTGGTGGGTCCCACCCCGCGTGCGCATTGCTCTTCAAGTGTTGGGGGAAGCAACCTTGCGCATGTACTTGGGCGACGATGGTTAGACAGATTGGACGCGCATCGCATAAGTCAATGACTGTACAACGTGGGAAAGCGTGCCCGAAAAGAATCGTAAAAGGCTACGAACGATCGGAGTCCGTACTGTCCAGGCCGCACCACAGCGGGTGGCGACTATTTGTGGTATGGCCCTTGGGCTGATGAGGTGCTGGAGGAAGCAGAGGCACGACAACGGAGGGCGGCGCGCCAAGATGGGAACTCGAATGCGCAAGCCTTTCCCAGTAACGCGGGGCATCATCAAAAGGAGCTTGTCCTCCGCGCACCTTCGCAGACGCGGGTATGTCAAACCAGGAGACTCCTGTATCAACTCCAACACCGGCGGTGTCTCACACCGAAACAAGGCCCAGCTCGGCATCACCAGCAGGTACTGTCCCCACGCCTCCCCAAGCTACCAAGTCTTCGCCAAGCATGGCACCAATTCCTACCAGTCCAGGGCAAACAACTCCAGCGGTTCAGCCAAGGGTGCCCGCGTCAGTTCCTCTCCCGCGCTCGCCGATGGTAACCCCTACCGCAGCAGCAGGCCCTTCAGTGACCGGACCTTCGTCTTCTGGTCCCTCTAACTCACCGGCGTTTGTCGGCAGAAATCAGCGAGTGCGCAAACGGGCGGTGCCCACCGATCGCGAAAAGTCACAAGAAGGCAAGAAACAAGCAGTCGAAGTTTCGACTTGACAAGCGACGTTGAAAACGGTCAACCGGGAAAGAGCCAGGTGGATAACAAAGTTGCACTAGAACAAGACAGTGCGCCAGCGTCGCTAATGGAAGAGGGGCAACAGGGTGAGGGTTCAGCGTCGATGGTCGCTGACCAACCCTCCATGGTGGTACTTTTTGATGCGAGTGCAAGCTCGGTCCGGAGCCCGGCGGAATCGACAGCACAGGAAACGGGAAGGGAGGCAGGGCCGCTGGAGGCGGACATCCGCAATGATGCGCCGTACCTTATTCTCCAAATGTGCTTGGCACATGATTCATCACTTCGTGGCAAGCGTCGCTGGCACGCCGGATCGGCCTTTGCCTTCTTCTGTTGTTGATATCTATCGCACTATGGTGGCGTACGCGCAGCGCTTGGGCGACGCCCATCGTGAGGGGCATCCCGGATATACGGCGCCCGGCGAACTGGAGCAGTGAAGGGAAAATGGTGTTACTGTACTAAGGGTGTTACGGATGTTGAGGGGTGAGGGCCTAAGAAAAGGTTATGGTGGGGTATTCAGCGCCTAGGGAAGTAAGAAATGTGAGTTAAAGTCAAACCGTCTTGTCATCACCCCTGGGTATTTAGCTGTCTGCACCAGTAGTGATGCAGTGTAGTGCAGTTAGTGTAAGAAGCGATAGTCAGGAACCAAATGATAAACAAGTTAACCACGACCGAGGAGGGGTTCGGAGTATCGACAAGGACGATGCCAGGGCGGTCCAGAGAATAGGGTGACCAAACCAGCTACAGGTGAACAGCGTTTCACGGGGAGACCACATTGTGAGGGGATCACGCCGTGCAAAGCGGCAAACAGGAGGGGCGCAGAGCTCGTTTGATGTTCACATCCCCCTTCTGACGCGTTCACTGCCTATTGGGCGTGTCAGCAGCCTGAAGTTACAAGGGGTGACGGGGTCCCCTGTTCAGACACGGACAGCATCAATCCGTGAAGCGGGTCTTACAACATGTCTCAGCTTGACCGGATGGAGGGCAAACCTCGAGGGAGAAGTGGTGAGACTTGAGGCGGACCGCGATTGGGATCGGCCAGTAGGGTACTATCCAAAACAAAGGCCCCTGAACTTAGACTCTTGTACACCGCCAAGGCTATGGCGGTACCAAATCACGGCGGCGAGGCATCGTACAACATCCCCTACATTTCTGAATACGGGACGCACCGGCTTTTTATCAACGGAATCCCCCAAAACCCGTGGCGTCCCCAAAAAATCGGAGGTTCATTACACATAACAAACAGAAACCATGTTACTGTCCCACGAACCAGTGTACGATCCCATGATAGCGAGGGCGACTCGCAGAGTGTCGAGGAGGGCCACAGCAGGGTCAAGATCACACAGTAAACGGAGCCCGCTTGGCTACCTGTCATCAATGGGCCATACTCCTTCTGAAGCTTCGGCGTGGTGTCTATAGTCTCTTGCTTGGCGCAAAATACGCACTTCTGCACCGTAACGCTATCCTTACCCTGTTTGTGCGGCATTCACATCCAGCGGCGCGGCAAGTTTCCGCCGCTTGAAATACTGCAACACCTTGCTCCTTCAAAACGCCGTTATCGGTTCCCATGTCGCCTCTTCTTGCAGGTAGTTCGTCCAGTGGACACGGAGGAGCAACTCATTCTCCTCTGCACGGCCATGCTCCAGGGAGTTCTCGATGACATACTCCCTCTCCGAGTCGCTAGCCACTGGCGCTGATTCGGTGAGTGTGTACCGGTCCGGGGGTCTTTCGGGGGCTGATTACTCATGTGGTATTTTCCCACCTGATCGGGCCGGGTCCTCTTCGCTCCTGTCGTCATCCTCATCACTTTCGCTATCTTCTACGGAAGGACCTGTGTCTCTGCGTTGCGGACGGAGCATCTGGTCACCCACGGGCGTCGCCCAAGCCGTCCAAACGTCCTCGGACTATTCCGTTTGTTCGGCTTGTACCTGTTTGGGAAACTTGTCCACTGGGCCGGCTCCCTCCCGTAGTTCTGTAAGCACTCGGGCCACATTTTCAGTACTTTCATCTCTACTCTTGTCTGACACTGTAGTTCCATCTCCTGGGGACACGTTTCTCCTTCTCAGGAGGGCATTTTCTACATCAGGGTATCTCCGGCAGTGGCTGCACTCGCTGCGTGTTATTGTCTCGCACGGTCGTGGGTGGCGGACATGATCCCGACGGAGCTCCTTTTTCATAAGCCTTCCGCGAGGGCGGCGAGTTCGTGGGTAGTTCTCGTAGCTGAATCCTACTCTTTCCCGCGCTGGGCGACACTTCCCTGGGTACTACCATTTTCCATGTCGTTGTTTTCGCCAGTGGCGACTCTCCCGTTGGTAGATCCAAAAGACCTTCGGACAACGCACTTCCCATGGGTATACCCGCAGGCGTAAGATGTGCAAATACTCCTGTTACATCAACGCCTCTTCTTCTGCGGCGCGCGCGACGTCGTCATGGGCACCTTCATTCTCCAGTGGAGCTGGCAGTGCCCGACTCCTATACTCAAGCGGGTTCGGCGCTAACTCCACGCGGTCCCTCGAGACTCTCTCACGCGCTTCTCCATCTTCTATTACGACAGTATCGTCGTGTACCTCGGTCACGCGATAGGGTCCCATCGCAATGGGTGAAAACTTATGTTGTTTCCCTGTCGACGATCACTTCTCCTTTCTCAAGAATACGTATGCCCCCACGGGGATGTCGTATGCCGGCTTGCGTAAGCTAGCATCAAAGTTTCTCGTGTACCGTGCTTGCTCCTTGTCGATGGACTGTTGAGCAATCGACATCAGACCATAGAGCCAGGACCTCCACTGCAGGTGGTACTGCTTGGCCGATGGCGACCCCTCCAGCGTGGGCTGTGCCCGTAACGCAAGGGACGTAGGCGCACGTGAGAGAGCTACTCAAAGGGAGCAATGCTCTTTGTCCGGTGGACTTGGGTGTTATCCGCAAACGTGAGCGTATCGGTGAGCAATTCCCAATCCTTGGGGTGGTCATCCACATAGTGGCGTAACGCTGCCAATTCGTGTGGTTAAACCTTTCCACCTGACTATTGGTCTGCGGGTGGTAGGTTGTCGGGAACACGTTCTTGATCCCAAGGATGGAGCGCACACTCATGAAGAACTTCGACAGAACTGATTTCCATTATCGGATAACAAGATCACCGGAGGTCCATACACAAATACCCAATGGGTAACAAACGCTTGGGCCACGACGGCAGCAGTTATCTTCTTTAGGGGAACAGTTCGGACTAATTTGGAGTAACGATCGGTTATCCCTAACAGGAAGCAGTTTCAGCGTTTGGTCCTGATGAGTTCCCCAGGATATAAATCGAAATGTACTCGAGCGGGGCCTTCGGCGTGAACAACTTGAGTTCCTTCACATTCTTCCGCAACTTCACCCGGTTCTTGGCACACGTGACACATGTACGAGCTACAGCGTAGCAGTCCATATCCATGGATGGCCAGTAGTACGGACGCCTCAAGGACGTGTACAGTCGTCGACCCCCTGGGTGTGCACCAACTTTTGCGTGGTGGCTCAAGTATAACACCCGTTGTTGAAGGGGGATGGTATGAAGATCTGTACCGACTCGGTCGCTTGGCGGCAGCGGTAACCTTCGTACCCTTTTGCATCCATCGTGAAGAGAATCTGGTGTCCAGCATTCAAATTCGCACGTATGCTTTGACAAAATTAATCTGAGTACTGTTCCCGTACTAACTCCTCCGGAGATACACACTCGAACTCATGCAAAGTATCACTTCTTTGCAGAGCCAGGACGGCATCGACATTGTCGACTGCATCGAGAAGGTCGAGAGCAAAAGCGTCCACCGCCTCCCCCTTCTCAAGAGCGGAGGTCTCCTCTGCGAGGAAGCATGGTACCTCTTTTTCAAAGTCGCTGACTGTTTCCCCAAGGGTACGCAGACGCTAAAAGGCATCGGCTTGAGTATTGGCCTTGCCCTTCTTGTACACGACGTCAAAGTCGAACTCCGAAATGCGAAACTTCCAACGCATGAGTCGACCGGAAGGGTCAGAGACGTTCATCAACCATCTTAAGGAGGAATGATCCGTATGGATGGTGAAATGTTCGCCCTGAAGGTACGGTCTGAGGTTTGTGAGGGCCAAGACCACCGCAAAGCACTCCTGTTCAGTTACCGGATACCGAGTTTCGGCATCTTTGAGTGTCCTTGAAAAGAACCCAAAGGGTTTCGTTCTCCGTCGGGGTACGTCTGGAACAGAACTACACCAGCTTGGTATTGGCTCGCGTCCGTATCAATAGAGTACGAGAATCTCGCCTTTGGCAGTGCCAAAACAGGTGGGGAAATAATAGCGTCAATGAGAGATCGAAAGGCCTTATCTTCAGCGGGTCCGAAGGGAGCAAGCCTAGTAGTCATTTTCTTACGGAGCAACTGATTCAACGGACTCGCGACTGGGGAGAAGTCCTTGATAAAGCGGCTGTACACACTGCACAACCCAAGGAAACTCCGTAACTATGTCAGAGTCTTCGGGTGTTGTGCCTCCCGCAGAGCAGTGACACGGGTTGCGCCGATCTCAAGGCGGCCGGGCTTGATGATGTGTCCGAGTTACTTGAGCTTATCGGACGCAAAGTCACACTTCTTGACCCTGAGAGAAACGCCTGCTTTAAGCAGTACGGTCAACACTTCATCGACATGGTCGATATTTTCCTCCATATTCCTCGATAATATGATGACGTCATTCAGGTGCACCAAGCACGAACGCCAACGAAACGAAAAGAGAAGGATATCCAGTGTGCGCTGGAAGGTAGCCGGTGCATTGCATAAGCCGACGGTCATTCGCTTATAACGGTACAGACCTGCGTGACACACGAAAGCGGTCTTTTTTCTCGATTCCTCCTCGACCTTCACCTGCTAGTACCTGGAGTTGCAATCCAGAGTGGAAAAGACTGAGGAATCGCCTAGAGAGTCAATGTATTCGTCCATCCTTGGCAAAAGGTACGTTTGCTTGACAGTTACCGCTTTAAGCCTCCTGTAATCTACACAGAAGAGGACGGCACCATCAGGCTTTGGAATTAGCACCACTGGTGCGGCCCAGCTGACATGGTTGGTTCTATCACCCAGCTTCCAACATCCGCTGCACTTCTTTGGCTTCAATCTCTCTTGCTTTGGGACCTCCGCGGTAGGGTGCTTGCGCGATCGGTCGGGTCCCAGGTACCAACTCGATGTGATGTTCCACGGATTCAATCTCCCCTAAGGAGCCATTCCACATACTGGAATACTTGTTCAACATGGTCTTGAACTTATCAGCCAGTGGCTGCGGAATATGACTCTAATCCAGATCGTCGACTGTGGGCACATCGTCCTTCTTCTTTTTGCCGGCCGGCGGTTCCGATACCGAGGCGCCCGAGACTTTCGGCGGTGCCGACTTCTCAACTGGAGTAGCAACTTACGTAATACCAAGTACTTCTCCTAACGTCAGACGACTTGGAACTGCGATGGTCGGATAACGCGAATCCTGCGCGACCACTCGCGATCTCATAAGGGTTACGGGGTACGGTTTGAACTTCGCTATCAACAACCTGAACGGTACACCCGCCTCGACCGGAACAACTCCATTGGCGGCTGCCAGTCCCAGGTTTTGATACAAGCCGGATTCCGGTTGTACCACGATAAGTCCATGTCGACCCGTCACGACAGAGACGAACGACTGACTTTGCGGCGGGGTGGTTATCTTCTTCGCGACTCTCAACTTTGGTGATGCACGTCCATCCCTCGCCGGGGGTTCCAACTCTGCGGGAAGCGGCTTCGCACTGAGGGAGCACTTGAACGGTCGACGCTTGATTGTTACGGTAGTACCGTCTTCCAACTCGACGAGCTTAGCCCTTGGTCGAATAGCTTCTACGAAACGATCGCAGCAGTCGGCTCCCAAGATTACTGGCGCGGCGAGCTTGTCACAGACAATGAACTGGACCACAGCCAGGTGTCGTCCGAGACGAACGGGAAGCTTGATTGATCCAATCGTCCGGAACGGCTTGTTGTTCGCGTCGCAGATATCTGGCAGAGGGCCATAGCTCATACGTTCCTCAAATCCCGGTGTCATTTCCGATCTACGGATGAAGTTTGGGCCTGCGCCAGTATCTAACACGGTCAATACTCTGTGCATAAGGGGGTCGAAGACCAACATCTGCATACACTTTGTAATTTCGCCGAGCCATCACAAGGACTCGGTCGGGGAACTTCAGGTTCCTTACCTTGAACCCGGGTCTCTTGAGACAAAGATTCAAAGCATCACTAGAGGCGCTAAGCAACATGGAGACCCATTTTGGTGTCAGGATCTGCTTCAAGGCTCTCATCGCAACGCGAGGTGGGGAGCAGGGCACACTAACCCTATGTTGGGTCGACAAAACTGGACTAACAACCTCTTCCGTGGAAAAAGCTCCCTTCATTCGTTTTTGGAGTCATCATTTTGTGAAGCTGCGGACTGAGAACTTCACGGCGTTGCCGGCAGCTCCGAAGGTGCCGTCCCAAATTGGGAAAAGCAAGTAGCTGATCCTTTGACCTCTGGCATGCACACTGCGCGTTGATAACTAACAGCAGGGACTGATGCGCGCTCTTCGGATGTGAGCCTTTCATAATTACGTACAACAGTTGACGTCTCTCAAATAGGGAGGATAAAATCGGGTGCAATATGTCCCTTTTCGTAACAGAGATGACAAATCAAATTACGGCGGCAGCCTACATCGCTGCGAGCTGGGAACCGGGCCTGAGACGGGGACGTTGTACGTCCCACCCAACCTGGACGGTTATACATTGTATGCCTGTCGGCATACGAAATCCGCGGTGCGGGCGTGATTCCTCGATGATTGATCGCTAAGGACAGGTCATAAGACGTGGCCTCGGACGAGCCATCTGCTTCACCACTGGTGACTGTCAGTGGTTTCGATCCAGACGCCATGAGGTTTACTTGGTCTTGTTCATCGTCATCGTTCGCGGATCGCGAAGCGGAGGATCCTTTTGCAAGAGCGATGGTCCTTGACTTCGACTTCGCCTTGACTCCCAACGATGGTGCAACTCCTTTCACGTACTCGCCTTCACCGGCCGCGCGTCAATGGAGACCTTGCGGAGGGCCTGTGTGCGCGTTTGGACAGCAATACCTTGAATCTCGGCGTACTCCATGAAGTCAATGAAGGTTACGTCCTTGTTTCTCCGACGATAGTGACTCACTAATGCCTTGATGCGTCCGTCAAAGCCATCAATGTACATGGTGACTAACTCATGAGGATCATGCACATTACCGCAGCGGTTGCTTGCATCCGAGAGGCGTAAGTAATAGTCCCGCTCCTCTTCGTTCGGCAACTGACGCACATCTCGCATTGCGAGGCCTACATTGTGGATGGCATCGTCGGTCGCGAACGAACGCAATAATCACTGCACTGCTTCCGGCCAGCTGGTTATTCCACCCTGCTCTGGACAGGTAGTCTTCGCGACTGAGCGGAACTGGCGTTCTGCAATTACGGTCAAGAAGTCGGGTAGTACCCGAAAGGCTTGGGCTTCGGTCATGCCCTGGAGGTTACACTCCCGAACCACGAGGGCAAGGAAGGCAAGGACTCCAATGGGTCATCTCCAGAGAAGAAAACCCTTTTCCTGATCTTCTGCAGGATACGCTTGGCCTTAGTCCGCGCCCTTCCCGTTTGTGACGATGTCAATGACTGGGAAGTACGCTTGAGCCTATACGTCCTGTAGGATAAGAAGCGTCGGTACAAATGGTTTGTCGGTTCCAATTCTTCCAGACCAACCTCCTGGGCCTATTCGAGTCATCTGGGTTCGACCCGAGGTCGCCGTAGATGTTGTGGCGCGGAGGCTTTGATGCCCCTTCTTCCGAGAACTCTGGCCTTTCGGCTGTCCGGTTTCATCGATTGAGACTTCGAACTCCGTATCCGAGGAATCTTCGTCGGATTTTTGGTCACTTCCATTCTCGGAATCCCAGTCGTAAGAGCCATACGTCTTCTTCTTCTGCGGCTTCTTGCCGTTCTTCTTCTTGGAGGAGCGGACACCTCGGCGATTCGAGTCTCCCTTCCACTTCGAACATTATTTCAGTCGCTGTCGCCATCATCTCCCGGGACCCCCTTTGGCACAGCCAAGAGGGATGGGGTTATTGGTCAATTCCAGTACTTCCGTACCTGGACCGGTCGCATTCTCGAGTCGAGACAAACGCCGCCCGATACTTTCGGTCTCCTCAAGTCCAGTGGCCTTTTCCACGGCAACATCCTCGAGGAGTCTGTTGACTTCTGCTCGTAACGTGGCCACATCTTCTCCGAGGGCGGCTACAACATCACGCTGTACACCGGTGGTGTTTAAGCGTTCTTCATGTTGACGAAGGTCAACAGCCATTCTTGTCTCGTTGTTGTCCACTTTTCGACGCAACGTAACAACTTCTGCACGAAGATTCTCAATCTGGGCGGTGACCATGATACAACTTTCTTCACAAAGGGATGCGTGAAGGGCTTCACGACGAGCCTCAATTTCGACTGTAGTAACTTCCCTAGTCAGTTCTTCTTCTCCTGATACTGACGGTGCGATCGTTGGACGGCGTGGGACATCCGAAGGCGCCCCTTGGCACTGGGCGAGGCCCGAACGCGTACGGGGTCGGCCAGATCCAACTGACGACATCACGTTCAGTATCTCTTGCGGTTCACGACTTCTTCGAACGCAATTTGCGGAACCACAGAAAACGGCACCGAGTACAGTGCGTAGTTCGCTCAAAGCGAGGGTACTCACCAGCTGACACTCAGTCGGGAATCCCAAGGTGTACTTACGGTCTTATCAACTGTTCTTGGCTTCCAGACCTGAGTTATTCTAGGTCGGGAGACCAATTTATGTAGTGCAATGCGTGTTACGGGACTGAGTCAGTCTTCGTCCCGGATATGCCTTAGGCAATACGGAAAACATACACCACCTACCTGCCGTTCGAGACCAGCTTTCTTTTTAAGGATCTTGCGATCCAGTAGCTTCAATGTTGTCAACAAAGATCCACGGGTGTCTCGTCACGGACGACTGTCACCTTATACGGGACAAGGTAATGGTTGGTAGAGCGGTGAAGACTCTTGGCGGCTGAGTATTGGCAGTATTACTCCCCGCGTTGTACGGCCGGACCGTGTTCCAACGTCCTCTGGTTGTAACTGCTGCGAGTCACGAGATCCAGCAGGTTGGAAGGGTTATCTCCTGCTCAAGCGACGGTGTGGCGAGCCTTGGGACTCCACGGGAGATGCGCGGAGATTGTCCTCCTACGACACAACAGTGGGCGGTTCCACTTGTATGTAGACGCTGAACCACGTAAGCGCCAAGAATACGATACGGGTACTCCGTACGGCAGCTCCACTTGTATGTAGACGCTGAGCCACAATAGCGCCAACGGCGGCACGAAAGCCTTGGAAAAGGGTATAACCCGAAAGTTATGCAAAGGGAAACCCGGGCGAGATAGAAACAGTAATAGCCACGGTCGTCACTGAGGAAGGGCTTCGACGAAAACGAAAGGTGGGGACTAATTCCAGAGCCTGCACCGGGGTTCCCTCTTTAGTGTAGAGCCACAAGACTCTGGAGGCAGGTATAAATACTAGTTAGCTATCTACAAGTTACTCCAAGTCCTGCAGTTAGCCCTAAGTAAATTTCACCCTAATCCATTAGTGTCAAGCCTTGGCGGCGACAAGTTAGTGATCATTAGACAGAACACTTGGCCCAATGGGCGGGAGTGGCCCGGAACAAATCAGGGGGCACTAACCGAGGTCGGCCCGGCCCTATCAGGGCAAATTCCATGGCCAGTAGCCGTTAGGCTTATGGGGTGCAGCTGTCAGCAGCTGTGGGTGGCAGACAGTTAGTCAAATAAAGGATCTCGAAATTCGAGCAATAAATAGTCCACCCTCCCCTTGGGAGTGTGCAGGGTTGCCCGTTGCACTTAAGTGCTCACTTTACTTTCACGGCCGATAGTCGGCCTTGTTTAGACTACTGCAGAGGTCCAGCTGGTCGTTCTACTTCGTGTGCTCCGGGGTCCTAGCGACTCCCCGCCACAGATTAGACCATGTCGGACGGCAATGTCGATTCGGAAGCCTCAACTAAACGCAGATCGAAAACCAAGCCTCAACCACAGATGGACGACTGGTGGCTCGTCAGTGGTCGCCCGAGAGTAAATCCCAGCCATCCTAAACCAGGGGAACCCATCGGAAGCCAGCAAAGCAAGCGTAGAAATTACGCTGCTAACACGCCCCCTCGAGGCTTGGACTGTAGACTATGATGGACAATACCAAGAGAGATCCTGTGCTTCTTGAAGGGCTCGCCGATCATCACTTTTGTCTGTGCATCGGCCTTTTTGTCGTTGGACGCTGTGGTGGCGGGTTCGAATCCCGCATGGTGCACTGAGTTGGGTATTTATTCTGAGTAATACTGTAATGCTTTGTGTAAGCCCTGAACCCCTCGACAAGAATGTTGCGATAGTGCGGAGAAAAATCATTTACTTCATTGAGAATATATCGTGTATAGTAGGTCTCAATCGCAGTTACTGCATGCAAACATAAATAATGGCAATCTCGTAGATGACCGTATAGATTTGTAGATGACCTAGTAAAATACAAAAAGACAGCACATATAAAAATAACAAACCAAAACAGGAACAAATTTACTGCAACTCAAATAGACTAGGTAAGATACGAATTAGCGCAATGCGCTGGGATCTAGTCTTCAAATTCTAAATCGGGCTGACTTTCAGGATATGGGGTCTCGCCACGAAAACGGTTAGGGAGGGCTGTAGGTGGCGTGATCCGATGTGCACGAGCGCTTCTCCCGGAGCTCCCAATCGATGATTCGAAGTGCTCATCCATCCTTCAAGCCCGTTTCGCACGATATTTTGCCTGCGTGCGGCAACTATTCGCTAAAATGTCTTCGCCTATAGTGCACAAGCGATTTTTGACACATTTATAATGCTGACCATCGCACAAATGAAGCTTGTACATACGAATATGATAGTTAGTCAGGGCTATGCATATCTTAAAGAACTTGTCATAGTTCCTTCGTTCCACTTCCACTTCATAGATAGAACATTCCATAAACACAAAGCACGACTAAAGAAGTTTTCCACAAGAATCCAATCTGAAGACATACTTTAGTTTTTTGTTCTTCAGCAATAGATAGAATTCCGTTACCTGGTTTCCTTTTTGGGTGCAAAGCTCTGCATATCTCTTTCATGCCTCCATATCCCTCATCACATAGAAGGACCCAGCTGTCGTTTCCTGGCTCATTTTCCTCTAACTCCGAATCCTCTTGCCCTTTTAGAAAGTTCCCTTTCATGGAAGGTTAGCATCTTTCTAAATATATCAAAGTCTGATGTAGAACCAAAATAGTGTGCACTGCACCCTAGGGCTAGACTGTTTGGAAGTACTGAAACTTCAACTTTGTATCCATAGAGTTTTGTGCTTACCACTGAAATAAATGTTTCCTTCTTGTAAACTGCCGCTGGGCTATAGATTTGTTAAATGTCACGTCCTTTGCGTACCTACCATGTGGATAATTCTTAAACGTGTCCTTCGCAGCTAGCAAACGGTTCATATTGTACCGTTTAGCCGCCCAACGACTAGTTCATCGTATTAGAAACTCGCAGATTAAGTCAATAAACTTTCCAACCTGCCGTTCGAAACTAGGAGCTTTCTGCTGAAACAACCTTACTATAAATCCCACTGGGCCCCACATTTCAAAACAGTAAGTACCATGAACAGCATATCTCTTGGAGCTAACAGGCGTTTCCGGCCCCTGCCAACATTATAATTAGTAGCCACGAATTCTCCAATGATATCATAAAGTCCATCAATCTCTTCTCTATTGAAATTAGACATCTGTACTATTGCTTGATTTCCACCTCTTTGGTAGAATAGATCGGTGATTGGTGACCTAGAATCACATTCTTCATCCGATTCTTCATGTATTGGCTCGTTCTCGTACTGAGCCAGTTCATCTTCGCGTTCTACAGCTGCATGGGCGAGTAGGCGCAATGCGTTCGCAGCATTTGATGCTGTGAAGTTTTCCATGCTTAATTTCGCTGACTTGTCGGGACCGTACTACACTACCCATGCAATTAGTCGCTCTTTTAGGTATCTATGTATATCCTCAATTTGTAGTTTCCCTCTGTTTGTAAATTTACTGTATCTCCTGCAAGGCAGATGTTTGCATTGGAGCCAGATATAGCGCCAAATATACTGCGATATTTCAAAAACTTACTGTACAACCATTCAATCCCGCATTATGCACCTCTGCAATTCGAATATATTGACCAACGTCATGCGCAGCCTCTATTTTCTGTTATGGTCTAGCACACTGGGAGAGAGAATCTTTACTCTCTACTTATCTTGAGTGAACACCGACTGACCGACTATTCAGTTAAGAGCTAACTGGATGGACCACATCGGTCACGTGCAGTGGGGCCCGCGATATGATGGCCATAGCCACCGACGACCACAAAGTGCAACTGATACGCTGGTAGATGCGTGTGCGAATCGTAGCGTCCGAGGTGTGGCATTTCCTGGCTACACGTGGCACAAACTTCGATAGTAATAATGGTATCCGGAGAAGGGGCACCGAGGGAGTCGAAAAACCAGAGGCTGGAATCGGAAACCTGGGTCGCGGGAGGGCAGAGAGGGGGGACCAGGCGCCTTGACAGCTTGTGCTGTAGGTCCTGGACCTTGCGTGGTGCGTGAGGGCGGCAGCCCCACCGGCGACTTGCGTCGCTTTGGTGATGGAGGTCTGCTTGAACGGTGACGTGACGGCGACGTCACATGCAATGGGTCGGTCTGGAAGGCCAGCTTCAGTGTCACGGGGGGATGCACGAGGAGAATGTCAGCGGGCCTGTAGTCCGTCCCGCGGGAGGAGATTCTCAGCTTCGAACTCGTAGTCAAGGCCGGCGGCGCGGAACACGTGCCACGCGAACACATTGCGAACGGAGTTGTGGCGGTGAATGCGTCCAAACTCTGAGACGCAGCGGTCGGCGGCATGGTCACCGTGGACATCCATGTCCTGCTGGCAGTGGTGGCATTTCAATGGCACCGAGTCTGTGTAGACTGGGAGACCGAGGTGCCTGCGCAGCATGATGCTCCAGTGTGCTGATGACACCTTCGTCGCAGTGGTGGGATGGGCCCATAGGAACGCCGCCGCACCGGTGTTACGGAAGGCCAAGCCTCGAATCGGCGACGTGTGGACGTGTCGGAGTGGCAGCTAGGATGAGGACTCTCTTCCATAGTCACCTCCCAAAACTCCTTTGCCCTGGCCTCTTGCTGCGCCGATTTAGATGAGATTGCAGGTTGACGGGCATGGCGGCAAGGGAGGCGGGTTCAAAGGGGCCTAGGTCGGTGGCAAACGGATCACCTTGGATCTGCGGACGAAATTGCGCAGGGGCCGGCGTGCCTGGTTGACGAGGAAGTATCGATCGCCCCGTGCCTGTTTCCCAAGGACGGCGACGGAGCGGGGTGTTGCGTAGTCGGCGGTGCGTAAGCGGGGGCAGCGTCCAGAATGCTGGCGGCGACAGCCGCGTGCAGTGCAGGGCCAATCCGGAGAACCCGTGCCCCCCGAGACGGAGGGGAGACAAGCTTGTTCCCAGGCGTCGTCGGTGAGGGGGACATTATGCAGCGTGCCGTAGCGGCTCGCTGCAGGGAGTCAAACTCCACTGCAGGCTCCGCGGCGTGCTGAGGGTCAGCAAGCCGAAACGCGTGAAGCACCCGGCATGCGGATGCACATAAGCGATGCATGTGGAAGCGGGCCCTGGGGTCTTGGACCCCTTCCAGCAGCGCCAGGGTGCGACGGCACCCCTCTACCTTGCTGCGTAAGAATGTCTTCGTGAAGGCAGCGTTACCCAACGGGGCCCGAGGAGCTCGAAACCGTCGCCGGCGCATTCTGCAAGGGGAAACTCGGCCAGGAAAGCAGCGCGGTCAGCTGGCGAAGTGTGCGGCCAGGAGATGCGTGTCTTATGAGGGTTAATAAACAGACCATAAGACGGACGTAGAGCGCGAGGGACCGTAGTGCTCGCCGTAGACCCTCAAGTGACCCAATTATTGTACCGTCGTCGGCGTACCACTGATTAAAATGATACCCTCCTCATCGGCACCGCCTGATGAGCGGTTGTATCGTACGAGAACAACAGCATACTGGCAGGGTCCCCTTGCTGGTTCCCTGGGCGCTAGAAAGAATCGTCTGCTCCCGGTTTGGGACGATTAGCGGTGGTCGGGATCGACCGTACACCATGTTTGCGAATCGGGCAAGTGAGGGGGCACGGGATGGCAGCATGTCGAGCATTGCTTGCCGATCGACGCAGTTGAAAGCGTTTCGGGCATCGATGAGGACGGTGGCAACGTTTGGATCCGACGACACCCTTGCGCAGCATCGTGCGAACGTCATGGACGATAGCATCCATGCCTGCCTTGATGCCATTTGCAGTTTGGAAGGGGGCCAAAAATGCACGGGAGTCATCAATAGCCGACGGGAGCAGCGTCTTCGTGACCAGGCGCCGGAGGACAGAGCCGACCGCGATGGGACGGATCTTCCCAGGCTTGGGCTGCAGGGGAGGAGGGTTGCGGCGGAGAGCAGGGGAAGAACCGAATCGGGGAGGTCCCCTTTGCTATGCGATTGACCAGCTTCGTCAAAACTCCGATGCCAGTGACACCAGCCTCGGGGCTAAGAGCGGTGTTAGCAAGCAGGTGGAACCACCTCGAGGGCGTCCGGTCCGGACCCGCGGTGGTATCCCGCGGGATGCGACGCGCGGACTGCGCAACAGCGGCTTCCGTGAGTTGCGGGGAGGTGGGAGGCTTTCCTCGGGAAGCGGGGCGATGGGCTGTGGCGGCGACGGGTGAAGTTCTTGCAGACGCTGGATGGTGGTAGGCGAGTTAACGTCGGCACGGGGCATTGTGAAGGGTCCGCATCGCCTTGCCGTAGCGGGCGTCAGCGCAGAGAGCTTCGGCTCGCCGGGAGCGTTTGCGTTGTCGGATGAAGCAGGGTGTGCGAGCATTGGGGCAGTGTTCGATAACCCACTAAGCCCGGTGGTGATGGCGTTGACAGCATCAGCCAGGGCGCCCCATTGGGAGCCGGTGTAAGCCCGCCGGAGCCGTTCCCTGAGCGCGGATCGTTGACCTTGGACGGATCTCCACCCTTCCTCCCCCGAAGGCTGCGCCGCATGACAGCGGTGGGCAGCTATGGAGGTGAAGAAAGGCGCGATGTGTAGCTGCGTCAACGTGTGCGTTAGCAGCGGCTTTGACCAACTTGAATGGCGAGACAGGGGGATCCTGGAAGATGTCCGCCTCACGGTACGGCGTGCGTAGGACATCGTAGGGGGTCGGCAAAGGGTAAGATGACGGGGAGGCTGAGGACGGGACAGGCGACTCCATGGCAGGAGTTATGTGAGTGTCCCTCAGCGCTAGTCGCCGCCGGGGGATCCATTGCCTGGCTTGTGCCGGGGTGTCCTTGTGCAGGGGAACCGCTGGCACCACCTCCTCCATTGTATGAGTAGGCCCCGAGGGCTCAGCAGGTTTGGGGCCTGCTGGGCACGGGCAGGGGGAGCTTTTTCTTTGTTCGAGGGTTCCGCCTGCACACCTCCTCCATTGCCTGCGTAGGCACGGGGCACACAGTAGGGGTGGGACGGGAGATGGCAGCAGGGTTGAGGGCCTGCTGGACGCCAGCGGGGGTCACGGGTGTTGTGAACACCATTGTAGGTCACGCGGGCGATGGCCTTGGCTGTGGATGCCGGGGAGGACTTATGTTTGCCGATGGCCCCAGTGCAAACACGGCGGCTGGGCCTGGGGTGGAAGCGGCAGCCTTGGGCGGGGTCCGGGGGGCCAGGGCGGAGGCCAACCGCTCTGCCTCGGCAATTGTAGGCTCCACGGCGGCCGGTCCCGCTGGGAGGTCGTCTTGACGGGCCGGGGGGTATCGTTGGTGGAGGCCACCATGTTCTTCTGGGAGCCCTGTTTCCGGGGCTGTCTGGCCTGGCGGACACTGCAGGTCTGACTATACGGCTAAGAACTAACCGGATGTTCCACGTCAGACATTTGCAGTGGGGCCTCTAAGCGAGGGGGGTGTTGAGTTACAGTATATATGCTGTAGTCCGTGCTGCAGTCCGCCTAGTGTCTATACGACCATGCTCTGTCGTCATATGAGGCACACTTTGTCCTCATATGAGGACAGTTTCCGTTACATTTTGGAAAGGTGAAAGGTTTGGAAGGCCGAAATTTTTACTGGAAAAAGGTTTTTCATGTTAAGTTACAGTACAGTAATTTTTACTGTACGTGCGCCCTCGTTTCTGAAACCCCCCACGATAATACGAACTATTTTCCTTCCAAAATGTAGTCGTTTTCACAACTTCTTGCGAAGAGCGGAAGCTGGTGGGGGAAGATTGCTCTAGGCTTAACCGAGGTCAACAGTCTTGAAAAGTTTATTTTGATCGGCCATCTACACTCATGAACTAATGCGAAGGGACAAGAAATGTGCTGAGGTAAAAAAGAATTGTATTGAAAAAAAGGGCTAAAAGTTGTCCTCATATGAGGACAACGGTCCAATAGACACTAAGAGTCACAAGAGAGCCTGCGCATTTGCCTCAGTGGTTAACGTTTTTCAACAGCACCTTCGTTGCTGCCGTGGGGTGGGTGAAGAGAGAGGCCGCAGCGGGGCTGCGGCGGAATGCTAAGCCACGGATGAGATGGCGGATGTCGGCGTCACTGTGAGCGGTCGGGTTTGGGGCGGTCGCCCAGGATTCGTCGGTGCCAATGAACTCTTGCCCGCGCCTCTTGCTGGAACCGTTTGAGAAGGGTTAGAGTTGTTGGTGGGTGAAGCAGCTAGCCTGGAGGGTCAAGGGTCGAAAGGTCGACAATCCTGAGGAGACAGGGCGAAACGGGGAGCGAAGGCCCAGCCTGACGGAGGAAGAAGGACCGGTCGCCGCGGTAGCGGGCACAAGCTGGGGAACAAGCACACGGCGTGGCGTACGCGGAAATCTGCTGCCGTGCGGGGTAGCATCAATGATGCTGGCGGCGGCTGCTTCATGGAGGAACGAGGCGATGCTTTCGAAGCCCTGCCCGCCGAGGTGAATGGCGCGGCAGACTTGGTCCCAGGCTCGGTCCGTGAGTGCGATGCCATGTAACTTTTCATATGATGACCGTTGTGGATCATCGAATTCTTCTGCAGCGGACTCAGCTAATCGCATGCATTCAAGCCCTCCGTGAACGCTCTGTTGCCCATGGGGGCCCCGAGAAGCGGAAAGCCATCCTGCGGGCATTCTGCGGGGGGGAATTCCGCTAAGAGGGCTGCTCGATCCGGAGGCATGACGTGAGGCCAATAGATCCTTGTCTTACGTAGGTTAACATGGAAGCCAACCGTGGGGCCATCTCGGGCGAGGAGCCTGAGCGCCTGACGGATGCCGCCAAGGGTCCCGACGATCGTGCCGTCATCAGCGTTCCACTATCAGAGAGCAATGTTGGAGATCTTAGCTACCCGACAGATCAGGGTTGGATCCTAAACGAGAACAACAACATGCTGGCCGGGTCACCCTGTTGGGTGCCCTTGTCACTTGGTATGACGGTGCGATCCCGGTTCGGTATGAGCAAGGGCTGTTGTATGCGGACGTAGATCAGGGAAGCGGCTAGCGAGGGGCGAGCATTGGTAGGTGGTCCAGCATAGACTTCCGATCAATGCGGTTAAAGGCGTTGTTGGCGTCTACGAGGACCCTGGCGCCATTCGGGGTGGCGGAGAAGTGACGTAGTGTCGTGCGGGTGTCGTGGACAATAGAGTCCGACCCGGCTTTAACACCGTTGGCCGTCTGATGCGGCGAAAGAACCGAGTGTGAATCGGCTATTGCGGCCAGGGGCAGTGAGAGTGACAGTAACTTTATGGCATCAGTAAAACGGGTGTCCGCTAGTGAAAGGAAGAAGTTTACTGCGTTCAGTATCCACTGGGGACTGCGCACCGGCTTTGGGAATCACATTGAGTTCAAATAGCTCTCAATGTCGCCCTTGGAGCGATGAGTGCTGGTGTGATCGCCTGCGATGACCTTTTGATTTTAGAGCAGGCATCGATTATCCATTTTTCGAAGTCTATTAACGCAGGTCCACGCGTCATGGTTGGGTGATTTTTCGGGCAGGAGGGATTCGAGTGGATACTGGACGCATAATAAAGTCTTTAAATCTTGCAGAGTTACATTTTTAATGGCGGGCATTGGTCGATGGAGGTCATGGGTCTCGCGTATTTATTGTGCAGTGAATTAAACAAATGAGAGACACAAACACTTTAATCAAACTACAATATCTATCGATCACCACAATCTGTCTATTCTACATGGTGTACTAAGAGTACCCCGCGTTCCCGTCGCGTACACCGTCAGTAGCTATTCCCAGGTAACTGGTTGAGTGGCGAAGCTAAGAGGGTTCTTATTAGGAAACAGACGACATTCATGGTTGGTTGAGCGGGTAACACCCGCATGTTTTGATGAGGTGTCGTCATTGATCACGAGTTGTCAGAGTGTCTGAGGTACCGGCTTCTTCGGGGATCGGCCTCCGGAAGTGCTCGCGCGCTTTCGGAGTTACTTGTCGCGGACCATTCGGTCCGTCCCTGTAACATGAAATTAATGCTTAAGCCTTCTCGTGGCAAATTTCGTTCAGGGAACCGTGACGCGGTTGACAGCTAATTAAGCAAACCTCGAAAATAGACTTCTGTCTTGCGAAAGCGAACAACCATGTTGGAGTGACGGATGTGTGGCATCCATGCAAAATGTCATATCAAAGAGAGACCCAAGTCAGGAGAGAGAGAAACTCATATCAAAGAAAGGAGAAAAAGGGGAACAAAAGACGGCTTGTGATTGGGCGATTTTGAGGTAAAAATGGAGGGGTGGGAGGCGGGAGAACAAGCGACGACTTGGAGAGCAGAGACAGCAGCGATGGCGACCAAAGTCGAAGGTTTATATAGCCCTGTTGAACCCGGTTTTGATCGTACCGCAAGTCATCCTTGCGCAAGGGTAGGTCAACGGTAAGTCGTCCACGTTGCCTTAATTGGAGGGCAACGGTAAGTCGTCCTCGTTGCCTTCGCTCGGAGTGCTTACAGTCCCGGCCGGCGGATGCAGCCGTGACAGCGTGACTTGCTGAGAGTTGGAGATCAAGCCACGTCCAACCCCCTTATCATATTCACCCATCATTTCCAATCATTCCACCGAATTAAACAAATGAGAAAACCAAAAGACCGAAGGGATATTCGAGAGTGAGGTTACAACAAGTGACCGAAGAAAAAAGAGCGAATCCTCCGTAGACAGAACGCGACCATCCAAATACGATTCACGAAACGTGCGGCTTGCCGTCCAGTCACCCCAAATTAAAATGCGGTACTCTGCACCCCTATGGCGGCACATTCGGAAGCCGCCCCCATGCGTAACGAGTGCGAGGACCATGTAACCTGCGGTGGCGGGCCACGTTGAGTTCTTCCAGACACGACCGAAGCCAAACTGTAATTGTGCGTGCGCTTGTGGACAGTTTGGTGCCCGGAATGGCCCAGTAGTACTTGCTGGATGTGCGATTACCCTCGCGAATAGCGTCATAGCGTGCGACGAGGTCAATCAAACTCTTCTCGAACTCAGGATTTCGCGATACGAGAGAGTGTGAGCCACTCGTTGCTGATTTTTGCGTAGCGCGATAGCGATGTCCACTGAATCATGCGAGACGGAAATGTTTGCTGAGTAATAACGACACACCAGCTTCACCTCTTTCAAAGAAAACGTAGCTAACCAAGACAGCGGTTGCGTTCCGGAGGAACACGGTTGTCGGTAGCGCAAGCGCAGCGGTAAAGATTCGGCGGCCACGGAGCTGGGTAGAGCGCGGACGTTCTGAGGCCAACGTTGGATCACTTAGTAATTTCCTTTCACGATCAGCCTGTTGGTATGCGGAGATAGCGAGCTGGATCAAAGGTGTATGTGCAAGCGGCCGTCCAATGCGAGTGTGAGCGGTTACCACATTCGAGAGGTAGTTACGAACGGACGAAGCACTGACCTTATTTTGATTGAATAGCCAGCCGAGATAGCGAAGAAGAGAACTTTCAGAGCCTGCGAAGGGGTCAATTTTGTCTTCCGTACAGAATTGGAGCCACTTTTTCCACAAGATTTCGTTAGAACGCCATGTGTTCGGAGCCCGAGCCTTGTGCATTAACTGCGCGATCGTAGTTCCACCCGATGTGTGACCCATACCTGCTGCAGCCAAAACGGATTGCTGTAAGGTGACAGCTAGCGGCAGCGAGGCTGCTTCTCTGCTAGATTTTCCATACGGCGAGTTTCCACGGTGGCGACGGCATTTGCGGCGGAGCCCAGATTGGTGTAGGTAGAGATCTTCGGCGACGAAAACCTGCGGTCGTGCCAAATGGAGCAATTGAGTAACCACTGGTGTGCGGGCCAATATGGCGTGACCAGAATACCCTTGCGTGTTCTTCTGACCGATTTTCTTGACGACGAGTGGCAGTAATTTGAGCGGCGGATTCCAGAAGATTGATGTCCGTACTCCAATCCTGACTGAGTGCGTTGATCCGAGGGAGCCAGGCGATGCGAACTCCGCTGTTGAACCGGCTGCAGATCTTGTTGGAACTGTCGGCGAAGCGGTCGGTCGATGGTTGGTGGTAGTGAATCGAGAAGGGGCTTGATGGCCTTCGTGTTGATTCTCCAATCGTCGAGCGTGTGGAGCCGAGAGAGCCTGTCTGCGAACTGATTCACGGCGGACGGGAGGTAGTGAGACTCGATTGAGATTCCAAGTCGGTCGAGCAAGCGGTGCAGCACTCGGAGTTCTTTCATGAGAGGTCGTGACTTGGTGGTCATGGCGTTCAAGATTGCCACGACCGCTTGGTTGTCCTCCCAGATCTTGAGATGTGTTCCTGAGCGTAGCATTGTTGCAAAGGACCGAATGTTGTCCGTAACCGCGCGCAATTCCAGAAACGTGATCGGTTTTACGCGTAGTGCCGGGTCCCACAACCCCCGAGCTTCCCAGGTCCCCTGAGCCCCTGGTCGAAGATCCGACCCGAGTGTCCCCCCTGACCGATCGATGTGGACGCGTCGGAGTGGAGAGCCATAGTAGGGGATGGAGTAGACATTGGCCGTTCGGGTGGGTGTGAGGTGAGATCCCGCCAGAACTTCAGATCCCTCATTCCAGCGTGGAGCAGTCGAACCCTTTTTCCTGACTTCGTCGTTCGGTTTTTCATGGAGTCGTACAGTGACCGAGTGTAGAACCGGGCGAGCGGCATAGCGAGCGAGCACGAAATCGCTACCCCCGTGAAGTGGCGTAACAGCTGGACGTCGACTAGACGTTTGTTCCGGCGGCTTTGGCGCAACAGTTGCTGTGCAATACCGCGGAGTTTTTCCATGCGTCGAGCCGTAATCCCAAAAACCATTCGAGAAGTGTCGATTACGAACCCCAGATGCTCGATTCTGCGGGTTCCCGTCCAATTTCCCTTGTCTTCTTTGCGCAACAACCCACAGGCGTGTAGCAACTGGTCGAGCTGTTGTTTGGCCTTCCGTAGACGAGATCGACGTCTTACAGCGACGAGGAAGTCGTCCATGTACGGGTGAATGCGTAGGCGAAGATGATTTCGGATGTAGCGAACCATGGGGCGCATAAACTTGACGAAATAGGCGGGAGAAAGCTTCCAGCCAAAAGGGAGAGCGATGCACCGAAAGTAACGATTGTCGACCTTGAATAAAAACCAATTCCGTATCTTGGGATGTAGACGGAAGTGATGGTATCCCTTGGCGATATCGAACGAGAACATGAGATCTGCCTGTTTGAGCTCGAGAGCAAATCCTTCGAGTGTTTCCATTTTCACCGGCATGTCCCGGAACAGCGTGGACTGACGAGACAGGTTGACTACCAATCGCTGTTTTTCCCCTGAGACTGCTACGAACGCGTTCGAAATCGGGTAGCCTTCGCGATGTAGCTTGCGTGCGGTGTCGGCTGGAATCTCCTCGTAGGTTCTCCGATGCAGTGCGTCGCTGATGGCTGAGTCGAAGAATTCCCTGTCTTGCGGTGCTATAGGAATTTGAGGGAGAGTGAACTGAGTGTGTTGAAGGGATGTTTTGATGGGAGCCTCGTATACCCCATAGCGGAGGGCGCGGAGTAGGAAGTCCGAGGCGTGAAGGGTGTTGGACCAAAAGGGAGTGGCACATTGGGTATTGCGCCAAAGGACGTGCGACATACCAAAGGAAAAAGGCCGTGAGGACGACCGTTTTACTTGCGAGCGGGCTTATGCTCGGAGCTTCCTTGTCCTCGAGCTTGTCTGCGTCCTCCTGAAGCAGCTTGCTGCTTATTAAACTCCTTCGCGTAAGCCTGAGAACGGAGCTCAGCAAACTTCTGCTTGGTAGAACGATACAATTCGGAGGAATATGGGTAGTCGTCTTCGCGAAGGTACTTCTGCAAGAGAATGGCCTCCGATTTGCCCGATTCGAGGGAGTCGGCGAAGAAATCCACGCGTTCCAGTACGCGATTGTACGAAGCCTCAAGGAAATGGTTGAGCACTGCAAAGGCCTCGGTAGCGGCGTCAACGTCCTTGGCAGCGAGAGCTTCGGTAACCTTGTGAGCGGTTGCGAGGGCGTTTTCGCAGTTGTCACCGATGTTCCAAAGTACCTCGGCCTCCCACCCGTCGCGCAGGTCGGCGTTCTTGATTCTTCCAAACAGTCCCTCAGGTTCCGGAATGAACCTTTTGGCGGGGAAAGGCGCGATGGTGGCCGGTTTCCCAAATTTGTTAAGCTTACCGGTGGAAGCGTAAGCACGGCGGGCCGCGAAGGCTTCAGCGACGTGGTCGGCGGAGGGAGTTGGCAGCGAGAACTGCAGACTACCCAACTGAAAGGCTTCCGCGGCAGACGGAGATTTGTCGGCAGGCGGGTCCGACGGAGCCTCGGCGATACCTGCAGGCGCAGCGGGTGCGGCGGTCCTGCGTTTCCGGAGTTGGCCTTGAGGAGGTTGACGATTTCAGAGAGCTGGCCTTCGATGCCGGCAACCTTGTTCTCGAGGGTAACGATGCGGGACTGAGCGGATGGTGCAGACGAGGAGGAGGAGGAGTCATTAGTCATGGTTGTAGACGTTGTGTTGTGAATGTCGGCCTAGACGAGGATTCGCCCGGAGCTGGTTCGAAAGTTGAGAACAAGCGACGACTTGGAGAGCAGAGACAGCAGCGATGGCCAAAGTCGAAGGTTATATAGCCCTGTTGAACCGGTTTTGATCGTACCGCAAGTCATCCTTGCGCAAGGGTAGGTCAACGGTAAGTCATCCACGTTGCCTTAATTGGAGGGCAACGGTAAGTCGTCCTCGTTGCCTTCGCTCGGAGTGCTTACAGTCCGGCCGGCGGATGCAGCCGTGACAGCGTGACTTGCTGAGAGTTGGAGATCAAAGCCACGTCCAACCCCCCTTATCATATTCACCCATTATTTTCCAATCATTCCACCAACTAAAGAGAATGATGGAGTTGATGCCTCTCCGAACCCTCCCGCCGGCCCTCTGCCGTCTCACTTTATTGACCCTCCACGGTCTCACTCCGACCTGCGCGCCGGTGGCCCTCAGGGCTACTGTAATCACTGTAATTAATGGTCCCTATAGCCGGACCCGGCTTTGCCCCTCTGTGGGCAGAATCTCAACAAAGCTAACGCCGCACACGAGTGGTCCCTAACAGTAACTTCGCACCAAATTTTCATTCTCTACAATACCTTGGTGGGCCAATTAATTACAGTTGCACTTGCGGTGCCTCAGTGTATTTGCTGACTGCCATTCCGATTCGGAGAGCACACCTTGCCACCATTACAAGAAAATTTGTTGCTGCACTTAACCGTTTCGCATCCTGTAGATCCGCAGCAATCCCTGGCAGTCGTCTCTTCTTGCTGTCGGGCTCAAGACATCATCCTATCCCATGCCGCCACATCCCACTGACCTCCCGACCTCCCAGAAACCTCCTCCTCCCGTTCAAGATCCCCGCTCCTCCCGCCTGCGTTCACTCCACACTCCATTCTATTGTGAAGAAAACGTCTACCACCTCCTTTCTCATCTTTTCTACAAATCCCCCAACCCGCACCCCTCCTCATTATTCGCTATCTTCATCAGCAACCCCACTCGCCAACTCCAATACGCTTGCCACCGTCTCTCGCCCTCAAACCCCATCGTATGGGACTACCATGTCATCGCTGCTCATCTTTCACCCCTATCAGAATCGCCCCATATCTACGACTTTGATTCCCTCCTCCCGTTCCCATCCCCCCTCCTGTCCTACATTGCCAACTCTTTTCCTTCCTGTGCAGACCCCTATCCACCTGCTCAGTTTCGCGTCGTCGCTTATCCACAACTCACACGTTGGTTCTCCTCCGACCGCCGTCACATGCGTCACCCGAACCCGACGAACACCGCGTTCCCGCAATTCAAGGCACCACCCCCCAACACTCCATGCATCACTGCCTGTCATACTCCATACCGACACACGTTGCCACTCTTCCTGAAAATGGCTCAAACCTTTCCCAGCGACGAGTTTGCCGTTCCTCCTCACCTCCTCTCTACGGTCCCCGAGCCAGGCCAGCTTTTCACAACCACGTCACAACTTATCCGTTATTTTCAAACCCTTCAAACCAAGTTATGATCTCTCCCTACGCACCCACCGGTTTTCGCTCATTCAAATCATCTCCATCCCGAAACAACCTATGTTCGATAACGTCAATCAACGCCCTCACAGCCCATACTTTCGGTCAAGCATGCGTGTCTGGCCCTTTCCTATCCACATATTGCAACCCACCTCATGAATATCACAGGTGTCCTCAGCCTCCCACAATCTCACAAGCACGCGGCTGACGTGCACTGCCTCTTACCATTGCACTGTTACTTCAAGTTAATACCAGGAGGTAAATCATCTTGAGGGACACAGACCCTCGGAAAATGTATCGGGTCAAACTGTTTCCATGTTAGTGTGTCACGCCTCGTTTGCATTTTCACGTGCCCATACTTATTTCATATAGCCCCTATGGACTTTGGCATCTTCGTTGCAGGGCCGCGACGTTATCATGCGCAAGTAGACGCCCTCTGTTTCCAAATGCGTGCCAACGTATACAAAATGGTCCGCAGTTGAGATGGAGAATGTACACAGCGGGTCGTATCGCTAGAGCCTAACCGCTTGGATTTGATGTCGCTGTCATTACCACCCTGCCTATTCACCAGGGTGTATATCATAACAATGCAAACACAGAATTCTTGGGAGCCCTCAAGTTACTGCATAGGTAGTCACAACCTAGCATGCGACCAACCTGCCCTTGTCAGCCACGTCCCATATCCATTTAGACCTTGTCTGGAATAAGAATCCAGTTTATGGCACAGCTTATGCAACAACTCCGCCCCTTGCCCTTCGTTGCATACTCTGTCCCCAAGGTTTGCAACCGCGCAAGTGCCTCTGGCCGATGCTCATCAAGCGGAATCGGCTCTCCAGGCAGTAGTGGGTTTATTCGGAAATAAACCCCCTCCCGTCCCAAAAGGTCCTCAAGTGTATGATGCACACTTTCTGTGTCAGTCGCGGATTCGAGTAATGCCTGAGCAACTCGTAACGCCATGCTCCTTTGTCTGCGAGAATCAACACCCGCAGGAGGTTTTTGGGATTCTAGTTTGCCGTTTTTCTTTGAAAGCGTTTTCTCGGTATCCTGCAAAACTTCTTTTTCTACCCGTCGATTCTGACCTTCCTCACTACCGAACAAACCGTCCCTACAGAGACGACAACTCCAAGGGGCCTGTCCGGCCACAGGCACCTTGCCTCATGAATGGCCACACTTGTAGGATTATTCATAACCACCGCACCATCACAAAAAGCTTCCCCGCATTCATCCACAAACACGTCAAAATAGACCGGTGCCGCCGTTGTGGCTCTCAACGCATCACTCATTCTGTGCCAACACCCGTGTGCATACCTGGGCTTGCCTCCTATGCGGTAGTTTGCATGCAAATACGGCCGGGGTGTGCGCACCCCTCTCTCTTCGGAACGCATTTGAGTTGATAGTACGAAAACCCGCGGGGTACCACCCCCTCCAGCATGTTCAAAGAGTCTTCCATCACCACAATACTTGTCATACAAACTGCAATGCCCGGGAATTGTAAACCCCTTTGTTCAAGAACAAAACTTTGCCCGCGTGATAAATACCGGAGCTTGTGCTCCTCCCAGGGTCACCGTGAAAAACCTCTGCCGCAAACTGCAGATACAATTCCTCCACATCAGTCAGACATGGCCAACAACCCGCAGCAATTGCAATTACACCCCCCGTACTTGTACCCGCGATCAGATCAAAACTGTCACGCAAAGGCACGCCAGTCAAGCGTTCTATTGTTTTCAACATCTGCAAGGCGAGCACGGCGCGTGTACCCCACCATCGATAGCCAAAACGCGCACCGGTCGACGATGGGCGTGAGTGGCGGCGGCGACCAATTTGCCAGCTCTGGAACGAAAGGTATGATGAGAAGAATTGAGCATGTCATGAAACTGATCTGGAGGAATGGCACAAACCACGGCAACACGTCTCAGGCTTCCTTCAAGGAGGCATCGACGGCAGCAAGTGGACTGGCAGCTTGGAAAAGAATTTCGGCGGTGTTGGACGACGAATCAATTGGGCAGTCGAGTCGGAGCGGGAGGCAAGAAGCGCGATGAGATGGGCGGCATGACGGAGATCGTTTGCGGTTAGGACTGGACGAGCGTAGAGGGTTGCTTGTGCTATGGCAAGTGGAAGGTTGGTAGTGGTGAGAGGGTGGGGAGGGAGATTGGAAAGGGCTGTTAAAAGTGCGGAGATGGTGGCGGGGGGAGTGGTGGGACTCTGAAGAAGGTGCGAGACGGAATTTAGAAGCGGTGGTGGAAGAGGTGGGGTACGAGTTGTGTGGGAGTGAGTTTGGAGGCGGGACAGGATTGTATTGGCGGACGGTTCGGGCTGGAGGGATGGGGCGAAGTGTCGGTCATCTCAGAAGGGGTGAGGCTGTTTTTATTGTTGTGATGACAGACGAAAAGAGAGGGAGCTGTGGTAGAGAGCCTTGCCGTAATACCGTATCTTACTGGCATTGCCGGTAGAAGCCCAACGACATATGAAACGTATGACAATGCACTTTTAAAATGGAATTGCATTGCCTCTTAGATCCGTTTTGGCATTGGGTGCTTACATGAGAAACGTCCACCGCAAATTGACATTGGCAGTTTCACTCAAATTAACGTTCTAGCATTTGAAGAACCTGTTTTGAGCTTTCGAGTTGAGGCCTAGGCGCTCGCAGATCTCATGGTTAAAGTAATAGACTCTAATCATCTCGCGCCTTGTCTCCTCGCAAATTATATCACCCATGCTGGACAGGGGCTCGCTAGCACCTATGCCCAACCATCGGGCAATTCCAGCCAGTGCTAGCCCCATTGCCAAGTGAAGCCAGCTGAAAATTCTGCGAGGCCCATAGGTTTTCCTTCAATCGCTGCCATCTTCTCAAAACGGTGCACCCATTCCAGGTGACAGTCCCGTCCTATGCAAACAAGGTGTAGGATGGGACTGCTGACCTAACCATAGAAACTGGACTGGCCAATTGTTTGCGTCCCTGCGCATCCCCTCTTGAGCCATGCTATGTGCACCTGTTCCCCAGCTATGGTCAATTGCGAACAGGGGGCAACAACGACGCAACACATCACCGTTGTTCTACCCTTCTGGGTCTGTCCTTATCCTTTGCGTCTAGAGGGCGAGCGTACGTGGTCAAGATTGTATGTGGAAACTCTTGCGACATACCCCCACCTTGACATGTTTGCAGTTTCACCCCTACTTACTCCTCCCGACAGCCCCGACAGTCCCCACGACGCATGGGCCAATTACCGCGGTGACACCAACGCGACGTCGACTGGACGTTTGTGCATAAATTCAGATTTTGAACAAAGCTTTTCCCTTTTCATAGCCCCTCCAACATTCTTCATACCACTAAAATTCCTGCTCCTCATTGGCTATCATTGCCTCTCCAAGTCTTGTAAACCAATGGTTGGATGGCCCACAACACGGTGCATCACCTGTCGCCCTCCCGCGCATCATTCTTAATGACATGCTACCCACTAGTCTTCCAGGTCTATTCCCGCCTACAATCGCACCATCCACAACTCTTAATCCTTCATCCACCACCACACCCTCCAACCCCCACCCGCAACCCTCACACATCCCCTGCATCCACCCACACCCAATCTTCACCATGACCCTCGCCGACCTCATCCAACCCTGCTCCACCATTCTCCTCCATGCCAATCTCAAAGGCATTCAACTCGGTGCCGGCTTTTCCGCAGCCCTATCCCTACCTCTTCTTTCCATACGTCCCTCGCTCGTAAACCCCAATTCCGATCCGCCGCTCGTCGCCATTGCAAAGACCGCAGGCAAGGTGCTCTACTCGGCACCGTAGCCGCTACCACGGCCGCTACCGTAAGAATGGTCAAAATTGACCAAAGTGGAAATTGAATCACGCTCTGAAAAATTGCATGCGAGATGAGGAACGTCACTTGAAAAAGGTGGCGGCGGTGGGATCGGGCATTGGAATCGGGTTGATCGGGGTGCGATTTTCCCAGTTGGCAAAGGAAAGTGGAAAGACTGTGAGGGAGGTAACGTTGACGAGCGATGGAATGTGGGAGGTGTTTTGCTTTGGTGTGCTGGGTGCTGGTGTTGCTGTAGGCGCTGTGAAAGTGGGAAAGGCGGTGGTAGAGGTGGTGAAGAAAAAGAAGGGGGTGAGGGTGGGGATGGTGCAGTCGTTGATGCAGCAGAAGCGGTGGAAGGCGCGGTGGAAGGGACGGTAGCGACAGAGGGTGTGAGGGCGGCAAGGGGGATGAGGCACAGGGTGTGCAGGGGCAATAGTTGGATTGTTGGTTGTATTCATTGCCGCGTATGTATTGGAGAAACGTTGCATTTGGGGAGCATGGGAGTGGGGAAAGTTTGCGGTGAGGATGCGCGATTTTGCGGTATGTCCAAGGTTTGCGTGCGTGAGTGAAAAAGGAGCGATTCATTTGTTGTTTGCTTTATGGATGGTATGCGTGTTATTTCGCGACAGCCGTGATGCAAATAGAGTTGGTTTGCTCAACGCAGACTGCGATATCCCGCTTGACCAGCCGCAATCCGGCCATGGTATCGCGATTAAACGAAACAAAAACACTGATGTGGCAGTTTGCACATCCGTAGCTACCCTAACATAGACACAAATCCAACCCCCTCTCTTTGCCACTATACAAGAAACCCCTCTTGCGCAAAAATGGCAAACACAAAGACAGCCCACCCCTGTGTCATCCCAAAGCAGCCAACTGGTCCACACGGCGAATAGCACGGCGGCCTTATCCGGGGCCATGCCGGCCACCAAAGTAGCGACTCTCCCCCCCCTTTAAAAACACAAACGTTGGCATTTTTTCAATTGCAAACTCCTTTGGTAATCTTCGAACCTTGTTGACATCCACACTACAAAAATAAACATCATCTCTCCCGGCGGCAACCTTTTTCAACTGGGGCAACAAGTACAAACACTTGCGACACCAAGCGGCATAAAATCGACGACTAGTAATTTGTGGTGGTGTGAGGCGACTTGGGAAAGACGGTCAAACTGTTCTGGTGTTTGAATGGAATGGACTAGACCGGGGAGTGGCATCCAGGGTACGGAGGTTGAGGTGGATGTTTATCGGAGTTTGGGGAGGCGCGAGTGGGGTCGGAGGGGCGGCGATGGTGGCTCGTATGATAGGTGGGGTGAGATAGTGGGGGTTTGGGGTTGGATTGGGGGACATGGGGGGGGGACGGTGGAACGGGAGAGTTGGGCTGGAAGGGAGGGATAAGGTGAAATGCAGGGTGTGGGGAATGGCATGTAGAGGTGTAAGTGGTGTTTTGTTGTTTGTTTTCGTTGTGTGGGGTGGTTAGAGTGGGTCGGTTAGTGAGGATATAGGTAAGTGGTCGATACGTACGGCGATTTGTTATGCGATGCAGTGCGTCGGTATAGGATACGAGTAGGACTGTGATTCACGGTGAACGGTGATGATGAACGGTGAATGGAGGCGGATGTAAAAGTGTAGTTGGCCATATTGCGGGACTGGGGCCAGTTGAATTGTATTCCGAGAAGTGTATTTTCCGGTCGGTGGCAAAATCTCAAACAGAAAAGCAATGTCGATATGACTTTGTGTATTTTCATTGGCCATCGTCCTCATGCTCAGTATCTGGCCGTCGATTTAATTTCACCTCTTGTACTGTACATTTCATGTGTTTGTGTAAAGTATGCAATCTACGGTATCTGCGGGTGTCAGCAAAGAGCACTCAAAACCAGTCGCTGCCTCAAAAAACAGCAAGGTCTTTGCCCTGCAGTCCGCCTTTCCGATTACCCGATTACCCCTTTTCCTCCCCACCACAGGCATTTCCGCTTGATTCACTCAGCTGTCCATTCCTGCCACTGCACCCAAACCGTTTCGCATTCCAGTCCAATTAAATCGACAAGTCCTTGTCACAACATCCACGCCTTTCCACTGCAAAATCTTCCCGCCCCACTTTGCTGTCCATCACCGTGCTCTTTTCTCCAAATGCAACCTGCATGCAGCCCCCTACACCATTCTATCCTCCCAAATATCTTAGCCTAGGCTACACCATGCTCCACACATTACGTCATCATACCCATTCTGAAACCCAACAACAGCACAACCAAATCTTCAATTCTACCCCGTCCCCCCTTTGCCATCGAGGGAGCCACACTTGACACTGCACCGTGATAAAACCATTGTCGCACGGAACGTAACCCCATTGGAGCTAATCTTCAATGCCACAATTCACTGTCTTCTAAACCCAACCAACATTCCATCCCACTCTCTGCAACGATTAAAACGAAACAGTCACTACTCGGCCACACACACGCACACACCAACATCCAGCGCATGCCACTCTTCTCACCCCAACCGTTAGCCGTATCCATTTCCCTTGTGCTCAATCAAACGGCAGCGGTTTTCCATCGCACGTGCTGCCCCGACTATTCTTGCCCCCCCCCCCACCGATGAACCCATGCTTATCTATACACATGTCATCCAAGACGCATTGCAAACAGATATCAACAACATCATTACAGACACTGCCATTTCCGCCGCTGCAACTCATGTAAACTTTGCACACGTGTTTACTACAGTCAACAACTCACAAACTTCCACGTCTCCCCTCCAAACGCATCTTCCCTACGCTACAAACATTCTCCGACATATTATCCAAACTATGCGTCACTTGTTTTCCTTTGCCCCTCTTGGCCTTTCTCGCCCTTTTCCGTACCTTGTCGGCCAGCTGTGCCACATTCTCCTCCTGTGCTGCCCCGTCTTGAAACGTTTCGCACCTCGCTCTTCTTCCTCTGCATTTGGCGCAATATACGCATGCTCTTTCTTGGCCATTCTCTCCTCAGCCTTCATCATCCTCTCAACTTTTTGTTCCGCTACTCGTTTCCTCTTTCTGTCTCCTCAGTCATAAAGTATTCCCCAGATTCCAACTGCAGGTCAATTTGGACGGTTTTGGCAACGGTGGAAACGGTGTGTATTCCTTTTGCTTCCTCTTCTTGTCCTCTTTAATCCCAGCCTTTACCTTTTTAGGATTCTTCTTTTTGAATCTTGGCAGAAACGGTCCCAGTTTTCATTCTTGAGTACAGGATCCTTTGCCAACTCCCGCTTGATCATCAACGCCTTGATATTATACACGGGTGAACATTTCTCATGCAATCCTCAATAATTCGCCGAGCCTGCTTTAATCCCTTGTACCCTCCCATACACGCAACCGTATTCCCCTGTACCAAAATATAACAATCCGTCAACAATTCAACAGCCTTGAGAGTCGACCCGTTTGGCCCAATCAACCGCTGCCTCCGCTTGACAAACCGCTCCTTGTTTGCACACAAGCCACCCACTTTGATAATATCGCATTGCATATCATCGCGCATAATCTTGACCGCTTGGGACACCGGAACCGATCGAGCGCTAGCAATTTGATAAAATCGCGTGCTTTCAAAATCGCGTACGGATCCCATGTTTTACGCGTAGTTTTGACAGTCATGGAACCCTCGATGAGGTTGAGTTGACAGGAAATGCCATGCTTTTCAAGCTCCGAGGTAACCGCCTTCCATACTTGCCTGAGGTAGTTTTCACGATACTGAGGAAACAGGGTGGCAAAAGATGACTCGTCTAGAAATGGGCCGGAGCTGTCGTCCGGTTTGAACTCGTCGACCTTCCAGTGGTCAATCCCATCATGATCCCACGGCTTATCCTTGCGATATTTGCGCTTGTCTGACACAGCGGGAGCGGGAGCGGGTTGTTCTTGCATTTGATTTGTGGGAATTGGTTGACAGCTCTTGGATGGGGTGGGGGGGGGTAGTACGACTTCCCTGGGCGGTGGAGTAGGGCACGCACCGGCGTGGAAATTACAAGGCTTATTTAGGGGGAACTAGTGCATTATTACATCAACATGAAATTACACGTGGCATAGCTTTACAGTTGTATGGCAACTTCTTGAGTTGTGCCAGTAACCGCTTTCATTTCATTTCAAAGGTCAACTTGAACGTTGCAATACTGTACTGTACATAGCATACGTACAGTACAGTAAAATCCTGTTTTGGGTTGGGTGCACTCGCCCAGGAAGAAAGAATCAAATGAAAATTCCGCGAAATTCATTGAGGTACTGCCGAATTGAATTCAAATTTACCGAGTGTCCTGTACAACAAATGCCAAAAAAAAGTAAAACAAGCTGTTCTTTTTGCCGTATAGTGCAGTCGCGGATAGTATGTATATCGCCATCGTCAAAAACCACACGAGGGAAAACGGGAAAACGGAAACTGGAAACTGGCATCTGGCGCCAATTTTTTTTGTATGGACTGTACCGAAAGCCACCGTCGCCGACCACCGCTCATCCCAAGGTAAAAGCCAAGCACCGTCCGTCCGCGATGCGCTGTTAACATCCGGTCATTTCATCCCCGTCAGCCACACCATCAGTCGGCTATACTGTCTCACAAGTCGTTCGCGCCAACCGTCGGCCAAATCGACCTTCTCCCCTCTTGCATACTATATATCTTGCGCTTCACCCGACAGATTCCTACCTCCAACCTTTCCACACCTTTTGCTGTTCCCGTGTCAACACGCTATACTGGACCCATTTTCCAACATACCCAACCAATTAACACGAAACAATTCTCCATCTCTACGCTACCTACCCAACCATGTCAGAAATTCCCGTCCCTTCCAATCAGCAACGTTCACTCTCCGATCGTCATGTCATGGAACGCTGTGTCCCTCTCGTCGAGCAACTCTCCCGTGCCATCACCTGTCCCATATGTCTTGAGCCTATGCGCGATGCCGTCAACTCAAATGCGGCCATTTTTTCTGTGCACAGTGTATTGTTCGCTTGCTTGCCATGGAAAACGCCTGCTGTGCCGTTTGTTAAGGCGAAAACTACCAAACGCATGATTCGTGATGCCCCGATAAAATTCGATCGAATTGTCGAGTCTTTGAAAGTGTTGGAGAATTGTATCAGTCTTGTTGGGGTGTCGGAGAAAAGGTCGGACGATCGTGACGGGTGAGAGATGGATTTGAGGGTGAGGAAGTTAGCGCCGCTATTGGGAAGGTTCATGAGGCAACGTTGAAGAGGAAGAGCTTATATGAGAAGCTATGAAGCAGAGGCTGAAGGAGGGGGCAAAAACATGGACGAGTGGGGGCAAAGGTGTTACTTGTGTCCAAAGGGGGTGGATGAAGTGTCCTTTGATGGACAAGTCAAGTTTGGCAAATTGATTCCAGTAGTAACCGAAGGGAAGAAGAGAAAGTTGTTTGTGCACGAGCAATGCGGTTTGTACAGTGATGGGGTGATGAGATTGGGGGTAAGTTTTGTAACGTGGAAAGGCAGTAGCAAGGTGCAATAAGATAGTGTGCGAAAGAGAGGCGTGTGGGAGGACAAGGGCGAACGTGAAGTGTGCGGCTGAGGAGTGCGCGAAAAGGTGGCACTATCCGTGTGGAGTTGTAGAGGGTGGGGTTGTGGAGGAGGATGGTTATAAGTTTTACTGCGCGGACCACAAGGATTTGGCGCCAAAGGTTGATGACGGGGAGTTTAAGAAACGTATGGCAGATGCGGATGAGACTGAAAAAGCAACATGAAGAATTGTGTTACTTGTGTGGAAGTGGTGGACGGTTGTTAATGTGTGATACGTGCAGTCGGGTGACGCATGTGGCGTGTGCCAAGTTGAGTGGGATACCGTCAGGGGAATGGAGCTGTGGGGTGTGCCGTGGGGAGGCGGAGGTAGAAGAAAAGGTAGAGGTTGAGGGTGTCAAGATGATTGGGGGACAATCGCGTGGGGAGAAACGTGTGAGAGAAAAGGGCGGTAGGGGTGGGACAGGGGAAACAAAGAGGTGAAAAGTGCCAAGAGAGCGAAGAAGGGGGTGGATGGGGGAATTCGAGTGTCGTTAGCTCACACGGGGTTGGATGAAGGACAGAGAGAGGAACTTGGACGGATAGCAAAAGGGAAGAGGTGTACAGTTCGAGGGGTTGTGGATCAACGGGTGAGCCATTTAGTGATAAGCGCTCGCGAGGTGAATGAGAGGACAAAGCGGACGATGAAGTTGTGCCGAGGGATTGCGGCGGGGATTCCGATTTTATGCTGGGATTGGGTGGAAGAGTCAAAGGAGTTGAGAGGTGGGCGAAAACTGAGGAATATGTGCACGAGTTGACATGGGATGTAGAGAAGGAAGGGAAACGGTTGTTTGAGGGATGCGGTTCTCGTTTTACGGTTATGATGGGGACAAGGAACGAATGGAGGAGTTGATGGCAATTGTCAAGTTGGGAGGAGGTCTGGTGGTGGGTAGTTTAGAGGGAGGAGGTAAGGATAGAGGGGAGACGATGTTGGTGCGGGAAAAGAGTAGGAATGGTGGTAGTAGTAGCAGGTCGCAAGTTCCTGGTGGAGTGAGTGTGATTGCGGCAACTTGGATCTTGGACCAATGCACAAGGAATCGGAGGGGATGATTGGATTGGAATCGGCTGGTGGGCTTGAAGATGATACGTTCAACATGGGTTGACTTGTCGTGGATTTGGGATCAAACATTGATCCGGATGAGAATCCACACTGCTTTGCCGTCTGTGATAGGGCGGCAACTGCCATTGGGCACCTAGGTCGTCTAGGACGTTTACGTTTGCAATTGGTCCATATACGCAACTGTAAGAAGTTAGGAAACGATAGAAGTGTACGGTCTTTAGCTTCTGTGATTACAGGTGCAGTAGAATAGGTTAACTGTAATTAGAAACACTGTAAGCCCCACATTTCAAGGTCTACCAATAGGCACACTGTAAGCAATAGGCTACCCAAATCATAAGAAACTGCGACACTATCGCCCAGAGGCTGAGCGGTGGGGAGGACAAGCGCGTGCGATTGTTGGCACGCAGTGCTAGGACAATGTACATAAACGCACTGCACATTTTGACAGGATGAAGGGCATCGGTTCTCAGATGCACTTGAAGACCGCACGAATGTGGTCTTCAATAGTACGGCACAGTACTGTACTGTACTGTACGGAGCCGTACAGTAACACTGCCCTGTACCACTTGCAATAAATATAAATCTTACGGGGATGAATCCGGAAAATCTCCAACTAGAAAGTACAGTACTGTACAGTACGGTACAAAACTGTACTGCAAAGCCAATCCCCAGATCTGATAATGCTAAATAAGAAAGACTGCAAAACATCTGATTCGTTGTCATACGCTTCTCTAACCAACTTGACGAATCCTCTTGCCATTTGGCCTATCCAACAACAAAAAAAAGCCTCCACCTGCTAAACCATTTCTCATGGGTAAACTGTCCAGCAACTTGCCCATAAACACTCTTACGTACTAATCTTCACCCTGCGTATTTTCTCCCTCCTGTCAAACCACTGATATCCTCCGTGCTCCCATCCGCTCCCACTTCTCCACTTTCCACCATGACTCACCCCTCTCCTCCCCCATCATCCCCTCCTCAAACCTACCCAGGCGAAAAGCATCT
Source organism: Kappaphycus alvarezii (assembly GCA_002205965.3). Lineage (NCBI taxonomy): Eukaryota > Rhodophyta > Florideophyceae > Gigartinales > Solieriaceae > Kappaphycus > Kappaphycus alvarezii. The sequence continues at coordinate 712,759 of NADL03000771.1, forward strand.
CTCCACCTGGCCCGACGCCAAGTTCTGTCTAGGTCCTCGTTCCACAGACTGGGCAACTCTCTCCTTTTTCCACGGACACGGTCTAGCCCATCTCACCACCTGTCGTCTCATTCTCCATCTCCACCCACCCACAACTCCCCCTCCACACACCCTTTCCATCCCTCTCGCCTGTCTTATCAAGGACAAGCTTCACATCCGTCGCCCATTCTTCGACACCCCCACGTCTCCGGTCTCTTCATCCCTGATCACTTCGCACATGCTTTTCATGACCCACCCTCCCGTTCCCCACTCTACTACTTTCATACAGACGGCAAACCTGTCCAATTCCGAATCGAGCTTCTACACCCTCATCTTAACGACCAACTCTGCCACGCATTACAAGCCGCTCTCGCAGACGTTGATAGAATAGCAAAGGATACTCGTGCTTTACGACACGCCGTGGAAAAAAATCTCGTCAAGACAGACATCCACTATGCCTTTGTCGACCCTACAACCCCACAACATCTCCACCTGGCTACACAAATGGCATACCCAGACAGGTACGCCACATTCCACCCACTTGTCTCGCAACCCACCGCCATCCCCCACACCCACCCCAAAAATTCCAAACACTTACCACATACTCATCCCACACGAAACCCTCCCTCACCAGACCCACTCCCCCACGTCACATCTCCCAACCGCTCAGTCCCTCCGTTCAGTTCCTACATCATCTCTTCTAGAATTACCACCCGTCTCCCGAATCAAAGCCACCGCCTCCCCGACTGCTTCCTGCAACCCACAAATCATCTCACCCTCCAATAAATCAACACATCCCAGCCCCTCCTCCAACGCCCTCAACTCCCTCTCCTCCATTTCGCCCTCCCCCGTCCGGTCATCCAACACAACCACACACTCCTCCCCCCCATACGAATACAATCCCATCTGTCCATTCGCCGCAACCCCCACCCGGCACCCCACATACTCCCCGCCCCAACCCCTACCAACCCATCCACATCCCCAATCAACCTGCCCCCCCTCCCCCGGGCGACATCTTCACACTCCCCCCTCCACCCCCACCCCCACTCCCTATGCTACCCAACACCGGTGACATTCGCACCACCGGCGATTGTCCAAGCGCTTCCCCGATGTCACCACCCCCACTCAAACTCAACCCTATCCCCAAATCCCCCTTCTCCTTCAACCTCTTCACCTTGAATTCCAGTTGCTCCACGTCATATGTCACGTTTGCGGAATCTCTTTTCGCGTTCAACAACTCCCCTCCAAACGCTGAATCTCACCAGAGTCCCCATCCTTGCTCAACACATCCCCTGATACGCATTGTCTAGCTCCGAATTCGCTCGTCGTCTTCTGTGAACTTCTCCCCTTGTCAGATCGGCCGCGTATGTCAGCGATGACAATTGTTCCTGCGCCTCTTTTTCTTCGACCGCAATATCGGAAAGAAGGCGCGTCAGGTGCCCGATCTCCTCCTGTAGTGCGGGTACTTTCTCGTGGTAAGCAGGAGGAGTGGAGGGGGTATTGATGTTTTCTGAAATAGGCATTTCGAAAAGTTGAGATCTGTGGATGCAAGTTATGTCATGTCAATCCTTTTGAGAAATTCAGATCGGTGTTTCGGTTGAAAACACGAGTTACATAATCCATTGGTATCGTAGAAAGCACGTGTAGCGTCCTCAGCAAAGTATTGGAAAGATACGGTATCCCTCACAAAGTAGCCCCAATGTGCGGTTTCAATAAATAAATATTTATAAATCATAAAGTGAACATGATTATATATTAATAGGAGGTAGCGGATCGAATTCTGCGAACAGCACACGGGATTGTTTTACACTACGCAATGGAAAGTCCGGTGCGGAAAAGTTAGTTTCCGCCAAAAAGTTTTCAGAGAGTAGCGAATTGGATCTGCCGGGCTTCGATCCCGGTACCTCTCCCATGCTAAGGGAGCACTCTACCAATTGAGCTACAGACCCGTAGCTTTGCTTCGATATTCGACGCGGTAACTTTCAAGTATTTGAATTTTGAATTTTGAAAGCAGGAAAGGCGCGCAACATCGCCCGACGCCTCCCCGCTCCATCGACTGGCCGAGCTTCTGCGCCTTACACGCCGAACTTCACGTTTCGACCTCTGGCGTTTGATTCCCTAGGTGCCCCTTCCCCTGGAACTATTGCATTTATCGAGGAGTTAGTTCCGCGGATCGCGTCCAAGTGTCACTCGACAGTTGGCTTTGTCCGCCGCCGTATCTACCAGCGACTGAGTTGCACCCTGTGGTCCTCCATCGCTGAAGCTATCCTGTCGCGAGCACCGATGCGCACGGACGACGAAGTACATCCGGTTAGATCTTAACCGTATAGTTACGACGTACGCAGTCCACAGTAGATATCCCTCCCAACCGGGTGAAGTATGGGCAGTTAAAGAAAACTTTCATAAAAATAAAGAAAAAACTGCTCTTTTCAGCTGAGTTGAAGTGCAAATGATTGCTAGTGCTATTGTACACCATGAACCAGTTCATGGTGTACAATAGCAGTTCATGGTGTACAACAATCAACATACAACAGCTACTTTTGAGAACGTTTCGACCTCGGTACGCAAAAAGTCCCATTTTCAGAAACGGCTAAAATTCGGACAAAAAAACGTCAAAAAAAATCAACGATCGGAGGCATCCAGTGCCTTCTCAACCACATCCCACACCAGACTCGCCGCGAAGACAGAGTCACTCTTCTTCCTCCTCTTCGACTTGCCCGCTGCCACCAGTTCACGGTATGTACCCGCAACTTCCTCCCCAAGCCTTCCCGCCATTTCTTTGTTTCGCTTTCTAACCCTTTCAGCAGCATCCGCGTCTTTCTTGCGCTTCTTCTTCACCTCGGCAGCAAGACGAAGAGTAGCCGCCTCCTTGCGCTTGGAAAACACTTCCTCCAATGTCACGCACTCAGCGCCAGCCCCTGGATCATGCAGGACATTCCGCGCGCGTTGGTACTGACAGCTGAGGTGGCCATGCGGGGGTCCCCCTCAGACATGCATATCTTGTTGACGGTCTCGGCCGAGTGCAGAATGCTTGAAATAGTCTGTAGAGCTGTCGGTACCCTGCGCATTTTCCATTGCCTCCTGGATACGCTCCATCGTTTGTGCGTCCGTTTGACGAGTGTCGAAGCCTAGGCTTGCGGAACCATTCTCTGTTAGGGCTGCTCTGTGGTCATGGGCATCGTCCTTGTCATACGGAATCTTCTAGCAAAATCTCGCTCGAAAGGGAAGAGACCTGTAGATGCAAAACTCTTACTGATATCAGCACCAGTCACCTTAGACAAGCCGTAAACACCACAGGCGAGCGAGAAATTCACTTTGCGTGTGTCAACTGATCTTTGTGAGCAAAATGAATCCCGTAGCTCCCGAACTGAAACCTTGATCTTCTTATTCACATCTTTGTCACACGGCTGCAAAATGTGAGAGGTGTTAGTGGGTGCAATCACAGCCTCAATGTTATGTTCCCTACATGCCTCAATCCATCCTGTACCGTTCCGGGAAGCATGCCCGTCCAAGGTCAAAATCACAGGCTCATCTCCAACCACGCGACGGATACAATTGTTGGCATGCTCTATAGCTGCATGCAGGATGCCCATTTCCATCGAGCCATGCTCGGAAACCTTAACGACAGCCTTATCTGCAGGGAACCAACCTGGAGAGCAGAAATCAGCAGCTGGACGTGCTACTGTATTCTTGAAGCTCCCTTCAACTTGGTCAAACCATCGCTCATTCAGACGTTTCCCTTGAACAATGAAAACAGGATCCGTTTTGAGCCCGCTTTCAGACACGCAAACCACAGCTGTTACATGTTGTTCGCCCCCTTCGAACTGCTGCAAGCTCTGAACCCTCCCTTGTGATTGTTCGATGCAGTAAAAACCTTCTCTTTCTTTCCCCAGGTTCCATCAATTGCCGTTTCATCCATGTTCCATATACGATTGGGGTTGCTCAAAATGCCTGGATAACGTTCGCCGATATCGTCCAAGATGCGAAAAAAGCGGTCCACATGATTAAAGTTCTCAGCATTCAACTTTGCTTTTTCCTTGCTCTCTTGACTCCTGAATGTCAGCTCACGGTGTCTGGCACGAAACGCACGGAGCGTGTCTTGACTTGGGATTCCGTTGGCAAAGCCATTGCGCCGTCCATCAGCTGCAATTTTTGCCATCATGTAGGACAATGCGTCGTAGCCAAGCGCTGCCCCTCGTCGAGCACAGTACATGAGGCGTTGTACGATGACGCGTTCTTCGTCGGGCGTCAATATCGAAGGGCGGCCCGGCTTCATGGTGCCATTCAAAAGCCTGTTGAGTGTGACCTCATCTTTGGTTTGGAGACACTTGCTCATCTCACCGACGACGATCTTGCTAGCACCAGAGATTCCTGCAATCTGGCGGAGTGTGAGTGCCTTTCGGTTGCGAGTGCGGCGCTGGATGGTGTCTTTGCGAAGTAGGTTGAGCGCCACGGCATGGTTCTGCTTCGTTTGAACGAGTTGGCTTGCGAGTTCTTTCCTATTTGCTCTTTATTGAGTCATGCATGGGAGGATGTTGAGTTGTAGTGTGTTGAGTCTGTTTTGTTAGACTTGCACTCTTGTGTGCTTAGAAAGTTTATATTGAGCGAGGAAGGGTGGCAGCCCAACGATAAATAGCCCCAGAAGGCCACATGGTCGCCGGGGTTGGAAAGGGTATCGGTTGGGTTTTTGTTTTGGCGGGTGCACACCGTTTTTCTGTCCTGAAATTTTCCCGCTGTCCGTAATTCACCCGGTCGGGAGGGATACTGAACGCATTAAACTTCTTCTCGCTAGAAAATTGTCGCGTCGACTCCCCCGCCCTCCGATAACCTTACACAGACCCCGATTTCGAATTCCAACTGCTGGCCTTTGATTCCTTGGGTTCCCCTTCCCCTGAAACTGTCCGCTTCATAGAGGGACTGTTCCCTCGCATAGCCGAAAAATTCCACACGTAAACAGGAGTTATCCGTACTCGGATTTTTAGGCGCATAAGTATATCCGGTTAGATCTTAACCGTATAGTTAGGACGTGCGCAGTCCCCAGTAGATACTGAACGCATTAAACTTCCTTCCTTAGTTGCAAAATCTGGTCTTCGAGTGCGCAATCTATTGTGTCGCGCATGTCGCTGCACGTGGTCGACGTGGACCACCCAGTTAGCACTTAGCTAGCAATATAGTCGGATCCTGCAGCGGACACCCGTTTTACTGATGCCATAAAGTTATTCTCGCGGTGCACGTGGCCCAGTTGTGTTATCCGCCGCCGTATCTACCAGCGACTGAGTTGCACTTTCTGGTCATCCATTGCTCAAGCTATCCTGTCCCGAGCCCCGATGCGCATGGACGACGAGGTACATCCGGTTAGATCTGAGCCGTATAAGGACGTGCGCAGTTCCCAGTAGATACTGAATACTGAATGCATTAAACTTCTTCTACCCACGTGGACCGTTCGATTAGCTCTTAGCTAGCAATATAGTCGAACCCTGCAGCGGGCACCTGTGCTACTAATGTCGTAAAGTATGATCGCTGACGTAGCCGACGACGCCGACAAGCACGACGTGCTCCATATACTTCTAAAATAAATAGTCATATAGTAGGTGTATTGCACGGTACACACTCTCGCGTAGTTTTCTTCTCGAAAGTGGTCACCATGGAAACTATTTGCCGTGTAAACTATTGGCATCTAACTAAAATAAGAGATTGTTTTACGTCTACTTCGCTAATGTAGGACATAAGTTGACTTTACGCAGAGGTTTTTCTGTTTTGCAGGCCCAGTTAATCAATAATTGAATGTCCAAGTTCCCTTCACTCTCCAGTCAACAATGTGCAAAAAGTACTCATTCGAACACGGAAACAAGTAACTTCCCCCGTCCGCAGCAAATTGATATAGCGATTGTAAGTAAGGGGTGCATGCCCATATTCACCGCAACTATTACCAGTTTTCTATATCAAAACTTATGAAAAGGGACAACCTTTTACAAGAAAAATCCAAGAGGATTCTCAGGAATAAATATCCAGAGAATGATATTCTCAGATCGAATTATCCAGGGACGGATGTTTTGCAAGCGACAAAAATTGCTACCGAAGTATGGTTGCGGAAATGAGAAGAAGTGAGAAAGGATGGGGGCCGAGAGACTACAAGGGAGAATAGAAGCGACACGATCTACCATCTATGCTCAGAGACTATTGTTACAGAAATTTTTCTTAGGGCTGAAGTTGACTTTCAACTTCTAGACTACTTGGGCCTGCGTTTGAAGTTGCCTCTCCACTTCTATGGTTGTCGTCGTAGTCGGTTGGCCCATTGTGCATCACAATTGGGGTGTTGAGAGTACGGTGGATTCTGGATGCCTTGGCGATGGTGAGGGACGGGCGGGAGTAGGTCATTTTCAGAGCGAAAGAGGGTTGAGGAGATGGGGTGGTTGATGGTAGGAGTGTTGCTGCAATGAAATTGACATCAAACTTTAAATATAATAATGTGCACGAAACTTTTCTCACCTTTGAACGAAATAAAAATGCGCGACAATGTCGCGGGCTTTGAATTTGTATAAATTCAGAGCAATTATTAAAATTTTTGCTTGATTAAATATCGGAACTGAATTTGGAGGACGATCTGGATCACGAGTCAAAAGATATGTTTTGAAAAAGGAGGAGCGCATCTTCAAAAATGAAATAGAAAATGAAGTCGTACAGTTATTTGGATTCATAAAGGAAAAGGACTATAAGATTTCATTTTTCTTGAAAGAAACGGTAGGAAGATGGGTTTGAGAAAGAAGATGTCAATAATTGATCTCAGGATAAAGGTATCGTGAATTCGGGGGAGGGATGTTTTCCTAATAACAAGGATGATGAAAAGACCTGCATTTTAAACATCATTGAACAACATTTTGCTATAGTTTTGACTCAGTACTTTGTTTTCTTGCTCCTTCAATCAATTTCTAAATTGTGCTTTCTGGAAAGCTTTGATACAAATTCAGAGTGAAACCATAATTAGATATGGCTCAAACGATCCAAAATAACCCAAGTAAATTCCCCTAAAACCACTATCGATGGTACGTAAGCCATTCCAGCAATTAAAATGTAGTGTTGATAGTGCCTAGGTTCGGAAACCTATTTGGAAGTTGCTGCACCGCTAAAAGGCCCTTGAATAAATTTATCTTGGTTTCTGATGTCAAGGTATGTTATTTTTTGTTCTGTTGGATCTTCTAGGCTCAATTTCTCCTATTTAAGCCAGCAATTTAGTGTTCCGAGCAAAACTTTGAAGATTCGCGGTATACTTTCAGGTCTTACTTTCAAGACATGAAACCGAAAAGTTTCGCCAGCTAGAAACTATTAGTTCAGCAGATAATTTTACTTCGAGTCCCATTCTTTCTAGTTCGAATGCCCAGAGTTACCCTCTCAAATTATGATAGTTCTCTAAAATTCCGTAGTCATAGTCCACAAGTATTTATTTGCATCGAAAAACATAACATATGTCAAAAAAGTTTTACCGAGAATCAATCGTTCAGACCACTATATCCGGCTCTTTGTGATTTATATGTCTTGTTAGCGCAATTTTATCATTTTCATGCTCGAAATTTGGAGTAAAAGAGGGTGGCTGCTGAACGCGACATGCAGTATGCGACAAGTGAAGTTTCGGTTATTCTCCATATTGCTGGCGGTGCATCTTGAAGTCCGTCATTGAAGCGTGCAAGATCAAATATTTGAAAAGTTCCGGATATTTCGTGGTATTTTATGGTTGTAACAATATCTCTACTTCATGAAATTTTCGAATAGTGCCGATCTATTTTAAGTTGCATGGAACTATAAAAAGCCAAATAACTCCCTCCGTATTCTTGTCCTACATTTGTTTCGTGCTGCTATTGAACATCCTTGTGTTGACAGCATATTAAAATACGCGAACAGCCGATTAGGAGTAGAAATATCTTAGTCATAACTGTACTTTGCTAATTTTGAACAGGCGGATAAAAGGAAACGAAAAAAGAGGAGTGCAAAAAATGATGCAAGTGAACAAACCCAAAAAGAATATGCAGTACGCGCAGCGGAAGCTGAAAAATGGCAAATGTAAATCGCCAGTAATCTATTTATACCAATACTGAAGCTACAAAATCAAAATCTGCTTACAATTTTGCTCATATTTCCCCCAAACGAAGCTTTTTTTATTGTTTCAGGCGATTATTCAGAGTAGGCTATCTCAGGAAGAGACAAAGTTTATAATGATTAAGATACTTCTCGATATCCATCCCAAGTTTGTGCATGATGGAACCTCTCCTATTCAAGCCGGACAAGGATATTATGTCGTAGAAAAAGAATTTTGTAAGCTGGGTTGACTTTATAGCAACCACTATAGAAAAGCAAGAAAAGGAGTTCTACAAGACGGTATTAAACATATAAAGCGTCAGTTGTATGATCTAGATCTTTGTAAAGCTCAGCAGAGACTTGTAGAAGAAGGAAAAAACCAAGGTCTGATCTAATACAGGCCGGATAACCAAGTTAAGGCTATGTAAGATCTCTTGGACTTAATCGCTCAAGGTTCTCCCTTTCCTTTTTGTTACGTGAAACGTTGATTATTTCAACAAGAATAATTCTTACAAGCCCAAGAAAAATGAGGATTTGAATAATTATGTGTCAAGATTTCGCGGAACCGCTGTCTAGCATCTGATGAAAAATATCTAACAATATATCTCAAACTGGAGAAATACTGGTAATTACCATGCTTAAAAACGCTTCCCTTACTAATACCAAGCTGTGATTTATTGAAATGGCAGAGGAACGAAGCAATGGAACGGTGCATGCTGATAAAAGTTCACTTTGTCATTGGATGAGGCACATAAGATATCATTAAGGACAAGGAAGCTCTTAATTTAGATTGCGCGAGCTCCCAGGAGTTCCTCTCGCACTACAAATTTCTATCAGAAGGTTACTAGTCGATTCAATGATATGTGCTGAGATAGCATGCCCATCTTCGACCATATCAAGAGACTTAACGGTACTCAGGATGTAGCCAAACCCATTAGATTCTATGATAGTCAATGAGGCTTAAGTATTGGTGACGCGGTGGGGGTACCTCGCTCTCCCGCTCAGACTACAACGGGTGCAGAGTACCCATAACGAAGGCTCGAATTTAGTCTGTAGTTGACCAAAAGGTGAGGAGTTCTATAGTAGTCACGAGGCCAGAAAAATAGAAGAAAAGAACATAAATTCGTCGAATAATTGCACTTCTAACGGAAAGAGGCACAAGGCTCATCGCAACGACGGCGACAGTTACAGATCCAATCGGGATTCAAAGGGAAAGAAATAATCATGCTGGGAGGCTCGGAGAAGCTTGCATAGACTGTGGTAAGGATGAAAATAAAAGCGGTGATTGAAATTTTCGGCATCTCAGCTTTTCCAATTTGAAAAACCCCGAAGCCAAAATAGCCATTACAAAGATTGCTTGAGTGCTTTATTGTGAGTAAGAAAATCGTGCGGTCCACGGAATTCGAAAACTTGATCCTATAATGACATATAGATTACCTTCCTCTCAGGACTTAAACAGTGGCGATACCGCTTACTTGGCATTCTCTGACGCTAGCCGAGGAAAATAGTCCCACTGCCAAACTGGTTACATCTCTAGAGTCTTCTTTCCGAACTCTAAATATTCCATACTATCGACTGGCCCAGATCTAAGCAGATTTGAGTCTCTTTTTCGTTCAAGAGGGCGGAGGCAATTGCAGCAACAGAGTCAGCCGACTGGACTATACTCATGGCATACTGCTTATCCAATATTTACGCCGCTAATCGTTCCTTGCCACTTATCTTTACGGTTGATTCAGCTGAGAGTTCAGATCCCTCATCCTTGAACTTTACTTTCTATTCTTGGGCTGGTACCTATTCCTCTAACCACTCTGGTCAGCCCTTTAGCGCCTGGTGTCCCCTTTTACTACTCTAGGGTGTCAGCGCGGTTAGACCCTGGAACCAGGAGACACCGTTTTACAGTCGCGGCTTTCCTCGCGTTTGCGCTACCCGTTTTAGGATCACAGCGATCCATCCCCTTTATTTATTTGTTTTATTCCTTTGCTTCCCGTTTTTTTCCTATTTCTAGATCCGAGCTCCTACCCTTTCCCCGAACGTTTGTGTATTTTGCGAGCTTCGTCCACCTTTTGGCACTACATTCGGGTGTTCAGCTCTCTCCATCCGTATCTGCATAAACATCAGATGAATCGACGAATATTACAGCTTCATATTTGGAGCCACCTGGTTATTAGTTAAAAAAGTAACCTCTATACAGTAAAGCCTCGCGAAGACCATTAAAGTTGGGCACCGATTCATTATGGTCTTAAAGGGTTTATGCCCTTATCTAGAGGCGGGGAGGCAGTTTTTTTACTTAAAAGTCTGAAATGTTTTTTTGCGTCATGGAATGCAGCTTCTCGGGCCACAGCATGCACTAGCACTAGACAAAGGCCTTCAGAACGTCTACGGTCAGTAATGATTGTCACCCAATGCAGTTTTAGCGATTAACGGAGACATCAACTGTTTCTCCACGCTAAAGACGTCCTCTGAATCGCCATTCTTCTCGTTATCAGATTCAGGGGCTGTATATTCTGACAAACCAGCTACATCCCGCACTAGATCATCACGAGTATTCAGTCGCATGAAAACGTTTTCTTCTTCCTCTTTTAAAGGGCTGCTCAACCTTGCACCTGTAAACTACACACAATTTTTCTTCGCATCCCGCTCTATACTCTGTAGGGCTCTCTCTTTGATTTAATTCTTGTGTCAGTACCAAAGTTGCTCGATTGCTTAATATAATGCGTGAAACAAGTGTGGATCATTAATCTATGACAGTGGTTACACTGCTCACATATCCATCGCATAGCCAGCATTGCTGATGATGCGGCTGATGGATGATTTTTTTGGGATATTTTCAGGTTGCAGAACGTCCTCGGATAATCACAATGGCCGATTGAGTTTCTTTCTCATTGTTACCTTTGTGGCGGCGGTACTCTGTGACAATTTTCTGCTTGTCGAACAGCGAAAACGACTTCTGTTTCGATGCTTTTGGCGCAGTGCTATATTTCTGAAAAAAATTGCAGCCATTGATTTGTAATTCTTGGTTTTCCGTAACCTTTGTCGCCACGCTCCATCCCCCTAAGTAGGGAAAAAGTTTAAATTTTAAGAGATAAAGAGATAAAATTGGGTGACACACTTCTTTTCTGTCGGGTCTATAATGTGAACTTTGGACAATTTTCGAATAAAACAGTGACACATTGGAACATGCTATAATTTAAATTGCGGCTTCCAGATGAAATGGTTGTCTGCTTAGATGAAGTGCAAACAGTCACAATGAATTTATATAGAATGTGTTTTTGTCGAATACTGTTCACTTAGTAAATAAAAACTTCATAGAAAGTTACAATGTGAATCCATAATACTTGTTCAATATGGATACCGACATCGGCTATCGAGGATACCAAGGAAACAAAATTGGCTACTATTGATTACTCAGTGCATCAAATTTAGCAATGTTAAATGTCATTAAAGAGTATTTCGCTGTTGAAACCCCACAACATTCTACCCGCAAAGTATTGGCTCCCAACTCTGCACAATATCAACAGTAACGAAAATCACAGGGGTATTTCCTCATCTCACCCGTGTTTGACTCGTTTCACATTCTGGAAACTCAGATATGTGAGCTTCCTCGCAAACAAACCGCACAGCTCTGACGCATCTCCTTTGGAGTTTTTGATTTTTTGACCCATGCGAAAGCTAACACTGAAGTTTAGCGAAGCAATGTGCCATTTGGAACTTTTGAAACAAAATCAACACCCCTTATTGACGTGCTCTGCATGGCCAAGGAATTGGACAGCACCATACGTGCAAAAATCATGCGAAGACACCGTCGCTTATTAATTCTAGTACACCCCGACAATTTTTATGGAATATCTGAGAGTGATCGCCGGACAGCAACCTTCTTGGCTGTGGTGGTTCAGCTGCTCTATGCGCAATAGCAGCAGCCTCACTTCATCCAAAGTGAAAAAAGTTTTGTTCGTTTATCTTGAGCAAATTTCACAATGCGTAAATCCTAGAACAGTTACTACTGTGAAAATTGAGAACGGGGCATGCGAATACCGAAGCTGTCTGGCTTCTAGCAGCGGCTACGCCACAGCTGGACGTGAACAACGGTTCTTAGTCTGACCCGAACACGGTATAAATGGGCTGAATACTAAAATAGTTACGTCTGTGAAATTTGAGAACTGGGTATGCAATTACCGAATCTGCCTAGCTTCTAGCCGCGGCTCCGCCGCTGCCAAATTGAGAGCATCTTTTGAATTCGCTCTGATTCAGTGACGTCAACATGGGATCAATGCTGCGTTTTGCGCTTTGCAATAGAGCCAGTGCTGACTATCTGCCTGTACTTCGAAATAACCATATATTAATACATTAAACGTTATCATTACACGTGACCTTCGCCAAGTACGGTTACAGCAGGTACTGTCGCAAACTCGCAGAGCGCGAGAAACATCGTTATTAAGGCACTACTGCAACCAAAACGATATCCTCCTCTCCCCCGTCGGGATTGATATCTATGGCGCCTTGGGCGACGACGGCAAGGGTTTTTTCGGCGCCTTGCTTCCTTCGCTGCTTCCCGTCGCGGTTCCTCCCTTCAACAGGAGCTCCGCGACTTCGTTACCGGTTTTGAGTTTAGTCTCCAAATAATGCAGGCGTGACAGGTTTCTACCCTCCGCCCGCATCCGTAGTTAATTTATGAATACCCCCCGCACGCCTCTGTGCGACATTGTAGAACCAATAAAGATTTACCACCACCACCACCTCTGCCCATAGAAAAAATGACAAAATTTTAGAGGTCTGACAGCTAAGTAATGCAAGTATTTTATATTATTTATCACAGCGACCCTCAGAGGGGGAATTTTGGAGTGTTTTTAATGTATGAAAATATTTTCAGCTGTTCTCTGAGGTATTTCGTGAAGGTAAAGGCTTACAATGTAAAAGATTGCCGGGAAGCCGTCAAAACGCTAGAAAACGGACTGGAGGCCGGCAAACAGGCGTGATGCGTTGGACATCGCTGCTGCTGCGGCATGACGCTGTGTTAAGACTTCTTTGACCTTTGCGCAGGTCTCCCTTGTCCTCGTAGCGACGTTGCGTGCGACGTCGGTTAACAACGCGTGGGCATCTGGGTGCCATCCTCCGAGGGTAGAGACAGCGACGGGCACAACTCTACTTCCGGCGGAAGACGCGAGAAAGGACCCGTATTTTCTGTCTTTCGCCGTTCTTGCCGCGTTAAGCGAGGTGAGTGGGTTGAATGTCCTCACTCTCCTGTTCGAGGGCGCTAGGAGGTTGATGAAGATGACATCGAAGAAGTCTGTTCCGCTCAGAGACACCTGTTTGCAGGTAATCAGTAAGGCTTTGCCTAGGAGGGCCCATTTTGAGACGTTCTTTAGTAGTAATAGATATATAATTTTCAGCATATTGAGCTGGATAAGTTTCCTGTTAACTCTCTCTGCTCACATCTACAAGGTCACCGGTTCAAGATTCTCTCGCTAGATCGCCTGCGAATTCTCCAGGATTTTTCCCCACCGGGGTTGTTTCGCCAATCATCGCATGGACTCGATCGACCACATCACATACCTCTCGGCACAACGATTACAGCACTGTAGCTAAGCTACAGACCTAGCCTCATAGCCCATAGAGGCCCATTGCTAGGTTAAATAAAGCAACGTTCAACCACCTGTTGTCTAGGTGTCTGATGTATTAAATTTAAGTGGTCTAGATTATTGACAGTAATGCGCCAACTCAGTGAGGAACAAGATAAATTTTTGGTCCTTCCATTGATATCAACTTGGTATCATGTGCTAAGAAAAATTTTGCGGCCAAAATTGTCTCTCTAGTAGACAGGAATTTGAATATCTCTTTGCGAGGTCATTAATGAAACCACCCCCTTGACGAGGTGTCCTTGAAATATGTGAAATACAGCATATTCATTCGTTCAGTTTGAGTTTTCACCATTCTCAGGGACAGATCGCTAAGAACTGCAAACTATCTCGTAATCGTTTGCTCCCGAGATCATGAGTGTGCGCAGCTGTGAACTAGTCTCGACTTGCAGTGCAAATAGGAGCGACGCTCTCACTTGAAAAGTACGCCCATACTTCAGATAGAGACCTGCCTTTCAAGGGGACTTAAGCTGTCTGTGACATGAACAGTCGTATACACGCCCATATCCAGGACGTGGAGTATCAACGTCAGAGACTTGTTCAGATAAGCTCAATATTCATGATGTGCTTTAGTCCTGCTCTTAGAGTTTTTATCACCACGTCCTGAATAAAATACTATTATTTTTAACAGAAGGTATGCATCTGTCTTCCGTACATCGTGAGAGTGATTCATTATTGGCCTTTCTCCACTGAAAGCAGTTTAAATAGCTCTCTATGTAGCTCAAGGCTTACATAATGTTACTGCGAAGCATATTCTTCCAGGGATCGTTATTGGCTACCACTGAAATAAATAAACGCCCTAGAATTGCACTTACTTCTCTGACTACTTTATGCTTGTAGGAATGTCAGTCTGACATGTGATTAAAAGGTATCAGAAGTCGCTCGCTCAAATACTCCAACAGTACTTGGATGGACCAATCGTAACACAGCGGTGATAAAAGTACTTGGCTCAGATCTGTTCAAGGCAGCAGGAATCAGCGTTCAATACGAAGCGAAGTACCTACTTCATGGACTGAACGCGCGACCCGCAGACATTCTGGTGTGCTCAAGGTCTGATGCAACAAACACCCAGTCCCCTCTCTCAGTGGCGTATGACGTGACTGTATCATCACCGTTCCAAGAGAGCTATAAGTCAATGGCAGCACGGGAAGAGCGAGATGTTGCAAACGCAGCAGGAAAGCGGAAGAAGAGAGACTTAGCTACGAAAGTGGCAGCGATTCCAGGCGAGGCAATGCCGGGACGATCAATGCTAGAATGGGATTTTGTACCATTAGCCTTCGACTCGTTAAGAACACCCTCTCTAGAAACATCCAAGGTTATAGAGACATATGCGGGAGTAGCGTCTCGTAGCGGATAATCGACTGAAGGAGTGAAGACTCGCCTGTATCAGAAGTTTAGCTACTCAATCTGGTCAACTTGTGCAGGCATCCACAATTTGCCGCGCACTGCAACACGCAGAGCTTAGTCACCCAATTCCAACTTAATTTTGAGTACTCTGCAACATTGCACATTTGGACTGCACACTAGTGATAAAAAAGACACAACAGTACTTCTGAATCCCTCCCGTCCCGGGTTCAGCAAGATATCTATCTCAAAGGCGTTCTACAGACTTTTCAAACTCGAAAACTTGAAAACTTGAAAACTTGAAACACGGCGCGCCAATGGAGAGCCAATCAGCATTGCCCAACTAGCCACGTGTGTTTCAACCTCTGAACCCCTACCGTTTTCTAGACTTGATAGAGACAAGATTTGAAGAGGTCACTGTTATACAGAAAGGGTATGCAAAAGTGCCAGCGCAGCACCTGTGCCAGCTCAGCAGGAATGCGTAGATGTTTATGATTTTAATCTAGTAGCAAATGCTACTGTAGCCATTAGATTAAATTTTTATTGGTGGATTAGTTCTACACTGTACTGTACTGCACTTTCAAATACAGTGCAGACGGGCTACAAAAAGGTCTACATAACGGCTTGCGTACCGATTACCGGAGGAAGTCCAAGGTAAGAATCATCAGCCATCAGACAGAAGAAGTAAACACTTGTTCTTTGTCGCGAAAATTCAAGGGTTAGAGTAAAAAAAGGAGACGGGCGGCGTTAGCGGCGAGTCAGAAAAAAACGTTAGACGTTTTTGCTAGTGTAGAACAGTTGGTAGGTTGAGAATAAAATTGTTGATGGTCTTTTTACTTCAGAGCCCAAGGCAGTGAGGCCTTTTATAGGCAGTAAATGCCGTCGACTATCTCTAGCACATCTACTTACTACTAGCTACATTCCCTTGCGGATAATCCTGCGGACGGTCCTAGTGACCCTTTCACTATAGAAGTCCTAACAGGCATCGCTAACAGTACAATAGATAGAGAAAATATAGACTACGTAGGATAGAAATAGTAGTAAGGGCAAATTAGTTATCCTAAAGGACTGTAAATAGTACATAAATAAACTATATGTACACTGTATTTTAACACCCTCTCTTTGCCCTGACCTATTGTTTTCTCCATCCTTAGTCACGAATTACTCATTGCTGAACAGGTAGATCACACTTACTTGTTGTCAGTACGAAGTTAGTGCCTGGCACTTTGCGATCTTCGTGAAGGCATCAGCGGGATTCTCCGCAGTCCGTACAAATCCAACATTGGATATTTCCTCCTTTGCATATGCATCTCTTACAGAAATAATATCAATCATGAGGCGTTTTTCCAAGGTGTAGGAACACTTGGTGATAACATCAAATAAACTTTTGGAGTCTGTAAACATCGAGAGTGGAATTTTGATTCCAAGCAAGGATTCAAGGTCGTGCTTGATCATGTATCCAATATCGAAGGCATCAGCGAAAGCGTAAACTTCGGCGCCTAGTACTGATCTAGTTACTCTGCGACTCTTGTGACTAGAATAACTCATCACATTACAAGTACCGGTCTTGTCAGTGAGCAAGACAATGTAACCAAGATGAGAAGTGTTGTCGTCGTTGTTTGCGAATGACGAGTCATATTACACTTTCAACTTTAGAGAATATTTGTCCAACTTGTAATACTTAAGCGAAGAGCTAGGTTTGTTCTGCACATGCTTTACAACTGTGTTCAACTGCTTGATTGCTTCCACTGAGAATTTCGTATCAGTTACTTGCGCAGCCATATTAACGGCACAACATATTTCAGGCTTTGTATTTTTAACCAAGCCAATCTATGTCGTAAAGATCTGAATTCAGAAAATAGCGTCCATCGGCAGAATGCGTAACTTCTTAACATACTGTTCCTGACTTAACTCAAATCCATAATCAGTTCTCTTGACTCTGAAAGCTGCAAATACAGTGTCATCGAACTCCCTCTCTCTCGATTCAAACTTATCAAGAGTCTTTGGGACAATTTAACGAATTCATTTTTTCCACAGAATAGAGAATCGTCCACAATGTTCCCACTAATCCCTGAAGTTCTCCGTATGTGTGCTTGGAGAAGAGTGCGAGATCCCCGTTAGTTGGCGTCATACCTAGATCTTTCTTCAGGTGGGAGTTCATGGTGCGATTCCAGTAATCTCCTGAATCAGATAATCCGTAAAGAGGTTTAAGTAACTCTAGTAACTGATTATCATGTAATCCAAAGTCCTTGGTCGGTCTAAGGTAAACTTTGCGCATCAGACTTTGTGCTGACTGTAAATACGCCTGTTTAACGTCTTGAGACCAAATCCTGAAATCGAATATTGCCGCAATCGCAACTAGTAATCGTGTGGAACGCTGGCGTATAGTCGTAGTGTCATGTACGAGATAGTTCTTTTCTTTATCCCTATGACCTTGTACTACATATGTAATCATTCTCCATTTTTCTTTGCTTCCGTGGAAGAGGGACCAGTTTCATGTTGTAGATGGGAGGCTTGTCGCGTTCCCTTACAGTTTGCCTTACTTTAGGAGCACTTCGGCTTGTTTGATTACTCCTAGTTAAAAATCCTCTTCATCTAAAAACGGTTTGTCTTTGACTGAAATTTGCGAAAACAACTGTTCAGGAACATACGTTGAGTCATAGTTGTCCAAATTTACATTTTCTGATTCTTCCATGTCATCATCACTATTGATGTCTCCGAAGAAATCCTGAGCTGGTAGTATTTCTTCATCAACTGATTGATCATCATGATCCAATTCCTGACAGAGCTCAAAAAGTACACGTTTCGTGGCCTTGGCCGGATCTCTAAATAAGTTTCTCTGATAGTATTGAACCTTCCGAGCAACATTCTCAGCCATTGATTGTCGACATTGAGGAAAAATATGGCCCTTTTTACCACAACCCCAACAAACTCTATCATCACGAGGTTTGTTCTTCCTCATGCTGTAAGCGTCGTTTTTTCGTAAGTTACCATCGTGACGATTGATTTTGGTAGAACGCGGATCACGGCCGTATTGAGTTGTCCAGTATACAATGTGTCAGCAAGACGGCTACGTAGTGCAGGGTCTGCATCTGAGATTGATGTCATACGTAGGTTCCTCTGATCTCTCATTCGTCCGACTTTCTCCTCTTGCTCGAATTGAGCGGCAGAAATGAGCTGACTGTAGAATGATTGATAACTTAAGTCACCCGAATTTGCTCTGCTGCAAGGATCGCGAGCCCAGGAGAATCCAATAACGCGGACTGAAGATACTCAATCTTGTGCCTTTCTGAGCGGCAGTGAGGTGGTGCTTGGGGAGTCAGCTTAGAGATCTCCTCGTGGACTTTCTCGATAGCATCATTTACAGTACAAGTAGGAGAAATATACTGACTGACACGAATGTTTGCGAAGGTACGCAGCAATTCTGTTTTGCCTTGAGACTGAGTTATACTCACTTTCCAGAGCTTTTAGAGCTTGAGAAGTAATGCTCATACACACCTTCAATATTCGTTATGTAGAATCTTTTCGCATTTTCCTGTAAGGAGATGGTGGAGATACTTGAGCTTTTGTTCGTCATTGAGCATATAATCTTGGCAAGCATACTTGTACTCAGCTATGAACTCGTTCCAACATTCGGCTAGGCTTCCAGAAAATTTCTTATTTTCTTCTCTGAAGCGCATAGACATGTAGTGTGAGACCTTGTCTTCAGATGGTGCAGGGGGTTGGGTGGACATTGGAGTGGAACGTATCGGGTTTGGGGCGAGTCTAATCGGTGATCCGGTTGGTGAAGCAAGAGAGTTGAAATATGCATCAATTTGGTTTAAAGCTTTGATGAGGTCACCATTGCGAAGAATAGTTGACGCAAAAGTCTTCGAAAGACAGCAGATTCATGGCGGACAGTTGGCACATTGCGTTTCCGCGAGAAACAAAATCAACTTGCGGATAATGGAGGGATTACTCAGAATTTGTCCCGAGAAAAGCATGGGATAGGGAATTCCGTAACCAAGCCCTTAATTCATCACCAGCGAGAGGGAACTATCCTCAACCCTTTGAGGCAGTCCACCAAAGATTGTTGCAACTCTGTGGTCTGTCTAATACCTTGACCGAAAACCATATGAATATACCCTTTTGCAAGTACAATTTTAAAGTGATTTAATGCTTCGAAAATTTGGCCCCTTATTTGTTCCTTTTTCGTAGCACTGTATGTTCTTTTTATTTTGGATAGCCTATTATTATTTCGCATTTTTTGCTTTTCCATTCACTGTAAACTTTTGATTTTTCAATTTGTTTTTCTGTTTTCAATTTGTGTTTTTTTTCAATTTCCCTTTTTTTAATTTTCAAGCAAGAATCACATTTAACTTGTGATAATTCAATTTACTCAGAACAAGAGGAGAGATCCAGATCTAATTTAAACTAGCTCTAACTTATTACTGACAACCTTGAGATGATTTTTGCCAGATATATGGCGCTGTAAATGCGGATGACTGTCAAACTTCCGCTTACAGTCGGTACAGTAAATGGGGTCTTTTTGGTTTT
Source organism: Kappaphycus alvarezii (assembly GCA_002205965.3). NCBI lineage: Eukaryota > Rhodophyta > Florideophyceae > Gigartinales > Solieriaceae > Kappaphycus > Kappaphycus alvarezii. The sequence goes on from NADL03000771.1 coordinate 732,360, forward strand.
GGACGCGGTTGAGGTGTTTTTTGCTCCTGACGTTGTCAAAAACGTTTTGGACCCGTTGCACGTGACTTCGTACAGTTTACACGTGCGTTTTTTTGCGGCCGGTGCGTTTCTTTTTAGTCTTAAAAACTCCTGATCGGTGAGCCAGGCGGCGGTCGGCTTTGCAGCGCAGCCGCAGAGGTCCTTTTCTGTGGCTGTCAGCAGCGGTTGGGGCTGTAAAGTCGATAACTGACAGTAAACGGCGAGGTACAGTAGGTAGATCTGAAATCTGAACTTGAGTAGAAACTAAAATGTTGTTGGTAGAACCTGAATCTGAAATGGTAGGGACAGCTGTAACTTTCTCATTGGTCGTCGCAAATGGTCTCAAATTGGTCTGGATCGGCGATTTCTGGATGCCACGTGTAGTAGTTTGAATGGCTGATTCTCCACTTTGCAACACCTCCTTGGTCCCAGTAGACGGCGTACTTGGCGAAAAGAATTTTCAGGTCTGACAGTAGGGGTAGGAGCCTACTCTGCTGTAGATTTTAGCTTACAGAGAACTGATCTGGATTCCAGTCCTGTTCCGGATCCGCTTGCGCCAGGCTGGCTACGTGGCACTTGAAGCGTATCGCGGTTCTTATTGGCCACTGGATAGTGTTCGAAAAGAATTAAAAAAATACGTATTGTTAGTATTTGTCGGCGTACACGTGGCTTTTAACAACGCGGAAATAGAACAAATAGGTATTTTTTCACTATCGAATAGCAAATAGACTTAATTCTTAAATTCCCCGAAAAACGGTAAATCCGGATTGTCGCGAAAATTCAAGGGTTAGAGTAGAAAAAGGAGACGGGCGGCGTTAGCGGCGAGTCTGAAAAAACGTTAGACGTTTTTGCTAGTTTAGAACAGTTGGTAGGTTGAGAATAAAATTGTTGATGGTCTTTTTACTTCAGTGCCCCAGGCGGCGAGGCCTTTTATAGGCAGTAGATACCGTCGACTATCTCTAGCACATCTACTTACTACTAGCTACATTCCCTAGCGGATAGTCCTGCCGACGGTCCTAGTGACCATTTCACTATAGAAGTCCTAACAGGCATCGCTAACAGTACAATAGGATAGAGAAAATATAGACTACGTAGGATAGAAATAGTAGTAAGGGCAAACTGGTTATCCTGAAGGATTGTAAATAGTACATAAATAAACTATATGTACACTGTTTTTTAACATTCTTGCCGCAATAAGGGGAAGTCAACCCATCGAGCACAACTGTCAGTAGTTGTGTCAGACTTTGTAAGCTCGGCTTGTAGGGCTTACAGTCGACTTCCATCAGCAACCTTGCTGTGTGCTACACGTGTCATACCTTTTGGGCTGTGATACTACAGTCACACGTGGACGGAAACGCCCCACCCGAGCTGAGGGACTAAATCTCCAGCGCCACCCTCATTGCTCTCCCCAAGGATGCAGCCTGCTGAAGCCTCCGGCCAATCACAATTCGCCTCGCAATTCGCCGTCTAGGAGGTCGCCTCATGAAACGTATCCGCAATGACACAGCCCTCGCCTCCTACTTACAACCTCTACAGCCTGGCGTCGGTGTCCCAGGAGCTACTACGGCAATTGTTCATGCCACGCGAGCCACCATACAGCTGCTCAGCTCTGCACAGACCCAGCATATCCTCACACAAGTAGACGCTCGGAATGCCTTTAATTCGATTGAGCGTGGCAGGATTCTGGACCAAGCAGTTGCCCGCATCCCTCAAGCCGCACGATGGATCCACTACTTGTACGGCGAGCCCTCCAGGCTCTTTTTAGGTCGGCCTCTCCTGTGGATCTGGACTGGCACTCAACAGGGAGATCCACTAGGAATGCTGCTCTTCGCTCTTGCCCTCCACCCCTTAGTGGAAGGTATTGCATACCACTTCCCCTCTCTCCCTCTTCACACGTGGTATGCAGATGACGGAAACATCGTTGCGCCGGCCCCTGTTGTTAAGCAAATCCTGCTCTACCTCCAGCAGCACAGCCCACAACACGGATTTCACGTTAACTTCAACCCTAAGAAGACTTCAGTATGGTGGCCCTATCTTCACCCCGACGCCTCCCTCCTGGCTTTCCATGCGACGGTATCACCTCGGATGCCACTACAGTCCTGGGAAGCCTGGTGGCCAGCACAACTGCCTCCATCACCCTCGCATGCCAAGCTCTTGTGAACACCGAAGCCTTGTGGTCCTCTCTCGCCCTCCTCAACAATCCGCAAATTTCTTTCCACATTTCCCGCTACAGCGCATCGTCCTCCCTCGTGATGTACTTATTTCGAACTGCCCCTCCGCAACTTACTACCCCTCTTGCCAAATCTTTTGACAAGGGGATGCGAAGGGCTTTCGAACAGACTCATCGCAAAGTCGACGACAATCAGTGGCTCCAAGGGCCCTTAAAGTTCCGATTTGGCGGTCTAGGACTCACCCCATCACAGGTTGTTAACAACATCGCCTTCTCCACCTCCTTCCTTTCAAGCCTCAATCTCGTCAATCGACTACTAGCAACTCTGTATGCCCGCGCAGCAAGTCTCCTCGCTCCCGCATACGACAGGCTCTCCGCAGACCTGGACTTACCCTTGGAACTCCAATCAGAGGCACTGCTTGAGGCCATCCCCGATTGGAAACAACGACCTCTCGCTCCTTACAACACGCCATTACTGAGCATCTGTACCAATCCCACCTGGTGAAGTTGCGCCACTCTTTCCTCGCACATAACTACAAGCATCACTGCTTGCGCCTTCTCTCGGTGCAGTCCTCCACCGCCTCAGCCCCTTTCTCCACCCTGCCCCTCCCATCCAATGGCCTGTATACACCCGGCGAGATCTCGCGTACGATGGTCTCTGCACGCCTTGGAGCTCCGGTCTTCCGCGGCTCGGACCCCTGCCCCACATGCCTCTCCGGCCATTCCGACGTCCCGCCTATCCTTGACGAGCTCGGACATCACGCGGCTATGTGCAAGGGCGGTATTGGGGCGTTACGCAGGCACAGCCGCCTGCGTGACCTTTTATACCACGAAATCTCGCACCCCGCCATTTCAGTTTCCGTCAAACAGGATCGTGTCCTCGCAGCCGATCTGCACATGAGCCCCAATGAGTGGCGAGCACTCGACTTAGTCATTGACGATTCCCTGTTCGCTTCATCTCGCATGGCCTTGGATGTCACCATTGTCAGCCCCCATTCTGCCCCATACCGCAACTTAGCTGCCAATGGTGCGTCTACTCTTGATCGTGCCGAGAAGAAGAAAGTAGCATAATATTCTGCGGCTTGCGACCGAGAAGGCTTAGAACTCCCCCCCTCGCCATCGACATCTATGGACAGATTGGAAAATGTGGTCTCAAGACTCTCCAAGACCTTTACAACTTTATGGCTGAGAGGCGTGGGAAACCATCATTCTGAGTTTCATTCCCTGCGTACATAATGTATGCCTCATCGTTCGTCCTCCAATACACGGCCGTTATGACGAATCATCGCAAAATACGTATCACTAGCCTAGCGACAGCTCTCAGTAATACTGCCTGCGGATGGCCTAGATAGTCTCTGTCCCCACTTCACATTTTAACATAAAAAGGTCGCTTCCCCCCCCCGTAAATTAGAGCTCCTCCGGCATTGGCATAGTCCCGTATTGAATACCGTCAACCATATCATCAGGCCCCAACCGGAAACTAATCAGTCCGTACTGTTTTACCAGCGATGCAACTAATTTCTTCTCTTCACCAAAAGAAATGCAACTGCGTTTGGGCGCCTGAATCGAAAGTGCAGTTGGGCAATCTCAGCTACGGAGTATCGCGTCTCGCTGCGCCCGTGTCAATGGCCAAAATGGCACAATAAAGCAGTTCACGGTATCTTGTTTATGGGGCATGGTAAATTCGAGGCGTTGGTTGTTGCTGGTTCGTTGCAGCGTTAGATGGAACAGGGCGGAGTGCGTCTGAGGCTCTCGTCACAGGGAATAATAGCAGTAGGGTGTGGATTCGGAAGCTGCTAAACAGATGTTTGCTCTGTTAGCGCCCACTTGCATTGAATTATCGGCATGTTATCGCAGGCAGTGTGCTCTGCTTCCCCTCTAGCGCAAAGATGCATTCATAGCATTTTTCTTCATGGAGAGTGCCATTAGGCACGTCCCTTCGTGGAGGGGTTTATGAGTCAATCAAGTCAACATCAAGACCATCGTCGCTATCAGCTTGCCTCGAATTGTAGCTTAGTAGGACGCAGATGTACCCTGTTTCCATCTTGGACACCGCTAGCATACCGGGCATACAGGCAGCAACCATCTTTACGTATCTCGTGACTGTGGGCATATCCGCCATCCTTGCAATCATCTCACTGATAGTTGGGTAAACGAGCCGCAAAAATCTCTCCAAAGTGTAACAATCTTCTGCAGTTTCACCCCCGCGTAGCCCATCGTCCCTGATTCTGAAGGACCATTTCAGCAGAAAATCGATTACACATCGCAGTGATCGCCTGCTCCTCAATGATTCAGAGCTTCCTGTTGACAACAGCTTGGAGGCAGACGATTCTTGCACTCCTTTCATGGTTTCCTGCAACAAAACAGAGTTTTTGCGGCTTAACTCTTCGTCAAGTAATGCCTCCCGGAGGACATATTGAAACTCTGCGGGCATTTTCTGTAACTCGCTGTTTCCGGCAACGTATCCTCCGGTATGTATGTAAGCGTTGAAAATGGCTGTGCACATTTCTCGAAACAGCAACTTCTTGTGTTCTTTGCCATCCGTTTTACATTCATTATTACAAATTGCCTGTAGTACAGTATCATCAAGCTGCCCACTTGCGTACGAGGAAGAGCTTTCAATAAGCCCAGATTCGAGGGCAATCCACGTGAACCAACGGCGAGTTTCCGGAGGTGTGAATCGTCGCCATTTTACCATCGGACATCCACACCGTTTCCCTCTGAAAACTCTTCCACAGGTGCATACCGCAATGCTCTGCTTAAGGCTTGCTGCACTGTAGCTGTTGTCAGTAAGGTAGCTCGAGCATAACCACTTTTTGAGATTCCAAACATCATCAAGCAGATGCAATACACCCCGCATCTTTGTAACCCGCCTCCTTGATTCTCTGTTAACATCCCACAGAAGACGATCTTGCAAAACTGATATCAAAACAGCCAACTTGTCTCCAGTGGTACCCACATATCTCTTTCGTCTAGACGCGGCTGATTTCGCCAAAGATATCAACTCAGAAAAATAGGGCCTTAATGCATACGATTTGGGGTGAGCCTCTTGCCTTCTGTGTGATGGTCAACATCCCTGATAGTTCTAGACGGGCCCACCAACGCACCAGTACTACAATTTGACAACCAAAAAGTTAAAGCTCTTCACGCATAGCCAATCGCGAGACAAATGAACTGTCTACCTCCTCCATACGGTCCTTGCTTTCTGAGCAAGAGCCAAGTTCACGCCAGAAGGCCAGGACTGTGCGCAAGGAACTAGGGTCTCCAGAAAGACTTGCAAACGCTGCATCTGCGACATCGGCCACTGACATCCAACTTCGTAGCTTGAAACGCTCTGTACCTGCTATGAAATTCTCAGATAAGAGAGAGAGATGCAGTCGCACGAGGTGCTTCGTTACTGCTGAGATGTTCACCACATTTAAACGTCCATTCTTAGATACAGCAACACATGTACGGTGAAGGTGATCGTTAAAGTCCTCAGAATTGCCAGACCTCTTTCAACGCCTTTGTAGGACTTGAAGTGCAAAACTGGATGTAGCACACAGTGTTGCCCAGTTGATGGATCTCTCTCGGTAATGGTCACCAAGCGGAGCAAGAGTGACGCGGCGTGTATTCCGCCTCACTCATCGCATTCCTGTAGCCATGTCCTGGTGTTAGTGACTCATAGAGGAAAATAGCTAACATGTCAATGAGGACTGGGGCAGTCCGATGCACTGAAATAAGCCGTTCTAAATGATCCGGGCGAGCCAGCATGGGTAGCAATGATCTTCAGTAAGTTGTGGGTATCTTCCTCAGAAAGCATACATGTATCCGTATGTGCAGGGTTTCGGACCCTTCCACTTGAATTTGCGAGATTCTTTTCGAGAGCAAACTGCTCTGGACCATCCGCGAAGAGTTTTGGTCTTCTCATGTGTAGTGTTTGAGCGTAAGAATTCGGCATCCTCATTTGCCTTATGTTTCAAAGCACTAAGTTTCGCTTCGTTCCTTCCCTGTTCCTTCGAAAGTAGTCTGCCAACCTTCGACCAGTATGAACCACATGGCATAGACTCAGTGGCAAGCGGTGAAATAGTGATTCGGGCCACGAAGTGTCGGAGGCCCTTATCTGCATCTTTCCCTTGCAATAGCACACTCTCCAAAAATCTAAGTACAAACAGACCGCAGCCCTCGTGAAAACGATAACTCTTTAACATGTGCGACACCAGCTTTATCAAGACTTCATTCTTTCCGTTCATGAGGTTTGAAATTCGCCTGGCGCAAAACTCCAGTTGTTCGCTTCGCTTTCCATATGACTCTAAAATTGCCCCAATAACTTTACAAACCTTGTCAACGCAATCCTTGCTCTTCACAGCATTTACGATGTTCAGGTCCCCAGCGCACAGCAGGTTACACGCATGAGGCGCAAAACTGGAAAGCCGTATATACTCTTCGTTATCGCTGACGCATCAAAGGATTGCAATGCGACCGGAATCGCTGCATAGGCTGCCTCATAACATTGCCTACTGCCGTCCATTAGGTCATTCCTAGACGCAACGTCAATTCAGCAGAACGATAAGAATCGAGACTCCGTCTTGGGCTTTAACATGCATTCTAGCTATATCACGATTGGATATATTTCGAGGATAAGTCATTCGCCGTGTCGGCAAAAAGCGTGTTGTCTGCACAGCCTTACAAGAAAAGCGCGGTTGAGAAATGGAGAACTACCTTACGTAGAAGTACATCTTACGCTCAGCGGCGCATGTTTTCGGGAGCAGTGAATGTCTTCAAGCGGCGAGTATGCTTCAGTACGGTAAGTACTGTGTCAAATTTTCTTTCCCAAATAGACAGGGATTTGTCTACATTTATAAATTTAGAAATAATTGCCGATTTGATCAACGCGAATGATGCATACCGCCCTTCGTCAATCATCGGTTTTTCCACAAAAATAAAATTTGAAAAGCTGTAGGCTACTAAAAGGCACCAACAACGTGCAGTTGTAAGATTTACTGTACGATACTGTACTGTATACTGTACAGTACAGTACTGTACGGTGCTGTATCGTACCGTTGAATCCATTAGATGTGACGGAACGAGGACCGATGGCCTCTTGATTTTTCTTACGCTAGAATCGACGGCGGCTTTTTATATCGCTTTGCTTTGAGGACAGGCTGTCTTGGTTCCTTCGTCAAGATGTAAACTTTTTCACTGTACATGTGGTGCAGTACTGTATTTTTTTTTGTACGGTTGACGGCGCGCAAGGGTGAGGGTATTGCTGGGCGAGAACGCAGGGGGATGCTGTCGCGAAAATTCAGGGTTAGGGTATTAATTTTATTGCATTAAGTATCTATAATATAGGTAGAAAAAGCAGACTGGCGGCGTTAGCAGCGAGACTGAAAAAGTTATAGTCATTTTTGCTTAGTATATAGAAGTTGGGTATGCTGATGTTGATCCTCTTTTCACTTCAGTGCCGAAGGCAGCTAGGCCTTTTATAGACAGTAGATGCCAGTAGATGCCGTCGACTATCTCCAGCACATCTACTAAATGCGCACCAAATTCCCTAGCGGATAGTCCTGCGGACGGTCCTAGTGATCCTTACACTATGACGGTCCTAGCTGGTATGGCTAACAGTACAATAGGATAGAGAAATATATAGACTACGTAGAATAGAAATAGAGTAAGCGCAAAAGTACACTACAGAACTGTAAACAGTACATAGAAAGTTTTTGTATATCCCGTATTTTTACACTCCCTCTTTTTTCCCTGATCAATTGTTTTATCCCTCCTCAGTCACGAATTAACCATTGTTGAACAGGTAGATCACACTCACTTGTTGTGATGATGTAATTCAGTGCATCACACTTGCGATCTTCGTGAAGGCCTCCGCGAGGTTGCCTGCAGTCCGTACAAATCCAACATTGGATATTTCCTCTTTTTTATATGCATCTCTTACAGAGCTACCATCAGTCATGAGGCGTTTTCCAAAGTATAGGAACCTTGGTGATAAGATCAAATGGATTTTTGGAGTCCATAAATATTGAGAGTGTAATTTTAATTCTAAGCAAGGATTCAAAGTCTCGCTTAATCATGTAACCAATATCGAAGGCATCAGCGAAAGAATAAACTTCGGCGACTAGTACAGATCTAGTTAATCTGCGACTTTTCTAATCAGAATAACTCAACACTTAAAGGTCCCAGACTGTTCAGTGAGCAAAACAATGCATCCCAGTCGAGGAGTATTGTCCTTGTTGTTTGAAAATGAGGAGGAAGAATATACTTTCAACCTTATGGATTTTTTATCCAACTTTTAATACTAAGCCGTGTAACCAGGGGTGTTCTGCACATGCTTTACAACTTTTTTCAACTGGTTTACTGCTTTCACTGAGAATTTGGGTTCAGTCATTTGCACAGATATGTTCATGGTACAACTTATTTCAGGCTTTCTTCATGTTAACCAAGCCAATCTATGGCTCAAAGATCTGAATTCAGAAAAAGAGACGCCCATCAGCAGAATGCATAACTTCTTAACATAATTTTACTAGCTTAAATCAAATCCATAATCAGTTATCATTACTCTGACGCCTGCAAATAAAGTGTCATCGAGCTCTATCTCTCTCAATTCAAACTTATCAAGAGTCTTTTGGACAACTTAACGAATTCATTATTACACAAAGTAGAGAATCGTCCACATATGTTCCAACTAATCCCAGAAGTTCTCCGTTTGTATGCTTTGAGAAGAGTACGAGATCTCCATCGGTTGGCGTCATACCGAGATCTTTCTTCAGGTGTGATTTCATAGTGAGATTCCAATAGTCTCCTGAATCGGATAATCCGTAAAGAGGTTTCAGTAACTCGAGTAATTGGTTCTCAGATAATCCAAAGGCTTTGGTTGTTCTAAGGTAAACTATTCACATCAGACTTTGAGCTGACTGTAAATACGCTTGTTTAAAATCTTGAGACCAAATCCTCAAATCGTGTATTGCATCAATTTCAACCAACAAGCGTGTAAAACGCTGGCGAATAGTCGTGGTGTCATGTACGAGATAGTTCTTTTCTTTGCCTCTATGGCCGTGTACTACAAACTGTGCTTTGTATATCTCATTGTCAGTGTTCTTATTTTGATTGACAGAACGAATATTCCAGACGGAATATTAGCATTCTTTGTTATTTCGTATCTAGCAACTATTTTCCAGATATTCTCTCAACTATTACCTCTATTTATTTCTCTTTCGCTTTCAAATATTCGACTGAATTGGATCTGGGATCTCGTGAGTGTAACTCTTCATTGAGATTGACGCCAATGAGTTGAAATTTTGGAGTATACACTTTTAATTAATGAATTTAGAGTTTTGTCTAGTGTTTAACTTGGTCATCGAAATATGGCTTCACTTGAGAGCGTGATTGTTGAACTTCCTCTCCATTTCTGTCAATAACTACCCGTCTGTCATTAATTTTCGTGATTTTGTAGGGTCCTGTCCACTTAGGTTTTTATTTTCACGATAGACTAGAACTTTACTTCCAATGTTAAGTTCACGTGAGCGGTATTTGCAAGCTTCGAATTCAGAGCTGTTCTGAGTCTGAGTTCTGAAGTGATAGTTTCCATCTCAGCTCTCACCATTTGAAGCGCTCTCATTCGTTCCATTTGATTCGGAAGTTCGCTGTTCATGGCCGGAAACCTCGGCAAAACCCCAAAGCCGAGTAACGATGGAAACAATCCTTCTGGGTTCATAGTATCGTTCGTAGCCTTAACGGCGAGACGTAAAGAGAGTTCTATTTCAACTTCAGGCTCTTAATGGCAAGTCTTATGGTAAAAAAGGCGTATCAGATCATGGTAAAGTTCACCAGAACTAATAGAATTATGAATTTCAACTCCAGATAGGCTGAGTTTAATTCGATTCGATTTTATCAGATCTTTCCACGCTTTGGAAACAAATTGACTACCTTGGTCCACTTTCATTCTATCAGTAAATACAATGTAAATTGTAGCCCAGCACTCAATAATAGAGTTCCAAATAGATTCTATACTTTTACTGTGCAGGAATACGGCATTACCTAAATGGATTTGTGCATCCACGATACAAAGTACAGGATTTTTGCAAAGAAACATAATATCAAGAGCTAACTCTTCATTGAATATCATTAAATTGGGCGTACTAACCTGGAATGATCTGGGTTGCGGTTCAAAGTTCTGACATGTGCGGCCTATTTGGATATATCGAAATCAAATTTGGCGTCTCAGACATTGCTTTCTCTGGTCTTGCTCTGCATATCAGATTGAATGGCTTTGAAGCATACGGATGGAAAAAGTGTAAATGGAGGCGCTTTAAATGGGACTTTGTGAACAGAATTTCGGAAAAATCCCACACGATGTAAGATGACCGTGTTTGCGTATGATTGACATAGCTCATCCATGTCTTTTGTCTTTTGGAAAAAAGTAGGTTGTCAACGTTTTCTGCAACAAGTCCACATTTGTCTACAGCCTGGAGGTCCATAAAGAATGAAATATTTGTATTAACTACATCGAAGTGAAGCAGGATAAAAGCACCTTCAGGCGTTGGAATAAGAATCGAAATCTGTTCAACTTCTTGGAAATATTCCATCTCTAAACTTTTAGGCAGTTGTCATGTGCTTACGTTTTATCTTAATCCCAGCTAGGTCACAATATGCCTTTGCTTATGATTTTCCAATCACTCATTTTTGAGCACCAGTGAAGAGGCAAATTCGGTGGAATTTCTCTGAATTTGAACGCTTTCGAAATTTTCTGCTTTTAACAGTTACAATCACATGTATCTTTAGGTGTTCACTCACCATTTTTCTTTGCTTCCGTGGAAGAGAGACAGGTTTTACGTTATATATGGGAGGCTTGTCGCGTTCTCTTACAGTTTGTCTTTCGTTCGGAACACCTCGGCTTGTTTGAGTACCCCTAGTTACAAATCCTCGTCAGCCAACAACTGTTGGTCCTTAACTGAAATTTGTGCAAATAACTTTCCACGGACATACGTTGAACTATCATTATCCATATTTCCATTTTCAGAGTCTTCAATGTCATCATCACTATTGACGTCTCAATAGAAATCCTGAGCAAGCAGCATTTCTTCATCAACTGATTGATCATCATGATCCAATTCCTGACAGAGCTCAAAAATTACACGTTTCGTGGACTTGGCCGGATGTTTAAATGAATTTCTCTGATAGTATTGAACCTTCCTAGCGACATTCTCCGCCATTGATTGGCGATATTGAGAAAGAATACGGACTTTTTTACCACAAACCCAACAAACTCTATCATCATGATGTTTGTTTTCATCATGCTGTCAGCCTCGTTGCTTCATAAGTTACCATCGTGACGATTGACTTTGATAGAACGCGGGTTAAGGGCGTATGGTTGCTGTCCAGTATTCAATGTATCTGCAAGGCGGCTACGTAGTGTGGGATCTGCATCTGAGATCGATGTCATACGTAGGTTCATTTGATCTCTCATTCGTCCGACTTTCTCCTCTTGCTCGAACTGAGCGACAGAAATAAGCTGACTGTAAAATGACTGATATCTTAAGTCATTATAATTTGCTCTGCTGCAAGTAACAAGGGCCCAGGAGAATCCAATAAGGGCAGACTGAAGATACTCAATCTTGTGCCTTTCTTAAAAGTAATGAGGTGGTGCTTAGGGAGTGAGGTGAGAGATTTCCTCGTGGACTTTCTCGATGGTATCATTTACAGTAAAACTGGGAGAAATATAATGGCTGACATGGATTTTTCGAGGATAACCAGCAATTCTGTTTTCGCTTGAGATTGAGTTATATTCAATTTCCAGAGCTTTTAGATATTGAGAATAATGCTCGTGCAAACCTTCAACATTCGTCACGTAGAATTTTTTCGCATTACCTGTAACGATATGGTGGAGATACTTGAGCTTTTGTTAGTCCTTGAGCATATAATCTTGACAGGCGTACTTGTATACAGCTACAAACTCGTTCCAACATCCGGCTAAGCTTCCAGAAAATTTCCTATTTTCTTCCCTGAAGCACATGGATATGTGGTGTGAGACCTTGTCTTCTGATGGTGTCTTGAGTTGGTTGGACACTGAGGTGGAACGAACGGGGTTGGGGCGAGTCTAATCGGTGATCCGGTCGGTGACGCAAGAGAGTTGAAATATGCATCAATTTGGTTTAATGCTTTGCTGAGGTCACTATTACGGAGAACAGTTGACGAAAACGTCTTTGAAAGGATTTTAGATTTGCAGCGGACAACTAGCACATTACCTTCCGCGAGAAACACAATCAATTTGCGAATGATCAATGGATTGATCAGAATTTGTCTCGAGAAAAGTATGGGGATGGGGAAGTACTCAAGCGACCGAGACCTTAATTCATCGCAGGAGAGGGAACTGTCCTCAACATAACATTTGACGCAGTCCATCAGAGACTGCTGAAACTTTGTGGTCTGTCTAATACCTTAGCCGAAACCATATCAACATATCCTTTTGCAAGTACAAAATAATGATGATTAAATTCTTCGAAAAGGTGGCCCTTTTAGTCTTTTTTGGCATATACGTGGATCTAACCAACTCCTAAATAAGCAAAAAGTTATTTTTCACTATCGAATAGCAAATAGACTTACTTCTTGAATTCCCCAAAAACGGTAAATCCGGATTTTCGCGAAAATTTAAGGTTTAGAGTAGAACATGCAGACAGGGGGCGTTATCAGCGAATCTTAATAAATGTTACACGTTGTTTCTAGTGCAGAATAGTTGGGTAGGTTGATAATAAAATTGTTGATGCTATTTTTCACTTCAGTACCCAAGGCGACTAGGCATTTTATAGGCATTAGATGCCGTTGACTACCTCTAGCACATCTACTAACTACTTACTAAATTCCCTATTGGATAGTCCTGCGGACGGTCCTAGTGACCTTTACACTACAACGGTCCTAGCAGGTATCACTAACAGTACGTTAGAATATAGCAAATATAGACTTAGTAGGATAGAAATAGTAGTAAGGGCAAAAGCCACACTACAGAACTGCAAACAGTACACACATAGATTTTATATATCTTTTGTTTCGACAGTACTTTACACAGGGTTGTTAAAAACGCCAACGCCGTTTAACGGCAATTAGCTGCTGGACGCGTGCGTGTTAGTTAATTACAGTACTTTCCTCTCTGTATTAAGCTCTCACACCTTACTGACCAGCTTTATCATTCTAGAGATGTACCACCACGTTGACTACCGGTCGCCGCATCGCTGAGGCGCCTGATACGGTACTATTGTACCAATAAAGCAGCCTAAAGTTTTCTTAATGAAGCGCTCTGATTTACTGCGTCGATTGCCACCCAGCAGAGCGCTTTTAGCCGAGACCGGGTCTCCCAAAAATCCAGATTTGAGGATCGTTCTCTCGACTCCTTTCCCTAATCTTCTTCTTCCACTTTTCTTTCCCATCTTTCTTTTCTTTACAAATCTCTCAACTTCGCGCCTTTGACGACATAGCAGATCTGCCTTAATAGTCTCATTACGGCACTAACATCAGTCGCGTCTTACCGGTTAAAGAAGTGCAAGATCGTCCGAATGATCACAGCCGCATAGATCAAGGGAACTTTACCGGTGAGTTATTAAAACCCGCAAAGTATACTTTGGAGTACTTTTCAATCGATAACGAGGACGTCGAAAACATGTTGGCCTTTTTGAGTATTTAAAATGCCCCGGAAAGCGAAAGTGTGGCTGACTCTCTCCGGGATCTATTCCCGCCCAGCACAGTATTTTAGACGAACCGTTGTTAGGTTTTACATTTTCCCGTTCCGTGTTCTTCTTTAGGTCGCAGAAGGAAAGAAGTGTTTGACAAGATACGGAACGAATTTACGAATGGACTTTTTCTATCGTCATCGGAGAAGAATGAAAAGCGCATTTTAATCATAGTATTGGTATCTTATTTCATCTGCTGTGAGGTCAAATTCGCTCTCTGTCTGTTATTGTCAAGTACAAGGATATGAAAAACGCCCCTTTGACCCACATTTATGGAATTCGCAAAGGAATTTTCAGTCGAAGTGAATCCAACAAGAGGCCTACAATGTCGTAAATTGCTATGCCTCACGCCTATCCCCTAGCTTCAGTCAGAAACGGCCACAAAGTCAGCTACAATCCACGTCAACCCCTTCCTTTTACGTCTCTTCCCGTGATCCCGCTGCCGAAGTTCAGAAGCAACGGACCTACGGCCGAATTTTCTCAAGTTCTCCACCAGTCGCCGCAAGCTGCCGGAAACCCTACAGCCTCAGACTGTGCATCGACAAAAATGCGAAGATGACGCACGTAAGGCCAATTACATCTAGCAAATGTTCAAGGACATGAAGTTGTCCGGCGATATATCGCAAGAAATTCATGAAACCCTCCAGCTGTACCGAATTCCCGCCAGTATGGCCATTTACCGGGGCAGAAGGCTGAATTATTCATCCGCTGCTTTGACGGCGCATATTGCAAGTTCTTCTTCAAAAACTGTAGGGAGTCCATGTCGCACCGTGAGATGGATGCCGTCATACTAAAAGAATACGTTAATGACGAACTGAAACTTCAAGTCAAGGGTACATCGCAGACTTTCCTCCTTTCCAACTTCATGTGAGAGAGTTAGATTGGAGACGTACCCCTTGGATTGACAAAGTTTGTCGAGCACATCAATGACTGGTAGCGCAGTGTCCTCGCGATTTCGGACTGATGCCCACAAGATCGATTACTTTCGAAAGGCAGTCACGGAGTTCCAGTCTTGGTCCTATATTCCGATTCAAAGCATCATCTCGCAAAGATACTCTTACAACAAGTTCGCAACCAATTTGCACGAATCCATCCAGAATATTAGTCAATTCGAGCTTACCACTGGCACACAAGATACAGGAGCCTATATCATGACAGGCATAGTTGCAGGAAGATAAGGACATGCTACATATCTCACACGATATGGTCAAGTCCCCCGTCTAAGTCAATACCATCTTCACCGCTCCAAGAGTTCCCGGCAGAAGCAACATTTGGGACATTATGCTGGACGAGAGCCACCTTGAAATCTACTGCCTCCGCCGCCAACAGCAATTTTTGCTACTGCGATTTCTGTAAATTCGGAGCTCAATTCTTTAATTAAAAGTATTAATGCGCGCCAGATGTAGTCACAGCATTTGCAAGGAAATGCTTGCAGCGGGGGGAGTCGTCAGTGTTCATTCTCGCAGTTTTCATCTAGGTTAAGGGAGACGTGGGAAACATTAAATCAATAGAGATAAAGAGGCTTACATGAATTTTACGTGAGAGAACACAGAATTAAACGCTCTAGACCAGCTCTTGTGTATTGAGGGAGACGAGTGTATCAATAGTTTCGACGTCTCCCCACACATGTGTGGCGAAGGGCACGAAGATGTCGATAGTTTCGACGTCTCCTCGCAATTAGTGGAGTCTCACGAGCGGTGGATGAATCGAGCCCTCAAATAGTCACCAAGAATTTAGTAGCTGTCTTGTGTTCAAACGAGCCCCCTATACTTTTGCCTCCGACTGAGGTCACCACGGATACGGAGATTCACCGTTCTGTGACTGTTTATTAAGAACAAGACTCGCAGATCTTCACAATGGACACCTTAGTTGGAGAACTGAGTAACCAAGTCCAAAGTAGCCGCCCTCTTGGCTTTGTAGCTGACATAGATGCCCCAAAAATCTGTCCTCGGTCTAAAGGAACTGAATTGGATACTGACCGCTCTCGATATCAATAAACGGAAGACACTCCCTTCCCAAAACATATTAAGCTTCACGAGCACCTCATACCAATCATTGGATGCATCTTATTGCCTTCTTAGACCCCGCATGGTGCGTATAGCGTCCTGGTCAACATGGACATCGTTGATGCCGAATTCCCGCATTTCTGGGCACGGAATTCATGGATAGGGAGTTCTTGACTCCTTGTACTGTCTCTAATAAGTTCTTACATCGCACAACGCATGCGCATAACGCATATCCTTGCTGATGGAAGGGTTGTATAAATGGACTATTGGGCTTTTCTTGCGACAAGATCCGCGAGAAATCACTCTATGTCCCCTTTCGGCCCTATATCCGAGTCAACTTCACCAAAACGCAACTTACGCGGCTTTACCGCCAGTTCTTCCACCTCATTTCCAGTAAATTGCTCAATGTTATCTCTTTCTCACGCCCTGAAGAAGCGACTCCCGAAATAATAAGGAAACTTGAGAAGATATCGAAACAGTGCGACCTATGCCAAAAGATTCAGAATTCACCCACTCGCTTCCGCGTCTCTTTTGGCGCTGAAGTAGCCAGGTTCAACGAGAGGATCCTGTTGGACATCATGTGAATTGATGGAGATCCGGTGCTTCATATTGTTGACGAAGTTACTCACTTCAGCGCAGCTCGATTCCTCCCCAATGTGTCAACGGAACATATCAGGCAGAATATCATCTAATTTTAGGCGAGCATCCATACTGGGCTATCAAACAAGATTCTCACTGACAGAGGCTCTGTCTTCGGCCCGAAGTTCATCCACCTCGCAAGGATTACGGACGTAGAAGTCAGCAGCACACAGGTTTCGAAGCTCGTTCAAGCCTCGGTATCGGGAAACAGTACCACGATACCCTTTCCACAAACGTTCCGTAAGCCTATGACAGCCTACTCAACGGTCGGCGAGTGTCTGGGAATTGCATGTGCAGTCAAGGCCATGAACTACACGCCTGGGCCCGAAGGATTAGTGCCGCCGGTGTTAGTATTTGGAGAACATCCTCAACTTCGTAAGATATCCGAGCCCCATTAAAGTCACCAGATAGTACAAGAAAGAGCCGAAATCGCCACACTGGATCGAGGAGAAATAGCAAAACACGTGGCCACATTGCGTCTGAAGCGTTCTCTTAAGCACACAGTGCCCCCAGCCATCGACAGAGCTTATGAAGCAGGAGACAAAGTGCTATTTTAGCGCGAGAAGGTGTTGTCGAATCGCATAGGTGAATGACTTGGACCAATTACTGTAGAAAACTTTGATTCGGAACGGAAACTTGTCTTCGCCGGGAGTCAGTCTCAAGTCTGGCAACATCTTTAAACGTTGAATAAGTGAAGCCGTACTTAAAGCCCAAAATTTTCGCGCATACAATTTTCACTGATGTTGCAACTGGCCTGAACAATTTCTAGTCAGCTTCTGAGGGCCTCACCCTCGCCATCAAATCACGCGATCCAAATAATGACCGCGCTAGAGGACCAAAGATGACCGAGGCAAAGAAAACAGAAATAAGCGCCCTTTTAAAACGTGCAACCATAAATGTAGCGCTTCGCGAAGAGGTACCACCTGACGCAAACGTCCGACCGAGACGCTTTGCTCTTTCCCTTTGTAGAACATCAATGGGAAGACAAAGTGCAAAGCAAGAAACGTCATCGAAAGATATCGCGACGAGATGAAACAAATCCTTGTCCACTCCTTAACAACCGTACAAGCGCTATCAAACCTCTTGCTTTATTCTTGGCAACCATCTTCGGATTTGGTCATCTAAACTGCTGACATCACTCAGGCATACCTCCAATCCACCGAACCACTCGCCCGTGACATATTTATTATTCCACAAGCCGGCGCCAAACTTCAAACTAAAACATGACCAATGCTTGAAGCTTCTCTGTCCCTTTTACTGCTTATGTGACGCCGGAGATCTATGGTATATGACTATTGACAAAAAGCAACGGAAAAACTCGACATGAAAGCGATATTCATCATCCTTGCCTTGGCTTTACCGACCTAATCACGGTGTACTCAGGGGCTCAGCGGTGCGTATGTCGAAGATCTCATACGATATG
The DNA here is from genome assembly GCA_002205965.3 of Kappaphycus alvarezii. Classification (NCBI taxonomy): domain Eukaryota; phylum Rhodophyta; class Florideophyceae; order Gigartinales; family Solieriaceae; genus Kappaphycus; species Kappaphycus alvarezii. The sequence continues at coordinate 750,324 of NADL03000771.1, forward strand.
TAAATCCGAAGTTCCGACGGATGTCCGAGCGAACGCGTCAGAAGCTCGAGACGAAAGTCCTCGAGGTGCTCCCGCAGAGTTCATAGGCTTTATTGTGGGCAAGTAGGATGATTTATCCTTCTGTATTGACCGGAGCCATTGCCTCAGAAAGCTCGAGTGCCTATCGTCAGACGCATCATTTCCCCACTTCAGTTCTATGCGTATGAGGCCAGCTTGGCTTGCTAACTCAAGGCCAGACAGAATCCTCGAAATATCTCAGCTACCTCAAGTCAGCGAAGACATGTACGAGAAAGAGCGCCAGTCGATAATCCGCCAACTGATCATGGCCATCAATATGCAATTGACAATCGACTTCACCACCGTATTGACAAGCTTGACCTTAAATCGTTGCGCGTCATCGGATTTTACGACTCATTTCTCGCTAATATCCGTGGAATTTCCTCCCAGCTTGAGCATATAGTGCTCCTTGGCGACGCATCCAACTCTTTCATTACCCTCTCCTTCAATTCTTATTAAGCACACCGCGTCACCAGATCTGCTATGTCTGATGAGTTCATTGCCTTCAGCGACATGTTGGATACAGCAATAACCATAGGAAAGGAGTTAGAGCGCATGTTCTCCAGAAGTGTACCAATGCCGCTTCTAACGGACAGCAAGTCCCTCTTTGACGTCATCTCAAAGGTATCTCCGACAACGGAAAAAGCGGATGAAACTAAATATCGCGACAGCAAGAGAAGGGTTCCGCAATAGGTTTACTTCAGATATTATAGTCGTCTGAAGCCAACACACCCTGGTCGACGCCCTTACGAAGCCAATTTTTCAAGAAAAGCTTCGGCAACCTGTAGCCATAAGTCATCTAGATATTCAACCGCAACATTGGATTGTCCTTGCTAACGACGCCACTTAATTTATTCAACTAATAGCTGAAGGCTCTCTGCTACTTCTACCATGGGAGTGTTCGGACCACCACATGTATGCAGCATTTATGCTGAATTTCTAATTTGATATGTTTCAATACTCTCAAGAATGAGGCCCCTGGACGCATTTATAGCGACGCAATGCTAAGATTTCGGCAGCCCACATATGAAATGCGAAATGCCCTCCAAGTAAACCCCATACCTATAACCTTTAATGGTTCCAAAATCAGTTGAAGGGCGCTGTACGGAATACAAACGACTTTTCTCGCGCAACAAATTCTTCTCACGGGGCTTGCGCAAATTTGAGCCCAGATGTACGCCGCAAATGACATTTTTCACCTGTCTCAGCTTCTTAAAATATTTTCTAAACACCAATATTCTATCTTTCACGTTCCTCGAAACACCTTCGTTGCTGAAGCATGTTATCACATTACACTTCGCCATCGGTGTGGAAGACAGGTCTCCCCTCAAGCCGACTGGAAGACCTTTCGCATCGATATCGAATTAAGATGCATGGAAAGAGTCATTATCGCAAGCTCCTGATCCATCTAACGGAACGGATACTCCGGAATTTCTCTTACAAAACCCATTCATACACTCTAGCTAGTGCTTGAAGCTCTCCACCAGTATCATCACCACTCCTGTTCCTTTTTGACCCCTTTTAGGTAATGAAAAAATTACTGGGAACGGCCTTACCGTTTTGAACCGCAACTAAAACAGTATCCAGGGCCACATCACAACTCGTGTAACTGGGAGGGGTTATCGAGGAACCGATAATTGTGAGGTTAGAAAACACATCACCTACACTGCCCACGTCGGCATACCGGTCACCCCTTCTGAATTACTTTCTCCCCACGGACACACTGCTTCCATACATAACAGCTTCAATCTCGATTAGCGCTGTTTCTGCCATGCAGGGTGTATGTGCGGCAGTAACACCATCCCATCCGTCCTTCCCTGCTACAATCTTCGCCATTTATGATGAAGATACAACTTCCTTCCCTGATATATTTTTCGTACACGACTCACCCGCCCTGCTTGACTGCGGTATCATCCTTTCATAACTCCCCAAAAACCTCTCCTCGTCACTTATATCACTCTCGAGGGCATTCCACACAACAATTGGACTTTCGCCACCAGTCCTCGATAAACTCGGAACCAACCTCATCACCCTTTCCCTTACAATCCTTCTCGTCGCCATTTTTGCCAACTGCGTGCTAAGAAAAATTGAAAAGCTTCCTGGACACAACCTTTGTAGGTTAGATCCAGCAAACTGCAGCCAAAGAAAATCCAAGGCTCCCAAAATACGAGTTCCAACCCGTTAGTTATGCGATTCAATGGACTTCGGACTACTTTTTTTCTCTGCGGCCATTCCTTGCTTAATCAATCCAAGCAACTCCAAACGTTTAAATTTTGGCCAGTTTCTTTTACTATTTTTATACGTTCTTTTATTATTTGAATTTTGCTTTGTAATTGCCGTGCACCGCATTGCGCCACAGACGGGAGAGTCAATCAACGACAATACTCAGTAAAATATACAGTAATCACGCACTGTAAGACCTTAATTTACTGTATTGTAGTGTACAAAAGGTTGCGCAAAACTACCACGCCTTTCAACGACGTGGGCTGTGCTGGGCGCGCCGGTTTTACTGAAGTATTTCCTTACCTCTACTAAGCTTACAAACCTACTTGAACAGCTTTATCATTCTAGAGAAGTGCCGCAACGTTGACTACCGCCCACTGCATCGCTGAGGCACCCGCCCCGGTCTTCTCTACCAATAATACCCAGTATTTTATTAATTAAGTACTATCTTATTTACCGCGTCGATCGCTGCCGTGCAGAACGCTTTGAGCCTAGACTGGGTCTCACTAAAAAATGTGTTCGACTAACCACATCTGGTTAGCTCTTGGTCGAATACTGTAGTCAGACCATTCGACATACTGTACTGTCTTCACGGACACAGTTGAAAAAAATATTAGAGAACTTGCTTTTGCATTTTTATGATACTGATTTCGGGTTTTCTGAAATTAATCAATACAAATAATACACGTTGCAAAAAAATTGCAGAAATCCTGTCACTATTTTTCTGAGAAGTGACTAAATAGTGAATCCTTTCTGTAACTCAGCTCCCAGTACGCGGCCCTCGTGGACATCTAAAAGCGGTAAGTAGCTGTTGCAGATACTTAAAGGGGCTGACACGCGTCTCCATAGACAGGAACTAAGACGTTCAGCATCATGGTAACAGTTACATGGACTCACTTTCACCGAATTCTTCGCATCCTTCTCCATGCACATCCAATTTCGATCCCTTGATCTGCCACTGAACCCTTTTCAATTCCTAGTTATCCAGACCCCATTGCTACCCCGAAGAAGACCGACCGACGCTCGACCTTCACTGCGACTGACGATATATCATACCACGCAGGTAGCGGAAGTTAAGGCACATGTGACTCCCTGCAGAGAGGTCAAGCTGAAGTTCGAACTGGCTGCAGAAAAAGCCAACGCTCACTCCAACCTCTCCGGGAAGCCAACTGGAAGAGAGTTCGAGACCACTTCAAGAAACTGCTAGATGCTTTCGAGAGGAATAACACCCTTGATCGCATGATTTCGGGAATAGTTGGGGAGATGGGAGCTAGACGAGCTATTTTCGATTATACTGAAGGAGTTGAGCGACGTGAAGGCTTAATAGAATCGAACGAATAGTCGTACGGATACGGATCAAGGAAGGAGGAGGTTGGATGCGCTCTGCTACAAAGTTCTCTCTGGTTGATGTGGGACAGAAAGTGGAGGGTTGACAAGTAATGGAAGATAGAGGAGATGGATACATCGGATGGAAAAGTCAAAATGGGAAGGAGGAAGCGATATCGGATGGAAAGCTAATAAGACGGACGATCTTGGTGGTCTCGCTACTGCATTACGTGGCACCGATATGACTCGCATATAAATAGACCGCGCCAGACTGGCCTTGGTGTGCGATATTGAATAGAGAGGGAGGAAAACGATCGTGATGAAGAATGGAAGATTCAGTGTGACGAGCGGGAGGCGCGAGATAAATTTGAGCTAGAAAAGATCAAGCTCATGATGGAACGTCTGCTAGTGCGTTTAAGTAGGAATCCTGGACTCTGGTAAAAAGACACTTTATTCACATTCTAATACTATATGACGTATGGATATTGCAGAACACGCAACATACCAGCCGGAAACTCCATACCAGGGGTCCCTATGGGGCTGCGAAGCTCGCAAGCCAGCATAACCGGACCTTGTCTTCGTTCCTCGAGCCTCTCTACTCTCGACATGAGTAGAGAGAGAGGCTCGAGGTGTGAGAAATATCTTTACTTAGTTCGTATGTAAGAGATAATCTTCCAGTGACGGGGAAGGGCAACTAAATTACTGAGAATTTATTCGGATAGACGCAGTTTTGAATGTTAGTAAGCAACATAGTAGCGATAAAAAGGGCTCCTACCGTTGACTAAGAGATGCGCATTTTGCACTTGTAGTCAACTGTAGACCAGTACAGCTTGACTTCCTTAACGATCCACTCCACAGTTATTCTGAACTTCTACATTGCTTTGTTGAGAGCGTTTTCGGCACATTGAAATTTGCTCCTTGGAAAGGTACCTCCATGAAGTCCTTACATTGCACCCAAAGTTCTTGTATATAAGTGTTGCTTTTCGTTTACAAAATATATTCGTAGAAAGCTCCTCATCAAGCCCGCATCTCATGGAAAGTGTCCAGTCATGCATTCCACCTTCCAAGGGGTCAGATGTGAGCCAAATAAGTCCATTCGATGTGATAAGAGCTTTACAATTAATATAAGCGATTCTGATATCAAAAATCTTGCGTAAACGGAATGATATATAATACATCCGTTCTAATGCTTAAAAAATGATTTCCCGACAAAATTGTGGCACCTTTTTTACTGTTTTACGGTATGAATAAAATATAGCATAAGCCGAAATTCATCAGCATTTGTAGAGTAGGACTCCTTTCCATAAACTCTATCCGCTATCACAGTACACGTAGCAAAAGACTCCTCCCCCTTCCCTCTACAAGTTTTTCAAGAAGATTTCTTACAGTCCTTTCTTGTGTTTCTCCCCTTCTCCTAAATCTCAAATCATGATAACTATGAAAAAAGAATCCGCTACTGCATCTGCTGAATTCTCCTCCCTACCCGCCTTTCGATTTGAAATCTATTTCAACTGACTTCAAAAACAGCCCTAGTCCCAAACAGATCATCGTCTAACGTAGTTATTAAGTTCAACGAGAGGAAAGAGATCTGTCTGGTGTCCATAAGCCCACTACTTGTTCGGAAGTACGCGGGCAAGTGCGTGGATATTTAACAAATCCTCTCCAAGGGCGAAGGATTATTCCTGGCCAGTCGCAAGATTCCAATTGCCTTATCAAAAATGAAACCCCTATAAATGTCCGGAAATGCAAATGCAGGCTGCTTTTTCCTCTGCATTATGATTTAATCATTCAATCACTCTAGCAGTTACTTCAAAAGTGAGTTGAGAAACAGCACAATAATACCACACCTTTGTTTGAGGAGGACCCTTGACCTCAGTTTCAAGCCTCATGTTGGTATCTGCTGCTTTCAGCAGCATTTCCGTTCGATGAGTCCATACCGCATCGAAGAACTACTTCTCCGTCATGGCTCGTTGATTGAGTATGACTCAATTTCCAACCTCCACTCGCATCCTCCAGTATCCTTCTAGATCTTGAACCTTATCCTGTTACTTTCAACCTTCCTCTCCCTATGCCTCTCTCCCATCCTCCCCTTCAACCCGGCATACGCGGCCACTGACATGATTAGAAGTCCGGTCCGCGCTCTTACTCCAATCTCAAGGTGTCTGACTTCCGCAATAGAATTCAGACTTTGCATTATCTCAACTCCAGACAACACAACCCTTTTAGCAAGCGCAAATCTCCCGGAAGTATCCAAAAACTCCCTGCATTCTCCAAGGCCATCCGATTGTTGTATATAATGGCTGAAGTGCCTCCAAGATTCGGTATAGTCTTCGAAGGTTATCTCACAGCACCCATACAGAGGTGGGTAGTAAGTATTATGATTTGACTAAAGTACAGTGCACCCTACCCCAGGAATCCTTCGAAACTTCTCGAAGCGCCACTTGTATGGCTGGAAGGTGGCGGGTCGAATATTGTACTGTTTGATGGTCGAAAGAACAAATTACTTGTACAGTACAACCGCCTACATGTTATCTATGCCTCTCTCCAACTTCGTTTATTATCTCCGCGCCGAAATTTACTGTCGTAGCCCGAGCTCCTCAATAGGAAGCAAGCATGAATCCCAATAGCCGACCACCCTTGCTACCTCCGCTGCTACAGCACCGCTCTCTCCCTACAACGAACCACGAGGGTTTCTCCAGTTTTCTTTTTGTCCAATCGCACGCATTGGTACAAATGCATGCGTTTCTTACTCTACTTAGCCCTTTCTTGCTTTCTCTGCCCTAGTTTCATTGGTGGCGATTCTTCCGTTGTGACGGTTTTGGTCCGGCCCAGTTGATGACCCTAAATGGTTAGGACGAAGCAAACAGCGAACAATCGACTGGGAGTAAAGCACCAGGAACCTGTTGGCGAGGCTTGTCACGCGAAGTGCGGCGGGTAGCTCCGTAATCTTTCGCTGCAACAAGGTGATGTTGACCTAGAACGATTCATCTTATCAAGTATCATTTTCGGAAGGCAGTATCGACTTCCTTGTTCTGCGGTATCAGCATCTGTCATAAAGGCTGTGGGATCTCTCTGGGTGCACCGACATGGAAAGGCTGACATCTTCGGGAAACAAAAATATCGTCATAAGCCTCTCGAAAGGTGATGGGGTGGAGAGGTCAAGTCGAGAGCTGGAACTTTTGTTGGGGAATCACATTGGGAAGTTCGCCGTAGAAGTCAGGAAGCCTATCGAGAAAAATTTGATCACCAGAATTGGGCTCTTTGAGACGGGCTACGGAACTTTTGATACCGACCCTGACTGGTTAGTCTCGCGTATTTTCTTTCTATAGAAGAAAGTAGCGAAGAATCCGGGCTATTTCACGCGAGTTCTGAAGAAGGCGAAACTTACTACGCCATACTCCTCTATACCATTGAATGACGTCCTATGATGGCTGGCGAGGATGTCATCGAGGAGTAATTCGCAGCAATCAACTATATCTCTCGTCCACGAAGAGTCTTGGAAATCAATTAATGGTGCCAGAAGCACCATGGAAGTTGAAAAGAGATCAAAGTTGCTACGGAACGTTCCATAGATCCCTGTACTGTCTGTTCCTTCCTCCGATGGCACGTGATACCATCAATGACTGGAAGAACCAATGCATGCTCGCCGCCGTAAGAAACGGAGTCGCGGTTCTACGCGGTCGTCCAACGGGTCTCTCTTTGTGAAGGGCAGCCTTACAAGCCCTTCTCTATTATCTCGTAGAGCACGGTTACCGAAAATTTATTCGGAACGTTCGGGAGCTAGGGGGCCTGATCTGTTCTCTCGCAGATACGCCCGTGTCCCTAGATCACGCGAAGCAGGTTGGCGATGGTGTAGCAACTCAGAAGCGTGTCCAAGACTTCAAATTTGCGTGACTCTCTCGTGCTCACCTGGATCCACATACTGTTTGCGTTGACGTTCTCCGTATAGATTCAATTGGTGGTCTGAAGCACACGGTCTGGGTAGGCTTTCGTACACCAAACCCAACCCTACTTGACTAGACCGAGCGCTGTGATGGGCCTGTGACCGAAGTCTCTTAGGATATTCTGCAGGATACCACGGGATTTCAGGGTATCGATGATATCCGCCTTATAACGTGGAAGTGGATGGGCGACGCCGCGATAGAAGCGCGAAAGATGAGGAAGTCTTCTAGTAATATTTTCCTGCCACTAGGGGAGTGGCTTCATCATGGGAAAAGGTAAATCCTACGGTATCAAGGGGACTCAAAGAACAGTTTAAAGTTGCTTAATATGCTCTGAACTCAGAACTTACTACCATTAGCGCCGAGCGTGAATGACTTGGCTGGAGAACTTGCCATGCAGTGAAAAAAACACTTAGCGCAAATGATCTGCCAGAAAGATTTCACATGGGCTGAAGTAACGGGATTGAACCGATGGCCATTTGGGACCCTAGAAGGCCTCGCCGAACGGAATCGGCATCTGATCCCCAATTGCGAAGTGGACGATGCCTCGGGGCCTAGGGCCTATTTCACATGGAAAATGGCCAAAGCCACGATCTCCATCTGACGATCAACTAGCTGCTGGGCTAGCGGAGGGCTAGTACGGTCGGTACCCCGCGTAGAGGTTCAAAGGGTGCTACTCCGATCGGACCGGTCCTGCGGCGGTATCCGAACACACACTTATAGAGGGCTTCAGACCAATCTCTTTCAACACGAACAACCTTTCCAATTGCAGACTTCAAAAGGCGAACAATCCTTTCCGCCCTCGTGCTGGACATGGGAGCGTACGCTATAACTGTGAGCCATCTAATACCCATGATTGTCATAAAGAGGGCGAGGGGAGCTACGTTGAAACAAGTTCAGTTGTCGCTCACCATCTCCTTAGGTGGACCATACGGCCGTATTATATCCTCTTCAACAAAACTTATGACTGCAGGCGCCATTAAAACACTGTTAACGATTACTGTTAACCATCAGATTAGATGCTCGGTACAGAATAATGTGTAACGATATATTTCCTTGGACCGCTGTATTGGGCCCGGCAAAATCAATTGAGAAGGCTGAGAAAGTCAACTAAGCGGCGACCTCAATATTGGCACATAATGTAGGAGCTCCTCCATCCACTGACACTCGTCGCAGTAACGCATGTATTCGTAGACATCTAAAACCATCCCTGCCACCATAACCGGTCCTGTACAAACTTTAAGGTAGTGCGGGCATCTCAATGACCCACAACATTATAAATAAAGCGCAATACTTTAGTGGTATCCGCATTCCCCGCAAGAATTCAGGTAGCACCTCTTGTACGGCGTAACAGATGCCCATTACAGACCATGAAGTTCTTTGCTACCCACCTTGCTTTCAAACTCTCTTTTGGCGGCGCGTAGGATATATATTCTACTGAAAGTTACTTGCGGACCAAAGTGAGATGCAGTTATAAATCCCCCCGCAGCTTCTACGGACTCATTAAGAATAGAAGATCCACTTTATCATGGTCGGTCCGAACCCAAGCCTTTATCGACAACCGTGACAATCCATCTGCGGACTCTTTCATATTCCCAGGTCGATAGCAAATGACGTAATCGTATTCAGCTAGGAAGCATAGCCATATAGCTAAACATCTGTGTATTTACTTGTGCAAAAAGGTGCCCTTTAGCTACTTATGGTCGGTAATGAGCTCGAACGGATGTCTCAAAAACAGGCAAATACGAAAAATTCGTAGTCCAAACACCAATGGTAGTGATCCCACCTCGCAGGCGAAGTAACACTTCTCCACTGGGCTTATCGTCCTGCTTGCGTATTGTACGGGGTGATTTTTCCCATCAGACTGTTTTTTTTGACAGGACAGAGCTTGTAGCCGAGGAGGACGCATCAGGGTGATAAACGGGCTTTCGAAGTCTCGAAAGCTAGAATGGGAGGGGAATTCAACGATTCCTTGAGCAAGCGAAGCGACTCTTCTTCCTCCTCAACCATGCGAACTTCTTCCTTGTCGAAGTCAAAGCGTGTAAAACGGCCGCTTTCTGGAAAAATGTTGTTGAATCTCCTATAGTTCCCTGCACACCGAGAAAACTACGAACTTGCCAAGCGTTAGCGTGACTCGGTACTGCTTGAATGTCCTCTACTTTGCTCAGGTCTACCCGCATCCCGAATTCGCCAAATATGTGGCCCAAGAGGCCTTTCTGTCTTTGGCGGGGCAGCACTTGGCCAGAATAAGCTTCAAACTGATCTTGGCGATGACGCTCATAACAGTAGAGACATGTTCTAGAAGCTCTTCAAATTTTGTAGAAAAAGACCCAACTTCGTCCAAATAACCCGGGCGAAGTCAATACCTGGTAATACATAATCCATCACTCGCTGAAATATTGATGGCGAATTTATGAGTCCAAACAGCGTAGTATCAAACTGAAAAGTACCGAAACGACAAATAAACGTCTTTTTTTCATATTCCGGCTAAGGATGCTGTAGTCGACACTGAAGCAAGACTTACCGGCCTTCTTAATACCGATGACAACCGGAAAGGATCATCCAGATGATGTAGGTCGAATTATCCCAGCTTCTAGGAGCTTTTCAAATTCCTCGCTACTGACTTGGTTCTGTTTCGGCTGTAGACAACGCCCTCTATGATAATTTTTTTGTCATGAGTGAGCTCGAAAGAATCAATGGAACCTAAAGTGCAATAGAAACCTTATATCTACTGGTGCATTCTTCTCAACGTTGATGAGCGTCCCTGCGGGCCCAATTTCTTTTCGACATGAACGGAATGAGAGCGTCGTCTTTAGAGGGACTGAATAGGATTAATTCGTAGCGCTTCTTGAGTTCACTTCATCGAATTAAGCGTGGAATTGATGGGCGGAACTGGGATGCAAAAGTTTGTGACTTCCTATGTTTGTTTTTTGCTCTCTCTGTTCCTCACCCTTTTTCCAGTGGATGCTGAGATGGACTACTTATATCGCCCTATTACTTCTTTTGAGTTCCTATCGCCAGCGCTACAGAGTACGCCCACCCTTTTCTTTGTATTGGAGAATTTCCTTAACACTTCCCGCCTTGGCAGCTGCCATGCCTGCAAAGAAAATCCCACACAAGCGATGCACGTGCAATAATGAACATGCCAATGCCTCCTTTCATAAAGCCCGCTTAATAAAGTCAAGCTAAATAATTACAGAGATCAAGACCTCAATTGCACATTTAAAGCACTGCGTTACTCAAGTACGGTGCGGAGTTGGACGACTACAGTGTGACGTTGTGCGAGTACAGTCCGCCTCTTGCGCGAGTGCAGCACGTGCTTCGCGCGAGTGCAGCATTTTTCCGGGAGTAAAATATGGGCTTCGTAGCCAAACTTTAGAAAAGACAAGCTCACTTGCGCAAATACAATATGGTGTAGCGCACCCACACCGAATTCGAGCCGATTTCTCCAGTAGAGCCGACTATTTTCGAGGAATCGACAATCTTTCTCGCCTATTGAAACGACTTCTTTCCTTCATCGAAATCAGCAATAATAATCTTCATGGTATGATAATTTCTCCGGCTACGATAGATGATTTCGGAACTAGATCCGAGTGTTCCATCTTAGCCTTACGGAGGGAACCCAAAATTGGCTGTCTCGTTGAACTTCACCTTAGCAAAGAGAGAAAATCCATCTTCCTAACTATTATCTGCGACGATTTGGACCGAGCTTATCGTTTATTTTGCGAAGAAACCTCGTCTCCAATCTTATCCAATATTTCCGCTTTGACAATAGAATAGTTCCTTCCGCCCGGCAGGAGATCATCGTTGTCATCCTTGAACATCTGAAAGAAGATGTGAAACTCTTCGCCGTCAAACTGCGATGGAAGGTCGAGCGAGTTCCCTTTTTCAACATTTTCGCGCATCTCGAAGTGTTCGAAGAAGAATAAAAATATAATCACGTCGAACACCCCATGGAATACGTGGGTCGATGCGGATGAGGGCACATAACCTCCCGTTTACAGAAGTACCATATTTCAGGCGCGAAAAGTCAAGCGTATTCTGCGCGAGAACGCAGGGGATTGGATGTCGGAAAAGCTGAATAATGGTGTGGAGAGTTGCGAAAGTAGAGTAACATTCGAGGGAGCAGACTACTCTACCTAGGAGGACCAGTTTTTGGATGACGAAGATTTTTAACTAAGGATACTCAAACAAGCCGAGGTGCTCCGAACGAAAGACAAAATGTAAGAGAACGCGACAAGCCTCCCATATATAACGTAAAACCTGCCTCTCTTCCACGGAAGGAAAGAAAAATGGTGAGTGAACACCTAAAGATACATGTGATTGTAACTGTTAAAAGCAGAAAATTTCGAAAGCGTTCAAATTCAGAGAAATTCCACCGAATTTGCCTCTTCACTGGTGCTCAAAAATGAGTGATTGGAAAATCATAAGCAAAGGCATATTGTGACCTAGCTGAGATTAAGATAAAACGTAAGCACATGACAACTGCCTAAAAGTTTAGAGATGGAATATTTCCAAGAAGTTGAACAGATTTCGATTCTTATTCCAACGCCTGAAGGTGCTTTTATCCTACTTCACATCGATGTAGTTAATACAAATATTCCATTCTTTATGGACCTCCAGGCTGTAGACAAATGTGGACTTGTTGCAGAAAACGTTGACAACCTACTTTTTTCCAAAAGACAAAAGACATGGATGAGCTATGTCAATCATACGCAAACACGGTCATCTTACATCGTGTGGGATTTTTCCGAAATTCTGTTCACAAAGTCCCATTTAAAGCGCCTCCATTTACACTTTTTCCATCCGTCTGCTTCAAAGCCATTCAATCTGATATGCAGAGCAAGACCAGAGAAAGCAATGTCTGAGACGCCAAATTTGATTTCGATATATCCAAATAGGCCGCACATGTCAGAACTTTGATCCGCAACCCAGATCATTCCAGGTTAGTACGCCCAATTTAATGATATTCAATGAAGAGTTAGCTCTTGATATTATGTTTCTTTACAAAAATCCTGTACTTTGTATCGTGGATGCACAAATCCATTTAGGTAATGCCGTATTCCTGCACAGTAAAAGTATAGAATCTATTTGGAACTCTATTATTGAGTGCTGGGCTACAATTTACATTGTATTTACTGATAGAATGAAAGTGGACCAAGGTAGTCAATTTGTTTCCAAAGCGTGGAAAGATCTGATAAAATCGAATCGAATTAAACTCAGCCTATCTGGAGTTGAAATTCATAATTCTATTGGTTCTGGTGAACTTTACCATGATCTGATACGCCTTTTTTACCATAAGACTTGCCATTAAGAGCCTGAGGTTGAAATAGAACTCTCTTTACGTCTCGCCGTTAAGGCTACGAACGATACTATGAACCCAGAAGGATTGTTTCCATCGTTACTCGGCTTTGGGGTTTTGCCGAGGTTTCCGGCCATGAACAGCGAACTTCCGAATCAAATGGAACGAATGAGAGCGCTTCAAATGGCGAGAGCTGAGATGGAAACTATCACTTCAGAACTCAGACTCAGAACAGCTCTGAATTCGAAGCTTGCAAATACCGCTCACCGTGAACTTAACATTGGAAGTAAAGTTCTAGTCTATCGTGAAAAATAAAAACCTAAGTGGACAGGACCCTACAAAATCACGAAAATTAATGACAGACGAGTAGTTATTGACAGAAATGGAGAGGAAGTTCAACAATCACGCTCTCAAGTGAAGCCATATTTCGATGGCCAAGTTAAACACTAGACAAAACTCTAAATTCATTAATTAAAAGTGTATACTCCAAAATTTCAACTCATTGGCGTCAATCTCAATGAAGATTTACACTCGCGAGATCCCAGATCCAATTCAGTCGAATATTTGAAAGCGAAAGAGAAATAAATAGAAGTACTAGTTGAGAGAATATCTGGAAAATAGTTGCTAGATACGAAATAACAAAGAATGCTAATATTCCGTCTGGAATATTCGTTCTGTCAATCAAAAATAAGAACACTGACAATGAGATATACAAAGCACAGTTTGTAGTACACGGCCATATAGGCAAAGAAAAGAACTATCTCGTACATGACACCACGACTATTCGCCAGCGTTTTACACGCTTGTTGGTTGAAATTGATGCAATACACGATTTCAGGATTTGTCTCAAGATTTTAAACAAGCGTATTTACAGTCAGCTCAAAGTCTGATGTGAATAGTTTACCTTAGAACAACCAAAGCCTTTGGATTATCTGAGAACCAATTACTCGAGTTACTGAAACCTCTTTACGGATTATCCGATTCAGGAGACTATTGGAATCTCACTATGAATCACACCTGAGAAAGATCTCGGTATGACGCCAACCGATGGAGATCTCGTACTATCTCAAAGCATACAAACGGAGAACTTCTGGGATTAGTTGGAACATATGTGGACGATTCTCTACTTTGTGTAATAATGAATTCGTTAAGTTGTCCCAAAAGACTCTTGATAAGTTTGAATTGAGAGAGATAGAGCTCGATGACACTTTATTTGCAGGCGTCAGAGTAATGATAACTGATTATGGATTTGATTTAAGCTAGTAAAATTATGTTAAGAAGTTATGCATTCTGCTGATGGGCGTCTCTTTTTCTGAATTCAGATCTTTGAGCCATAGATTGGCTTGGTTAACATGAAGAAAGCCTGAAATAAGTTGTACCATGAACATATCTGTGCAAATGACTGAACCCAAATTCTCAGTGAAAGCAGTAAACCAGTTGAAAAAAGTTGTAAAGCATGTGCAGAACACCCCTGGTTACACGGCTTAGTATTAAAAGTTGGATAAAAAATCCATAAGGTTGAAAGTATATTCTTCCTCCTCATTTTCAAACAACAAGGACAATACTCCTCGACTGGGATGCATTGTTTTGCTCACTGAACAGTCTGGGACCTTTAAGTGTTGAGTTATTCTGATTAGAAAAGTCGCAGATTAACTAGATCTGTACTAGTCGCCGAAGTTTATTCTTTCGCTGATGCCTTCGATATTGGTTACATGATTAAGCGAGACTTTGAATCCTAGCTTAGAATTAAAATTACACTCTCAATATTTATGGACTCCAAAAATCTATTTGATCTTATCACCAAAGGTTCCTATACTTTGGAAAACGCCTCATGACTGATGGTAGCTCTGTAAGAGATGCATATAAAAAGAGGAAATATCCAATGTTGGATTTGTACGGACTGCAGGCAACCTCGCGGAGGCCTTCACGAAGATCGCAAGTGTGATGCACTGAATTACATCATCACAACAAGTGAGTGTGATCTACCTGTTCAACAATGGTTAATTCGTGACTGAGGAGGGATAAAACAATTGATCAGGGAAAAAAGAGGGAGTGTAAAAATAAGGGATATACAAAAACTTTCTATGTAATGTTTACAGTTCTGTAGTGTACCTTTTGCGCTTACTCTATTTCTATTCTACGTAGTCTATATATTTCTCTATCCTATTGTACTGTTAGCCATACCAGCTAGGACCGTCATAGTGTAAGGATCACTAGGACCGTCCGCAGGACTATCCGCTAGGGAATTTGGTGCGCATTTAGTAGATGTGCTGGAGATAGTCGACGGCATCTACTGGCATCTACTGTCTATAAAAGGCCTAGCTGCCTTCGGCACTGAAGTGAAAAGAGGATCAACATCAGCATACCCAACTTCTATATACTAAGCAAAAATGACTATAACTTTTTCAGTCTCGCTGCTAACGCCGCCAGTCTGCTTTTTCTACCCTAACCCCTGAATTTTCGCGACATGTACAGTGCATTAAAGTGCAGTATGTACAGTGTGTGGTGTACTGTACATTGTATTGCGGGTGATTGACACATGCAGTCGGAGGAATAATCTCGAGGTTTTACACTATTCTGTTCCTTTTTGTCATTTTACATCATTTCTTGTTCAGAGGGTATTTTGAGCGCGGAATACACTATAAAAAACAATGTTCTACTCTTTTGTCATTTCGAGTGTACACTGCCTGACCGCCTAATGAGATTAAGATCTAATCGGATGGATCACATACTGACCTTAGTACTATTAGAGCATCCCTACCCGTTGCGGAATCCAAATATAAAGAAATAAAAATTGCCAGAATGTCATTGGCGGGTGAAATTGCTTGAATCAAAATCCAACGTCTATGTTCAAGGTGAGCTGTTGGATTTAGATTTCACATACCGGTGCGAATTACAACTCAGATACAGGGCACTGAAACCCCGCACAAACCCTCCGACTGCGTATGGCTCCACTACCCCCAGATCTCCAGATCTCCGCACTGCCATACCAACGTCCTACCCCGCCCTTGGGAACTCAGAGACCTCGCCAGTTTTCCGCCCTCTGCTACACTCTCGCATCCGCAGACATCCTCCTCACAAGCTCTCCCGCTTAATCTTATCCAGAAAACTCCACTCTCTGTTGCCCCACAAAATAATCAACTTTCCTAACCGTCTCAGCCCATTCTGACTACGATTTACTACCCCTCCCACACATAAAAAATCCCCCGCAAGTCCATCAAATCTCCACTCGACCAAAAAAAGAATCACTGCAACCTTCCGCGCATTAGAAAAAGAAATGCATTTTTTTGGATGATGTCGAAGCTGACGACTTCAACTCATTAACTGCGTCATTCTTGGTACAAGTGATAATTATCGCGCTTATTTTATCAAAGAAATATATGAGAAGCGGCTCAGTGTCTGGTAAATCTGCAATCATCCAGCGTGATTTTGCTGGCACCCAGATGCATTAGATGTGAAAGCATTTTTGGCCAAAAGATGAATTAAGACCAGGGACAATCCATAAAGGCCCTGAGCAATCTTATCACGTGTTTTATCGTCGCTTGAAAATGCGGAGAGATGTTTTCAGTCGTTTTTGACCAACAGTTTTACTTCATTCTGTCTATTTGAGCCAAGAAATTCGGCCTGACGCAACCGGTAAAATGAGAATCTCTCCCTTGCTAAAATTGATACTTGCTCTCCGCACTCCTGCTTATGCTCTACCAGCGGACATTGTGGACGATATGTTTGAAATATCTGATTTAACAGCTAAAATATGCGTCAGGGAGTTTTGCAAAGCTGTTTCGGATGGGGTTGGGTATGTTTACGTACGATAGCCAACAATGAATGACTTACAAAGAATTGAGCGCCAGTTTGCGAGCAATTATTTCCCAGGTTGTGTAAGCTTCTTAAATTACGCCAGTTGCTCGTGGAAAAACGGCCCTCCTGTTTTACAAGGGATAATGAAAAGGAAGGACGGAACATCTTGTTTAATAATCAAGGCAATCTGCTCCTTAGATTTACGGATTTGGTCATTTCAGTTCGGGATCTCTGGCGCAATGAACGATATCAATATACTCGAAGTAAGAGATCATTTGGTTGATGCTCTAGCAAGGGTATGCTCCCCACCTGGTGCAAGTTATAATCTTCAAAACAAAGTCTTTAAATGGCGCTGTAACTTAACTGGTGGAATTAACACACCTTGGAAAATATTTATTACGTCTCTCCCGAACGCTATCACGGAGAGAGCTGTTCTCTTCTCGGAAAGGCAGGAAGCAGTTCGAAAATGCCTACAACTTGTGTGAAAATGCTATTTAGGCGCTTCATAATTCTCGTTGTGGCAAAAAAGCTGTGGTCGATAGAAAGATTGCGATATATTGCAAAGGCCGCCATTATTTTGCACAACATGGTTGTTGAATCTAGGACTCGGTACTATCAAGGGGATGGGTATTCAACAATGTTTTAACAGATTTATGACGAGACTGATATTTTCATTGTTCTACTCTCGGAGCACTGCTCAGCGTGGGGTATAAACAAAGGCCCCTTCGCTGATAATACAAAGAATCAAAATCTTGCATAGGCAACCATCACAGTCTCTTGTTGAGTTTCAGTGAGAGCAGTACTGTCATTTCAATCAGTCATAAGTACAAAGACCTAAAGACAAGTAAAATGTTGGTAGTGGTCCTCCTCTCTTTTGAAGCAAAAAGTTTCGAAATTCCTTCTTAAACAAAGTGACACTATAAAGCTCCACAATTATGCCCGTAATTCAAACTGGATGCCATAATGATGATATATTCGCCCTTATTATCACCAAAAGTACATGATTGGCTATTAGCTTAAGCCGTATTCACATTTCCGGCCCAGCAGTACCCCTTCCGCTTTCTGGGGCGGGAGATGTTGAGAAAGATCATCAATCTCTGCTGTATTGAAATTTGCATACTGAACGTGATTCCCACTTTCTATCTCTTCTAAAGCTTCAAGGTGACATGCTCTTAAGTATCTGTCTTTCAGTATGGTGTATGACTCTGGAGTAGGAAAAAGCTTAAGCATATAATTCCTTTGTTACAGCTCAAACATATCCCGCGCATTTATAGTCCGCTCCGGGATGCATTTGCCATTTTTTCAATGCCATTTGCGCTTCGTTTTAAAGACTTAATCTGAATTTTCAGTCCTTTAAATCTCTTCGATACTGTAGGCCGTTGTTTCTCCGATGAAGTCTCAGGCAACATTGCAGGTCGTACCATTCGAGATGGTGACGATGTAGATGTGTACCCTGCTGAAACATTATCAGCGTTTACAACTTGCTGAATCTCAAGAACTGAGTTCCCTTTTTGATCATTTGATCTATTTATGAGTGACCATGACTGTGTCGTTCGCATGTATGCAGGGGAATCAAGAAAAAAAGACTCAGTACCTGAGTTCAATGGAGGATCGCGCATGTAAACATTCATGTCAGAAATAGTAGTATCTGGTTTGCATACGGCTGTTGCTACTATGATAATGCCAATTTTTGACGGAAATCCAGTTGATTACTTCCGATAAATTGCGCCCATGATGCTCTCGAACTTTACACATTCACAATTTGCTTTTCTGTGCCTCTAAATAAAGCTTCTCTACTTCGCTTTGGGTAGGACGCATGATTCGTCTTTGTTTGATATCATCCATGAACTTAATGTATACCGCTAATACATGATTTCTGAATATCCCCTTTTTTCCACTTCCAGATGCTGGGTCTTTGAATGTGGCCTAAATAAAAGGCAAGCGGTCAAAGTTTCTTCGGATGTACAACCTTGCTCAGCACCTATTGTTCATTATATTTTATTTTCTTGATTGATTGAGGCCCTGTAATAAATAGTAGTTGAAATCGTTGATACTGTATTGCATGTTTGAACTTGCTCTTGAATTGAATCGTTGTTCTGAACTGGCGTAAATACGGCAACATAGGAACCGGTTCCTGAAATAATGCTTTCTTCCCTTGCGTGCCAATGGGAACATTAATTTCGCAGACGTTTTGGTTTTTCTGTTTGCGCGCCAGAAAGGTGTTTCGGTTCTGTCTGGTGCCGTTTTTACTTGTAGGGAAGGCAGTGTATTGCTCGCAACGAGATAGTGCAATCACA
Source organism: Kappaphycus alvarezii (assembly GCA_002205965.3). Classification (NCBI taxonomy): domain Eukaryota; phylum Rhodophyta; class Florideophyceae; order Gigartinales; family Solieriaceae; genus Kappaphycus; species Kappaphycus alvarezii. The sequence continues at coordinate 769,268 of NADL03000771.1, forward strand.
AGCAGTGGGTTTGAAGTGGTATGAATGCGATACCGAAGTCATGTGTTGAGACGTCGAAACTTTATTGCAGCTGTACGTAATGCTGATCATCTGGGTTAATTTATGATCGATTGTAAAACGTATGACCTTATGCTTCTCTCTCTCTCTGAGTCCCCACCGTCCTCCCTATCTTAAAGACCTCCTCACGTTTTGTTTTCGCTCTTCTCGGCGCCCGCGCTGAATTTGGCGCGGCGCCGGATCTATGTACGCTCGCATGTCCTGGGGACGGAACAACCATGCCTCAAGATCTCTTCGCGCACCGTTATTGCTGATGGTTATTTCGAGTGGATTGTCGTCCCGCGCCCCCAGTGCACGTGGGACGACCTGGGAAAGACGTGTAAGGACGGCTCTTCCACTCGAACAGGGTTTTCAAAGTTTGCTGTTTCCTATCGCTTTTCAACCTACTGTCGTTGTTACAGTCTCCGAAGGAACGTGGTCTGCGCAGCCCTGTCAGTCCGTCGGCAAGTTCGTTCGTCCGGAGTTTTCTTTGTCTTTGTTGTCGTCGTCTGTAAGTTGTCATGCTTACACTAGAAGTTTTTCAAGCTGTCTGGATCCCGTATTTAGACGGTGGAATTTTCTTCTAGTCCCCCTTTGGTCCATGTTGGAGTGAGTGATGGTTCAGCCGTCGCCTGGAGATTTTCGGTCTTCTAGTGTAACCTCTACACCTGTACGGTTCAGGTTTTTGAACACATTAAAAGATTTCCCCCCCCCAGGACCTTATCGGCGAGAATATCTCAGGTCTTATCGGCCGATAAGGTCTGTACATATTGTATACAGCAGCCCAATCATAAGGATTTGTTATCTGAATGGTCAAATGGTATGCATTTCGCAATCTAAAATCGCGATCCAAACTGGGACATTTGGATCGCGATATGGCAAACTCGGAATCCAAAATCTAAAAAGTTGATTGACTTCAGAATCCATTTTCAGGAGTACGTCGGACTTCTTGACATCCAAATCTATAAACCCGTTGGATTTGGATTTTAGACAAGCGGTAGGGATGCTCTTGCTGTACTGTGCTGTACAGTACTGTCAAGGACGGGTTGGTACATAATGCACCTCATGCAAACACAGTACGGTACAGTAAAGTGCGATACAGCGTACAGTACAGTACAGTACAGTAGATACACGAGTAATCTGTAGCGAAGCAAACGGGCCTATCGAATTTGATCCACCGAATTTTGTTATCAGGGGAAAGCAAACGGAAGTACCACAACTACCAATGCCCTGCGGGTTCAAAAGTTCGTCCTCAGTGCTAATACCAAGGGCTAGGTTCGGTTGCTAAACGTCTGCTCCCTTACAAGGAAAGCCTACGCACGCGAGCTCATGTGCATAACTAACTCACAAGAGAACACATGGTCGATACCAATCGAAGGAAGCGCCCTCGGAGACGCCCTCGAATACCGTCTCAATTTTCGGATGAAGAAAGTTCCGCCGAAAAAGTTGCCGTCGCTGATGCCATTCAATCCAGTGACTCAGACTTTGACTCGAACCCCGTAACTGAAACAAACGCATCGCAACAATCCGGCTTAATTTCGAAGATTGCATCAACCGTTTATACGCCCCATCAATCAGACAACCGGACATGGGTCGACAAGTATTCAGATATTTCGTACCAGACTGGACTTATCACTTCAATAAGAAAATCAAAAGAGATTTCAGAATGGTTGCGAGCTGCGCTTCAAAGATCTCGTCCTCACATGTTGATTTTGGCTGGGCCTCCTGGTTGCGGCAAAACTTCAGCGCTGAGAGCAGCAGCAACAGAACTGCAATGTCTGTGGTGAACTGGAATGCTCCCACAATGGGACAGCGCTACATTACCGTGAATCTGCTGGAAGATTTTGAGTCCTTCATTATTGGACACCGTTATCAAACTTTACAATGCGAACAAGATGAAAAAGGCAGTCCTGCAGCTGCTTTTGGACATAAGCTTCTCCTGGTTAAAGACTTGCCAATAGGCATAACAGACTCACTTGAGAGAAGGACTTCTGTCCAGAACCTTCTTTATGATGCAGCTCGATTTGCACCATGCCCCATTGTGATAGTCATTTCAGATTCCGAGAGGGGCGTGGCACGCACAGCAAGGTCCCTTCTTGGCGCACAACTGCTATCATCACCTTTTCTCGAAACAATCCGTGTTCCTGCGGTGACAGAGAGCATGATGAGACGCCGTATGCGCGATGTTTTGCGAAAGGAAGGAACAACCTGTCCCCATGACAGCTTGGACGGTATGATTGCCTCAAGCATGGGTGATGTTCGCGCTGCTCTAAACGCTCTGCAATTTTCCCTTACTCTAGACGCGAAGTTTACCTCAAACTCGCAACGAACTCAGAACAACGCAGCTGGTCGACACCGCAGGAAGAGACTGAGATCCGCCTCATCTGCGCTGAAGCAATCTGCGACACTGAACCGTGTTGGCCAGGACACTAGCCTCGGTACGTACCACGCTGTATCGAAGGTTCTTAACAACAAGAGAGGAAAGGATGGTTCTTCTAAGTATGTGCCCGAGGATATTATCGAGCACACCAGGGCCGAACCGTCCTCTTTCCTCGCATTCCTCCATCACAATTACCCATCCTTTTTCGGGAGCATTAATGATGTCGTGCCTGCATTATGGTCCCTGTGCGAAGCAGATTGTCTGCTTCCATGGATGCAGGATGATCTCGCACGCACTAACCTTGGCGATTGTGCTGCATCGGTTGCGACGAGAAGCTTTTTGATTCACAATCGCAATGCTGTTCGATCTGGATGGCGACCAATTCGGGGTCCAGATTCGTACAACGTTACTCAAGAAGGGAAGGAATATGCACAGGACGTTATCCGACGTCTTTGCCATGTTCTGTCACCTGCTGTTCCCACAACTTCTCTAAATTGCGAAGTGGCCTCCTTTGCGAGGAGTATCACTGGCGTACCTCTTAAGGGTTTTGGTCTCACCGCAGATTGCCCCAATCATGACGAAGATGTTGGTGGTCCTAACAGTGCAGATCTCGCAATGATTGACATTGAGGAAACGACACAAGAAATGACATTGGCCACAAGGAAATTTCCTCTGCAAAGTCAGTTCAGGTGAACTGCGACAGGATGAGAAATGGAGGAAATTGAGGACTGGGATGAGTAGAACCAGGAATAAGTCTAAACAATATGTAAACTCGCCAGGGGCTGGAATCCCCTGTGCTTCACTATCGTGTGGGCACTAGTTGATATGTCCGTAAAAGTCGAAGACGGCCTTCACTCTAACTATTGCAGGTATTCGCTGATGACCAGGGCGGTCTTAAATAGAGATGTCCAGGTCGTTCAGGCTCGCACCGGGGGATAACTCGATCTTTTCCACTCGCCGAGCCAGTTGCTCTTGTTCTTTCCTGCGACGCTCTTTCCGTTCTCGCTTCTTCGCCTCCTGTGCTTTCTTCTCCCTCCTCGCTGATGCTTGGTGGGCCACTAGATTTAGTGGCTGAACTCGACACCTCAGCTGTTAAAGCTGTGACATTTTGCAATGCAAGGTTCACAGCATTTTCTATTTTGTCGAGGCTTGCAAATATTGTATCGGTTCTCCTCCGAACTACCCTTTGGTAATGGCCATCACTCTCGAAGTCATCCTCACTGTAAGACGAGAACCCATCGCTCTCAGAAGGATTAGAAGCAAGGCGCCTTTCAAGCCGTTCCTGTTCTGCTTTCCGTAAACGAACGCGATGAGTTGCTTTCCCATTGTCAATGTCGGCACCCATCTTTTCAAGGCTGGCGCGTGCGAGTGACATATTGCTCTCAATCTGTGTCGCAATAACCCTCTTCCCTCTATCTCGTGAGAATTACCCTCTATCTGTCGAATGGCTTTCGCTGCACGTCGAGTTCTTTCCACCAAGGCACACAACTCGCGATGCCCTTTATGAGCATCTCTCCAAAGTGCCTGGACGTCGTCACCCTCGGGTGTGTTTCGATGGCGCGGACGTCTACGAGCACGCTCACGCTGCGACGAGCGGTCCTCGTGTCTTGAGCTTTCGGAACTCATTCGCGGAACTGGGAGAGGCTCGTGCTGTGCGGGTGTACGGGCATTTGCCTCTGAAATAGGTCGCACGGAGGCATAATGTTCACCAAAATGGTAAGAGATATGTATAGCATTAGCATTCTTATCCGGATGGTTGCGTATGTCGTAGGAAGGTTTGCCGCTTTGGTGGACACGAATGTTGACATCGCATGCCATAGATATAGCCTGTAGTTCAAGGTTATCAGCCCAAATTCCATCTTTGCGCATCTCAGAAACGTAGTCCTCGAAACTTTGTTCGTCATCTACGAAGAAACGATAGTGTTCCTTATGAGACAAAAGATAATTACAAGCTCTTTCGCGAAGTTTCATGTGGTAGGTTTCCGTCCCATACAATTGATCAGAGACGGCTCGGAAGAAGCAGTTGCCATCGTTGCTTACATCACGAATAGTAAGGCCACTGGATTCAAGAAGACGGGAGAAAGCCTCTATATCAAGTTCCTTGTCTTCAGAGTTTGTGTGGGGGGTACCGGCCCGTGCAGCGCGGGACCTTCTTCCCATGGCGAAGACGGCCTTTGCTGAAAACCGAGGGTCACTGAACGATGGCGGGTCGCAAGAATAGACAGACGAGGTTGGTCAAACATTGGGGGTTGAAAAGTGGAAGGGATGGGTCACTGTTTCCGAAATCACAAATGGCTGAACTGAAAGATTGTCGGTCTTTTGTAATATCAAGAGGAACATACAGTACAGTTATACAGTACTGTACTGTACTGTACTGTACAATAATCAGATTGTTCACATAATTGCTAAGTACTGTACTGCATTACTGCAGGTATTGACTTACAGCAAGGCTTTTGCTTAGGGAAGTACTGTAATTGCTACACGTATTCTAGCGTACAGTACACTAGTCCACGGCTAGTTCCTAGCCCTATACACGTACAGTAATCGGATCCTGCAATGAACATTGTAGAAACCATTTGATGAACTTTTCGATCCTGACAGATCCAGTATCAACCTAACATTGCAAGCAATTGTAGGGAATCTAGCGATAAGAGGTATTACTAGTCACACTAGAGGATATTCCGGGCCACAACCGACCATATTTTTCAAATACTAAATCACCCCACATTTTCCCCATTTGATGGTACAGTTCGTAATAGAAAAAATATCAGCTTACAGAAAACATTTTGATTATAGATGAAAATACCACGAAATCAAATGACACGCAACATTTCTGCGATCTACCAATATTCGAAAAGACTGTCGTTTCACCAACTTATACGATCTCGCACCCAAAACACTGTCTTTCCAACAATTTACACGGTCTCACACCCAAATCTGGTATTCTGATCTCCTGGTAATGACCAAAATTGTAGTCTTCCTCACATTGCTACGCCTCAGCATCACACAGTCCCCTATAAAGTCACAGTCTTCCGCCCTTAGCACTCTAACAGCGTCCCTGCTCCCCTTCCTTCCAGCCTAATCAGCATAAATAAGAGTTCGCATGGACTTCGCCTACTAGTAGAGGTTGTGATAGAGCGAGATGCACAAATCAATGCGCACATTGGGGAGGACTACCAGAACTCCGGCGAGGAAAATTGAACCCAGTGCCCAATCTTCGGCTGCTTCTGCGAGGGCGGTCGCAGCGACCCGATTCTGAAGATAACCAACTTTGATCCGCAAGAGTCTGATTATATTTGGGGTCTTTTTCTAATTTTATATTAATGAGCTACAATGTAGGGTGGGTTGAAAAGTGATGCTAGAGAGAAGAATGTATTTTTTTAAAATGATTTTTGTTGATAAAATGGAGCAGTGGGATTTTCTAGCATGAATTTCTCAGAGAAAGGGGCCATCGTTTGAGATTTTAATTAACTCTTTCGTCCAAATTATAAAAAGTTTTGTTTTTGTGGAAGCAGTGGATTTAGTTGGTGAACAATTTAGCATGGAAATGCTAATAAATGATAGGAATTTATTCAGATAATATATTTATGCTAGATACGCTACAGACACTACCTTTCAGCAGGCGTCTAGACCTAGTGGTAGTTTGCAGGAAATAGAAGTATATTTTAGCGGTAATTATAAGCTTTATAGAATCAAGCAGAGGTTTATATCCTACTTAATGGGCTCTCGAATGGATGTTTCAATAAGATTCGAGTTCTACTTCAAATTTGAAGATTTTTCAAGAGGGCGGGTACTTTAAAGCTAAGAAAATAAAAAAAATAGTGTCCAAGAGACAAGAGATTATATCAGGGGAGTTTTCGCAGTAGTATTCGCTGTTTTCGCAGATAAATAGTATCAAGATATTGATGAATTTACGAGGGCTAGTAGTCCAAAATCTAACCGCAGAATGGATATTTTTCAAGAAGTGAACAGGCGATCAACGACCGTGTTTCGTCCGATCAAGTTCTAATCACGAGCTATTTTGGAGGATGCGTGGGTTGTGATCTATGATGTCAGCAAAGTGGAGATTGGGCAAGTCCGAGTACGGCGACTACTTTTAAAACATACATGGGGCTAGCAAACCTTCATGTACGCATGCATATGATACAAATCGATGACCAGGAGACGCATCACCGTATCAGGAATAGGCTGTTGGAACTACTGCTGAGAAGCGGAGGCAGGTACAACAAAATTATCGGCGTAGCCAGCGGGCGAAGATGGATGTGCAGTTCCGTGGAGCTTCCAGTTTACGCACTTAGAGGCATTTCCTTTCCTACTATTCAGCCATTGATATTATAAGGAATAATATACTGTTTTCTTGTTGTTTGCAATCACGTGCGGCAATGCCAGTCGCAACCCGGTTGGTGAAGAATCCGTGCCGCCAGATCCCACCAACCTAATGCGGAGAATGGAAGATCAATGAGGCGATACTCGGGACCCTTCGTTCTAATTAGTTTGGCTAATCGATTGTCTTTGCTGAGACGGGCATTGTTAAGGGACTTGAGCGGGCATCTCGAAAAGGAGGGGAGACGTATGGGGGTCGACTGATGGATGGCGGTGACGTCTTATTAGTCTATGCCCAGCTTTCTATAAGCCCCTTGAATTCCGGGCGAGCTTCATGGCCGCGTTGTGGGGGATCGACGACAGGGTGCCTCGAAGCTTTGGAGAGATATGAGGCATAAAATCGTGTTTGCAAGTCATGCAGTCACCCGCGGGTGAGCAAATGGGAAGAGCACAGCGCGTGGTCACGATACTGTTCTATAGTGTCGTGATTCTCCCCTTATGGCATTTTGAGGAACAGTGGTACCCAGCAGTATATCTGTAGCCAGTTTTATTAATTGCGGTCTGAGGTGAAAATACGCAAGCCTGGAGGTGTTTGACATAAAAAGCAGTCTTTGCATCCGTCAACTGATAAAGAAGCTCTAAGCTCCACGGTCCTTTTATCCTCCTTCTGCATGGAGTCAGAGTCATTTTTTCTCAACTGGGCGGAATATTTGCACCGCCCGAAACCACTGCTTTGAGTGGATAGCCGTGAGCTGTATACCTTCTTGTATTTCACTTGTGCCTTCTACTCGTTGTGCGCCCGAACTACGGCTTTGTAAGATTGGGAAGCATCCCCGACCCAAACCGCTGCCTTTCGTAGCCGAGACTTACGTCGTCAACTCGCTGTGCGCCCGAACTGCGAATTTTTAAGATTGGAGAGCATCGTTCGGTACGAAATTAAGGGTTAATAGGGTTTTAATGAAAAAGAGATATGTGGGCAAAGGAGGGTGGTTTACTGCGAGTGCGTAAAGTAACTCTGTACTGTCGTAAGAACTTGAACGCTCAGAACTATGGGACTCATACAGCTTGTCATCTAATTTTTAATTTCTAGGTCAATTGGCTGCATATAAGCGGTTTTTGCCATTTTCTTTCTGTAATTTTTATCATATGCTTTCATGCCCTGTGTAATCGGTATTGTGCAGTAGATCTACTTGCATGGTAGTTCATTCTTAAGGATATTGGGTCATTCGCATATTGGCTAGTATTTCGACAGACACCGAGAAACTGGCTTCGAGACCTTCTTTGTTACGTTTCCAGAAGTGAAACCACATGTTTTATTAGGTATTGAAGTGAGTAGGTACAGTACAGTACTGTGCATTATAGATACCAAAACGTTTACTGGAAGAGGGATTTATGCAATATTTCTGCAATTGTTCTGTAATTTTACTGTAATGCTCTTTAAATGACCTACTCTAAGTACGGAACACACATAACTGGTGAAGTGATCCTCCAGAGCGTTTACAGAGTTCACTCACGTGAGTATTAATACCTAATAAGCATTCGAACACGACTAAGAAGCCATGGTTCGGGCTCGCAAAGGGACGCTTCTACGCGAAACAAAAACTCACAACTTTCGTTAACTCCGATTTCGGCGTTGCACTCTATACAGTCTTCTATATCAACGAAATGTGGTAAAATTGCCGGTTCAGTTTCTACAAAAGACATACAGGAAGTGGAAAGCGCTACAAAAAAAAGCACCGCGCTTTCATAATACAAGGGAGATTCATTGCAACATGATAATTCGAGAAATTGTTTGCGGTCATAGGAGATGAGCAATGCCTGTTACACTTCATATTTTTGCTAAAAGACGTATTACACATTTCAAATGTTGCTAAAAGACGTATTACACATTTCAAATGTTGTGATTACTGGTTCTCATCGTTCCAGGACAGAAATAACATGTATTCAATTGACAATTTTGCTTGTAACCTGTGCTCTTCTTAGACGGCTTTCTACTCTGCAGTGCTAGAAGGACCTGGAGCCAATGTTTAGAAAACACACATCACAACTACCGGAGGTGTTTTGAGAAACAATGGATATTTTTGTGGGGAGATGTGAAATGCTTTTAACAGATCCATTTATTGCTGCATATAGCAAAAGGTGGTGTGGAAAAAACATCGTACGTGTGACGCTAAACAACAGAAGTAAAATATGTGTATGTCATGTTGCGGTGGTTATTGGAGCAGAATTGGTGAAAGATTAGCTCGAGCGGAGGGTGATAAGCAGAGTTCGGGTATCTTTTTCAGTCCTTTGGCGTAAAATGTTCCAGAAACAATGCGCACGCTTCTTCACTAAAACCTCCTATTTCTTCAATTTTTCCCACGACCGAGTAAGCCGCGTCTGTGTTCAATGTTCCACGTGTATACATATTGCAGAAATAATCCTTCTGGTTTTCAGAATTCTGTGGCCTTAAAATTCCCACTACCGAAATGACAAAAAAATCTGGAAAATTCCAAATACTTTGTAAACAGGGGTAATTTTGGGTTATTTTAATGTATGGAAGACGTGTTCGGTTGTATCCACGCCGCTTGGAGTGCCCTGTGTGGAACAAGTCTTCACTGGATACCACTAAATAAAATCACCTACAGGGACGGCTCAATGCCAACGAGCAGGCATGCCGCCTTATAAATGACGGCCGTGGCAGCGTGCCTTTTGGGTTAGAGCAGCTTGAGCCTTCCCATAGGTCTCTATCGCTCGAATGGCCAAGTTCCGCGCGAAATCGGCTAGCGCTTCGCACGCGTCTGGGTGCCAGTATCCGAGGGTAGAAATTGAGATAAGTACGAGCCTTACTCGAGCAAAAGTAGCGAGCACGGGTTCCTACCTTCTACAGTTCTGATTCAAAATGACATAGTTCAGTAAACTGGTACGGTACGGTACTTTTTAACAACGCGGCCCGCAACAAATAAAAGACCACCAAATGTGCCGTAGAAACCTGAAAAGGAGCTCGACTTTACATCAAATCTGGCAAATATTGCTCATTTTCTAGCAGCCCTGTACGTCCTAAAGCTCAGGCAAATTGTATAATTTTGAAGTTAAAATTCTTCTAATCGGCTATTACGGTCTGCGAAATCAAAACAAGACCGAAATCATACGTCATTATTGACTTCTGGACTAGTGCCTATCGTACTATTGTCCTCATATAAAAACAAAATGGAGGGCTAAAATGTTAAGCAAAAACAAATTTTTGCTGCAATTTATTGTGCTAAACTATACTTTACACTGTACTGATGTTCGATAAAAACAAACTTTTTGGTAATTTAAAAGGTAATCAGAGTACGAACCTCTTTTTTCCACTCAATAAACTTCGGATTTAGTGCTATTTTTTCACGGTTTGCCCTTTCAGTACCTGTAGGTGGATAGCTTGCCAAAATGATGTAGAGTACTACTGAGTAAATTTTTACTGAAACTCTATGGTTCTAGAGTACATTTCTAAGTAAATACTTACTGACCAAGAAACGTTTTCTTACTGTAAATATTTGTATGATAAAGATATTTGTCCTCATATGAGCACAAATTGTGCCTCATATGAGGACGACCAATTTTCCTATATGAGTGAAAGTGGTTATTCGGAAATACCTAGATTATTAATTCAAATTAAGCAATGGTACAATAAAGATACAGAGAGTCAATCATTAAATATATAGAATATTTGAACGATGAAATCCTCTGAATGTAAAAAATATCTGCTTGCTCCCTCATAACAACCGCTGAGGTCAAATACGCCTCAATTATGCAATGGAAAGTAAATAGTGAATCCAACTGCTGAAATCCAGAGGGGGCAACTGTTACCTCAGTTTGCTTTAGCTCGCCCATTTGAACATGGGCAGGTGGCTTAATTCACCGTTCCCTAACAAAAAAATTCCACAGGTACGTATTCTAATTCCGCAAGTCGAACGACGGGAATCAGAAATGTAGGCAGATATAGTCAAAGACTCAAAATTTCAGTTTTTTCTATTCGGAAAAAAAGAAAGTGTTATAAAGTAAACATCTATAAAGACTATCATAACGCATAATATAATTAAAAGCGAAATCGCTTAAGTGATTTTAAAGCAGTCACGTCCTGTCTCTTAATTACATATCCAAGCCTTTTTCTGCTTTTAACACTGAGAGCAGAGACAATTTGACTCTTTTGAGATACTGAAATACTTTTTCCGCTATAAAACAACGCTTTAGTCAGCTCAAGATTCGCGTCTTTGCTCTTTTTCACTGCTGCTCCAAAGTGGAACCCATTGATGCAAGAGAATGGGGGGAAAGAGTTCTCTAAAACATCAATTTCAAAAGCATCAAATGACTTTTTGATGAGTTGCTCTGCAAGTTTTGCTGAAATATTTTTGATACATGCAATTTTTTGCACCCATCAAACCCTCCCATATTAGCCATGAGTCAACAAAAATAATTGCAATCATAGAAATAATAAACCGTAACGAATAATTGATGGCTTCGAAGTTCTTCTGTAGGCAAGATAATCCTTTCTGCATCTGTTTTGCTTGTCAATCTGAGAGCACGTTTCATAATTTCTAATCTTAGTCTCTAGAACTGTAGTTTCCATTTCCACAAGCATCGATTTATTTGCAGCAGACATCTAACGAGATCTTCTGAAAGGCTTAGGTATAAATGTCGTACCGGAATTACTGAAAAAACTATCTTCTGTATCTATCCATCAATAGTACGCCCATCGTTTATGAATGGATTTCCGTGCTCGAACTTACCATTGAAATATGATTTCCGCGCCTAAAATGTTCCAGTTCTGAAAAAGTGACAAAGAAAACAGTAGCATTTTTGAATTCTTGACAACAACTGTAAAGCTCAGTCCCTATTCGTAAAGCGCAGTTGTTTCACCCACAGATGGGAGTCAGAATCCAAAAAATCAAGTTGATTTAAATGAAATCAGGGATCTGTAAGACGAAGAACAGTGGAAGTCCCATGAGGAAAATTCAACTCGCAGCATAGATTGCTGCTGTCAGATGCTGAAAAACCAATCTTCAAATTAAATACAATTTCACTGACACCGCAGCGCGAATTATTACCCATCTTCTGGCTTACTTTCCATTTCAAAATAGTGCGATGGTGCTACTGATAAGATGGCGAAAAAATTTACTTCCTTCTCCTCTTTACGGCGTCCACGAGTCGACTGATAAGAGAATGTCTTCTATCAATGCTTTTAGGGTTGTTCCAATACAAAACATTTGGGTATGGGGCATAAAATATAAATGTTCTATGTGACTCCATATCATATCGACCTTTCCAACACTTTTTCTATTGTCTTTAATCAGCACACGGGGTCCCTGTAGTATTCTTTTGTCGAACTTTTATCGAACGTTCCTGTAGTCTTCCCATCATCACATCACACTTCTTCTTGTTATCAAGCCTCATTGTCATTGTAATAAGAACATTAAATCGCAGCACAAGACGCATGCGGTAGCTTTGGGGATATGTTTTATTATTGATTTTAGGCCGCTACGTCATTTGCTACCGGTGACCTTGAAGAAATCCTGACGGCGGGTATGGCCGGGTGGAACAGCAACCCCCTACCATGGTCGCCGTGTGTTGTTCGTAGAACCATATCGCCAGCGTTGATCCGTCGACGGAAAGCGAGCTCACCGACACACCAGGTCGGTCGAAGGTCTGTCAACAAACGACGCGGTGCGATCACTATTAACATAACCCAAAATTTCCCCAGTGCTGTAGTCTAAGAAAGTAAGTAATGAACGCTTTTGGCTCATCAATGATTCAGTACAATATTCTTATAATTGAAGGCACCTCAGGAGAGTATTCGTTCTTTCGTTTTGAACAATACATGTAAATAATTTCATTTCGACAACTACAATGATCCCTCAGTGTAAGGATACGCACTTAGACAGGTCTTGCATTCTTATAAGTACATTAAGAATAAAGCGAGTAAAACTCAGAAAACGTTTACGAGTTGGATAAAAAGTCCATAATAAGGATTTGAGGCATGCTAGCGACCTTTCATCGCCTCGAGCTGCGTTGTAAGTGAAGTAGTGCATTTGTTACACTAGAGTTGATGTCATCTTCGCTCTTGATAAGGCGTTTTGTCACCACAAGGCACCTCAGTTTGTCCTCCATAGACAATGCTTCTATCAATAGTATCCTCAGCTTCCTCAACATCTTGGATTCCCAAAACATTTTGAACAGCATCAGCGGCTATTTCGCGAACATTTGGAGAAACAATGAAGTCAATCTCCTCTGCAAGAATTAGGATACTTGAGATAGAAAATCCCCTCATTGCTGCGGGTAAAAGCTCATTCACCATTTCCGTTACTTGAGTCGCGAGGTCTGTTTTCTCCTCCTCAAGAGCCCGACCCATACTAGCACCTTCCACTAGCTTGCGTGCAACCAGAAATTCTAAAAAATCGAATTAGGGATCTTACGCCAAATATTTCGCAATGACTTCATTGCCCAAATTTGGTAAAGTTTGTAGAAATTAGAATCTATGTTTTTCAATGCTTTTTCATATTTAAATTGACTATAGCTAGCTTTAATAGAAGCGATATTGCCGGCATCCATTTGCTGAAGTTTCGACGTTTTGTGAGGAGGTACGAATTGGACTTTGACATTTTCAACGACGGGGAGACTACTCTTATTCCTCCTATGACAGCTTGCATTATCGAGCAAAAGCAAAACTTTGCGTTGAGGTTCACCGTTCTTGATAAATTTTGAGAACCGCATAAGCCAATCCGTAAAAATATCAGCTTTCATTTATGCCTCCTTTTTGAAATGGTAATCAAAGCTTTGTTCTTGAACTGATGTCTTGTTAAAGGATCTTAGGCACTTAGAGTGGCCGATGACAAGCAACGGGATTCGATCTGATCCATCATTATTTGCGCACGCTAAGTAAAATAGGCGTGAATTCTACTTTTTGCTACCTGGAAGAGGGGCATTAGTGATTGTGTTTTCTGGCGCCATTTTGTAGAAGAGTCCAAACTCGTCTGCATTAAAGCGTTTCAAAATCTCTCGCAGCTCTGAACGACCTCTGGAAATGGTAAAGTCATCTACATCACCACGTTCTCTATATGACTTGACTGATCTCAGTTTATGATGCTATCGAAATCCGTCAAGCCATCCCTTGTTGAGCTTGAGCGATATTTTCTCTGTAGCTGGCAACGCATCATTCATTTCCTTGAGAATTCGCCGCTTAGCGGTTACGTCGATGTCGCCCGTAATGGCTCAACTGGCATCAAACTACGCTGCCATCCAAGTATGAAGCGCTGATTCAAACTCCGCACTAGCTCCTTGTCGAATAGGACGACAGTCATCTTTCGCAGAACTTAGTCCTTTCCTTAAGACGCAGGAAATAACGGGCAGAAATAGTGGATGCAGAAGACAAAACTTTGTCTTTTCCCACTGCGCCACGGCTTCTTGATCTGCTGAAGCTGATGCTCTAGTGCAACCTTTCTGTACTCCAGATTCGCGGCCAAAGGTAAGATTTGCTGCGTTCTGCGCTTGCCGATGGGAAGTTTAAGGTCGCGGCGAAGTTGATCAGCTGACTTATTGTTCTTTGAAGTCTCTCGGATGAGACGGCGGGTGTCCTGAGGCGAAATTTTCGGCTTCGTTTTTGATCTTCTCGGTTTGTTATAGGTTGACGGGGACTTCAAATAACTATTAATGGCTGTTCTGGATCGCTGCAGTCGTTTCGCAATAGCTGAAGGTGATACTTTGTCATGGCTCCAGGAAAGGACCTTTCCTTGCTCAAGTTGACTCAATCGCTTTCCAAGAGGCATTTTGTTTGGTCGTGAAGAGGCTGGGGAGGTCTGACGGGGCTAGGCTTGACTGTACTCGTTGATAAGTGCTGTTGATTTCGCGGCAAGTGCTTGGGATTGCATAATGTCTTATAGGAGTTTCACCCTCCAGGTAACCTTTTTTCGATACTTTATAATTAAAATTGTTGAATTGCATTGAAACTTTGGTCTTTTATACGCTTTTCTGACATAAACAGCTGGGCGAAGATTCAAGTCATTCGGGTGAATATTTTTCGAAATATATATGAAGATGGGGGTGTCTTATAGGTATTTCGTGCACTGTACTACCAAACCGTAAATGCGGTTACTACTGCTGTACAGTACTGTACAGCTGTCGATATGAGGGATGCGCATTGTCAAGTCAGATCAGCACCCACCTTTGCCTGTGAGCCGTAGTAACCAACGGACCTCCTCATAATGCATGCCCTCTAGTGCTATAATTCGTCGGAAAGATTCACGGTCATGTGATTCTTCCCTCTTCACATGTAGAGTGAAGAATTGGATTGGTTCTACCAAAATGTAATTACCGAATTAGAGTAGCCGTAGAGTACTCAGAACTTGGCTCGATGGTGCACCAAAAAATACAGGGATCTTAATGCTCCACACTGGGCTTTCAGTTTAACAGTGTTTGCACGGAATATTCATTTTTTCTGGCCATTCCAGGCGAAACCAGCCGAAATCAAAGTCGTGGAAGGAATTGTCATAAGATTCTATTGGGTCCGAACAATAGGACAGTTCAAGAATGGATTTACGATCCTTTTCTTTCAGTAGATCTACTACTGTAGTGTAATATTATGTAATAACTGTAAATAGCTGTGTGTTTGAATGGCTTTAGCATTTCGTTGTTTTTTTTCCGTTAAGTTTTGCAGATATTTTGTCGAAGGTTTTCTACTGCTTCTTGACCGTATGAATAGCGTGAATTTCTTTGAATTTTTTACAAAATAATGAAAGATGCGTAAAAAACAGTTGTATTCATCACTTTAATTTCTTCAGCGCAGCATTGAGCATCCACCTGCTCCAATCAAAGTCTTGTGAGGACAAGGCCAAAGCCACAAGCCACAGAAATTGTATATACGCCTTTTGGTTGCACATACACTTCCACGGCTGTCATCTCCACGTTTGCAGCATCACACCTGCCGTCTAGTGTCGGCCACTCCGTTCAGCTTTACAGGTGACTCGTCTCAACCGCGCCCACCTTCCCGGTAACTTCCTCTCTTACCCTGCCCTTGCTCATTGCTCTATTACCCATCCATTTTCCATCTCAAGTATCACACACACTCCTTCACAAAGAAAAACTAGCCTCTGAATCTTCACTTCCACTTTGTTGCCGTCGAATATTTTGCTTGTGTCAATCCCACCTCATTCCCGTTACTCGTTGCGCCTTAGCACGTTGCTTGTTTCCATACCATGTCTCGTCGCGTAGGCGCCCGTGAGGCAGAAGACGCCAAGCGCATTATTCAAGTCCGAAGCCGAGTTGGCGGCAACAAATATTGTGCCGACTGCGGTGTTCCAAATCCTAAGCATGTTGTTCTTTCCTTGGGCACATATGTTTGCTCCCTTTGTGCCGGCATTCACCGAGATGCAAACCGTAAAGGCGTCCGAGATATTGACACCGCCACTTTTTCCATGGAAGACGCCTACCGCATGGAGGACCGTGGTAATGATTTCGCCCGCAAACGATGGATGGCTCGGTGGTCTCCGCGTGACTATCCCGAACCGCAGCAGGGTGACAAGGAGGCCATCCGTGAGTTTATCTGGTTAAAGTACGACGGAAGTTGGGCAACGAAGGACCTCAAGGTCGGCTCCAGTCGCCCGGCACGTGATGATCGTCGTGACGACAGAGACAGGAACAGGGATCGTGACCGCTATGACGGGGACCGAAGGGATCGCGATAGGGATAGGGACTATGACCGTCGTGTTGGTCGTGAACGTGATTACGCTCCTGACAGGTATCGCGATCGGATCGTGACTATGGAAGGGATCGTGATTATGGCAGAGATCGTGATTATGGCAGAGGTCGTGATTATGACCGGGACCGCGATTACGATAGGGACCGCAATTATGGTAGGGATCGCGATTACTTGCGCGACCGTGATGATGATGACAGACGTGCCAGGTATCGCTCGGATGATATCGACGAGTTTGAGGAGGAGGAGAACGATCGGCGTCGGCGTGAAAAGAAGAAGAAGAAGTCCTCGAAGAAGAAGAAGACCCGCAAATCGCGGCGCGATGAGACGATTCCGACGAGACCGAGGAGGATTCTGATTTCTCGGAGGAAGAGACGGAGTCTGAGGAAGAGGATAGGCGCAAGACGAAGAAATCCTCTAAGAAATCTAAGGCCAAGAAGAGCGGCTAGCTCGAAAACGAAGAAAAAGGGCACAGGGAAGCCAGCATTTGCGGGTCCATTGACGACCTATTCAACAGAACCAGGCTGCCAATGCCGGGATGGGAGGAGGAGCTGGCGCTGGTGGCTTTGGGAATGTTGTGCAAACTCCCATGGGACCAGCAGTGATGACACCGCAGGGATTGATGCCACCAGCAATGGCCGCGCAGATGATGCAGGGTGGCGGTATGGGTGGCATGCAGGGAGGAATGGGCGGCATGCAAGCAGGCATGGGCGGCATGCACGGAGGCATGGGCGGTATGCAGGGATAATGGGAGGGGCAAATGGTGCCATGGGTGGGGCATGGGCGGCATGGGGATGGGCGCAGGAATGGGCGGTGGCATGGCTGGTAACATGGGAGGAGGAATGGGAACTGGGATGGGAGCGGGGATGGGCGGAGGCATGGGTACTGGAATGGGGGGTGGGTTTGGAGATGGCTCATTTGGTGCGAATACTAGTGCACCTTTGGCCTTGCCTGCACCTCCTGCAGCGGAGTCCAGTACAAATGCCGGTCCGGGTGCTGGGGATGATGATGACGTCTTGAACTCGTTAGGTCCGATTCAGACGCTGAACATCAGTGATAACGCACCTAGTGCACCTGCTGCCGGTAACCCTATGGGAATGGGAATGGGAATGGGAATGGGGATGGGTGGTATGGGCGGCATGAATGGAATGATGAATGGGATGAACGGTACCACTGGTGGTATGGGAGGGATGAATGGCGGGATGTCTGGAATGAATGGAGGGATGGGCGGGATGGCGGGTGGAATGGGAGGCATGGGTGGGCCGATGGGGGTGTTGATGGTGGGATGGGACAGCATCGGGTCAGGCAACCCATTTGGAGCTGCAGCAGCCGGTGGGGCCAGCTCAACGAATCCGTTTGATGACTTTTGAGCCTATCTTTTTGTTTGTAACGAAGAATTGAATTGTGACTCATCGCAGAGTACGAGTCGGATATTCAGGTGGGTTGCACAGGATATCGAATATTGTTTGTGGTAGTAGTGTTAAATAAGTATTGTGTGTTGTGTTTATCGACCCCAGAGCTGAGGCAGCGCGAGGTGAGGGGGCGGATATTTAGAAAAAAAGTTGCGCAGGTGGTCCTTTGAAGTAAATCTGCTTTGTGACTGTCCGAAGGTACTTGACTGACGCTTTGCGGTGGCAAGAGGTAAATAATCTGTTTATGCGGAACCGCTTGATTCTCTGACTTTTTCATCGAGCTGATCCATGACATACTTATACACCTTGTCAAAATCTGGAACAGCCCTCAATTCAAGTTTCGCACCGTCCTTTAGAGTGATTACGCAGTCTGCAGCGCCGCCCAAGCGACGAACATATTTGATTTGTTCAATATCACGATAAATGATCTCGGTTTGATCCTTACCCTGAAAGCCACTCGAGATAGATATACGACGACTAGTGATCTTATAGCGGACCCAAGCGGCCCGTGCAACGGCGGCGACGAAAGGAATGATACCAATGACTGTGAGAATAGAGAGCGTTGGAACGATGAGCTCAAAGTTACTGGGACCGGTCTCAACAAAGACGGTCTCTGGTTCGAGCTTCTTCTTGGGTGCTTTGGCACCTGCGCCAGGGCGGAAACGCGACTTCGGGTGGGTTTCTTACTGCTGCCTGGGGTTTGCATAGAGAAGGGTGCGGGGTGAAAGGTGGTGGGGGAGGCGCTGGACTGGCATTTGGAAGGGTTGAGGGAGGTTGGGGAAAAGAAGGGTGAGAGAGAGGTCTGGCCTACGAATGCAGCGGACGGCATTTTGTGGGGGTATATGGGATGTCACAGTGTCTGCAAATTCTGCACGTTGGTACCAAGATGTTCTGGAGTGATGGAACACAAACCCCGGCGTTGAGGTAGTCAAGTGTGCATTTGAGCGAAGCGGCTAATGGTGAAGTGGTCTGTGTTACGACAAATGTCAGACCAAATGCTAATGAGGTTGTGAAGAACGCTGGGTGGACGTTGCTGCCGTACGTGGTTTACTTCCTCGCTCTCAATAATGGTCAATGTGGAGACTTGATGTCCAATACGCACCACAAAAAGTTAGTTGTGCCACCACGGTGGTCAGCCACTTGCCATATTTGGATTGGATAATAAGTAAAAAGCGCGCGAAATTCGAAACCCTTGGATAATCCGCCGCCCGAAACACTCCAGCCCCAGCCCATTTCCAGAGGGCTGAATCAGCAGCTCCAATTTAAATTAAATTTTTTGGGACCGAAAGAAACCCTCTTTGCAGTCTAACACAGTACAAATCTGGCATTACCGCGCATCGATATGAATTGGCTGTCGAGAACACATTGTGTTATAAGCGATAGTCGCTTCAATTGCGGTGCCTCGGTCAGAAAATTCTTTAGAATCCGCATCATCATTGCCGTTGGAGCTGATTACTGCTCCATCATCTCTATAGGCTTCCTCCCTTCCCGCATGATTTTCCCTGCTCGTCCGTGGTAATATGGGGGTTACAGGCTTGTTACCCATTCTCAAGTCTATCCGGTGAGTTGTGCATAACCCCCACATTTCTCTCTCCTCTCATTATCTCACACTCAATACCTGTTCCCCATTTCGCTTCATTCCGGTTCCCAGTACTCACCATTAATCAACCAACCCCATCCACTCTGTCTCCTCGTCAGCAAATCACAACATATCCGGATCTTTGCTCGCCAACGTGTCGGAGTGGATGCCCACGGATGGCTCCATAGAGGCACCTATACCTGCGCCTCTAAACTCGTTCGTGGAATTGAAACCGATGCCTACGTTCACTATTGCATGCATCGAGTACGAATGCTCATTCACTTTGGGATCACTCCCGTTCTTGTTTTCGATGGAGCCGCACTTCCCATGAAAGCAGAGACTCATCTCGAGCGCCGTCAGCGTCGCGAGGATGCCCTAAGGAAGGCTGAGCACGCCGTGGCACAGGGCAATCATACATTAGCCGAGGAATATTATCAGCGGGCTTGCGCTGTCACTCCGCAAATGGCTCGAAAGTTGATCCGGGAGTGCAGGAAGATCAATGTTGAGTATGTTGTTGCGCCATATGAAGCGGATGCACAGCTGGCATGGATGGTGCAGACCGGGCACGTCGATGCCGTTATTACCGAAGATTCTGATTTGCTGGTATACGGCGCGAGTAAAGTGTTTTATAAGATGACCAAGGCGGGCGATGGCGATATGTATGATATGAAAAATTTGCCCTCCCTCACCGATCTCAACATGTTTCGGTTTACCGAGGACATGTTTTTGTACATGTGTGTTTGCGCAGGCTGTGATGTGTTTAAGGAATTAAGGGTATGGGGTTGAAGAAGAGTCATGCACTCGTGAAAAAGTTTAAGACAATGACGCGCCTTACAGCCGCTATCCGTATTGATAGAAAGTGGAAGGTATCGTCCTCTTTTGCTTCTGATTTTGCACGCGCCTGTCTAGTTTTTCGCCACCAAACTGTGTATGACATCCGACGTATCAAGACTGTTCCACTGCGGGAGTTAGATGACGTCGTGAAGGCTCGGCTTCCTCCAGGGGTTCTGCAGACCCAGGAGGATGGTACACTGGATCTATCATTTCTGGGCAAACATCGAGATTCCTCCATTGCGAAGAGAATCGCAGAGGGCTTTGTTCATCCTAGCACCCTTGTGAATATGACGAGCCGTTAGACATTGTGCAGCGGCCTGTTGAAACGACCTTGGCGGTACCCAGATCCTCTACCTTCGCAATCTTCCTAGAGAAAAGGGGTCCAAAAGTCCTTTCTGGGTTTCAGGTGCTGCCAGCGCAATCCGGACCCCAAAATCTATCAGCGAGGACACCCAATCTCCGTCAAAGGCTTACAAGATCGCGAAGCTTTAATCCTCGTAGAGTGGCTGCGAATTTCAAGGCAAGCAACTCACTTCCAACCACACGCAAGCCCAAGTTTACTTCTCCTCTATGCAGTATTTGGAACTCCTTCCGCACAAATCGGCTGTGCGGGCCGAGGATAAGCCCATTACAATTGAAGCCACTGAAGACTGTTGCCCACAGGATCGGGATGGGGAATGTCCCGACGCTGAAGGCGAAAAGTATGACAAGGCAGATCGAGGTCTTAAGCGGCCTCGCACTCCTGACCCGAACGACGCAAATAGCCACGATGGAGGAATAGAAAAGAGAGCAAAGTGTAACGAATCAGTGGATAGGCGAGCGCAAGCAGTTAGTCGAGCTGTCTCTCGATTTGCTGTAGAAGCTGAAGGGGATCAGAGGTTCAAATTTCTGCCTCAAAAAACCAAAAAGAGAGCCAGAAAAGGCTCGACAAGAAGATGCAAGAAAGGATTGTAGTATTATCGACTCTCCCCCGAGCCCAGATGAGAATGCCTACTCACTGTTTGAGGAAATTGATGCAGGGTTACCAGTTGAACCCAGGAACCACCAGATCCTGGACCTACAGACAAGCGGAGAAAGAGCTCTATCAAGAAGAAGAGGAAGACATCATCAAATACCGGTCAACTTTTGCTAAGCAGGTTTTTTTCTCATCCTGGTATTGCAATCCAGGAGCAAAATCTCGATTCACCTGTCTCAACAAAGAAGGTAACGAGAAAGTTTCAATCGCCAAGGTCTGGTGTGACCGTCACTACGGCGGGTGACAAACTACAAGTGCTTCCGGCAGACCAAAACTGCGTTGAGAGAATTCAGAGGGTACGCCCGCAGTAGTGGCAAGCCTCAACTTACATCAAAATCGCAACGATACCTAACCCAAGACTGCGCGTTTTGTAGAGACATTCTCACTAACCCTCACGGGAATAATTTGGTCCTGGCTTTGATCAACACGTCTATTAGCTTGAGAGTAGCTATAGTTCTGTCCAAGTAAGTTTTACGTAAGCATCACACCATCCTTTTCACACCTGGTGTATTCCTGTTAAACATTCTCTTGATGAACATAACTTGAACTGCTGATACTATCATTACTGCAACACACTCTAAGAATGACCACCATTTGACCCGTCTATTGGTTGCCGTGACGGCTGTGTTGCAAAATAGTACAGTAGTTTCATTCACGACAGTTAGAAACTTGACCTTAAAACGACGTTCGGGTGAAAAGAGGGCGAAGAAACTTAGTGCAATACATACCGTTCAAATGGCGCTCATGTAGCATCCTATACTCTTGTTGATGGAAAATCAATCATGCGCACGGTGTGAGAAATGCTGACAATCCATCTCTCTACATTGTCCATGCTTTCCTTCTTTGCAAGTTTCGAGTAATCGATTGGATCGCCAGTGGTTATCGCAAGCTTGACAGATTTGTGCGAGACCATACTCATCTGTTTGACAAGTACAATAAGAACACCGATGTTTTTCTCAAAGGACAAGTCAGATTTTGCCATTCATGAAGCAACACGAAACGCTTAAAATCCTCATCGCTTGCGAGGCTGCAGCTTCCCCGTGAAGCACTAAAATTAGCTGGAACCGAGTGACATGTTTCACGTACCGTATTGCTAAAGCAAAACTTGTAAGTCCCGTCGCGGTCTGCTTTGAGACTGAATTTGTCCTCCCCCTCGCGCTTCGCGTTGTACACTTGGGTGCCGTCGGGATTGAAAATGGTGACATCGATGTCCAAATGAGAACCTCCTTGAGTTACAACATATGCTCCATTAATGTTTGTGCCTTGATGAACATCTTCAAAGAAGCATTCCTGTTTACCTGGGGGTAGATCAAAGTTGATTGCGGCTGCTAAGGACGCAGCGCAAGCTAGGAACAAAGGTACAAACAAACGGTGCGCTAACATCCCTCGACAATTTGCCTAGGGCGATTTGCTGGGGATACCTTGGCTTTTCGGGTTTTCGTTGCGCTGGGGATAGATGGTGATCGGAGGTGGGGAATCGTGGTAGGGATCCGACGTGAATATGGTATTGTTACAGCTTCCTCTGCGCTGTCTGGGAAATAGCGAGCTTGATGGAGAATTTAAAGCAATAAACCAATCAACATTAGCAAATGTTGAACAATTTGAGTAAATTTTCCTCCGAATTTATTTTAATAATTATTGCAAAATATGCAGAAGAAACTATTTGACATCAACTGTTTTCGAATCGCAACTTTGGATTTACGTGAAATTAAATCCATGCCCTAGCTCTAGCTAGAGAGGGGGGCATCTGCACAGTACTGCAGTCGTGTACAGTATTGTACTGTACAGAATTCCCGACACTACTGTACAACTGTCCTGTACTGTACAGTACAGTAACTTCAAGTCGTTCAATGTTCCTAATTAGAGCATCGAAAACAGTTAACTGCGCACGGTCTGAGATCTAACCAGATATACACCTCGTCGTCCATGCGCGTGGGGGCCCGTGAGAGGATAGTTTGAGCAATGGATGACCATACGGTGCAACTTATTTGCTGCCAGATACGGCGGCGGATAACACCGGGTGTCGAGTGACACTTGGACGTGATCTGCGGAACTAACTCCTTAATGAAAGCTACGGTACCAGGGGAACGGGCGCCCAGGGAATCAAACGCCAGGGATCGAAACGTGAATTTAGGCGTGTTTGGCGCAGAAGAGAGGTGAGGTGAGGGAGCAGGGAGGCGTCGGGCGAGTTTGCGTTTCAGTGTTGTGACCTTGTCCCGGGCCGCTGCGTCTGCAGCGCCACCCGCAACCTGGGTCGCCTTGGTGCGAATTGAGGCCTTGAGCGGCGAGATGATCCGCAGTCAGGTGTAGATACTGTAATGTAATTTGCAATAATTTCCCATTCCTTACGGGACCAATTGAACAAGTAAACTACAATATGTAATATAATTTGTTTGTATAACAGTTTACATCAAATAGTTTCTACCATGTCCACTGTAGGATCCGTCTTTGGGTAGGAACTAACCGGATGTTCCACTTTCAGTCACGTGCAGTGAGGTTCGCGAGCAAATATCCATAGCAATAGACGACCACAAGAAGCAATTAAGGCGCTGATACACACGGATGTACAGTATTTTACAGCAGCGAACAGCAACAAGTAGACCAACTTTCTTCAGATGAGAGAAATGACCTTACTCATTGCTTATCTAGGCCGTTGGTGAGGTCCGAGCGGTACTCTTACTCAGAGGCACGCTGCCGGGGCCGTAATGTCCAACGCAGCTTGTCTGCTGGGCGGCCTTGGGCCGGCTTTTTAGGGAAACTTAAGAGATACTTCTGGTCACCTCGTCGGATGTTCCGGGCCACAACGGACTATATCTTTCAAATATAAAATCACCCCACATTTCCCCTCTTGCTTATCTTGATGAAGCCAACAAATTGTATCATTCAACAGGCACCGTTAACGCTAACCGTAGGGTACCAAGAAATAATGTAAAGTGGCGTAAATGCAAACGTTGTCTTATGTCAGACACATCGTCAAACTATCTACTTTTTGAAAATTTTTATGCTTTATCCTGAAGGTACTTCTCACGCTGGACCTAAGCATTTCCGGTCAAGCGGCCGTAAGCCTCGACATGAAAAAGCAAAGAGAGCTCGCGGTGATGCTACACACTATCTTACATTCCACGCCTATCTCGGACGCCAGCGAGATCGGTTTGTATTATTTTCAACTTGCACGTCATTCCCTCTGAATTCGCAACCACTCAGTTCACCTCCACCACGCCCAGCCATCACTAAATATACATGGCCCGAATAAAGTCTACTTGAGACACAAAATTACTTCCTAACCACCAGTACTTTACGAGTAGACTATGCAATAACTAACCCACCACACTCAGTCCAAGTTCTCCACCCCTACTTGCGACCCAAGAGCGGATTAGGGGGCTGGGAGGTCGACGTGGTTGCTGCTGTTTAGGAAGACCATCAATAGGCGGCGGTGCAGGGGCCTGTAGTCTGCTCTTCTCTGCAAACTCCACAGCTTCTGCCGATGGTTCTGGCAATTTCGGCGGATGAAGGAACGGGGCCTCGGGCGGCAGTCTAGGCATTGGGGGCGGGTCGGGGGTTGGTCGACATTGTCAGATGATTTGTTTCGGGGCTTGGGCTGAGGTGCTGGGAATGAAGCAGTTGTTTGATGCGTTATGATGGCTATCTGAAGCTGTTAGAGTTGAAGGATTGGGATTATATGCTTGCAAGGGACAGAGTTGGGGACAAAGAGGGCAGCACTTCAGTCCTTTGCGTGTTCCATAACCTATCAATGGAATATTGCCATCTTGGAAGCATTAGTAAAGGTTGCTTGAACACGTTTACACGTATCAAACGGGTGGGAAATTTTTGGGTTATTTTAATGCTTGGAAGATGTGGGCGGTTATATCCATCCATGCGGCTAATGGGTTATGCGGGATAAGTCGTCGCTGACGGGTAACACTACAGTACATGACCTTCCTTACAGGGCCGGCTCAATGCCGGCGAGCAGGCATGCCGCGTTGGACATGACGGCCGCAGCAGCGTGCCTTTGGGTAAGCACCGCTCTAACCGTCCCATAGGTCTCCATCGCTCGAACGGCCACGCTCCGCGCGACATCGGTTAGCACCGCGTACGCGTCTGGGTGCCAGCCTCCAAGGATGGATATTGGGATAGGCACAGCCTCCTCTAGTAGCAGTCGCGAGCCACACGTGCCAATTGGGGAGAAATGGGCCAGCAAGTAGAACGATTTTATTTTCCTACCGAGAATTTTTTTATTTCTGCGGTTTTCTGGGTGCGTGCACCTGCTTCAACGGGGTTGGAGTTGAGTTCTTTAATATTTGAAAGATGCGAGTGGCTCTGTCCCAGGGTATGCAGTCAGGTAGCTGATATTACGGTAGTAGTGCAAAGTGCATGGCCACAAAAGTAACTACCGTAGCTCTGGAGCGGGAAGCAAACATCTGCATACTGCGGACTACCGACCAATCACTGAAGCTGCAATGTTAGTAGTGATATCTACTCCGTAACCTCCTCTACAATGCCGGCTCAAGACCAGCCATTAGGCATGCTACGTTGGACATTACGGCTGTTGATTAAACCGAGTCGAAGATTGGTTCATTTCGATGCGGCAACCAGTGGGGGATTTAGTCGGTGTCGACACTCAAAATGACAGAGTAAAGTGGGGGATTCCTGAAAACACAAATAGTGTAAGTTCGCTCTTACGCAAATTTTAGTGAAAGCGTCTTTGATACTCTACCTTTTGGAAAAGAAAGATTTTGCGTACATTGCATATAAACCTGTGAGTCTATTACAACCTCGTTGTCTTGCAACCTTCGTTATCCACAAAGCATAATCAAATTTTCTGTTCCCATTCCAATTCAACGGCTCAGTATGTTCCCTCTCTATCTTCAGACCTTGCTACTTCTCCATCTTAGAAACCAACCTGCGCGTCGTTTTAAAATGTAAGTTGACCGATTTGGAAAGAGGCGGCGTGACGGATGTTTTGCAGGGAACCCATTGCAGGTACCTGCAATGTCTACATTTGTAACAATATCTCTGTTACACCACTTTGTAATAGAGACTTGTTCGCTGTCGCTATTCCAGTTCTCTATTAAACAGTGGTGTAACAGGGAAACTGTATCGTCTTGGATGATTTTAGAAATTTGATTTTCCTCCAATGTTTTTATTTTACGTGGAGCCCCAGGTCATCGTTTTTATATATGTAGTTATATTCTAGATAGTACAATTCTATAGTTATACCTCTACTTTCTAGTAAGTTCTACTGAGCTAACAGAGTATATAATTTCAAGAGTAGAGTTACCGTAATGTCTATAAAAGAGAGGAGCTCATCTAGATTCTTGCCGGAATCCAGGTACACTCCATACACCCTTTGCCCCCAACTTTCTGAAACCCATTACCATCGCCCGTACTGTTCTTTAGCAGCGCCCCGGCTGCCTCCCTCTCTGTTTCACTGGTAGCACTTTTCTTTGTGAAAGAAAAGGATGGAAAACTTAGAGGTGTTGTCGATTATCGCGCCTTCATATCGCATCACAAAAAGAATAATGCTCCACTCCCTCGTTCGATGAAATGTTCGATCGACTTGGAGATGCGAGATTTTTCTCCAAGCTTGATTGAAAGCTGGATTCCATCAGATAAGGTGAACCGGAGGACATCGAAAAGACTGTGTTCAATTCAAAGTATGGGCAATTTGAATATCTTGTTATGCCAATGGGACTTTGCAACGCTCCTGCTACGTTCCAAACTTTGATGAACCAGATCTTCTATGATTGCATCGATGTCTTCTTGGTTGTCTATATGGATGATCTTCTTATATTCAGTAAGAATGAGGACGAACATTACGAACATCTGGAAATTGTATTAAAGAGACTTAAGGACCACAAGCTGTACATCTCTCCGAAGAAATGCTCTTTCTTTCAGACTGAGCTGGAGTTTTTGGGTTTAATAGTCGGGAAGGACGGCATTCGTGTCAATCCTGAGAAGGT
Organism: Kappaphycus alvarezii; assembly: GCA_002205965.3. Taxonomy (NCBI): domain Eukaryota; phylum Rhodophyta; class Florideophyceae; order Gigartinales; family Solieriaceae; genus Kappaphycus; species Kappaphycus alvarezii. The sequence continues at coordinate 796,513 of NADL03000771.1, forward strand.
CGAAGTCCTAAAACTTGGCCGAAACCTGAATCTCTAACGGAGTTGAGAAGTTTCTTAGGTCTAATACAGTTTTTCCGTAGGTTCATTCAGAAGTTCTCGGCAATTGCTGCACCTCTCACAGATCTGACAAAGAAAGGTCGAGGTATTGGGAAATGGGACCAACAGTGTGATAAAGCTTTTCAGAAGCTAAAGGAAGCGATGACATTGGCTCCAATTTTAGTCGCTCCTAATTGGAACAAGCCATTTCGTGGTCATGTAGATGCTTCACAGCTTGCTGTCGGTGGAACTCTAACACAGTTGGATGAGAATGGAAGGGATCGTGTAATTTCTTTCTATTCAAAGAAACTTTCACCAGCTGAGTCGGACTACACTGCAAATGACAGAGAGCTTCTGGCTTTGATTAATTTTCTGGGAAGATTCAGGTGCTATCTTGAAGGTTCTGAATTTGAGATTTTCACAGACAACCAAGTGCTTAAGAGCTTCTTCACAAAACCGAAACTGAGTCGGAAAGAAGCACGTTGGTTGGAAACTCTCGGTAACTTCGGAATCTTTCCCATCACACTGAAGCCTGGAAGAATTCACGTCTTGGGAGACGCATTATCCAGAGCTCCGCACGTGACTAGAGGAGACCGTGACATCTCAGTGAATGACGTTGAAGTTCCCTACCTTGACGTTGATCAGATCATTCCTCGGTATGACGACCAGTTCTTTGGTCCAGTGGTAAAAGCCATGGAAGGAGAGTGGCCAGAGGATATGGTTCAGAAGCAGAAACTTGAAAAATTCTGCCAATGTTCCGAAAAGATGGTTCGAGGCTGTTTTACAATGGAAAGTTGTGCGTACCAAGAAGGTCAGTTTCGGATATTTTGCAAATTGCTCACGACTCGAAAGTTGGTGGACATTTTAAATTTGCGAAGACACTGTCCAGATTAGATAACTTCCATTGGAAACATAAGAGCCGGGATTTCGAAAGTATTGTGAAGGATGTCTCACGTGTCAGCAGTATAAGGACTCTAATCAAAAAAAGTTGACTGATCCAATGTCACTGGAATTGCCTGACCGCAGATGGGGTTCATTAGCTACAGATTTCATTGTGAGGCTACCCCTGACGAGGAGCGGTCATGATGCGATCACGACTTGGGTTGATCGACTTACTCGTCGAGTCCATTTTCTAAATCTAAAACATCAGATACTGCTGAGGACACGGCTCGAGACTTCTTCGCGAACAATTCAAGAACCACGGTTGCCTGATGATGTGACTCAGATAGGGACAGCAAGTTCATTTCAAAGTTTTGGAAGACACTGATGAATCTTTGTGGGGTGAAATTAAGAATGTCTACAAGTAGACACCCACAAAAGATGGCGCTTCTGAGATTATGAATAGGATGATCGAGAACTATCTCCGTTGCTATTGCTCGTATCATCAGGATGACTGGGATGAACTGCTTCCTTCTGCAGAATTTGCATACAACTCGGCTGTGAGCGATGATCTGGGTATGTCACCATTTGAGCTGGACTTGGGATGGACACCTAAATCGCCATTGGACTTCTTGGCTAGCAGCAGCATACCTCTTCAAAGTTTGGACGACTTTCGTGCCAAGCTCAAGGTTTCTCTTGAGGATGCGCAATTTGCCTACAAAGTGGCAAAAGCTCGGCAAGCTGCAATGTTTTGGCATTTGCTCCGAATGGAAAGATTATTGCTTGTGCTGTTAACGCACAGGAGCATTTCACGACTCTATCATTGCAGAGTGGGGAAAGTGTACATGAATTTGGAAGAAATGTTTAACTTAACAGCGGGAAAGTGTGTCGACGACTCACTATCTCGCAGAGAAATGCACCGCTTTCTTATGAAGTCGTCCCAGGATTACACATCAGCTGCAGGGGATTGGGACGAAAAATGATGTTCCGCCAAGCAACATCTTCACGGCAAGGGTCTGAGTGGGGCATGTGGGCGTTTGAACAAACGTATCCAAGACTTCAGGATCGCTTTGTTTATGAAGAAAAGAGGGAGCGTAAGCTTATTTTATTGAAGAGTGTTCTTTTGTTCAACTTAAGAGACAAAATTCTCGCGATAAGTCATATCCTCAAACACCTACATTCCACATTTAAGCTCTGAAGCCAACCACTTTCTACGCAGCACAGTAGGTGTGTTATAGATGGAGCTTCCGTTCCAAGGACCATACTGACGTGTAAGAGAGTGGGATTTAGTCATCATCATTTTTTCATTGAGCGCTGCTGCGTTTTTTCTCTCATGGTCGCGTCGGAGGTGCTCTTCGTGGCGCTCTACATATAGACTTTTGCGTTCTTCTTCCCTTTCTATATTACTCTAAAATTCGTCGGCCTCTCGACGACGCGCATCCTCCTCTCTTCGCTGTTCTTCCTGCAAGATTGACAACTTCATAACAGCGATGAGATCATTTGATTCTACATTTAGCTCACTGGCCAAGCGACGTTTGCTGACTAATGGCCTTAGTGAGGGGGATGACTCAGGAAGTGACGTTGGTGTACATTGCAAGGCACTTGGAATTACTGTTGTTGCCTCCGCCGTTTGTGGTGATAGATTAAATGAGCTGTCTAACAATTGTGCACAACCTCCTGACGTAGTCAAGTCCATACCGACATATTAATCTGTAATGCCCGTCAGGTCGTCAATATCCTCATCACCGATTACGATGTAAGCGAGTTCTTTCATCTTGTGTCTAATCAGTTTCGCTTTATGCACATCTTCGGGCATGAAAGGGTCGCCAGTAGGCATTCGCTTCCGATGAAGAGAGGCAAATTTCCGTTTCAGGCTGTCGGTAGTGCGGTGCTGATAGAGGAAAAGTTTGTTACGGTCTACAAGCACTGCGTTCCACTCTTCTATGCAAAGCAGTAAAGCAGTTTCGAGCACGTGCAAAAGTGCGTCTGTTTCCATCTGTGTGAAGCCAGAACCACGGCTGGCCGTTGGCTTCGCGGTGTTCCTTCAGGAAAGGGCTGTGAGATTGTTGAAGCTTGAAGGAAGAATTTTTAGCAACAACGTAGAAGGAAACGGACCGCCATAACCATGAATTCCACTAGTTTTGGAAGGAGTGGGATGTATGTTTCCATTCAGTGCAGGCGCTCTTTGCTGTGCGCTTGTGATTGATAGATTGATGCTGCTGGTGACGCTTGGCGTTAGAGTTTGGGTTTGAGATGAACTGGTCATGATATGGTAGAGTGACCCTCGAAGAGAAGCAAGTCGAAATCTGGAGCTGATTGGATGTATGCGACATGATTAGAGGAAAAGGGAAAAAAAGGCTCTGCACTGTGGTTTTGTAAATGGAGTTGTTTGGGTGTTTGAGTGTGGGACACAAGTCGTCTTCGATGCGGCTAACTTTGACTGGACGAGCAGGGTGGCTAATACTCAATTTGCGGAAAAGTGTCTGTATTAAAATCTATGTTTGTGATTTCAGGAGTCGCCCAATATCATCATCATCTTACTGAGCAGGGGGAAAAGAGGGGGTTAAGAGGCTATTTTTTTGAATAGTTTAAGCACTAATTCAAAGTTCGTAACAATTTATCCGCTCCTTCACAGGTGCTGTAATTAAAGACCTAGTACCTGGCTTTTCTTCTTTATAATGATTATAGGGGATGAAATTGGGTGTTTTAATGATTGAAAAGTAGGTTAGCTTATGTTTCAAAGCGCATCAAATAAATGGTACAAGTGGTCGGCATGGGGGAACGTCAATATAAGACAATAAAGTAATGATTGCTGAATGAAGACAAGAAGGGCACTGTGGATCCAATTAATTTCTCTTAGAAGTATTTGCAGTTACTGGTGATTGATGACTCAACAAGGTCCCTTCATTATTTCGAGCCAGAGAGTCTCTCACCGATTTTCACCTGTATTTTGTCAACTCGCATTCTACCTAGCGGCCGACTAGTTGCGTTAGTAGTAGTGTTATATCAGTGGAGTAAAGCTTGTCTCCCGACTGGAAACGGGCAGGAGCAGTTCGAACAAATTACCAACAGCCCTCACCTACCTCTGTGAGTAACATATTTCTACAGGGAGCCTGTGATTCGTCGCAACCCGCCAGACATCGGTACCGGCAGCGACTAACGCCCCGTCTAAGACCTAGCACTCTCAACGAGCAGGTCAGCAAGCCGATATGTCAACCGGAACAGACATATCTAGATTTCGAAAAGGACTACTTACCGTTGCTGAAAAGAATTCTTTTACCATGTACTGCATTAACTGTCACAATAAGAATGAATGGAAGCATTTTGAATTGTCGGATTATTTTACCCACACACATGGGAAGACTTCACAGCATTTGACATTGGTGTTCGTCGGCAGTTGCGTAATTGCTTGCGTGAGAATGGAATTTATGTCCGTAAATGGCGTAATATTTTAATAGCAGACGCCCTTCTAGAGGCCTTGGGGTAAGAGCTCCATTGGCCATTTGGAGAAAAGCCCACAGATAACGAATATGAAGAAGAGGGACAAGTCACACAGGGAAACGCTCAATCTCAGAATGAATCCAATAACAGCGCGAGAGTTAAAAACTACAGTAGCCTGCCTACTTTGTTAAAGGCATACCATGGGGATGGGGATCTTTATAGCGGTAAAACTGAAGACAAAGTAGACAGGAAACACGCCATTTTCATCGAGAGATGGGAGCATACAGGTATCATGGATGAATACAGGTGCCGTGCATTCTCAATCATGCTCAATAGGCTTGCTAGACAATTTTATTTTGATTCATTGCGGAGAAGAGGTCGCAGCATTGAGAAACTGGTGAGGCTGACAAAGGGTATGTTTCAGACAGCCGAGAGAGTAAGGACCCTGTTGAGGGGGTGGGACTCTATGATAATATCAAATGTTATGGCTAAAAACAACGGGAAGTCGGCTGGAAAATGCTTGGAAATTTTAATCAACCGCCTACAGGACATCAGATTCTCTCTTCCGATCAAGTACCGCAACGAAACAATTATGCGCAATAAATTGCTGAATGCTGTCAAGGATATCGAACAATGAAATATTGCTTAGTTTGAATTGGCCAATACAATTCAGGGCTTAATAGCGGACCTGCATGCCTCGCTAACATCTTATGTCCCACAAATTCATGCAGATGGATCGGAAGTAGAGGCACTTGTTGTGAATCGTCGTTATCACACAATTCCTAGAAAGGGTAATCGGAAAAAGACATGTGTTGTATGCGAGAAAGAGGGCTGAAGGCCGACTAATCACTCTAAGTCAGATCGTATCCGTGCCCTCAAGCAAAAGTAAGCATTTACAGAAATGAGTCGTACATCAAAAGAGAATTATGACAGTCTAACTAGCTCTGAGTCCGATGAGGAAAAGATTTAAATTGATATTACTGACATTCATGCAAATATTGCGTTATTCAAGTTTAATGAAGATGAAGAAATTGGTTCACAGCCAAGACTTGGCGCTGTTGAGGTGCCTGCAGTGCAGGACAATGAAATTATATCAGCTTACGTTGCTCATCGCAAGGAGTTAGATGCTGTACATTGCCGCACATCCGATTTCTATAGCCCACTACGATAAAAGGAAAATATATTTTATGGTGTCAGGGTGAACTAGGGGTGTGCCATAGGTAGAACTGGTGACACAGTATAGAATGAAGCATACTGTATACATACAGGAACTCACCCGCGTTTCAACTTTACAGAGAACGCTAAAGTCACTGTCGGAAAAGGATCAGCACAGTCATCTGGTACAGCAAAAAGTGTTTTCCCATTTAGTGTAACACCCATGTAATTTAATATTAATTTTCTCGATGAGTACTTGCTAATATTACTTGGTCTGGATGATATGGACAGACTCGGACTATACTATAGTAATATTGATGAGAGTATGGTGCACGCCAGATATGGAACTTCCATCAACAATGAGAGAACATTCGGTCATGTATTTGTCACCTGGAATCCGATTACAGATTTTCTATACATATATACAGATTTGCGCCGACTACATCGCGGTTTTAGGCACCCTAGTGTAAGTGAGCTCGCTAACCAATTAAAAGGGGCCGACCTCGACCAATTGGACGAAAAACACCGGAACTCTCTAAACTTGATCACAATGACTTACGGTCCATGCCAAAAATACGCCCATAAATCAAGGCGATTCAGGTTTACTATCTGGGACGATGAGACATTTAAACAGAGCATCTATGTGGATATTTTTACAATCTCGCAGAAACCAGTGCTGAAAGTTTTGGATGAGGCTGCAGGATACCAGGTGGCACACTGATCACCGACAGTTTTAGGTCATCAATTTGCAGAGCCCTGAGGTTTTTTTGGATTGGCACGTATTTGGGACCACCAGACTTAATCACATACGATGCCAGGAAACAGTTTATATCAACAGCTTTCCAGACTGAATCTGATCTACTTCATGTTGAGACAAAACAGATAACGGTTGATTCACCGAACCCACTTAAATTCGTTGAAAGATACCGCGCACAAATCCAAAAGGCATTTAAAATTGTTAAGGATGAGGCCCATGACTTAGATGATGAGGCTGCGTTGCAAACAGCCGTCAAGACCATTAATAATTCTTTGGTCCCAATGGGCTGGTCCCTACCCTAATAGTTTATGGTGCATTGCCACTACTGGATTTGCCCAATGAAAAGCCATCATATGTTATATTTGAAAATACAGCGGCACTTAAGGCAGCAACAACGGAGATGAACACGTATTTGTTCGTCGTCAAGTGCGAGCCGCTTTAAGTTCCATAAATGGCCCTGAAACATCAGATATCCAATCTGTACCCAATAGCTCACATATAACCGTTTATTGACCGAAAAAGGACAAATACGAACAGCTCTACGCATATCTTCGGATCGATAGTGAAACTTGTAATGTTTTATTACCACATGGACCCACCAAGTTCATGACCACTGTGGTTAAACGATTTTAGTGCCACTAAGTGCTGTTGCCGACACAAATAACGGCTTATCTATGGAAGAATTCACTGAAGTCATGACCGATGGAATAAGGAAACAAACCATTGAACATGCGCGATTCGGCCCTTACAGGAGAAAGGAAATGGACACGTTGATATATTCTGGTGTCTTCAAACTAGTCTACAAATCAGAGGCAGCTGGGAAAGGTATATATGAGAGTTGATTCGTCGACGAAGTTAAGCATGAGGGACTCCCACACGCTTACGAAAAATCACGACTATTTGCACAGGAATTTAATGATGACAAAAATGGGCTTTTAACATACGCACCTACAGTTCAACGCGGATCCAAACAACTACTCTTTATGCTGTGCGATATTAATCCAGATGTACTTATTTTCACCCGTGATATCTCACAGGCGTATACAAAACTATCTACTGTAATCAAACACAAAATATTTTTCAGACCACCCGTATTACTAGGGTACCCACTTGGTATATTTCTGCACATTCTAAAACCTTTATATGGAATAAATGAGGCTGGCACCTATTGGTTTAAGACTTATTTTACCCATCATACGAACGTGCTCAAAATGAGGCCATCGGTATATGACATGTGCATCATGTTTTACCCATTCATTGCAGATCGAAATAAGAATAGACCCAGGGGGTCAGTTTCCTGCAGATTGATGATACATTGTCGTGATAACTGCAGACATGACCCTTGTCATGTTTGCAAAGGGAGATGGGTTATGGATAGTTTTCAGCGCATACGGTTCATACAGGAGGGAGGATATGGCGAGGAGCTTTGAGGAAAAGATTATGGAGGGCGCAGGAAATAGAGATGATGATAGTGAAATGCGCGAAATTAGAATAGAAACAAGACCCAAAATTACCGTTCAAGGACAAAGAAATACCGTTCTCCATAACTCACACCACACGTGAAACCTAATGTCGAGTCATTTAAAGAGTATAAAAAACTAAAGAAATCGTCCTCGGTAAATAGCCATTATTAACAAAATAAAATTTACGGAAGCTAAATTGGAATAACATCAGTACTTTGACATAGAAACAAAGTACAAAGGAAAGTCCTCTAAGCTATTTCAACGACTTAAGCTATCTATAGAGGCAACTCTAGCCCCAGATTAAGAAACGCAGGCATGAAAAGGAATGGTGAAAGGAAAGAAGTTGGCCGACAAATAAAAGGGTGTAAATTTCTCCTTTGATGGAGGAGAATTGAGAAACCGCGCTATCGCCAAGCACATTGAAAATGGACAAGAATGTAATTGTAAGGTTTCTGCAGGATCTAGTGGGGTAGAGCAGTAACGATAATTCAAAAAATACTACTAAAAAATGACTTCTAGTCCACTTCAATCATTCGCGAGATCAGCATCAAACTCAGGATCCTCGGCTTCTCAATTCAAATGGATATCCATTTATCCATCGGTCAAAGTCGAACATTTAATATTCATTAAAGTCAAGAGAGAACCACCACTGACTGCAGAGCACAAAAAGCCCATATTTGGTGGGCCAGAGCTTACCAGAACAAATCAGCTCAAGAATAGGGACGTAATGTGTAGTGTAATGAGTAGAAGTTTAATCTCGATTAGCCTGACAGCTTTAGACATTATATGACCAACTAAAGGAAGAGTAAAGTTTTTTTATCGTATTCGGGGTTGTAAGTGGAGAATTAATAGTTTGGGGCTTTTTCCTCTCAACGGTGTTTCAGGCGTGGCAGTTAAATATAGAAGTAAAGACTCTATCAAATAATGCACTACACTAGAGGACTATTTATTGTCCTACACAGATGAGCCCATGCATCTTCGCTGGACTTTTGTACACGGTAATGCGACACTGAAAACATCACACGTGTCGTGTGAATAGATTCAAATCAATTTGAGCCATTTAATTGGGTGGCCAGCGAGATCAATCGAAACGGATAACATCTAAAATGTCCCGTATATCCTTGGGAGGTAATTCTATGCGAACTATAAGCAGTTCTGCACAGCTGAAGAGATAAAATACAGCGCTGATCGAGTGGTCAAAAGTGGCTCAAATTTGGATCAAAGAGCTTCTTGAGAGCATGCCAAAGCACCGTGCGCAAGTATTGGAGAGGTAGAGAGCGAAAAAACTACTAATTTGTTTTGAAAGTAAAGATTTTTACTGAGATTAACGATTAATCTGTCTGGTGTTGCATTAATTTCGTGATTGGAAATGTTTTTGCCATAAACATTTTTCTGTGCGGCCAATACGATTGAATCTTATATTTATCCTTCTTATGGTTGCATAATTCGCCTCTATTCTAATAAATTTCTTTAAAATATAGCACCCATTCCAGTGGTCGAGGTTCGCCTTGCGAAGCTAGTTATTATACACCGACGGGCGGGGCGTTTGTAGTTCTAATGATTTTTACTTTTACATCGTAGAAATCGTAGAAAAAATAAAAATACTTAAACGAGTTATCGTGCGACTAAACTGTAGCACAATGAGACGGTAAAAGAGCCTTTGTACTCCAGCGAATCCCTGCAAAAACTCTTTCGGTGCAACTTCGCTGATAGAGTACCGAAATTCAATGAAACATGCCTGTGGCTCAGAAGCAGTCTTAAACTGTATTTCTTGGCGCATAATGCTCTCGATAGTAAACCACGTACGCGACAGCCGTCGCGACTTGTAGTAGATGCTTTAAGGGAGAAGTGAAGACCCGGATAAATCAGAAGCTGAGTTATGCAATATGGTCGACGTGGTCGGCGTCCATAATGTGTCGTGCCCCGCAACATGCAGAGTTTGGCCACTCTATTCAAACCTAATTTATTGAGGTTCTTTTTCCAGTTACTTCAGGTGTCTTCAATGACTTAGCATGTTGCACCCAAGTAAATCATTGATAAAAGCTTATCGTTTGGTAAAAAACACGTAAGTTTTTAACAGAATTTGGGTCGAAATGCCTCGCTGGTCATTTAATATCCTGGAAATCCCGCACCGTGAATAATTTCTTGGAAATTATTTCAATAAGTACAAAAAAGCATTTTTTAGCATGAAAACCAGTTCAAAGAAACTTTTTAATAATCTGGATTAAAATTTATTTATCCAGAATTTATTTGTACTCTTTTTCCTTAAATATACCCTTATCAGTCCATATTTCCTCATTTCTGTGCAAAAACTCCAACTAGACTATCTTATCGTTTTTCGTGTTCTCGCTTCGAAAAAAACCACACCTCCTTTTTTCATGCCAATAGAACTGATAGTCGTCTATTTGTCTTAATTTAAACGAATATTGTCGCCTTATACCACGGAGTTCCACCATTGCATTTTTTCGGCCGAGCGTCACCAAGCCCACTGAAATCAATCAAGTTTGAGCTTTTTATTTGGAGCTGGTTAGAGTTTCCCTTTTGATAATGCAGATTAAAGTTGCTGCTCAGATAACCCTCGTTCGAGAGACCCAGATGGGATACTATAATTGCTTTTAGCGCCCTTTTTGCTATTTGCATAGTTTGGATGTTACTCTTAACCGCATTATTTATACGAAGACTGATTTTTCGGCACCTGAAATTTGCTTAAGCTAAACAGTTTCTCGAATAGGATATATTGGTTCTGATTACATTTCAGGATCTTTGATCTGCGAAGCTATTAGAAACTGCGAATGCTTTGTAGTTTGTAGTTCTTGGCCCCATGGTATCTCAATGGTTTTAAATTAAGTACCCGCGGGCATTTATCTCGTTATTATGTCCAAAAGAGAGGGCAGAAGAGTCTTATGGAATTAAAACGGCTCGCTTAATATCTTATATTGTGGTAGATGTCATACGGCAAAAAATTGACCACCATTTATCATTTATATATACCACACCAGCAGTTTCTGAAATTCTTCAAAAAGTATTCTGTGCTGCATTTAACTAATTTTGAAAAGTGCTGTAAGAATCACTGCTGTAAATCATACATATTGTGATTTCCAGTTTTCAATGCGGTAAGATGTGGAATCATGTCATGAAAGCCATTGCAAATCATTATTAATTATTAATGCTGTGGTTGACTATAGAAAGTGTTTTGAAACACATGCCGTTACGTCTCCTTGTTGAATTGCTAGAACGATTTTGCATTCAGATGACATGCAATGAAGTGCATAAAATTTAATTCCTACTCACGATGCATTCATCAATGCATTAAATCATAACTAAGCCAGAAGTTGATCGGAAAATCGGAGGACGATAGAAGCGTTCGTCAGGTGTGGGATACGAAACATTTGAAAGAAATATGCCAGCAGATGGCCTTGTTTCTCGCTGTTCCCGCCCGACCTAGACCCATACTGAAGCTCCTATCTTACAGTCTGTCCAAGAAATAAATATGGATATAGTGGAGGTTTTCCAGAAAAAAGGGCCCTCCCTTAGGTGTATTTTGGAAAGTAGGGTATTTCTGAAATTATAAAATTCCGTATTCCAGATAAAAAGTCATGATCAAAGCACCATGAATCCCAAACTTGTTCTCATCCTTTCTACTAGAGAGGTACTTAAGGGTTTCAAAATAATCAGTTAGTACCGCAAAAAATTCTTCCTGCAACCGTCTATGCTGAGAAGTTGGCGGGACTGCTAAGTTTTCTCTTCTTAGATTTAGAAAATTTATGTGCCTTCGCAATAATATCATAACTAGGATAGATTCAATATAATGGTATTTACAACCAATTTATTTGTTAACTTCCAATAATAGTACAAGATTCAGCGGGAGCCGTACCCTTTTTCAATCTGATTGATCAACTTGCTCTTTCATATAATTTAAATTTCATTGTCGCACCAGCAATTCTATCCTTCATGGGTCAAATTAACAGCTTATCATCCGAAAATTCCTCTGGATATGCAATACTACTGGCTTCACCTCTTTCCTCTAAATTGAACCTGTAACGCAACGAGAAAATTTTCAAACCCTACTCAAAAAATCAAGGATTCTCTGAATCCGCAAACTTCGGGTTTGAGAAAAGGCTCTAATGTCTTCTCTTTCAGACGCTATTAGTTTTCTTAGGTACTCATCTCTGAATCCCTTTCATATCGCCGAGCAAAATCGTTCAAAAAATTCCAATGTTTATGAACTAGATAACCAAAAGTAGCCAAAAAATAGATCATAGAGGACTTCAGAACTGAAACAATATGGAGAAGCACAATTATTTTGGTCTGTAGACTTAATTCTCCTTCCTCAGTGATAAAATATTTCGTTGAAACACTTCTGGAGCAGTCAAAATACTGGCTTAATTTTTATACATCATCCTAGTTATTTTAAGAGGGAATTCTAGAACTTGGGTATTGAGAAACAGCTAGCAGACAGATACTCAACAGAATTAATATTTTTATATTGCAATAGCTTCCAAAAATCTTCCAGCCTCTCTGTTACATAGTCCCATATTCTTTGAGCCACATCCATTTTCATGATACTGTTTCGACATACTGGCCATATTGCTTATATGGACAGAGGTTTTAAAGGAACGAAATCACTTTTTCGTCCCACATTGTAGAGCTCCGTAAGGATGCAACCGATATCGGTAGCAAAGCCAGCTATAAATAAGTAGAATTTTGTGGTAACGGGTTTTTCTATCGATGACGTAAGTGTTATTTGGCTGTGTATGTTGAGACAGTCGATGTTGAAGTTGGCTAATAGATTTCACATGAAATCGGGGTATTTTAGTGTTGGGACTTGATGGTGTTATAATGTAATGAGGATGTTTTGAAATATCCAGATTTTAATATTATTCAATGGTATAGATTTTTTTGTTCTAGCATGGCATCGAGTTTGAGCGGTATCACAGCAAACTAATTGCAATTTTTTATTCAGTTGGTTAAGAAATCGGTGGCTAGTATCATGAAAAAGCCTCCGGTGATCCGCTCCAGAAGATTCGAAAACGCAATGGCATGGATATATCATTCCATGGCGTCTCGTAGTCAAAATTTTTTTCTGTGACGATTAACAGCTTCTTGGACTTAGTGAAGAGCTAAAGGAGGAAAAATAAGCCACTAATCAACTACATACAGAAGCGGGATGATCACGGTGAAAGCATCTACTATATTCGTAAGTGGCAAAATACTTATTCTTAGTCACAAGAAGAAAAAAATATGACGACTGTAGTTTTGTCTGCCAGCCGTAGACTTCTTAGAGAATCATTTACCTACACCTTACGGATATATGTTTATCAATTTGATGTTATATAACGAAAGTATGCAATATCAAGAGCAAATCAATATGAAAGAGCATTATATATTTTTCACAGGATTTTAAACGAAATATAGTGGATAAAATGCCATTTTGATGAAAATAAGAAGTCGCGTAAGTTTAGGTATACTCAATAAAAGTAACTTGCGCCAATTAAGATGAATAAATACAAGATGAAATTCATTGAGCTCATGAAACATATAGAGACAATTCGAAGTTCAGTTATCATTGAAATAATCAGGTACCAAGGGAGTCAGTGGAAAATATCTGCAGGAAATGAATTAAAAAGGGGAAAATATTGGGTTGTTTTATTACATGGAAGATGTGGTCGGTTATATCCACGCCGCTAATGCGTTATGCAGTATAAGTCATCACTGATGGGTAACTCTACATGACCTTCCTGACAGGGCCGGCTTAATGCCAGCGAGCAGGCATGCCGCGTTAAATTAAATTAAATAATTGAAGTTAGATTAGCAAAAAAAAGGGAAATTTTTCCATATAATTTCTTCTTTTTTCTACGAAGTGAATTCGTTCCAGGAACCAGAATTTCTGCACGGACAAGATTAAATCCGAAGATTAAAACATTTTAGCATAATTCGCTGCAGTGAAGGTCGAGACCATAAAGGTTACCATCGCTGAGGTCGATGTTATTCTATACAAGGGTATCGTGGCAGATCATTTTGTCAAGTAGGACAAATTCAAAAAATTTTCTACTTACATAAATTCTTGTCCGATACCACAACAAATTGGACTTCAAAGGCAGCCATGCTCAGGAACCACGAAAAAATTCGAAATCATCCCCACGCAACAGAAACAACTTCCAAAACACTATTATATTAATCAGTCATTAAATTAAGGCAGTTACGGCTTCATGATTTCAGCTAAGTTCCGAAACACCGTTGCAAAGTGCGGAAATCTAGTTGTAGAAATCTACAATGTTTATAGTCTCATTGATTCAGATGGATATAAAAATCTCTTTTGGAGCCATTATCCCGTCGCAATTTACATAAGGGATTTAGGAGATATATGTTAAAATGAGTGAAGTTGAAATCGTCTAGAAGAAGTTCAATATAGTCAAAGAAAGACATACCCTTGTCTCCCTGCAGAAGCTGAAACGCCTCTGACTTCCAATATCGACTAGTTTCAGAAGGACATCATATATTTGGAACTGGGACAAAAATTGTCAAGGAGATTTGGATCGCTAATATTGTATTTTGTCTCCTCTTACTCAAATCTAAGCAATCAAAGGCCCCTCCAGTCCTGCATGAAAATGAATGTGCTTCGGTTTGTTTCATCTGTTCCGAAAAGGTTATTGTAGGTAAAATGAACTAGGTCAAGAACTTCCATGGAATAGTATAGCTGAAAAGGACTTACACATCCTGGAAGGAATAAGCATATGTTCAAAAACTCTGAATAAGTTCAAAAAAAATCCTCTTCAAATTTTCAGGGAATATTTTGCGTTTATGTACTTACTTCTAAGATTAAAGTGTGAAAAAGACGTAAAAATCAAACACATTATGTAGCTTTCCTAATAGCTGGTTTGCTTGGAAATGACTGGAAAAATTTTCAATCCTCCCAGTTACTGGTAAAGGAAATATTGTAGGCTTCCTAAGTGATCACAATTCAAAGTCAGATGCATACTCTCTCAACCATAATAGTGATTTATTCTGAGAATTTAATATTATGAGGAGCGTTCAGAAGGTAAAAATTAACTTAAAGCTCTTAAAAGTGCTCCTTTATGGAGTAGGAAACAACAGCGCAGCAGTTGTAAATATTTTTGTTCTTTCAAGAATTATAATATCCTAAATTAAACAAAAAATTAATAATGTTACTGATAAATTTATGTGAAAATCAGATAATGAAGCTAAGGTATTTGTCGTCTGTGTAAGATAAATTTTTTTCTCTGAACAGAGAAAATAAGTTATTGAAACTATTAGAACCTGTATTTCCTCATGAATAGATAGAAGTACCAAAATAATACTTTAGGGTGAAAAAATGGGCATCAGTTTCAAGAAATTCCTATATTTGAGCGAAAATCCTTTGTTTTCTTTTAAAAATCAGATATTTCCCTAGCACGAACCTGTCTCTCCGTGCGCGCACAACTACTTTGTAGGCATAAAAACTGTCACAATATTTTGGTTCTCAGAAGGAAAAATATTTCAAGGTAATTTTGGTGCTCATTGTCCAATAACAGAGTCCTTTACGATAAGAAGTCGATTCGTTGCCAATGCCATGTTTATATGTTGTATCATAATTCAGGGATTCGCAACGCCATCGGTATGGGGTTATTAAGTGATTTTTCTTGGCTAAAATTCGTCACATCTGTCAAAAATTTCCTATGATGGGTTCCAGTGGGTACTTAAGACTGATAGTGATCTCCTAAAAGTGGGATTATTAAATAATTTATGATGAGGATATCTGTTTTGTATATATAACAGATAAAATATAAAATTAATGTACACCGAACTGTTTTGGGTTCAGAGACGAGCAAAGATTAGATTTACACTACAAAGAGGTTCATACATGGTGAATTTAGTACCCTGAAATGGATAGAAAAGGAAGAAAGAACGCAGGATAAGGACAGAAACCGCAACTGACTGCATTGAAATACAAGCATATGGCCCTCAAGAAGGCCACAAGTATTACTAAACGTGTTGGTATCACAGCGAATTAAAGGAAGGTAGTCTACTCTTTTGGATAGTTATGGTAATAAGTACTGCTTGAATAGGGTCTCTAACTCTGAAAAGAGATAATTTATGGAGGTTACCGGGAAATAATGCGACTCACAGCCTTGAGACGAATTTATATGCAGTAAATTCGAATGGACGGGCCAAATTGGAGTTTACTTGCAAGTAAGTCAAGGAATATTTTACTTTTATTGATTTCAACAATAAGGTGAAGACACTTAAATACTCTTTAAGATCTTTATCTTTAGGTAATATTAATTTAAGAACATAAGGAACAGCTTATAACCACAAAATACTTTACGTTACTTCAGCTACTCACCTCCTTCATTGGAGTGGATCGTTCAAATTTTGGGAGACTTGGAGTAGACTGCAAAAAAGCGTATCTCAAATCTTGGTGAAAGTGTCCATCTGGAGGCGGAATTCTGCAAGATCTAAGCCCTGAATTGCTATCAAAGCTTCATGGACTATTCCTATTCCTTATATATTTACCATTTCTCCTTCCCAAATGCGTGCTTCTCTTTATTAGACTCGATGGGTACCAAATCCGCGTCGCTTAGATTTAATCACAAGGTCCCTAATGACCACAAAACCTTCTGTGACTTTCGATATAGAACCTCTAAAAAGTCAATTACACTAACTCTGCTACTTTACCAGTCAGTTCTGGAAGATTTTGAGCATGTAGCCAAACCCGTAAGTGCATTTTCTTCATGTAGCTCTTTTGCAGCTCTTTTGTCAGCTTTTTTGCTGTATCTATGTCATTAAGAGCTCCCAGAACATCTTGAGAAGCTCAATCATATAAAGTAATTCAAAAAAGACTCAGAATCTAGACTGGTCTCATATATCGACCAATTTAATTCCTTCCATAAAATATTATAGCTATATTGTACGCAATTTCGCGTGATTTTTTTCGTAATTATCGGATCTCGTTTAATTTTTCTACATATTATTAGACTCCTTTTTGCTCACGTCTGTATACGATGCAACGTGATATTTTGCCGTTGCGAATTCACTAACAAGAATAAGGTCATCTTCACGACCAAATCTTGCATTTCGGCCTCAAATACCCTTCCTGTGTGTAACGTCTACAATTGCCACCTTTTCTGCTGAAAATGCTATAGAAGCAGGAGTCGGGTAATGCCTCATGGAGGAGCGGGGGAGGTAGTTTGGATATCTTTGTTGCGAACAACCTCAAATGTGGCCGCTGGAGCAGATTCGGTTGTCAAAGCGTGCTGGGTATGGTTTGGTCGACGGGTAAGATTTTGAGGGGAGCATATATGAATAACAATTGTAGGCGTAGAATAGCAGATGTAGAGAATTTTTTCGTGGGAATAGTGGAGTAATGGGATCACGATTGGGATTTGCCGAGAAAATGGACAGGATCGGCGTATTTGCAGAGAGCGAGGGTGAGACTTTCGAATTATTTGCAACGAAAGTTGCCACAATAGTATGTTTACTTATAAAGAATTAATTAGGGATAAACGTAAGGAGATATTGAGGGAAAGTTTGTTCAGTTGGATGGCGGGGAGTGACTGACGTGTGGGGAAAGACATGATGAGTTCAGGATATAGGGATATAGGGTTACAGATACTTTATCGCCGCCAATTACTTCTCGATACTCTTCACTACTGGGAACTATTTCAGCTCAATTTTTCATAAGCAAAATGATAATTTTACTACTGTATTGGAAGGTAAAATGGAGGTTTACGCATACATTTTTGAGAATTAAATGTTACTAAATGTACCATTTGCATTAATCAGAAGTAGGATGATTATATATTTCCTCTATTTTTATTTGACGATGGGTTGGTTTCTCACTTCGCTACCAAAATTGATTGTTAAAAAATAAATTAACAAAAAAAATGGGTTATCATCTACAGTACTTGTCAGTGCAGAAAGAATTTTTTTATTAAAGGACGTACGAGACAAGGAATTCTTGCAACTTATTTCGTAATATTCGATAGGCTTAATGTCTGGAATCCAATAGAAATGTGTGCTTACACCAGATTTAAGTTATGTTTACCTTGCACTAGTAGCTCTACAGGAGCAATTCAACTGGATCCTCGTAGCCCTACTGTACAGCACAATCACCCCAACTACAGATTATCAGCTTCCCGAATTAATATGCGGAAGAAATTAGACAAGATCGGCGAGCACCTTAACCGGTACGATGAGCATATCGGGGCTAAATAACGTTTTATCATTTAAAAAACCATTAGACATGCTTCCGGATTCAATTCAAAATGCGAATGCTTTGCAATTCAAACTGCACCTTTTAGATCACTTTGACGACTCACAGGTAGGCCCCGCGCGTATTGCACAAATAAAACTCGCATAGCGGCATTACGTGTCCGCGTAGGGGCAAAAACGTGTCCCGTTGTGGAACCACGTATTTACTTACTGTAGGACAGCAGTGGGCGACAGACACGTGGGTGGTACTGTATGGAGCGAGGACTTGGCTGGTTCTTTTGACCGTGAAGGGGCAGATTAAGTAAACGCAAACAGAGTCGCCGTAGCTCACCCAAGGATAGGCCACTCAATGCTATATTTTGGGAGACGTTTGAATAATAACGCAAAAAGCAATCACAGATCATAAAGGGCCGATAAGAACTTTACGTCGAAGTATTTTATGAATGAAGAGTGAAAATTTTGGTAGTTTCTCTGGCTTTATCGACCTCCGTAGAACCTAATGAACTCTCCAACAAACAGATGAAGTTAGAAATACTACTCAGGACACAAGGACATTAACTGATTGATTTATCATAAGTTTTCTACTACTAATTACATAATTTTTGCTGGGAAATATAAAAAGTAGTTTTAAACCGAGACTTAACTCTTTTGCAAGCAAGTGGAAATGTGAAACCAGCCATTACATGATGAATGGGCCGTATCACTAAATATATATTTCAATGCTGCGAAACTACGCAGGGAATACACCCTACTAACTCTTCAAATTTAGATAGAAATAGCTGCAAAAAGAACAAAGTCGTAAAATGAGAACTTCTCGGTTCATCATTAAGTGAAATCACCCTTCTAGCAATCCAGAGATATCGTAACTGAGAGACAACCAATTCTCCTCCTGCCGGATCGGCACAAATCTTGATGCGGATGGGAATAGATTGCTAAAGTCGAAGCATCCAACAAAGAGGTGGTTTAGCTTCCCGTCAACATAACACATTTATTGCAGCCTTGTAATAACACCATCAACAAGGTCTTTCAGTCTACGATTCGGAGAAAGAGGGACTTGGTATCTCGGAAGTGCCTGCTTGGCTTCTCCAGTATGAACTTAAAACTATTTTTCGAAATGGCTAGATATCGTGCCCTCAGGAAGACTATAGTTGAAGATGCGTTTCCAAACCAAAATTTGTGGCCCCTGGACTTCAAGTTCTTAGAAAATTCTCGCAATACCTCAGAACATCGCGTTTGTCGCGACTGGAAACTCGCACAGGCATGCACTGCAAGACATCAGAAAAGCAGTCCTAGCGAACCAAACCTCATCTGTTGTACAAGACTGCATTGAAGATATTCTACAGAGGGATATAAAGCCATCATCGCTGTTGGCGATGCCTTCAAAAAAGTATTGGCACGTGCTGCTGCTCCTCCCGTAGACTCTTCCAGGAGGGTTCTCGATTTTGGTCAACTTGCGGTGTACCTCACACATAGCGAGGTCATCTCTGCACGTGAGCTTGCGGCAGAGGAGAAGTACAGAAGATAAAGAAGATAAATGGATAAGCAAAAGAAGGAAGGGGAGAGTAAACGTAAAGCAGAGGAACGGAAGGCTTAAACTGCACATTAGAATGCGAATCCCACAATATGGGTCAGTCCAGGGTCTTCTTGTCCCTCGTTCAGTCCGTCAGTTGATGAAGGAGAGTGAATTTCAGCATTATTGACATTTGGAGATGGGGGGAATCACCCGATCGAACGCGTTTAGTGTTTCCACAAAATTGTTGGTGACCAATCTTGCCTCGTAGACACGAATTACTGTCCCTGGTATTAGAATAAGGTATGATTTGGTGCTCTTTTTTCTGCTCCAAATAAAGCCGTTGAAGCCTTTTCAGCATGTATGGACCCTATTCCACTCATTCAACTCTCGTTTTTCCCTACCTTCTATTACCTTGCACTATTACAGGGACAGATGAAATAATTTGGTACCTCTCCAGATGTATGTTTTGCAAAAAAAGCTACCCTAACCGGAGATAATGTTCTTTTTTTCAAAAAAGCGCCAAGTATGCCCTTGTGGTAAGGGTGCAAGGACTTAGAGCAATTCTGGGGGTTTAAAGATATCTTTGACCAATTTCTGCCAAGAATAACAGCCATTTCCGTTTCCTTCCATTTTGAGGCTCCAGAATACCTAGATATCCTGCCAAAATGAAAGGAAGGTTAATTATTCATCGTGAATTCACTAGTTGTTATTGAGATTTTCAAAAACGTTTGCATGAACTGTAGCATGCAGCTTCTCTCCCTTCTTCCATGTCAATTTTTTTGGCGAGTCTTATTTCTAAGGTAGTTTGTCCAGCGCCATTCTAAGTAGCAATCGCTCCCGCATTTTAACAGGCTGGCCCTTTTTTCCGAAAAAATCTTTCGAAACTTTAAAGTCCTTAGTTTCCATCTTCAGGTAGCGACAGGCGCTTGCGTAGAATAAACATAATACACCGATGGAGAAGAAGGTGTTGAAGACGATTCAATACTGGAGATGGATACAGGAGCCAATTCTACTTCAGATGAAGGTAATGCTAATCAAGATGTTATATTGGAGGCCATATCATAGTATTTATTGGTGCTGGGATAGATTTTATGCCGGAAAGAATCCAAAGCTGTGAGAAGATAGGGGCATGCAGCGGATTTGACTGCAAAGATAGCTCTATACTGATCTTTGTGCGCTTAATAACAGACGATTATGCAAATAGTACAAACTTTATGGCATTAATATCAAGATAGCATTGCAGATGGAAAATCGAATTTTAAGGGGAATGGAGCATGACTTGTAGCAAACTCGGACTAGATGATCAAAGTAGGCTGGGGTTTGGAATGAAGATTCTTTTAATGCTATAGAAGAGAGGAAGAAATTGCATAAGATTGATCAGATATTTCAACGTAAAGTGGTAATTTTAGTGACGCAGTTCAGAATTAAAATTTTGTTCATTTGAAGCGATTATACCAATAAAATACCTGAAATATCCTCACAGTATCCCTCCAGCAAACTGTACCAAGCAATCACACTGGAAGAAGACACCAGTGCAACTTGTGCACTATACCCACGCACAAGTGTAAAAAAAACAATCATACCTCTTTGTGCAGAGCCAATTACATGAAGCCATCGCGGCTATCTCGCTTGGTTCTCAAAACATTTTGGACCCCACCAATCAGCAACTACTTTATGCCTCCCTGCCCATTGGACCAATTGACCGTTGCCATGATGATTAATGCTGTATTTATCAATGCTAGTTGCTTCATAAGCCTTCAGAACCTTTCAATTTGATACCTGTATGGTCTCTTTTCTAGATAACTTTTGAGTTCAGTACCGTTTGCTTATAATTTATCTCTGCTGGTGTTGAGTACTCTTTCCATTTGAAACCTAGTCTGATGCTTCGGCCGGTTCACCGGAAGCATCAACCAACAGTTCAAACATCAATTAAGTTTTGTGCGCTCAACACCCCACAACATTGAAGTCGTATTATTTTGACTTGAAGTGATTCGAGGTTCTCGTATTATGAAGCGACATTTTTACAAAGAGGGGAAATATCGAGTTAATTATTCGTGGTCGGTTGTATCCAAGTCCCTGAAAGTTTCTTCTGTGGAAAAATATGCTACGTTGTTTATTAAGAAATTATTCTTGCAAAAGCCCTCTATCGGTATTCTTCATTGTTCTCACCTAGCTCTACACACCTCTTCAGCGTTCTGTTCGCGGAGTTGTTCGCGTATTATCCGTTGTCCTAATTTTAAATCACACTATGTAATTTGATCTTTACTGTAATGCTGATTTACCCCACAAATCCAGTTCATTTCTGTTAATGTCGCTTTTTGCCCTTTTTATGCACAGTTGAGGTCCAAACTGAAAAATCGGCTCGTCCTGTTACGTCACGTAGATCAGTAGAGCAGGGAAAGCGGAGAAAAAAAGGAAAGGGAAATTTAGGGGCAAAGCTGAACGAACGGCGGATAGTAATGATAATATGATCATATAATGATAGTACCAGACTTTATTCACGTCGTAGTACTATTAAACCTCTGCCTCTTCTCCAGTGGGGCGGAGAGGCGAGTCCGCTACAGCACTATATGTATACGTGCCACGGAATCGGTGCTCTTCGAACATCAGCTGCACTTAATTAGCTTTACAAGGGTCTCCGGTACCACGATGCGCGGGATATTTCAGTCCCTGCACGTTATCATGGTTGATGTTGTGGGAATTGGGGTCTTC
This sequence comes from Kappaphycus alvarezii, assembly GCA_002205965.3. Lineage (NCBI taxonomy): Eukaryota > Rhodophyta > Florideophyceae > Gigartinales > Solieriaceae > Kappaphycus > Kappaphycus alvarezii. Next base: position 818,681 of record NADL03000771.1, read on the forward strand.
TTTGATCATCTTATAGTTGTTCCGGTCAGCATAGACACCTTGAGAATTACGATATCGTTTTAAAACATGGGGAGTAGAATGTTCACTTAAAGAATCGGCTTGAGATCTGTGCACCATTGATGAACCAGCGATAAATTTATTCCTGAATTGTCGGACGTGAAGTGATTCTTGACTGTCTGCGATAGGTGAAGGCGGAGATGGGGTTCATTTCCATCTTGAGCTTTGGTAGACATCTAAATTTCAGTGTGCTAGCGCATCGGTTTCTAAATCGTCATTGATTCCGTGACCACTGAGAAATTTACTGGGTTCAACGAACCGCGGATCTTGTACAAGTTGTGCACGAAAACTTTGCACAGATCGCTGCTAGCTCCCATCAAGTAGCACATCCAGACATGTCCTTCATTTTGTCGCAAAATCGCTGCAGACGCCATGTAGTGATCCGGGACTGACGAGAATGAAAAATTTTCCCCAACTTGGTACAAAGCTATAACGGAGAACAACGGAATCTTGAATTACTCTTCTGAAAATAGCTCGGAGTTCGGCGGCAACAGGCCTTCTAGAAAAATGGAGACTGTCTCGGGTCATGGAAGCTCCAATGATGCATCACCTCCTGAGTCTTTGGGGGAGAAGATTTCCGCCGTAATCATCGCGATACCTAACAAAATATGAAGAAAGCCTTTTTAATGGAGGAGGTAGGGATCGTATTAATCAAACGATCTTACTTGATCTTCAAATGGCTGCGGGTAGTTGCCGGCATGACCGATCAAGCTGCAGTTCTTTTGTAACGAAATTCGGGGGATCGGAGAAGAGTGCGCAAGAGGGCGAATCGAATCCAGATTGTCGCGTTTTGCCCTGCTTGTGCACAGGTGAGGCCCAAGCTGTACAATCAGCTCGTCATGTTGCGTCACGTAGATCCGTAGAGTAGGGAGAGCAGAGAAGTGAAGGAACGGGAACTTAGGGGACCGAGATGAATGAATGGCGGATATTACCAGACTTTATTCACGTCGTACTGTAGAACAGTACTAGAAAAACCTTTGTCTCTCCTCTGGTGAGGCGGAGAGGTCAGTCCACTACAGCGCTGTATGTACAGTATACGCGCCAACGGAACCGGCGTCGCCTCGACTGCGGCGTCGGGTTTTGACGGGTAATCATTCTGTAAGTAGCTACTGTAATTACAGTTTACTGTACTGTTCCAGTGTACACTCACTGTATGTACAGTAAAATTATGTATAGCTATGAAAACAGGGCACAGCTGACAAATTAGCAGCCATTCCAAACCAGCCACTTGGTTAGTAATTCCCTGTTTTCATCAGGAACTTGGGTCCTGAACAAGAACATTCCGGTCGACGTCAACGCCATCCCTCCTGACGAGTTACCCATTTCTCGCTCACCTCCGCCGCAAAATGCCGCAGAACCATGCGCAACCATCTGTGGTCATCGGTTACGCCTCAGATCCTTGGGAGTCCTTCCACGGCACATGGTACGACACTCACATCGGTGGCATCCAATATTTCCACCTGACGTACGTCCCAACATACCCCTGTGTCCCATTTGTTCCCAGACCCGCGTATGCGTCCTCAGGCCTTTGCACCCCACACTCATCACCTCGAGCGAGTCATTTACCTCTTTGGCTGCAACAAGATCACATGTAGTCAACAAGAATCGTCATGGTATGCTATCAGAGTTTGCAAAGTCGAGAAGCTCACTCAAACTGCCCAACAACAAGAACCAGATGGCAGCGCGGAGGGACAGGTAGATGGGCACGCAGCGTCGATTGACTGGGATACCGATTCTGAAGTGAGCTCCACCACGCACTCCGACCTCGCTGATGACCTCGAACTTCTCTCGTTACAAGCTCAGGTGACCCAGGCTGCGCAGCGCCTTGGATCACATGCTTCTCAACGTGTGACAGCGAAAAGGTATACCCCAAAGTCCTCTTCTATTCTGCCCCACTTCTGAAAGTCATGAGACCAGTCCTGAGCAGGAGCAATCGGACGCAACTACCGAGCTAAATTCATCGCAACGTGCCTTTCGCGCATACTTCGTTGAGGTCGCGGACGAGCCGCAATCATCTCCTCCGTCGTTCAGGACTCTTATGTTGATCGTTTATTACGCATGTACAATGAAGAGGAGAAGTCACTATCTGCCAGCAACGCTTCTGAGACCTGGGCCGCAGAACAAGACGAGGAGGTGTCCGCAGAGAGGAGTCACTTTGAGTCGTTTCAAGAGCGGATTCAGCGTGCCCCCGGCCACATTCTGCGCTATGATTTTGGTGGGCATCCAATTTGGCCAACGAGTCCCTCCCCGTACCCTAATCCTCGCACTTGTCAGAGTTGTGGATCTGATCTGGTTTTTGAACTACAAGTATTGGGTTCTTGTCTGCATTACTTGCAACCGGAAAAAGCCGTCGCAGATTACCAAAACGAGGCCGGTATGGCGTTTGAGTCCGTTGCCATCTTTACTTGTTCCGCAGATTGTTCGAAAGATCACTTGCTAGCGGAGACTTCTTGCTTTAAGGTGTTTAGTCAGACGATTTGTGTACAGAAAGACGATTGGTAGCCAGTCGTAAATACCTGTGGAACCCAGTGCATGTAGAGTTACAGTGACGGCAAATTTCCCTCTCAAGACATGCAATGAAAGTCCAGGTCCCCACTCGTATCACCAATACGTCAATTCCTTCCTCTGATCAGGAGTCAGATTCTTCGCATCTACCCAATAATTCCCGATTGGCTCCCATTGTTTGCCATCCTCTGAAACCTTTTTGAAATACAACGGCTCTGTAATTGAGCCCCCATTCGCGATCTCAGCCTTCATCTCAGCACGGCGGTCCCGCTGCAATTGCTCGACCCGAAGCTTCTCTCCAGCAGCATGTGTACTGTCTCCCTTCTCAAGAGCGCGGCGATCCGGTCTCAAGCGGGAATCCGTCGGCGGCAGTTCACTGGCAGTCTTCTCATCGATTGCTAGGGATTTTTTTGTAAACTTTGTGCATTTTGCCAGGCTTCCCATTTCACCGCCACCTTCTTCCTCGGACAAAAAGTGCGAGCCCGCCATCCACAAGCGATTCGATCCCTCACCCTTTGCCTTGGCCACTCGTTCACAATCAAGAAACTTGTTCCACGCGCCTTTAAAGGTGACCAACCTTTTTCCCGCGGCATCGACAAGATCGCCCGTGACTTCATACCTGCCCGCCGAAAACCAGCCGCACTTGGACAAGGTGAGAGTAGAAACTGTTCCTGTTGTTTCATTTCGCAAAGTGATTGTCCCAAAGTGGTCAACAAAAGCGCCGCCTACAAACAGATTGGATACAAGGGCCTTGGGGAGATTCCACGAGTAACGATCGTCGGTCTTGGTAAGATGAATATAGCGAGACCCGACGTTGTTGATTTCGATAGAATTTCCATGAAAGGTTGCGATAATATCGACGACCTCCCCGCGACCCAACCCTTACCCTCCGCTCTAGACACAGACACTGGGGATGGTGCGACACCTGCTCCGCATAAAACTTCATGCCATTGATTGGATTCTGAAACTCAAAGGTCTCACCCAAAACTGGATTAAACGGCTTTCGAACACGCTCGGTATGTGAAAATGCGGAAATGACAAAAGCGGCGACCAAACAATCGCGCAGTTCAGAGTCCTCTGCTGTAGCGGCACGGTCCAAGAGATCAGAGTACTCGAAAGTTTCAACCATTCGAGTGAGGGCGGTGGTGGGTTCGAAAAGCCAGATGGGTAGAGAGAGGCGCATGTTCATGACGTCCATGCCAACGAGGGAGGCAATTTGACGCCAGAGTGCCTGACGGGAGGCGGGGTCGACATTGCCGAATTCAGTAGATGGGGCGGGGCCGTTGGTATTTTCAGACAAGGCGGTGGTGGGAGCGAGATTCTCGTACGAATCCGGGGTGCCGACGACGGTGGAGTAGGCGGAATTGGCCTGGAGGAGATCCATCCTGCCCATGTAGAGTCTGGAGCGGAGTTGGTGTTGGGGGGAGCGTCCTCGGTCATGTCAGGGAGAGGTTTGTTTGGAGGGAGGTGTGTTGTACGGGGGGCGGATGTGTAGAAAGAGAGAGAAGAAGATATTATGTATGTCAAAACAAGTATGAAATGTGAGAGTTGCAGTGCTGCTCAAGTTTGTAACGCTGTTGGTTTTGCCTTGGCATTTTTGGAGGCAGGGGATTCGAAGGCGGTACCGAAAATACTCTCCTTTGCTGGTCAAAGTGATGGGAATGATTCTCTCTCATGGGAGCACCGCGTATGAATGTACTGGACAGTACTGTACTGATCGTTTGTACTTCCAGATTGGCACGAATTTCGGACAATTAATTACCATATCGTACGATGATGTCACTGTAATCAAATAAGAAACATAAATTACAATTACAGTACTGTACAGCCGGTTAGAGCATGGTGATGTGATCTGTCACTCTCTGTACGTATTGTCATGATGGTACAGTACAGTACTTTAAATGTTAACACAGTCCACACTGCAACATTAAATTAATTAACAGCATTTCGAAACACTCAACACTACCATTCATTGACTTTTCTTCCATACTCCCTCTGCCATCATTTCCAACTTTCCAAGTAATGATCATATACACAGTCAAATAGCCGTCGGTCCGTCAGCATTCTTTGCACAACAGCTCGAAACTCTTCTCGGTTCAACTGCCCTCCCCATTACCAGTCATTCCTTCGCGTCCCGCCACCACAATTCCTCTCCCAATACCCGTCGCTCCATCCAAACCCCTCCTACCTTCCAATTTTTTATCTTCTCTTCCATACCCTTTCCCCCATTCCCAACCCCGATTCCTCTCCCACCAGCCTGTTCAAACTGCATTTGTTTTTGCTGCTGCTGTGCTGCTGCTGCTGCTGCTGCTGCATCTGTTGGTGAAAGTTAGCCAACAACTGCTGCTGCTGCATAAACATCTGATACTGCAACGGATTATGCATCATCAGCAGCAATCTGGGATGCATACTGGCACCCCCAAAAGCCCTCAGCCCTCCAATTCCATTTGACCCCGATTCCACTTTGCCATCATTCCGTTCCCATTAGCCCCCCATGTCCGCCCAAACCCAAGCCCCATCCCACCTCCACCCATCCCACCCCTCCATTGTGCAATCCCTGCGTATCCATCCCTGAGAATGAAGCCCCTGTGCATGCACTCCCGCTGACCCCATCCCCAATGAATGCATACCTTGAGACCCTATTCCCTGCGAACCCATCATTTGTGACAACATCCCTTGCGACCCAGTCCCTGTGTGTGCGCCCCTTGCTGCCCATCATACTCCCTGCAACCCTGTCCACCATTGCTCCCGTCTGCACCCCCTTTGGAAACCATCCCTGCCAATCCCATTCCTTGAGGCCTATTCCTTGCGTCGCCATCCCCTGATCCGGAATACTCGGTTCACCATGTGACTCCCTTGCACTCCCTGACCACGCTTCGAGTCTTCTCCCTTAACCTTTGCCACACTCGCTTCGTCGCCCTCCACATTCCACCCACGCCTGCCCCATTCTTGACCGCAACCGCAGCCGCATTTGGAACCCCGCCGTCTCGTTTTTGCAATCTGTAGTCATAGGCCCACTCGTTATCGGTTCCTTCTTCACTTCCTTCACAGATGTGTCGGATTAGCGGCAACCTCCACCATACCATTCTCCTCCCCTTGGTCAAACCCGCGCAGGGACCTTTCCCTTTTTTCCTCTGCTCCACCTTCCTTGATGGGCGAACCTTTCTGGCCGCGGCGCTGAATCCTTCCCCCGTGTCCTCCTTTTACCCCTGTCCAGCCTGTCCGCCTTTCACACCGTCGGCAAACACTTGCAACCTCGCCTGCCCCGTAAGTTTCCCGTGCCCGCGCCCTTTTCCCGCCTGGCCGTACTTTTGCGTGTCATTTCCCTCACTGAACCCCGGCTTTCGCTTGTTCTGCGTAGGAGAAGCCCTCTTCCTTGCATTCTTCTGCTGTGCGACCCAGTTACTGCCCCCGCGCAGTTACTGTGCTTCTCCGGAGGGTTGCTGGCTCCGGGCTGTTTCTGTTCATTGGCTGCAGTGCCCTCCTTTTCGATGGGGCTGTGTGAGGTATTTGTCTCCATCAGCTCATGTGCGACGGGCTGTGAGGTGACCAAGGCGATGTTTGCTGCAGTGATGAGTTCGCCAACAACATGATCTGAGGCGGGTGTCTCTGAGGCAGTGACTATAGCGCCATCGATTTCCGAAGTAGGTTCAAAGGCTGTGACCTCCGGACTCGGTAGACGGTGATTGGACGGCAGGGTTGCAGACTCTACAGCGCCCAAGTCTTCGGCATTGGGGGCATTTTGGCACCGGCAATACCATCGGTGAGCTTGAGATTGGGGAAGAATCGCTCCAGGAGTTGTTGGGGGGGACTGTCGTCGACGATGGAGGGTTTCGGCGGGGTGTGGTCATTGGCAGTTTCGACAGGGTCTGGGTCGGGATTGATGCCACGACTATGTCGTAGAGAAGTGAATAGACGCGCTCTGCTTCGTTCTTTTCGTAAAACCAGATTCCACAATATGACCATTGGCGTTCTGATACATGAGCATCTGGTCTGAGAGTTCGAGATTATCGTTGCCAATGTGGAGGTCATCCGAGTAGTTTCTGGGGGACTTGCGGTTGATGATAAGAAGGCGATGGGTGGTTTGATCGGAGGTGGGTTTGCGCTGGACCAGAAAGAGACTGCCCTCGACGTCGCGGCGACGCCATTGCGAGCCGTCAATGAGTTGATACAGGGCGACATGCGAAGCGGAAGAGAGAACTGCGGTGACGGCAGCGTCTGAGCGACGCAAGACGGCGATGTTGACCTGAGCGGCGATGGCTTCGCGCTCGACGGGATCAAAGTCGAGGCCTGCAGTCATAGATACGTCGTGATTTTGGAGACTGGGAGAAAAGGGACTGCGATGGGAATGGGAGAAACGAGTGTGCAGGGAGGGCGAGATTGGAGAGAGGTGGAGTGGATAGGTGTTGATTGTGTCAAGGAGGACAGAGGGAAGAAGGGTTGAGCTCTGGAGTGAAGTGTTGATAACTTGGAAAGGGTTTCCGGGTGTGTGTCGGAGTACCGCTCAAGTGACAGGGTATGATGACTCAATAACCGAGGCAGCTCAAACGGCGACGGGTTACTGTTTTTCTTTGGTTTCTGCGATGAGTTTTAGCGCGTTTTTTTTTTTTTGGAAGTTTTCCAGTTTTGCATACAGTGGGACGTACAGTACTGTACTATCGCGGTGTACAGTACACTATAATATACTACAGCATTCAATCAGACATGTAGGCAATGGTTACACGTTTCCGATGCAGCTTGTTAACATAATTGCGTGAAGAATCCGAGAGGGCAGGAAGCACAGCCAAGTATTTTGCAGTACCGTGAAATACATAGGATTTAGTGTACCCAACCTAATCACAGGAAATTCAATTAAAATTCCTGATTGTTGGGTAAGCGATGTAACAACAACAAAAAGATATTTACGTACTGCATTTTACTGCACTGTACACACCCAGTAGTCGCAGTACTGTACTGTACTGTACATACGGTACATCACCGTACAAGAAGACGCAAGGCAAAATGGTGCAGTACACGATTTTACGTTGCATCAGCTCTGTAGTCTGACACATGAGCACAGTACAGTACAGTACTGTACAGCACTGTACCACATGCTGCACATTGCTGTACTATAAGGAGTGTGGGCTGAAACGTTCAGTGCACATGAATGAAGAAAAATTACAGCACTACCGTACAGTGTACTATACAGTACAATATACTGTAGTATAGCACACGTCTACCGTAAAGTTGCGACTTGCGATCAACCTCAAAAGGACACCAATACTGTAAGTTGTCCAATGTGCGTTGCCTCAACAAGACACCAGGTGGTCACCCAGGACAACAATCTGTACCTTTGAACGCACTCTTCAATATCGTCCGCAAAGTGACATCATCCATATCCACAGACAACCACCCGCACATCCACGCTCAAAAAAAGCCTTGCAATCCAGACCAAACAGACACCTGTCACAAAAAAGGTTACTGCCCAGTCAATCCTCTTCTCTTCTCACTCGCCACACCCAGTACGGCCTCGTCTCTCCCCGCAAACCACGCGTCACCTTCTCCGTCAAACTGCAAAATCCCGACCTCGTCTCCACCTCACCTGCAATGCCACGCACCCCAAAACTCAGTGACTTTCCCTATGACCTCCTCCTTATAATATCCGACTTTCTCACCCGGCCTCCCTCCATTCCTTTCCCTCTCCACTCCTTCTTCTCCCACTTCATTCTCCACCACGCCTGGCCACGTCGAGTTGCCAACACCCTCGGCGTTCGCTCTCTCCAGTCTACTCCTCCTACACATTCCCTACCCCACGTAGCCGCCACGTACCAACCCCCCGATTCTCAAACTTGGCATCGTTTTTCACTACTCTCTCCTCAAACCCCTTGTGTCGTACGCTCTCCGTCTGTGTTCGTCTCCAACCTCAACACTCCATCACCTCCCTCGCTCTGCATACTCAGTTTCCCGTCAAGATATCTTCCGCATGAACGCTCTTCACTCTGAGCATCAAGCTGCCTCCAGAACTCATCTCTACATCCCCTCCCAACCGAAAACCTCGTCCGTCGTTTCACTGGCCTCCCGCACTTCTCAACATACCCCTCTTCTCATCCGTGACAACCTCCTCTCAAAGTATTTTCTCGTCGTCAAATTCTGCATTCCTCCCACTCCACTTGCACAAATACAAACACCTCATTCCAAACGAGAATCCTATACGTCCGACAACTCGTTGTCAAACTCATTGCAAAAGGATTCGCCGTTCAACCTCAAGAGGTTCGCTTCTACCTCGAGGACAACCAATTCGATGTCGCTCGTGCGTACAAACAACTGCTCGCCGACCATCAGTTTTGTCCCTGACTGCAATATCATCCCGACTTGTCTATCTGCTCACCGACTTGCCACGCGACCGATATGATTGACGAAGTCGCACCGGTTGTCGGAAGTTTTGCTCGGGCTCGGTTTTGTAGTACGCAGTAATCTCCCATTCTGTAACATTCCATACGTTTGTCAAGTCACACAATGATAAATTAGTCAGACAAGCTCTATACTGGTCACCGGATTCTCAGTCACTAGTATGAAAAAAGAGGGTCAAAGACACCTACCTCAGCACAATAAGCCACATGGTATGGGCAAGGGAACGGTTCAAGCGCTCCACAAAACGACTTGGCATTGGCATTACCACCGGACTTTGATACGTGGCTGCAACAAAGATTACGACGGCAGGTGCGATTCCAAGTAAAGCCCACGCAAACCAAAGTCGTAGAGATTCTGGCAAGCTCTCGGCGCGGGATCCCGCATTTTTCTCTGAGACGCCATGTCCAGTAAACAGAAAGAGCAATCAGCAGACCAACGACGCACTAGAATAGAAAAGCAAGCTCACCTCGCAGTTAGGACAAACACAACTTATCCAGCGCAGAAGAAACGGCTAGCTCTGGGTGGACTTGAGACCGGCGTAGAGATACTGTAACTTACCAAGTAACGTCGTCTCAATTGACGGAGAGAATTCACGGATTTGGCCAGATTTCTGGGATTCAATGTCCGCATCATGGTTAGACCTCTACCGTGATTGGCAGACATGTAGTTGGAATGGGAGATTGGTGGGCGAGTGACAAGCGCTTACCTCTCGAAAATGCGAATGTCTGCAATTGTGTGGCAGGATCTAAGGGGCGCTTTTGACATGACTTGAACTCGGGCCCTGCATAACGCCTGCAAACTTGAAACCTGAACCGAAGGGAGAGACGACTCTAAAGGAAAGGCAAGGAATAGATGACAAGATGTGTGGGTAATGTTTCAGCTGAGAGGCTTGATTAACAAGACAGAGAATGGGCGCTTGATGATTTGTGGCTTGGCTCTGCGCGGTGAAATACGGGTTGGATTCCAAGGACGGTGCTCGTTGGATGAGGTGTACTAAATGGCAACAGCTGCAAGGGGATCGAGTCTTTGGACTTAACGTTGCACATTGTTCATGGATGGATTGGCACACTTTGCACGTTCGACGTGTCCGCTGCACATGTTTCAAAGTCAAAAAGTCTAGTTTGTAAGATAAAACTTTTGTACATGCAAATGTTGGAATTTCCGATGTTATTCGAGCTGCAGTTTTCCTGTTTTTCGGAAGTTTTAATCAGGTTTTCCTACAAACTGTCGAAACAGTTTCAGGTATTTCCCGTTTCACATCAATCCTCTTGCAGAATTGCTACTCGAGGGTATGGCTGTCTTGTGGCCACATGTACAATGCAGTTCGAGCTGTACCTTATTTGGGTATATATTTTTTTAATTGAAACTAGTCCCACAAAAAGATTCAAAATCCCTTGATTTTGCTGTAGTTGTGCAGTGCTCATTTTGCAACAATTTGTACTTGGACACTGTCCAATGGAAGCTTACTGTACATTACTGTAATGTCGGAAAACTGCATGTCAAAGCGAAGAGCGCACTCTGCGCGTGCTGGATGCCGCCTTCGTTGCACCGAATATTCTCGCATTCCGATCGTTAACTTCACAAAGTCCGATCATAGCCCGTTTTGGAACAAACAATTGCAGAGTCAATTCCCACCTCGTGATCAGTGGGAATGCTTAACAATCTTAGCGGCAAGGCTAGTTCACTGTCACATTGACCACAGTTTGAGCGAACAATGGAGGACGAACGCTGGCTTATGGTGGCCATACTTGATCATTTCCAAAAGGTGATTCGCCGCGGAGATATCTCAACTCACGCACTCAATGAAGCAACCGTGCCATTTCCACCGCCTACTCACTCGACATGAGCAACACCGCTACTCGCGATCGCTATCCCGTGACGGGCTCTCTCTTCCTGAGGTCTACAAGGCTGGCCGTGCTCAACTCTTACAAATCTTTCCCGTCTGCATCTAACCCGCAGCCCGTCCTGCTCCAAACCAGCAGACACCAAGGTCCAGAGTGGAGAAGCGCCACCCCTGTCGCCATGATGCCACGTTTGACCGATTCATATTGCTTCTCAAGAAGCGAGACTTTTTCAAAGGCCTAGAAGAAGGTTCCCCGGAATATGAAGCCCGTGTGCTGCGTGCGAGAGAAAAGTTTGAATCAAGCGTCAGGAAAAGCGACAAAAACTCACCCGCAGCCCTCCGAATACCGTCATCCCCAAAACGCTGTAGTCCCAGACTCCGCTGGTGCACAGCCCAGCGAGGCTGACAAAGCAAAGGCAGAGTTGCTCAAGGCCGAGGGTAACACCCAGCTCAAGGCCGAGAATTACCAAAAAGCTGATGAGTTGTACACCCAATGCATTCAGTTAGATCCTACTAATGCGGTGTATTATAGCAACCGTGCGCGGCAAGATTGAGGCTGACTTTGTACAGGGAGGCAGTGGATGATTGCAAGTATGCAATTTCGCTTGATCCGGAATTCCTGCGACCTAGGCTAAGGCTAGCGTTAGCTTACAGAAGTTTGGATATGACCCAGAACGAGATAGACACGCTCAAGGCTGCAATGCATGTGGCCCCGCACAATGAATCACTTCCGGAGCAGCTCCGACGTGCGGAGGCAAGCTTGAAGGAACATCGACATCTTTGCCTCGAAGTAATGCAAACAGCGGAGCGGGGACGGGCGGATTACCGGATTCGATAGCAATTTAATGTCTCAGATGAACCCTGACGCCCTCTCAAACATCGCACAATCAATGGGACTTAATGTCCCCCCGCAGATGCTGCAGCAGCTGTTTAATTCGGGAGCTGCAGACCAGATGCTAAGTATGCTTCAGAACAATCCGGAGATTGCTCAGCAAGCAATGAATGCCCTGGGGTCTGGGACTGGGATGCCGTGGGATGCCTTGCGAGATTCAGCAAGAGCGGCAGGAGGTGGAAATTCGGTCCCCCAAGGAAATACAGCCTCAACTGCTCCTGGGAGTACTGGTTCAGATCCAAATGCGAATGGTGCAAGTTGAGCGGTAAAGAGGCACAGGTTGACTAAAGCAAGGCTTGGTCATCAGTGGGGACAGTATGAGTACGGCCTTGACCAGTGAGAGTCACACTTAACTCTGGCGGGGTGGTAATTGTAAGAGGGTTTGACTATGTTTTATCTGATAGATCGGAATAGCTGAAGAGTGGTCATACTGTAAGATTTGACATTTACAAATCTTTAAACATCCCCCGTGCCAGGTAGGCAATAGTTTTGTTGCGGAGCAGGTTGCCAGTTACGACTTCTGTGTGACATGTGTCGGTGAGTAGCAAGCATCCCGATTTTATAGGCTGGTGCTGACATAGCGTAACTCCTGAGGTTGCACAGAGTAGCTGGTGATTCCGCAATCAGAGTCGATGATAGTGCCTGAAGCGCAGCCTTTTCGCGACCATACCGAGGTTGTAATGTCAGAGGTTGAAATGCTAGTTTTCTGTTTACTCTCCCTTCTTTGCGGCCAAGCGGAACCTTCCCCCCTTCCCCCGGGTTCCGGCAGCCCTCTCGTCCTCTGTCGCACAGGCAAGGGTCCACTGGCGCGACTCGTGGGTGACACACCCAACCCGGCTCAGCACAGCACCCAACAAGTTCGACATCGGATCCGTGGCTTGGCGTTCCGGAACAGCCCCGCCGCCGCATTTCTCACCGCTCATCCCACAACCGCTACGGTGGTGTCCTCGGCCCACTGGCAGACCATGATCCGCCGGCACCTCGGCCTCCCCGTATATGACGACTCCCGCCCGCTCACCTGCGACCACTGTAACCAAACTATGGACGCACTCGGGGACCACTCGGCGGACCTCTGCCCAGCCGGTTTCGGTCGCCCGCATCGCCACAACTCGCTACGCAACGTTTTCGCCTACCACGTTGCTGGCGCCGCGGGCCCCGACTGCCAATACGAGGTGCCGCTACTTGTCCCGGGAACGAATATCCGCCCTGCGGACATTCTTATTCAATCCCCGCCCCTGCCCACTGCCTACCGGTCCGCCCCATAGCCGGCGACCTTACCGTTATCTCTCCGGTCAAACAAGGCGTGCGCACAAGGGCCACACAAATTGCCGGCGCGCCGCCGACATTGCCCACCGAGACAAAGTCAAAGACTTGGAGCGCAAACTGGTACGCCGGATCCCGCCACCTTCGCACAACACCCTCCATGAACCAAACTTCAAGTTTCAGCCCCTGGCTTTTGATTCCTTGGGTGCCCCATCCCCCGCCGCTATTCTGTTCCTGGGAGACTTCATCCCGCGCATCGCAGAGAGGCTTAACACAACCACAGGAGTGATCCGCAGACGTATTTATCAGCGCATAAGCTGTGGTCTTCTGTTGCAATGGCGATTCTATCGCGAGCCGCACTGCACGTGCGTGACTTGGAACATCCGGTTAGTTCTAGACGTATAGTCAGACCTCCTGTGTACAGTACAGTACACGATAGATATACTCAATGAAGTAAAGTTTCTCTATAGGGGCTGCCGGTCCCGGGTTTCTACGCGTGTACAGTGTCGTACAGTGTACACTGCCACCGTACACTGTACGAGCGAACCGATTCAATCAGACGGTGGCCCTGAGAGCCGCTCGACACCGAACTCGAGCGACACGCCCCCCCACTCATTGTGGGCCACGCCATGGGCCACCCAGTCACATTTTCAACAGCAATCTGAATAATTCTTTTTCCAGTTTTCGAAGGCATGAATAGTCCAGCGAAGTCCATCGAAAAGGTCTCAAAAATCCAGTAAAGGGAGCTATCAGACTCGAATGATACGTCGGCAACCTTCTCGCATGCTGACACCCATCACAACCTCGCACGTACTCGGTGATGTCACGGTACACCCAGGCCACCAGAACCAGTCTCTCAAACTTTCTTGTTGAACTGACGTCCTAGTAGCCAATATCATCGTGAATGGTGGTCATTATCTTCGAAGATTGACCCATCGAAGCCACGACATGAAGTCCGTCCTTCTCGCGACAAAGAAGGTGTCGATACAGAGCATGAAACTCTTCGCTTTCCGTCTGACTGCGACCATCTTCTTCGTGGCGGATTCTCGAACTCGTTCTCTGCCTAGAAACCGTGCTACATCTAGTAATTTCGGTTCCAAACCTTGCAACGTTAGGTCTGTCCAATCTACTGTCGTTAGCGATCCTTCTGTTATGTTCTCATCGTTTCTTCTTTCCGTCTCCTTGTTAGGTCTTCGCGAGAGATAATCGGCCGCATTATTCGCCAGGCTTGGACAATACTTGACCTCTAAGCCGTAATTTGCCGTAAAATCCATACACCTTGCCAATCATCGGTGAAAATCTTTCTTCTGAACGCGGTTTGAAGGATTTGGTGATCCGTACAGACGACGAAATTCTTTTCAGACAGAAGGTACACTTGGCACTTCTTAAGAGCGAAATTCACCGTAAGTGCTTCTCGTTCACTTGTGGAGTATCGGCGCTCCTGGTCCTTCATCGTTCGAGAAGCGAACTGAAAGGGATGTGTTTTCCCTTTTTCTTTCTTTTTCGACAGAACCACCATCAGGGCTGCCGAAGAGGCGTCTTTTTCCACTGTGAAAGTAGAAATGCAATCTGGAAAACGCTAGTTCTGCAAGGGTATTCTGCTTCCCTCCAGGAATTCAAAAGCCGTTTGCATCTCCGGAGTCCATTCGAAAGCCTCTTTGACAGACTTATCAGCATGTAATCTGCTGAGCTGTCGGAAAATCCCCTGGTGAACCGTCGGTAGTAGTACCCGCGAGCCCTAGAAAGCTCCTGAGTTCTGTCACGTTTTCCGTCACAGAAGCTTCCGAAATGTCTTTGATCTCGTCCATATCCACCGTCATGCCGCCTGAATTGACCATTTGACCGAGTAACTTCACTTCTGACTGAGCAAAGCTGCAGTTGGTTACCTCCAGCTTGAGCTTTGATTTTTGCAATGATGTATTTGTTACTCCAGCGTCTTAAAGAAAATACGTAAATTGTCCATATAAACCATAGCAACCAGTAACCCGCGAAGGACCTAGTACATCATCCTTTGAAAAGTCACTGGAGCGTTCATGAGTACAAACACCATTAGCTCTAACTTGTACGTTCCATATCGAGAGAAAAACTTTTCTTTTCCTTGCAAGTTTCTGACACCCGAACCTGCTATTATTCTGTGTAAAGGTCCAATGTTATGAAGAATTCTTCGCCAGAGAGTTTGTCGAAGATTTCTTCTATTTTCGGTAACGGCCAGCGTTCTGGCTTCACCATCCTGTTCAACTGACGGTAGTCAACGCAGAACCGGTGCCTTTCATCTTTCTTCGTGGCTATCACTACCGAAAAGGACCAGGCGGACCTTGACGACGTAATAATTTCAGCTTCCAATAATTCCTTCACCTCATTCCTTACTACTTCGTTATGCCTCTGCTTCCTTCGGCAGGCTTTCGAATGTATCGGAGTTTCGTGAGTCAAATCGAAAAAATGTACCACCGGCACATGAACAGGCTCCAGCTCGTGAATTTCCTTAGCTAGGACACCCGTATCCTTGATATTCTTCTGATTCTTTTGGAGGTGGTCCAGCTTCGAGGCCAATAGAGCCGAGTGGTGCACCTCCAGTTTTACCTCTATCTTAACTTCAATCTCAGCAGACCGAGGTAGCTCAGGCTCGTACGGTTCCCCGTTAATAATGTCTATGACCAGGTCTCGTTCAGTATCCGATCCACCATCGCTTTCGCTAGACGACGAGAAAAGGTGAAGAGTTTCCTCATCGTCCGAACCTTTCGAAGACGTAAATTCCTCACTGTTCATCTGAGCCTTATTGATTCTGGACGGATAATTAACGAATGGTAACACAAACTCCTCTTCTCCTTTAACCAAAGTGATGTGCTGGAGCAAATAATCGATGCGCGTGTGGGGGTCTTCCAGAGCTGGACTTCCAACGATAACGTCAAACAGGGGATTTTTGACCACCAGGAACTCTAAGTGAACAACCATTGATCCGTGAGACACCAGCACTCCTCTGAGACAACCAAGAACCTCGGCGACAGTTTCGTCTGCTACCATCACGTGACGGTCAGTCTCCGTCGGGGTGAGTGCAAGTTTTTGGCAGAGGTCCCAAGAGATCAGGTTAGGAACTGTACTCGTGTCCAAAAGGGCGTGAGTCTCCGTTCCATACAACTTCACGGCTACAAACTTGAGTCTGCGTGGACCTCCTGAAGAGTGAACCATCGATGCCTGTGTAGCCGGTATCTCTTGGATAAAAATATCCTTAAAACCCTTTCTAGCCTACTCGGCATCCCCGCGCAATAGTTGCCCGAAGTTCATCCATGTGGTAGCGGAAGCCAGTTCAGCTATCACGTCGTACTTCCCTACATGATCATGGATTCCACCGGATTTCTTCTTAGATTTGCCGTTTCCTCTCTTATTATTCTTCCTTGGGACGGGGGTCATCATCGATGGACGATTACCACGGCTTTGTTCAAGATGGCGTCAAGATCCATAAAGTTATTCCTCTTCTGTTTTGGAATTGCCTGTCCGTCCGCATTTCTCTTCGAGAGGAGTTTAAAACGTCATTTTTGCGAGATTCATAAAACGGCGACCTTGTTTATCATCTTTCGGCGTCTTCATTTCGAACTCTTCCCCACCTCAGACTGTGACCTAGCAAATCCTCCTCGCGGATCATCACCACGAGGTTTCTTGGATCAGAATATTGCTTCTGAATGACCTATTTCTCCCACAATTTGTACAACGTGTATATCTGGGCCGATTACGCGGGCAAAGGCTCGCCTAATTGCCTTTCTGGTTTTAATAGCTAAAAATAATTTGAATACATCTTCACCGGCGGCGTCGTTCCGTCGAATTGTTTCTTCACGAACGAAGATTGTTCAGCGAATTGGTCGGCCAATTTCTCCACCTTTTTTTCCAGGTTCTGAGAGCGACGAGCATCTGGCCTTTGAAGTACCTACTTCTGCGTTCCACTAGATGAGGCTCCTTGAATTTCTTCTCCGCTGAATGTCTTCTGTCCACTTACGAAGTCCTTGATTGCCTTCTTGAGCCCCTTACAGTCCGTATTGGCTCTAAACATAAGAAACTGTGCCATGTTTTGATTTTCACCACCGCGTTCCGAAGCAGGCCGAGCAAAGCTGTTTCGTTGAATCCAACTTTTTTATATAAAGCTTCCAAATGCGCTAGGGAGCCCAATAAATCCTTCAGGTTTAACCTAGCGTTGATGGCCTTCTGTAGTTCTTCTTTCGGCTTTGGTTTATTTCCAAACTCCTCGATTATTTTGGCCTTGACGGTAGAATGGTCCTTTCCCTACTCTGTCAACGCTTCATCGCGCGCAAAAGCTCGTAATAATGCTCAAAAGCTGCGCCCCCGAGGTAGTAGAGGATCTGAAGCGCCTTTTCTTGGCCGCTATTATACCGCGCAAAAATAAATTCTTGTACGCGAAAAGGATGCGCGCGACCTCAGAAGAAGAGAAACTGTCGAAGAAAAGGTGAAGTCTGGAGGAATCGTTCATGTTCGTAGTCGACCTTGGATACGGTACCATTGAATGCTTCTTTCTGTTTACTATCCTCTCTTTGCTTCCAAGCGGAAGCTACCTCCCATTCTACCGGATTTAGGACCTCTTATAATGCATATTAGAGATTCATGAAGCTTACAAAGTGTATCAATTTACCTCTATGTTCAGAGTTCATTAAGTGACAAAAGCTTCTACGGCAGACTCCGCACCCTTGATAGTCTGTAGTGCGTATTTTAGTGTCCTTTCCAAATCTCCTTGCTGTCATTTGGGCCTTCACTTCCAAATTTTTTGTTTAGTTCGTTCATTTACGATAGAAACTTTTTCTCATCCTCCCAAAGCTGTTTGTTTGACAAACCTTGCAGAACCACCAGTTTAATTATAAAGATTCCATCGAGCTAACAATGCAAGGCAGTTCTTTCCTGTAATAGCCGTCACACTGAACTCAAAAAAATATCTTAAAGATTTCCTGAGCCAAAGATCTCTCAAAAACGAATTTTCGTTTTTCATGCCCATCGTAGCTTCGCTGTGGTTTTTAACTAACGCAGCTGAAAAGGGACTCAAACTGTTTCACATTATCTCTACTTGTCTTTAGCCCTTTAATTTCAATTCCAAGACTCGGGAGCAGTTTAAAAGACTTTTAAGATTATCTCAGCATGTTTTCTTGTTACTCTGCACTGTCGCAGGACAAATTAGTCCTCACATAACTGTCCCTAAGTCAATACTTCTGGCGAATCTCTTAAATAGTCTTCGAGGGTCTTCTGTGGATGCGTTGTGGTAGCGCCCCTCCTCCCCACGAAACTTGTGAAAATTAGCATTGGTCTTCGGCACAGCTATCCAAGTTGCCGATGTATTTCGAACCGCAGCAGGAACATCATACAAAATTTCAAGCCTTTGGCAAATTTTGCAGTTCCACGCTACAGATAAGCAGTTAGCAGCACTTTTCTGCCTTCAGTTGCCCTTGATCCGGCATTAACTGTCTTTTTTGCTGAGAAAGCCTCCGGATCAAGGCCATTGTCATCCTTCATACAAACCCTCTCCGTGCATTACGGGTCATATCAGTTATTACTTCTAATAGTACTATTTTTCCTATCATTTTGAGAATACGTTCACGCTTCTGCCGATTTGTCTTCCACTTCTGTGAAATTCGCAAGAAATACTGCAAGCATCGGACTCAAATAAGACACGGAGATAAGAATATGAAATCTCTAAGTATTGTACTACACCATAAATGAAGTGCTCACTTCCATAGGAAGGGTCTGCAGAAAAATAGAACCGATTAATGGCTTGTCTACTCCCCCATATTTTAAAATATCAATAGGCATACTGATATTTTTACTTTAAACTCTTTTTGCATTCGAAAACGAGATATAAACGTTATCTGGAAAAGTGAGCATGCAAATGAATATGGCTTATGTTACTTTTTGACTGAACTCATTAAGCTGAATGCCTTAACAGTCTTGCAGTTCGCGTTGATTCACAATAGCTCTTACTCAAGGGTAGAATTTAATTACAGTACATGAATTTTTTTTCAAATGCTAGCGTTTCAAACGAAGAGATTAAATGCGATAAATCTGACTGAGCGCCCCGTTCCATTACTAGTGCGATCCGTGGCTGAACTATAAATAATTTGGCGACAAATAAATTTCACAATGCCAAAAGCAGGAAACACAAAAGCCATGTCTGAAAAATGTTTGATTAGGGCTCTTGAAGCTGTGATTCGAAGAATGAGCATAAATCAAGATAACTATATAACAGTGCACATCTTTTAATGCTACAGCTTTTGTATCCTTCTTATTCAAATATACATCTCTCCATGTAACGAAATTATGAGCTTTTGAAGCAGTTGATCAATAATCAAAATCATGAATATCTTTTCTTGGCGAAAATTTTGCGCACGTTACACCCAGCGAACATATTATTTATTGCCCAAACACAGATTAGTAAGAGCCCCAATATGCACAAATTCTGTTGCGTAAGTCATTTTCAGCACTACCCAGAAGTATTTTCTTAAGTATTCTCACCAAAGCTGTGGTCTTTTACTTTTTGTCGCACAGAACATCGATGGTCAATATCTTTTAATTTATCCCCTGAAAAAATCTTCTGCCTCAGGATTCACACGGAGGTTCACTTTATTCTTGATCTAAAACGATATATATTGAATTATACTGAGATTCTGTTGCCACTTCCCCGATCTGATTTTGACCTTGTACCGTCCATCATCTTCTTCCATAATGCCTACTGTGGTTAAATTTAAACTGATACTGTCCTGATTTAAAACCACTGATGTAGGAGAAATTACTGCTGCCTCAGACATTTGTTGTCGAAAATTTCATAGATGGATTCTTTTAGGGGTCCAAAAAGGATCTTTTCGGCTTCTTGTTGGAGATCCTGTGCAGTAAGAAGCAAGAATGAGTGAAGAAAAAGATATGGGACAATTTTCAGATTTTATCGTGGGGTTTATTTCGAGGTCAAGAAAGTGGGCAAGAAGGGAGACCGACATGGTAGATTTACGGAAAGGAAACCATTGCACACAATCGCTTAAATTTGTGCTGGAATCTGCTCGATTTTGGACTTTTAACATTTGACAACCGTTAACTTAAAACCAAGGAAATGATCAAGGGCCCAATTTTATGAGGAAGACTTTGAGGTAGCTATCTACAAAAAGTTACCAATATGAGCACCTACTTTACATTGAATAGCTTAATTCCTCAGCTCGGTAAAGTGACATAAAGTAATAGTGCTCATTATGATGCGCTATCTCGGCAGTTCATGATGTGTTGAGGATCAAAAAATTGCGTTGAAGGTTGAATTAAAACTTTTAGTCACGCTGAAAGGGAAAGCTGCGTTTTTCTTACATGCCGTGGTGTTGTCTGGTTTTTACTTCCCTACACGCCGGAAAAGTAATACTTCACATGTGTTCCCTGCATAGAAAGCCCGGAGGCAGCAAATTAAAGTAGAAGCGTATGAGTAAATAATAATTAAAAAAAATCTTATGCACAGTAGCAGCCTATAAAATGAATGTAAATCTATTTTTCCCAAACGACAACACCACCTAGCGCCGTTATACTGCACTCAGTGTACAGTTATATGTTCTCCGTATTTGACTCTCTGGCATCCCTTTCGGATATCCCACTATACCTTTCTTGGTAAATTCCATCGACTCGTAAACTTGAGCAACGCAATTGGTTCGCGCTCTCTCTATTTGGACTGATTTTTCTCTTTAATATCGTTCTCTGCTCGAAGTAAAACTCGACCCATTTCTGCCAGATATGAAAAGAAAGCAGATATTTGCAGAAGTAGGGTCACATTCCTCCCGAAAAGTCGTAGGTATTGATCTGTTTTAATCGATATTAAGGCCTCAGAGGGGATGGAACAAGTTTTTCCATCCTAGATGACGACGAGAACGGCAAATATTCAATCAAAGGGTGAATTTTGTACAATGACAGTAATTGTAGTGTTTAATCTCTCTTAGAGAGCTATCTGTGCTTGACAGGAGGAAACCTTGGTAGCTCAAAGTTTAACATTCTTCAACTTTCAACTCAGAAGCGTGCTTCTCCGGTACAAAAATAAGAGTAAACTTATCCAATTTCCACGAGTCCTGTTTGCTACTGCGGAGCGAAAAATTATCTCGACTTTCGTTCCCTCTTTCAGGTTAATCAGGTGTGCTTAAAGAGCAACTTTAATTTTTTCTTCTTCATCATCATCTCAAACGACTGCTGCGAACTTCTCATCTAGATCACTATTCATTTTACTACCATTCGTGTTGACATCTCTCTGGAACTCTGGTACTATGTTTTTTTCAGAAGACCCGTTCTAGTGGAAAATTCCATGGAGATCTAAGGGAAGTTTGTCTCTGTAATTAATCATTTCCTAAAATATAATAAATTGATTTTAGGGTTCTTCCGAGTCTAATTCTACGAAGAAACTACCTCTTCCGATTTGATGTATCAAAAAAGACACAGTAACTCTAAATCAGAATTTGAACGTTTGTGATGGTCGGATGGCCGACAACGGCGTCAAAGGCAGGGCTAAACAGGATTCAATAGTTCAAAGTGACTGCTAGAATCTCGAAAAATGTGTAAAACTTGATTAGAGAACCAAAGCAAAATATTATATATATCCTTACACCTCGTTATTTTCTTTTCGATAGAATATGGCTGAATAGATAGTTGATATTCAACAAGACCAAGGTTGTCTCAGAACCAGGCAGATTCCATACCTGTTTCCCGTAAACTGTCTGCAGGGCCAAGCGAAGCAGGTGTGGCCAATAATCATAAACGACGGTCAAAAGAGATAAATGATCCTTTACTGAAAAGAGACAAGTTGCGTTTGTACCTGTATTGACATCTCAAAACGAAAATTATCCATTATTAAAACCAAATTTGGCATTCTCAGGATCAGAGACTATGTATTGTTCTCTTAAATATCCTACAATCGTATGGTAACTCTTTTCGGAAGTTATTAACTTTTTTACTCCCGAGAGTTTATTTTTCCCTCAAAATTGATTCAGAAGAATTAAATAAGTGGCATAGTAGTCGGATTAATCTAGATAGTATCTCACGATACTGTTCCATGTCACGTATTAACCGGATAAAATATGAATCATTCAGACTGGTAACTTTTTGTTGCACAGTACAGCACATGAGGCTGGAATGTACTCTTTGCTGCAATGGTTGCCGATCTATTGTTTCTTTGTGCAAGCACAGATAAGGCTCATTATCTTACAATAGTGTAAGTGGGCTGGTTATGCGATACTGAGAATGGAATAATAATATCCCCTGATAAGAGACGGGGCATAAAATCTTGTCAAGGGCACCCTATGACTTCTTGATTGCTTGAATTACTTATCAAAAATATTACATCTTAGGCTGGAGAAAACCACATTAGTAGGCCTAAACAATGCGCACTGGGTCTATTATCCTGTAAATTGTAATGTCGATGAAAATATTATGCTGAACACCAACAATATGGTATTCAGTGACCATTATACAGCCAAAATTTTTAATATAGTCCTTGAATATTGTTATATCTACAAGAAGCTGTGAATATCCTTTCGGGAACCACAGAATTAACGAAGAGTCGATGAATACGCCTGGTGCTGTGAGTAAATTAGTAGAACAGCCATATTTGTAAACTGAGAGCGAATAAGGTGTATTCTTTGATTATACATTGTCTGTTCTAGTCTGAAGAAAGACAGTGGGATGGATGGGAAAGCTCAGTTTTGGGCTGAGTTAAATTGCTTGTGTAGGAAAAATCTTGGGGTAGTCATGCTTACTGATGGCCCGGGGCCTCACTCAAACCACCAAAAAGTGCGCATATACATATATGGTTTCTGGAAGAGGCAGACCGTTTGTATATGTTATGCAGTTCGAATTTGTCCCAATATCAATAACTAGTTGAACCACAGATATTTTGGTTGAGTAATATGCGAATATAGAAATGCGTACTTGCGAAGTCTACTTTGTAAGTCTTAGGCTTAAAGGTCCAAAAAAGAGCAGTAGAGACTCTAGATTGACTCTTTTAAAACCCTCTAGCCTACAGATTCTTCATAAGCTGCGCTATGATGTATTTTGAAAGCTTTATATCGATGTTTTGCAGTGGCATTTACTTTTTCATTAATCAGTAGATTTGGTTCTCAATTTTACTGCTGGTTGACGTCATTTGTAATCTAAGGGGTCTGATACACTCAGATGATTTCCACGGGACTAACTCAATTACCAAATCTCTAAATTTGTGTGCCAGTAATTCGCGGGATCAGTTATGCGTGGCCGATGTGTTCCAACTTCGTATCAATTAAATACACATATTGAAGTTAATTCCTTTGCGCATATCATCCATTTATCTGGTTCGATGTACAGCAGGCAATAATTGAATACCTTTTTCAGGAGAGCCCATGGGCTCTGTATTTTTATCTTCAAAGTTTCGGCTACTTCTTGTAAAATTGATATCTGGGATGTCTCTATCGGGAAAACTCCGTTTTGCGACTGTGGAATCGAGCAATGCTCGCATCTCGGATGTTAATGGGACTTCAGAAATGAACTAAAAGGGACTTTCACTATCCGTCAAGGGTTGGACAGTTGCAGGTCTGTCTAGAAAGGTGTCAAGTTCTGCTTAGATAGCTACGGAAATTTCGAGCATTTAAGTGGAGGCGATATCTGCGACGTAAATTTCAGAGTTTTGAACGCTTCAAGAATTGTAGGAACTAAAAGTATTAGGTGCTAATTTTTTGCGTAGGCAAGGAATACCGTTGGCCTACTTTTGATGATGATACTTGGCTGATGGAGAACGAAGAGTCGAAAGACCCATGATTCACAGGGCTAAGGTCCACCTTTTTATATTTGAGAGAAATGAGATTTTCAACTGCATACTTGATACCTTTGCCAAATTATCTCAATGTCTGGGACCTATTTTTGCTGAAGATTTCCTCGGTGATTTAAGCTAATTTTCTACTTTAAAGAAGTCAAGTCTCTAGTTTTCCAACAATCAGACTCCTCTATCCATTTATATGAAATATTCGTAATATGCGTCTTTAGACTAGTATTCCAATTCACACAGGAAAGCGTTCTGATCTACGAAAAAAATTCTATTATTTTCGTCGAGTACAAAAAACTTGAGCTACATTGTAATGCTGGGTACTTCACAGCAAAGTAACTTTTTTCTATGCTAATCAACTTCATGTTAAACACTTCTCGGTGATTCAAGATGATTGTCTTATGACAAAAGTCTCCTGCTTCTCATATTTCATGCAGTTATAGAAGAAGTTTTTGGATTTAGTCTGGCTCAATTTTAAATTCAGTAACGGGTTCTCTGATAAAAATACCCTTACAGTGGCTCAAAGGAGTGAAACTAGGTTTGTTTGATTTATTTCACCTAATTCGAAGATTGCAGGTGAAAATAAGAAACGTCGAAACTATTATTTTGAGTTGCCGAAGATAAATAACAAGTTCTTTTTTTTTTATCTCTATTCCCATCGTTTATTTCTCGATCTTTTAACTTGACTTTTCCGTCCGTAAATTAATTATTTCAAAGAAAGGATCTTATTGGAAGAAAATTTACATCCGTTGGGACTTCTTCGTGAACTACTTTAAATGAACCTCGTTTGACTAAAGCTTTAATTTATTTTTTATGTCATCTATCTCAGCACTCTTAGAAATCTCATTGCTCTGATGAAATTTCTCGGTCTCCAATATTAAGTCTCCATAATATGACTTGCATTGGGAAAATAAGCGTCCAAATTCCGTGATTAATGCTGATTGCAGGACCTGCAGTGTTAATTCAGAATTAAAATGAACGATGTTGAAAAGTTTAGCTGCACTATGCTTCATTCGAGCACTAAGGCCAATTTTCTTAATATGAATACTGTAAAACTCTCTTGTACCATTTATCCATCGATACGCTTAAAAATGTCTTTCCGCTCCGAATAAATATAAAGTAATCCGGCTATAACGAATGGTCACTACACAGCCATTAGATTCGTAGTTTCACCATTTGCATTTCATCTTATTTAAGAGCAGTTTCAGAGATTATTTTGCGTTCAAATAATATCTCTCGTGAGGATGCAAAGGCTGGGGCAGTTTAAATTTGAGTAAATTCTCTAAACATGAAATGGGAAGCAACCAGTACTTCTGGCCCAAGTTTTTCTTTCCTTAATTTTAGAGAACAAGATATGGTTAGCTCCATATCTTTACTTGGACGATTTCACATCACTTTTGGTTATATTTGACGTAGCAGCTCGTTATATAATTCTCTCCTAATCTCAAACATGAGAAGAAACCGATCCACAGTTTATCATTCTTGTTGTACGAATGGATATTAAGGTGAAAGAATTTATCTCCGATTTGTTAACCTTTGTCCGTTAAGATTCTATCTGGAATCACAGGGTAGATAGAATCCCGTAGTGTATCTTACTTTCGAGAAGTTCTCTGTTGAAATTATTTGGAAAAATCTAGATGCGGAAAAGTTCATGCCTTTGGCGAAGATATGTCAGACAAAACTTTTGTTGATTCAATTAATGTCAGGAAGTATACGAAATTTAAACGGGATACCATCGGCACCTACAGTCACGATAAATATAGTAGGCACACCCATATTATCTTTCAGAGGAGAAATTTGCGCAATATATCTTGCCAAACCGCTAAAGTATTGGGTTTATACTATTCAAGGTACAGCCTTTTTATAAGATAATATATATTTAGTGCGTACGGGTGGAACTGACTGTGTTTCTTCAATATTTGAGATCTTTTAAAGTAGAAAACTTCAATATATCTAGCTTTTGCGTGCAGATGGCTACTTTCTTCTGTAAATATAGGATTTTAATTTGCGCCACTACTTTTTGATGGAGAATAATTTTTGATACTCGCTTGAAAAACCGATTGGAGACTCTAGAGAGAGACAAAAGGTTCCTTATCGAGAACTTCAACTCCCACTTATGCATTATCTGAATTTAAACTATCCAGATTAATGCTAATATCTGTAACTGCAAGTTTTGTATCTAATAGGAGTAAGTGAATTCAATTTATTGACACCTTTCGTCCTCGAGAATGATTTTTTCCGAAAATGAATTATCTCGCATTCAAGATTCCGGAAAGCGTTAAATATTCGATTGCGTTGCATACGGTGGAATAATTATTTTGTTACTCAATTATCACACACAAAAAAGAATGGAGGCAACCGTAAAAGGAATCCTTCTTCATATTCCCTGCGCCTATTTCGTTAATTGATTACACTCCCGAATCTGTAATTTGGACGACTACTAACATCTAGGTGTAGATCACCGTGCTTTCCAGAAGCATATTATCAGTTTAACAAGGATAAAAATCTTCTTTGTCGAAGCATATATTTAGGAGCTGGTTATCAAATATAGTTTTAATATGTACAATATACTCTTAGGTTAATTTTAATCAACTTAAATATATATATCGGTAATAAATTTACGATCTCATCTACTTACTATTCTTATTTGCTCCATGTAGGCCAAAATGTTTAGAAAAATATCCTCAAAGCCTTCAAAACAAATACAGAAACAATAGCAGCAATTAAACTAGGCATGACACCGTCAAATTGAAAATTAACAAAAGACGATCCGAACTAGTAGAATTATAATGTATTGCAGATACCAGTCGAATCATTTTTGCATCCGCAGGTATGAGAGAGGTGTCTGTGCTTGATTTTATCATCTTTTCAGGCGGAGAGAAGAACTATGATGTAAGTTTCCCTTTTCCAAACATAAATAGCCAATTAGCTTTAGATGGACATAGTATTTATCTTCCTCCAAAGCTTGTAGACTTTATATTTTAAGTCTAAACTCGAAATTGGAGCAATGGATTTAATTTCGAAAGACAGCTTATGTGTCAAGAGATGGCTTGCGAAATTCAATAATTGAGAAACAAACAAAAATTTATATGGAAAAGGGAGCAAAAAACCGATACAGGCAGTCTTGTTCAACCATTCGTCTCAACGCTACTCTGCCTGCGTAAAATCAGCGGTGGTGGTCAGTAGCATAAAAAATTACAGATAGAATAGTGTTAGTCTAAAGAGGGACTGAATTAGAATCAAAACTATTATGTCTCCACTTCCGATTTTTGAGACAAATTTTTGCGTCAAGGGAAACCTAACCGGTATCAAAAAGGCTACTTCGGAGCTAAAAATTTCGTGCCAGCTCTAGAACTGTCTAAGCTCAGGAAAATTTCGGGCCATTTTTAGCTCTGAGGCTATCAGTTTTCTTGGTTTATTTAGCTCAACAAAATGCACGTAACCTTATAGGAAAAAATCGGCATTTTTCACGCCAAAACATAAGCTCCGCACCAATTATTTCTCCTCCGCTGGCTGCATTGCAGCGATTACATGTCAAACGTCACTGGTTCCACAAAGTTCTCTCAAACTACTCGCTGCATATTGTCTCACGTCCTTACCGTTTTCCCGCACTCTGACATCATCAATGGGCTGTTCAACAACGCCAAAATGAAATGCATAATCTTTGCAACCACAAGCTGAAAGACAAGACAATAATGCGTCCCAAATACTGCATGATACCACAAGTACAACGCAGGCTGCGCAAACACCAATTAATTCTCTACGTAATCTTTCAACGCAATAACCTACATACACCAAGTTTTCTGATCGAGGTAACTGTAACTAACACCCAGTATGTAATGTTCTTGTTCTCGCAGAATGCCGGGACCGATAATCCGCTTAAGGAAAGAACCAAAGAGTAGTATACTTTTGGAAATCATTGCAGTTCTGGTGCGCAAGCCGTGGAGTTTAACGTACTGCGAACTCGCTGCGTTAAAACAAAGGGCGTACTAGCGAGAACTTCTCAACATTAAAATGCTTCGAGGAAAAATATATACTCATAGAAAATATCTGGTGTCGATTAAGAAGATATTCAGGAATAACAAATCCACCTCCATTGTGTGTACGCAGGAATAAAGCACAGTATTGGGCAGTTTCAGGATGCTTCAGAGTTATTTTATGTCAATGATACATAGTAACGCAGCCCTCAGCCAACTTTCAGTGATGTATACAGTGGAACCAGTAACGTTGCCGTTGGATACCGTGTGAAACGGGAGCAGGAAGGCAGCAACAGGAAGTTTGTTTCCATCAAAAGGAAACTTTTGGATCATGTAGCTCGCATGAATGCAAAAAAGAAACGTATATAGACCAACAGAGATGCCCTATTAGAACAAAGAAGTATAAATTGGCCCAAATTCCACGGAAATCCGAAATGAAGCTGGTGAAAATGATAAAATAAGTGCAAGGAATGATGAAGCGGACAATTTATTTAATGGATCCTTTTATTACGCGTAGACGCTCCAGAGAAAGATGGAAAAGGATTTCAAATTGCTGCAGATAATGATAGCTTAATGAATTTTTCTTTATAATTGTTAGCCATCTTTGGTATTTAATCAGAGAGGCTACCTTTTTCGGCAATTTATTCGAAGAATACCGAACCTTGTTGCATGCGCGCAATCATGTTATACAAAACCATTCTAGCTTGTGAAATTTTCACTACCTCATCAATACAATTCAACTTAGTGTCCTCTCGAAAAATTCTGAACTGCTTTTGCAGCTCTCCAAAAGGTCTATCAAATATATTTCTTCATGTATCCTATTTTCGGCAGAAACTGCTTTCCAAATTATTGAAATGGTGATGGATAGGACCTATAAACATTAACCACTTTAGATATATTCCATCCAGCAAAAGTAGGCTAGTTCTTGATCTAGAGATGATAGTATAGTTTATAGGGCGTGAAAAACTCAGAAGAAAACTTGTCTAGAAGCTTTTCATTAATTCGATTTGACCTTTCTAACAAATTGAGGTCGTTTTTCGTTTCAGATAGTCCATCAAACTAATGCTACATTTAAAAATCGCAATCAAAACCATCTTCACTACGATTTTTGACATAAAGCTTCCTTTACATTCCGATACTGGTCTACCAAAGCGCTGAAACAAATTTTCCACCATGTTTGCAGAAGTTAAATACTTTTCAGAGAATGCATTAGGTTATGAGACACCTGGACGATTGTTCAGGTACATGGGACCATATCTCTTGATAATTCAAATCTCAAAAATTTCGATCAGGTACAATTTAGACTCTGCAGACATCCTAGAACTATCATTCAAATCATCAAAACTTCTGTTTGTGCTTAGATATCGCAAACAGGTTATTATTTTTGCTTTTGGTTTATGTTCGAGCTTGCTGTAAAAGCTTCGCTGTTTCTTGAGAAATTGTGGAATCGTGGCTCCCAAGTCGTTATGTACCTTCCAAAGAAAATTTCACGACTCCGTATCTAATTCTAAAGTGCATTGAGTTGCACGTAATGTTCTATAGTAGGTAATTCTGTGCCTGAGAGGACTTTCCGCATCGTACGTTCGACGATTAATGAATTCTGCCGTTGTGTTTGTAAACTGTGATATTACGGCGGCGTTTGTTAATCACGAGTGCAGCCAAGAGAGATTCTTGGCACATCAGTTGACTAGCTTGTAGTAAAATGACTTTGGATAGGAGATTTAATGTGCATTGGGAGGAGAGTTGTAGAATTTTCTTAGAGCTACTAAACCTGTTCGGTCGAGAAAGAGGGAAAGTCGTGGCCGTGGCCGGAATGCAGACTATGAAAAGACTACTCTAGATTTTAAATTCCTTATATGGTAACTTGGAATCATTGACATTGGTTGCGTCTGCTTTGTATTAAATCTTACTCAAAACGCTTGCTAGACGCCAAAAATAGTGTCAATCGGAAAATTGTCGTCATATGAAGACAAAATGCAGGGTAATATGTTTTAAGTAAAAACATTTTTCCTTCTATTTTTTACTAGCCTATAGTCTAAACAGTAGTAATTGTCTCTCAAAACAAAATTTGCGGTAATTTTAATACTGGTCGAGTTCCAGACTTTTTAAAACTCGATAACCTTCGATTTTAGTGCTAATTTGCAACGTTTTCCCTCGCAATATCTGCCATTGGATGCTTTAGCCAAACTGTGATAGTGTTTCAAGCTGCTCAACAACAGTTTACTTAAATTCTATAGTTCTGGAGTGTCTTTTCCAATAAATATTTACATGCCCCAATATTTTTTTGGTCTCCCCATTATTGCAAATAATTATATGGCAAAGAGCTTTGTCCTTATATGAGGGCAGTTCTATGGCGGATAGAAATTAGGTTTTCATTCGTGTGCGCCAAAAATTGTGTCTCTAAACCAGTGTTCTAGAGACAAAATTTTTGAGTAGTAATAGATTTTCTCTTATAAGTGTAATTGAGAAGAGCCAGGGCCGAAGACCTCGGCAAGGAAAGCAAGTAAAATCGATTGTTTTTCAAGGTTGCTTTTACGTTTCAAGAGTTGGTGCCCCAAGGTGGGGAGACAAATCGTAGTGCTTAGCCTACAGTACACTCTGAGAAATAACTTTGGTACACCCTGAAAATCACATTATCTTCAAATAATTCAAAAAGTAAAGCCTTTTCTTTTAGAAAAGGCTTTTTTGAATATCTCTACCTGTGATGCATCTAAAACCGCCGTTTTTGATACGCTAACATAAAAATTGTAAAACTTATCTGGCGAGACCTTTCAGATGGGTAAAAAACATGGCCATATTTCGCTCCAGCTGTAGTTCCCGCCAAATTCTGTGCCTACAGTCACGCTTTGATAACTACTCAACCCCTGTCAATCAAGGATAGCCAAAAATGAGAACAGGGACGCGTCTAACAATATTTGAGAAAGGCCAAATTGCAGCATTGTACCATGAAGGTTTGAGTACCGCTGAAATTGCAAGAAGGGTAGCACGAAGTCGAATGGTAGTATAAAAATTCTTAAAGGACTCTAACGGGTATAATAGAAAAAACAAAGGTGTACGATCACCAAAAATTTCTGAAGCAATCGCCATCATTTAATCAGAAAATCCAAGAAGGGGACAAGACTGCGTCCAAATTGATGAAAAGTCTTCAACTGGACACTACTAGGCGTCGTGTACAACACATAATTAGTGAGGAACAAGATTTAGTCCTCCTACGAAACAACTGTGGGCGGTTCCACTTTTGTGTAGACGCTGAACCATGTAAGCGCCAAAACACGATACGTGTACTCCGTACGGTAGCTCCTCTTGTATGTAGACGCTGAGCCACAGTAGCGCCAACAGCGACACGAAGTCTCGAAAAAGGGTATAACCCGAAAGTTAGGCAAAGGGAAACCCGGGCGAGATAGAAACAGTAATAGCTACGGTCGTCACTGACGAACAGCTTCGACGCAAACGAGAGGTGGGGAGCAAATACAGAGCCTACACCGGGGCCCTTTTCTGTGGAGCATCACAAGACTATAAAGGTAGGTATAAATACTAATCAGCTATCTACATGTTACTACAAGTTACAGTTACTATTGTAAGCCATCTGTAAAGTGAGCCCCAAACCGTTACTGTCAAGCCTTCACGGCGTCAAAGGAGTGATAAATATACACTAAACTTGCCCAATGAGCAGCGTTAGCCTGAAACAAATCAGGGGCCTCTCATTGAGTTATGACCTGACCTACACTAAAAAATTCCATGGTCAGTAGCCGTAGGCCTTACAGGATGGGGAGCTGACCGCAGCTGATCAACAGAGACAGTCACTGTATAGACAGATATGACAGTTAGGGCCAATGAAATTCCTCGAAATTCGAGCAAAAAGTATTATACCCTTCCTCAGGGGCGCGCATCAGTGGCCCGTTGCACTACAAACTTATCGCAGAAATCAACGAAAACAGCAAGCTTTTTCGTAAGAAGAAGGAGAACCAAACGCAGAATGAAAAGCAGTTGCTTGCAACAGGAAAGAACATCCGCGGATGGCCCTGAAACGAGTTTAGAGACTCCAAGAAAGCGAGAAGGGAGGCAGCCCACTGACGTTGAGTGGATCGCATAGGAGGAGAGCTCGGAATGTGGATGCCAGGCAATCGGGAGATTTTTTGCAAGTTTACTTCTACCCCAGGCGAAGGAACGCAAAGAGATGGAAAAAAGGCTTTCGTTCGAAGAAGAGCGCATCACTATCGCTCTTGACAGCACGACTAGAGAAATGGAGCGTTGCAAAGCAATAAATAGAGCTCTAGATTACCGTCTTGACCTGGTTGGGCGGTGTTTTCAGCTGGAGATAGAGGAGAGATAGCTGTCAATAGAAGAAAGGAAGCAAATGGTGGATGTGCTAGGGCTGCTCGCCAAAAAGCCGAGTCGGGAAGATGATAGTTAAGCCCGGTAATCGTGTGCTCCGTGGGCTGCGCGTGGGCTTCGCTCACTCCTTCGTTGCGTAATTTACGTTACACTCTTCGCTCGCCCCTCAATTATCATTGTTTACTCAAATCGAAACCTACTCTTCAAAACTAGGGTCATTAAAAGCATAGCAGAGACTTATCTGCCCTCTTTTCTCCATGCATGTCTTGAAGGTCAGCAGTAGCGCTGATACCGCGTACAGTGTGCCTGCATGGAGGCAGTGTACTCTTAAAAGACGTGCGAAGTCATTCCGTCCCCACATTTATTTGAAGTCTTTTCAGAATCATACTGCGGTAGTTTCAGCTCCATTGATTCCAGTTTTATACAGAATTTGAGCCACTGTAGCTGTTTCTGTATCAAACGCTTTCTGTAACCGAGGAAGGAATACATAAGCGGCATCTCCATAAATGTAAAACTGCCTGTCACTTTTAAAACAGGCCTCTCCTAAACTATTTTCAATTCCAGTCCGTCGTAGAAGTGTCATATCGTGTCGAAGACCCACTTCAGGTCCATATAGCGAGAAATTAATTAAACCGTCTAGTGTAGCGATTGCCTGGTACACCAAATATTGTAATCTTCTGTGACAAGAGTAACACTCCCGCTGGTGGGCATTATTCTCTCCTGACCGTGAAATATTTATCTTTGTGTAGTCTATAAAGCCCAAACAGATGTCGAGAGGGGCAACTGAAACTTGAATAGCCTTTTCGTACATATCTGTTCGGGACTGCAAAACATAGTTCTGTAGCGTAGTAATAAATGGTCCTTGGAGTTCCAAAAGTGCTTCATGACTTCCCATAAAATCTCGGTAAGGTTCTCATCTATCTTTTGAATCAAAAGCTTTGCAAAGATTTCTCTTCCGATTATGTGTTCAGAGTGAAGATAAAAATCTTAATATATCTTTTTCATGCATTTATGTGAGGGACATCAGCCCAGGTATCTCGAGTTTGCCTCCACGCATAAAGAAACAGATTCTCGTAAGATCGATCTGTGGCGCTAGATAGAAATGTTAGAGACGCGTGGTTGCGTCGCGCAAACGCACTACCAATGGAGTGTTCTGCTTTCCGAAACATTGTTTTGACATAGGAAACCAATGTGCAGCAAGTTCCGACGACTGGTGACGTGCTGTTGTTCTGAAAGGGTACTTGAAGTAATACAGTAGAAGAAGAATAATAATTTATCAACCAGGAAAGGGGAGCCTAGCGGCCCTCAAAGGGGGAAAAATCTATCCTAGCAAGGAGCGGATGAGTTGCTTGTTGATCACGACAGAAGTTCGTTGAAGCTTTGGGTAAAGTTGTTTCTCCTCCCAAAGCCCGTTCACGATCAACGCCATACCAGTACGTATCATAGCCTTTCCCGCGTACATCAAGCCGTCAACATCTCTCTGACGATTAAAATCCTGCACTGCTAGCATTGCAAGTCGTAAGAAAAAGTTCTTTCCTGGATTAAGCACCTTTCCAGAGTTGGCCCACGCATTTTTAGCAATCTTTTTCATCTTATACTTCTCCCATCTCGTATTCCATGCCGAATTTATCTGAATAACGAAAGAGTCAGCTGGTTGGACAAGATGAGTTTTATTAGCAGGAAAGTACCTTATCTCCGTCTTTATCGCTTCCGACGCTTGCCTTACCTCAATGGTCTCATTGTGTCCGCTGCAGTTATCCACGTATAAAACTCTTTCTTCCATTCGGAAACGCTAGGATGACTATTTACTCCATCAAACATTGGCTCTTAACGGCAGTATCCATCCATCCCTTTGGTCCACTGCGATGCGACACGTTCTGGATGTCATCTGGTACGCCCCGAATCGGATAACTGCACAAATAGTTCTTAGAAACCATAAACACTGCCTCTACTTTCGCATCACGTCCGCCACTGATACGGACAACCATAGTCATACCTTCTCCACCGAAAACAACATCCGCGTACTTCACCTCATTCTCTCCGCAGAATCCAAGTGTCTTGCCAGTGTCCATGTTTATGATGAAATTCGTCTCGTCTGCGTTTTTGACGTCATTCTCGTCGAGAAGCTTAGATCTGAAAGCCCTCGCCATGGTGCCAAGATGAAATGCAACTTTTTTTTGAATGATTTCTTGTTTTTGAGGCTACAACAAATGTTTTCCTGTATGAGATCTGCTGACAATGCGGTATTGGCAGGCGAAGTTCTGAATCCAACGACGGGATATACACGATGTAATGATCTTATTCGATCCGGCATCAATCATCTCACCGTGGTAGGCCTCGCAGTTTGATGTTGCGATGACGTGCAAAGCAAGAGATTGCAACGTCTTCCAGTTAAACTTTCACTCGTAACTTCCGTAAACGGTCGAACTCGGATAGAATTTTTTTGTGAAGGGCATCAACCAATGGTCTCGTCTTTCGACCTCTGCCTCCAGTGGTCTTCAAATTGACACGACAGACACTGCGATATGTACTTCGAGTAATTGTGGTGACCATGCCTCTTGTTTGCAGTGTTCCATCTTCATTGACAAACTCATGTCTAGAACGCCACAATCGGCTGGCTTTTTGAAGATTTGCCTTTTCCTAGCTACGGAACAATGACTTAAATTGTTTAACAGTCTTTGAAATGGTGTGCTTGGGACCACTAATGGCAGCTTCGTGCACAATCCATGAAGATATTTTCGCCCGATCAGCGACACTCAATACGTTTTGAGCTTGTTTTTTGTTGGTGTAGAGACTAGTAGAATGCGTTGGAATGCTTTCAGATGACATTGTTGTGCTGGTGGGTTTTTTCTGGGAAGAAGGCGTGTTATGCATTGTTTGCCGGGCGTTACCGCGTTAGAACGCAGCAAATATTGATGACCCAGTGGTAGGAACGGACATTTGTGCGGTCATTAGAGGAGGTTTGGAGTTGAGAACTGAAGCCAAAATAGGCTTGAGAAATTCTGGTTTGCATTATGGCGGTAAAAACGTTTATCTGCTTGTTTCCCGCCAATCTGCTTGCTTAAGAGAGCTTTCTCCGACCGATTGCCGTCATGTCAACCCACACTATTTGTGCAATGTGCCATTGAGCCCAACCGCAAGTGGTATGGGCCACACTATTTTTGTTACCACCACTATTTGTGCACCCACACTAATTGCGGTTACTGGGTGTACACTAGTAGGTAGTAACTTTATGGAATCAGTAAATACTGCATGTTTTGAATAAAAATCTTTAATGTCAAGTTCAGTGAACGAATGTATACGATGATTTTTTGTGTGTGGAATTCGAAATGAAATTACTGTCGCGGCCGTCTCACGGCCACATGGCCGTTTCATCAGTTTCTACGCTCTTCGTAGCTCAGTTGGATAGATATTCGACATCTAAGATGAGACGTTTTTTAATCTATGGGTTTTTGTGGGTTCGACTCCCACCAAGGGCCCACTCCACCACTTGGCGTCCAGAATCCATTTCTCGCGTTAGCAACGATTAATGATAGTCGTTCGTCTCTTCGAGCAACGAAGGAGAACTACAACCACGAACAGGATCGTTCGTGTGAAGGAAGCTGGCAGTCCGTGGTTATCAGACACTGATAAAGGAAGCGGGACGAGCTGGCCGTCAGACAAAGAAAAAAAGGAAAGAGCATTCATACAACGATAAAGGTTTCCGAAAAAGCTCGAGGCACGTTAGTTTCCGATTAAAAAGCCGAGCGACATTGGCTTCCCATGCGGGGTTACAACTTGGCATTCTACTCAACAAGAATCACCATTTCTGACACGCTGTACTTCGAAGGATCGGAGAAGGATGACATCGAGTACTTCCTTTTCTATTTCGAAAACGTCGCCAAACAAGATAATGAAGGAGAAGAAAGAGCCCGCGCTCTCATCACCTACCTCCGGGGGTGGTTTCCGCTCTTTCTTCGAGAAGCTCACAGCCGAAGGTAATCTCTCAGAGGAAGGAAAAGATTACGAAAAAGTGAAGGTTGCTTGAAAGAAGAGTACAAGCCGACAGTGGATCTGATAACGGTCATAGAAAGAGCAGTCAGTCTACAGATAGCCGATGTCAGCAACATACCTGACCTCATCAAGAAGGCTGAAAAGTCTATATGAGGAAGCGAAGTTTTCAGGAGAGCAAAAGTATTCGTTCCTTTCGAAGGCAGTTTGAAGACACGGAGAGCTGAAGACTCTCATATGCGTTCTCGAGCTGACCTCCTTCGAGGATTTAAAGAAAAGTACTCGTTGAATTTCATGAAGCTGCACGTCAGTTTAATATCCAGGCACATGTGGACGCAGGTCACGTACGTGTTGGTTTTGAAGACAGGGTGAAGCATGGAGAAGTGGCACCGATTCGTGAAAGAGTATGGAATCCAAAATGGACTCAATTACAGAGCAACTGTCGGAGATGCATCTCATGATGAAAACGACTAGGCAGGGTAAGCAAAAGACAGAGAGGGGCTGGGACTGAGAACTAGTCCCGTGGTTGTGGGTTCTGCGGAAAGCCGAGGCATGACGAGGATAACTGCTGGAAAAAATCATCGCGACAGACTCCTTTGCTCCTATTGCGGTAATAACGGCCACGAAAAAGATGACTGATAGAAGAAGCTACGTGATACAGCCAAGCAGTAACAGCTTTCCGAAGGTGACCCGCAAAAATTTGCCGTGAAAAGGAGTCATACAGCTCTGGTTCCGAAGATGATTACGAAGATGTACAGGAGTGATGGGCAGCTCTTCGTGGTGCGAATGGAGAACCGTCGACAAAGCGCAGCAGAGAGACAAGGAACCCTATGGCGATCCAGAACCTTACTGTCCGTTGCCAGCACAAGCTCCAATGCCTAGGCACGTTGTCGTTAAAACAGCAAAGAAGAAGCAAAAGACCAAGAAGAAAGCACCAAGTGCTACCGGTGTGGAGACACTCGCAACGAGGGTCGAGCAGTATGACTTTCTTTCCAGCATCGCGCAGGCCAACGTGGGTATCAACATCAGTCAGCTCCTGACTGGCAATGTGAAGAACGCAGCAAGCAAGTTAAAAGAGCTATTGGATGGAGGCAGTTGGGACCATTTTCTGCGGCAGCAGAAACCTGTGATGTAGATCGCGAAAGCGCGGTCAATAGAAAGAGTTTGAAGCTGGCCGTTACTGGGTTACAGGTCTTTGGGGCACCAGACATGGAAACTTTTTGAGTCAGAGGCATTCCCAGACGTCATTGTCAAAGCGAATCGCTGAGTCCATGCCAGACCCACAGAGACGAGGCGAAGAGTGACGGTGGCGAATGGGCGGAAGCACGCGTTTTGGTGACTGAAAGGCGGTACTAGTATCTGTTGGAAGCCTGACTACGATGATCGACTTTGTCGTCGTTCCAGAATCTCCATTTGACTTTATCATTGGCTGCCCGTAAATGAAGAGGATGCGCGCGACGCTGGACTTCGACAAAGATATCTCCAAGTTTAAGAATGGCCGAGAACGCATCAGAATTCCCTTGGTTCCAGAGAGCATTCTTCAATCCTCGAGTCCGACTCGCTGGCTGAGTTCACGACAGAAGCTTCCTCTAGCGGAAGATGGAGAGCAGGCGGACGGAGAAGACAGCACCGACACCGATGAAGAACTTATGATGTGATTGAGTGGAGAGAAGGAGGGGGATCTGGGGGAGGACCAAACCAAGGCAGTTGAACAAACCACAAGTCATCTAAATCGACGCTCTCGCCTACAGACTGAGGGAAATCCTTTTGAAAGAGCCGTTTGTGATCGAGTTTAAGTTGACTGATCTCTGTCCAGCTGACGTTCCGTACAAAGCATTCGTTTGATCTCACAAGCACTAGACCGATCTGCCATTCAGTATGACTTTTCCCTCCAAAATGGAATGATTTGCTTAGGCAGGAGATAGACCAGATGTTAGAAGCCAGGGTTATTAGTCCATCCGAGTCTCCATGGGCCTTTCCTGTTGTCTTAGTAAGGAAGATGGGGCTCTGCTATTTTGTATCGCCTATCGCAGCTTGAACGCTATTATGAAAGGCGACAAGTTTCCTATACTGCTGATTAAGTAAATCTTCGATGATACGGGTGACGCCGAAGTATTCTCCGGTTTGGACATGTTCAGTGGGTATTGGTAGATTATCCACGCGGATGATGTGGAGTAGAAGACCACATTTAGATGCAAACTTGGTACGTTTGAGTTTCAAGTAATGCCCTTTGGCATTATGAATACTCCCGCCTGCTTTCAAAGGATGGCCACGAAGTTGTTCGGCGCTTTACCGTTCGTACGAGTATACATAGACGATTTACTCGTGGTGTTGAAGAGCCTCGAGGAGCATATGCGTTACCTAGAGATTTTTCTCCAGCGAATTCGTTCGGCGAACCTTAAGATCAAGCTCAGCCAGTGTATATTCGCAAGGCACAAAATACCGCTGTTGGGACACATTGCGTCATCGGAAGGCGTGAAACTGAACCTGGAAAAGATCGAGAGAGTGAAGAACGCCAGATTTCCGAGGTCAAAGAAGGATTTGCCGTCGTTTCTGATGTTTTGCTCCTTCTACCGGCGCCATATCTGAAACTTCGCAATGATCGCTGAGCCTCTCCATAGGTTGACGATTGACAGTGTGAAGTATAAATGGAATGAAGAAGCGAACGAGTCATTCGAGCACCTCAAGCACAAGTTGGTGTCCGCCC
Organism: Kappaphycus alvarezii; assembly: GCA_002205965.3. Taxonomy (NCBI): domain Eukaryota; phylum Rhodophyta; class Florideophyceae; order Gigartinales; family Solieriaceae; genus Kappaphycus; species Kappaphycus alvarezii. The sequence continues at coordinate 857,432 of NADL03000771.1, forward strand.
CGATACTTAGACAAACAGACTACGGGAAGGAGTTCGAAGTCTATGTAGATGCCTCGAACGGAGCGGTAGGAGCGGCGCTGGTGCAACGGGATGAAGAAGGAATACACATGCCAGTACATTACGCAAGCAGGGCGCTGAAAGTAGCAGAAAAAGAACTATAGAGCATTGAAAAAGAGGCCTTTGTCATTATCTTCGCGGTGAAGATGTTTCTTCTCTGCCTTCTGAACGGACCGTTCGTTACCTACAGTAACCATAGGCGTTGAGAGCTGCTTTCTCTAAGAAGTACATCCATGGGAGGCTGAGTAGCTAGCTCAATATAATAGCCGAGTTTGATTTCGAAATCACGCTCATAACAGGAAAGAAGAACGCTACGGGCGACTACCTATCTAGAAGCGTAGGAGATGACGCTGAAGGCGCGCGAGAAGTCTCAATCGATCAGTTCCTCGCCACCCGGTGGAGATCCTTGACTTGACGGTGAACACGAACACGGGACCCGAACCTGTGATGGTTACGGAGCGCATGGTCCAGACGGTGAAGGCGGCGTCGTGCAGAATGTGTGACAGTGAAGACTGGGACCTGAAGTTGGCTCAAGTTGAACAGAAATACAGGTCACGGCAAAGACCAGATGGACACCCTCCTTTCTTCCCAATATTTGGGCAGGAAACAAGACAAGTTACATTTGTAGAGGGTGTGCGAATGATTTGAGAGTAAGATACCATGGTGCCTGTCAGCTTCGACCGGGAAATCCCCAAACTGGACTTGAATAACCTTAGTGGACCGCGTGCATTTCGACTTGTACTGCGTACGAATGCCGTTGATTAAAAACCATTCACTCCAGGACAACAAGTGATGATGCTCAAGCCGAAGGCAGGAAAATTGCCCACTACAACGCCGAAGTGGGAAGGTCCGTATTTGGTTTCGTACGTGGATTGCGCTACATGCGTTTTGAAGACGGGTTAAGGACGGGTTACGCGCAACGGAATCCACATGTCCAGACGCAAGGAGTTCGTACCGCAAACTTTCCCAGTCGCGCGCAACAACTAGAAACGGTGTGTTGAAGTAGATGGGGTCAGTAGTGGCTGGAGTCATAGAAGGCATAAATATGAGATCGTGGGAAAAAAAAGTTGAAGAATAATGGATAGCCAACAGGCTAGGCTGAAAGAAGAACTGTGGTTTGAACAGTTGTAGCTGACGGCTTACGCGTTATCCACAATACCGACGATGTAAGTGAGTGACGTGGATATTTTCTACTGTGCCGTTTTTTGACGGAAACATAATTGCGTGAGGGCCCAAAAAACGGGGGCGGAACCCCTCAGACTTCTCTTTCCCTAAGTGAGTTAATACTGAAAACATTCTCGGAAGGTATGAAAGCGGTGAGATTCGAACCCAGGTTCGAAAACACGCCCCGAAAGACTATTGCCCCAAACTAGCCACGCTTCCTTGCTTCGCTTCCGATCTGAAGACATTCTCCTTGGGTAAACAGATGCCACCCCGTACCAGTCTCGGCTGCGAGCGCGGCACCGACAAATCAGGAAGGATTTCGTGACGGCATAACTGAAGTTGAGGACAAAAAGCTACTTAACCACGTGAGGACGCGTTTTTACCATGACTGGATCAGATGTCGCGGCCGTCTCACGGCCATGTGGCCGTTTCATCAGTTTCTACGCTCTTTGAAACTCAGTTGGTTAGACATTCGACATCTAAGGTGAGACTTCTTTTAATCTATGGGTTTTTGTGGGTTCTACTCCCACCGATTGCCGACTCTACCACTTGGCGTCGAGCATCCATCCTCGCGTTGGCAACGAGTAATGCTAGTCGTTCGTCTCGTCGAGCAACGAAGGGAGAACTACAGCCACGAACAGGATCGTTCATGTGAAGAAAGCTGGTAGTCCGTGATTATCAAAAGCTTATAAAAGGAAGCGGGACGAGCTCGCCGTCAGACAAAGAAAGAAAAGGAAAGAGCACTCATAAAACGAGGAAAGTTTCCTGAAAAGCTCGAGCCACGATAGTTTCCGATTAACAAGCCGAGCGACAATTACTTTCCAAATAAGAGAGAGAAGTGATTTGGCTCTTTACTTTTTGAAAAGTGGGTCGGCTATCCCCGTTGTATGCTATACATGCTCAGGATAATAGGTATTGTGAGTCATGTGCCTAAATGGCTGGCTCGAAGTCTGTGAGCAGGCATGAGGCATTGGACATCACCGCTGCTGCCGCATGCCTCTGCGTTAAAACCGCTCGAACAGCCCCGTATGTCTCCATTGCCCTAACAGCCACGTTCCGCGCCACGTCGGTTAGCACTGCGGTAATCGCTGGGTGCCAGCCCCCGAGCGTGAATATAGGGATGGGCATGATTATGCTGCGTGCGGAAGTTGTGATAAAATATTCATATCTTCTATGCTGCCGCGTTGAGGTATGTGAGCGGGTTGAAGGTGCGCACTCTCCTGTTGGATGGCGCGAGTGGGTTGACTAAAGTGACATCGAAGAAATTTGTGCCTCCAGTGCTCCCTATTGCCCTGATGTCTGGCCTTGTACGATGAAGGCTATCCTTGGGCTCGTGGTGGGGTGACGAGCAGCTTTCTGCAGGTCCTGGGCAAGCAAGCGAACTTGGAGGTAATGTCTTCGAATTCTGTGGCCTCCAAGAGCACAGTGCATGAGATGATCACCGAAGCAGTCAAGTGTTTCCGGACAGTTTCTCCTCGGGCACGGTGTGTCTGGAGCGGAAAGTGGAACTTGGGAGTAGTATAATAAAATACACAAAATTTTCCCTCTTTATTGGAATTCGGCGAATTTGGCGCAGAAATGTCGACCACCCGGTTAGCACTTAGCTAGCAATACAGTCGATTCTTGCAGCGGACACTCGTTCTACTGATGCCATAAAGATTCACACAGCAACGTATCTGGGCATTTGTAGCACAGGTTGTCAATCTGCGCAGCGGGCTACTGTTTTCTATTTTTGAGCCGAGCCTTTTATTACGGAAATATACTGTAAATCGCCCTACGGATTGCACTCTACGTACAGTAGCTTGTCTCTCGAAAATAGTGATGAACTGTTATACAGAAAGGGTGTGCGAAAGTGCCAGCGCAGCACCTGTGACAGCTCAGCAGGAATGCTTAGATATTTTATGATATTAATCTAGTACCAAATGCTACTGTAGCCATTAGATTTAATTTTTATGGTGGACTAGTTCTATACTGTACTGTATGTACTTCCAAATACAGTGCAGACGGGCTACAAAAAAGTCTATATAAGGGCTTGCGTACCGAGTAGCGGAGCAAGTCCAAGACAAGAATCATCAGCCATCAGACAGAAGAAGTAAACACTTGTTCTTGCCGCAATAAGGGGAAGCCAACCCGTCGAGCACAACGGTCAGTAGTTGTGTCAGACTTTGTAAGCTCGGTTGTAGGGCTTACAGTAGACTTCCACCAGCAACCTTGCTGCGTGCTACACGTGTCATACCTTTTGGGCTGTGATACTACATTCGCGAATTATCCTCACAGTGTCCTCAGTTTTATTCCACACTTTGTTCTTACAACTGCATACTACTCCACTGAACAAAAGCCTGAAAATCCTTCGTCAACCGTGAACCAGAATATTATTGCTCACACACTAAATTTCTGTTGGAAACAAGTCAGAACTTATCCTAATTTCTAGGTCAGTGATCAACATGGATCAAGGAAGCACTGCCGATATATCGGACTTGTTTCTGTCTGAGATAGCACTGGAAAATGTCTCTCAAGAGGTTTTAGGATTCATCAACTCAATTCGAATACTCGAGAATCGTGTCTCCGCTCGGTCTATGACTGGACCTCAAGTAGTCGATGAGGTTGCCGAACTTTTTCCACCTGCTGTATTGTTCTCTTGCTATACAAGCTCTGCCTATTGCTTATAAAGCACTTCGTGACTGGTTGAATGACCGTGGAGCAAATATGCCGCCGCATAGTTCCCGTCGTGTTATCCGCCAGCTAGCCGCTAATCTCTATACGAAGACGAAGACAAGTTAGCTGCAGAAGAAATAACAAAGGACATAATGAAATCAGGTCGTCGTACAACCCGAAGAGGCCAGGAGCAATCAGCCACCGAAGATGGACAATCTCTTGCTACATCCGTCCCACGCATCAGGACAAATTGGCGTACTACATCGGCTCTAGATTCCGTGACAAGGACCAAAAGTTCTCGGGAGACCTTGGTGAGTCATGGATGGAATATGTTGCCGAGTACCAACAAGTCGCTCGTGACTATGGTCTCAGCGCTGCGCAGAAGAAGCAATACCTTCATAACCTTCTACGTGGTGATGCTAAGAGATTTTACCTGGATCGAATTGATAACGAAGTTAATTCGTTTACTGAGGCCATAAACCTCATTGGTAATGAATACAACTCCGTGGTTCGTCAAAATCGAGTGAAGAACTATCTCGGTGGACTTAGGTTATCTAAGTATACTTCTGAAGGCCTTGATGAGCTTGCAGCACTTGAAAAACTGTACAAGCTGATAACAAAGCTTTCACCGCAAGTTCCTGTTTCGCACAGGAGTGAGGCACACAAGATTGAATTTCTTCGTAATGCTACCGTCGGTTATGCATGGGCAACGGAGCCGTTAAGTCGCGTCGCTACCCATGGACTCTCATTTCAGCAACTCTATGGAGAACTTGAAGCAGCCTTGCATCTCTCTAGGGAAGCCAAATTGGCAAACATGAGAGATAAAGTTGCAATTAGGTCACGTACTACTTCAGATGAGGACGAAAAGGTCCCTGGGATACTCTATCAAGGACCTGCTCGCTACGCAAACCGACATCGTGGTGTCGGTGATACACGTAGTTACGGCCGTAGGAAGGATCCATCTGGACCACTTTCGGTCATGGGATGCTTCAATTGTGATTCCCCTGATCATATGCTAAGTTCATGTCCGCATAAGATTGACCTTGCTAAAGCCGCTCGTCGAAAAATGGAGTACATGTCGAAGAGAAATGGAAACACCCAAAATGCTCAGGTTGTATTGTTTGAATTATGTCAACAGCTCGACTCTGTAAATGAAGCAAAAGAGGAAATGAGTCAAGAAGTACCAGATGAAACAGATGTACATGTTAACGATGAAGTTGAAGAAGAAAAAACAGACTTTGATCTCTTCGATGCACTTGTTAATTATGTCGAGACACAAATGATGAAAAATCTGTAGCTGACGCTACAATCAACCTTACTTCTCCTTCGGCCCCAAAAGGCATTGAAAGGTTCAATGGAGCCTGTTTGGATACTGGAGCTCAGAGATCCGTAGTAGGGAAGAGTCAAGCTGAGGCATACTACCGCCTATGGGAATCCCTCTAGCTCTCATACCGTCAGCAGCAAAGGTCTACAAATTTGGAGCAAACAGGAAGGAAAGCATCGGAAAAGCAAAGTTTCGAATCCCATATGGCGACAACCGTCACATGAAGATCGTTCTGGATGTTGTAGATATTGAAATACCGCTTCTTTTAGGACTCGACGTACTTGATAAGTACAAGCTTCTAGTAGACACCGTGGACAATCGTATCAGATGCAAAGATCCTGTCTGGAGCGCACCTCTCAGTCGAAAGCTGGGCCATGCCTACTATGAATGGAACTACGAAGTTATGTATACAGAGCCCGAATTGAAAAGGATCCACCGACACTTTTATCACCCGCATCCGCTGAGAATATACAAAATGATGAAGCAGGCCAAGGATCCTCAAGCGACACCAGAGACACTTAAGGCACTCGAAAAAGTTACTGAATCTTGTGATGTTTGTCAAAGGATTTCGAAACAACCTGGTCGTTTCCGCGTCGCACTGCCAAGCGAAGACGTAGTCTTTAACCGAACTGTGCTTATGGATCTTATGTACTTGGAAAGCATGCCCGTACTACACATGGTTTGCAAGGATACGTTGTTCAGTGCTGCAGTATTCCTCGATGGAGAGTCGGCAAACAACGTATGGACAGCTTACGTCCGTCAATGGGTTACAAAGTACGTCGGTTACTCGAAAGAAATTCACACTGATCGTGGACCGCAATTCGATAGTGACCGGTGGCGTCACTTGCTGCAAGCGAGTGGGATAAAACGCTTGGACTCAGGTATCGAAAGCCATAATGCTATTGGCGTCGGTGAAAAGTACCATGACTTCCTCCGACGAATTTATCGTAAGGTACGAATGGAGCACCCAAAGATTTCGAAAGATGACTGTCTTTCTCTTTCTGTTCATGCCATGAACAACACCGCCGGGCCAGATGGATTGTCTCCCACTCTTCTCGTGTTTGGAATCGTTCCACAATTTCCGCTAGGATTCTCAGATCTTCCCGAGCAGCGTGAGCGAATGAAAGCATTACAAAATGCTCGCTCTGAAATGTCTAAGGCTGTTGCTTCTGCCCGCATCCGCACTGCTCTTAATCGTAACGTCCCTTGCATCAGACCGCGAGATTAAAATTGGATCTCAAGTACTATTCTATCGCGAAAAGTTGAAAGCATGGGAAGGCCCATACAAGGTTGTTGCAGGAGATGAAAAAAATCTTTGGATCAGTATCAATAACGAACTTAAAAGGGTTTCGATTGACAGAGTCCGTGAGTATATAACGGATCCGGATCACCAAAGGACAGAAAAATTGTCTGATAATGAGCGTGACGAAATAGATACCGTCTTTGACCGAGTATTCTCGGGCGAAACATTTCTTGCAACCGTTCAAGAAAGAATGGCTGAAGTTCGGGTCAAAACAGAGGGAAAACTGATGTCTTCGAGACTCCAAGCCTAACGTATATCATGGAGAAAATTCCTACTGCTGACAAAAGATCTAACTCCGCAGCATTTGAAATAGCCAAACGCAACGAGATTCAGGGTCTTTCTGATCGCAAAGTCTGGGAAGTCGTCAATATTTCGTCTCTTCCCCCGAAGGCAAACATTATCGGTGGAAGATTTGAACTTACGCTAAAGAATCCAGGTACCGACCGTCAGAAGGCCAAAGCACGTTTCGTTGGACAAGGCTACAAAGATGACATGAAAGAGTTTATAGTGCATAGCTGCCCAACGCTACGCCAAAGCTCCACCAAAATAATCCTTTCAGTATCTGCCATTCTTAATTACCGCCTCGCAATGATTGATTTCGTTCAAGCTTACCTCCAAGCGAAAGAAAAGCTAAGTCGTGATATATATCTTAAGATCCGTGAGGCAGGATCGAAAGTTTTTCAACATCCAGGGAGATCAAGTACTGAAGCTGGAAAAAGCCTCTTTATGGTATATGTGATTCTGGCGACTACTGGGGCGCTACTCTCGAATTTTTCATCAAAAACGAACTAGGAATGCTACCACTCGACGGAGATCCATCCCTTTACATGAAAAAGGTACCGAGGGTACCGATGGACTTCTTGGAGCCTATGTCGATGATAATTTGTTTGCTGGAAATGAAAATTTTGATAAGCTCATTGAACTCACAGCTCGTTCGTTTGAGTCAAAACCGGTCGAGTATGACAATCTTGAGTTCGTCGGCATCCATATTGAAACTGAAAAATCGATTGATGGTCAGCGAACTTTCTACGCCCATCAACCAGACTATCTTGCCAAGCTCAGAACAATACCAAAGGATTCTACCTTTGAACTCTTTCGTTCCGTCCGAGCCGCATTCAGTTGGCTATCGCACACTCGTCCAGACATATGCTGTGCAGTCAATCGCGCAGCACAAGTAACCGTTGAAATTTCGGAAAGAAGGCCATAGACGAGCTTAATACTTCCATAAGCTATGTGAAAGATACCAAAGACATCCGTCTCAAATATCCCCGCTCAATTTCAACACTCTCATATTCGTGCTTACGCAGATGCATCGTTTGCGACAAACACAGATCTCACTTCGCAGTTAGGATTCATTATTTTGCTTTGTGATGACGCAGACCGCTGCCATGTTTTGAACTATAGCAGCCGCAAGTCTCGACGCTCGTACGTTCTATCAAGGCTGGAGAAGTGTACGCATTCTCCGCCGCATTTGATGTCGCTTACATATTGAAACACGATTTGGAACGCATCTTATGCCGTAAGATACCTCTGAAAATGTTCACAGACTCGAAGCAAATTTTCGATGTCATTACCCGCGCTTCGCATAAACTGAGAAACTTTTAATGATAGACATCGCTGCTGCTCGCGAAGCCTACAACAAGTTCGAAATATCAAATGTTGGACTTATCGCTGGTGTTGCAAATCCTGCTGATGGTCTAACCAAGCCGAATGTTTGCAAGCCTCTGCTAAATATTCTACGACTGGAGTTGACAAAACATTCATCGAGCAATGGATTATCCGTAAGAAGTAGGCACACCTGCCTCGCTTTTTGAAAGGGCGGGAATGTTATACAGAAAGTGTGCGAAAGTGCCAGCGCAGCACCTGTGACAGCTCAGCAGGAACGCTTAGATATTTTATGATAATAATCTAGTACCAAATGCTACTTAGCCATTAGATTTAATTTTTATGGTGGACTAGTTCTATACTGTACTGTACTGTACTTCCAAATACAGTGCAGACGGGCTACAAAAAAGTCTATATAAGGGCTTGCGTACCGAGTCGCTGAGCAAGTCCAAGACAAGAATCATCAGCCATCAGACAGAAGAAGTAAACACTTGTTCTTGCCGCAATAAGGGGAAGCCAACCCGTCGAGCAACGGTCAGTAGTTGTGTCAGACTTTGTAAGCTCGGTTTGTAGGGCTTACAGTAGACTTCTACCAGCAACCTTGCTGCGTGTTACACGTGTCATACCTTTTGGGCTGTGATACTACATGAACCACTCCCTTTATGAGTAAAATATTATTATTATTGCACGTACAGTAAACGGTAAATTGGAAAGGCGTCGGCAACAAGGATGAGAGAAACTTTACTTCATTGAGTATCTATCTGATATAGTACAGTACTGTACATGCCGTGCCATGTGTTCAATAATACTGTACCTTATGGATACTTAATGCAATAAAAATTATACCATGCACCAGCAGTACTGTAGACTTGTACAGTACTGTAAAGGTTGAAATTTACAGTCAAGGCGTACCTGGCGAGCACTAGAGCACCTTACACACATCTACAGCTTGTACTGTACTGAACAATTCTTTATTGTACTCCCTTGCAATGATTCGAGATTGCTGTTTACAGCAAACCTAGCGAACAAGATTGATTTTCGCAGGAACAATACGGCGCGCGGTATGGACTGGGATGTTTGGACCAACAGAGCTTTTAATAGTAAAGTGGCAGATTCGAGGATTAATTTTAATGAGGCCACTGCAAACGACGGTATGACTTGTGCGGAGATATCCTGGCAAAATCTTCGTAAGTGTGGCAAATGCTAAAAGTTCATCCACATTTTGAATTATCTAAAATTGAAGGTTTGCGTTGGGCGAACCCGCGTTGAAAAAATTAACGGATTCATACCGTATTTGCTGTATGAAACCAACGAAGCAAGTATTCTGTCTGTCCATTTGTGTGCCCTGACGAAACAGGATGTAGCAAAGTTTTCCATTGAAAATATGCATTACAGCTTGACGCCTGACAAAAAAAGTGGAATACATAAAAACAGGGAGCATTATCTTACAGATTACTGTAAAACCGTGACGACCAGAAGGCGACACGTCCCAGTACGAGACGGCACCAGAAGAGAATAACTTGAAAAATTATCATACCAATTACAACAAACCGATGCGTTTTTTTTCCAGTGTCCTCTGCAGAGGCCGCGTAATCACTCGAAATCATCGCCCGCCATTTCCTCTCAACATTCCCAACAAATGGTTGCTTCTTTCCCGCCAACCCGACCGTCCACATATCATCATAATTGCGCTGCCTCCAACAGCCCCCCCCTCTCATCCCCCTCCTCCCTCCAAACCCAGAACCTCCGTTCTCTACTCATAACCTCTCCCACCCCCCTCGCAACTGTTCCCCCTTCCCACCCGATCCCCAAAACCAAAAATGGGTCCTCCCCCTCCTCCCCTCCCCCACCTCCCCCGCCATCCAGTGGCGGAGGTGGCAAGCCCACTCCACCACCGCCCCGCCTCCTGTTCCCGGTGCCTCCAAACGAGCAGCCGCCCCACCCCCACCTCCGGCTCCACAAGCTGCTCCAGCCCCTCCCCCGCCGCACCTCCCGCTCCAAAACCCGCCGGTGGACCTCCCCCGCCTCCGCCCCCACCCTCAGGTCTTCCAAAACCTCCGCCTGCACCCGCCGGTGGTGCCCCGCCTCCACCCCCGCCGCCGCCTCCAGGCGCTGCTCGCTCTGGTGCACCATCCGCAACCCCCCCGCCGCCACCACCTCCGTCCTCGGCTGTTGCTCCACCCGTAAAGTCTCCTCCTCCGCCGCCTCCATCTGTGAACAAGAGTACGGCAGCTGAGGTGCCTGCGCCTCCGGTGGTGACTGCAAAGGGAGCGGCAGGTGTGAATGATAGGCGGCTATGAAGGAAAATGCGGAACTGGAAAAGAAGAAGAAGAAGGAGGCTGCTGAGGGGAGAAGAAGGCCAAAGAGGCGGAGAAGAAGGGGAAGAAGGCTGGGAAGAAGAAGGGTAAGGAGGAGAGGTGGTTCCGGCACCAATGTCTCCCGCGACGCCGTCAGCTCAGGCAGGGAAACAGATGAATGAGGCAGCAAAGAAGAAGAAGAAGAAAAAAGGAAGGAGGCTGGTGCTTTGGTGGTAGTGCTGTCGAAAGTGATGACGAGGTTGAGGTTAACAAGGTAGGTGGCGTCCATCCGAGTGCAGGTGGCGTGAGTGGAGCTTACACAGACCATACCAAGGGCTTTGCTATTCCGAAAGGATACACGAGGTTTAAGAATATCGATGAATAAGCATAAGGGCAGCTGATATGCAAGGGTTTTGAACAGGGCGCGACCTTGTTTGGAAGGAACGTGGAGGATTTGCTTTACGTCGGGCTCTATTACCTTTGTACTACCTCCCTGGTTTGGATTGTATGATGTGACGCTCGTTTGTGTTGAGATGGCTGATTTTTTTGATTTACGGCTGCTGCCGCTATTGGACTCACCTTAGACAGGAGGCCTGATGTCACAAAGTCTGCTAGAGTTAGAGCCAGTTGTCATATAGGATTCGGGTAATTTTTCATTTGTATGGCTGTTGTCGCATTAACTAGTTGATCCTTTTCCGTGTTGTGGTGTTACTAGTTCGCCTTTCCTGAGGTCACGCAACGGCCGCATCGTGTCTTCGGAGATTGTAAACCCGTATTCTTTGCTTGCAGTATAGCAAGTTACGAAGTAAATTGTCTTTGAGACTTAACGACACAGGCGAGTCGTTAAGTCTCAAAGACAATCTTGTTCCTCAAGAGTAGTTGTGCTTACAGTAGCGTTGGCAAGCCGTTCTACAGCAGAATCGTTCCAAATAAAACTGCTGTAAGGGTTGTTCTGGTAACAGAGTCGCATCAGTGTTTTCGCCAAGCGGGCTCAACTGCGACCAAACCGGTATGGCCGCCAGTACATCATCCAAGCCGAACGTGGTGACTTGTCAGCCCCTGCAAATTCGAAAGCTGTGCCAGCAAAGCAGAACGGATTTGGTCTAGAACTGATGTTGCGCGGATGACGTTTGGTAAGTTGCGTCATTTCGACGATGAATTTCGGCCCCTTGTGTTTTAAACACGAGGCACGACTCTGGCAGCAAGCAAAATTACTGGGATTAACCAGGAAATGGCTCGCTCGGTATGAGCAAAGACTACTTCAATGTAATGAGAATGCACTGGGCCGACGTGGGCCACCCGGTTAGCACTTAGCTTGCAACAGAGTCGGTCCTGCACTGGACCCTCGATATTAATGCAGCAAAGTTTCGACGAATCCACGTAAAATTTGCCCGTGGTCTGGTGATTGGCCACTGGTCCAGTCCTCCTCCAGTATCTTCGTCGATCCGTTTCGGACGGCTGCTTGTGAAGGTTCTGATGATAACTTGCGGGCGCCAGTAAGGCGAAGCTTCCGACTTTGTGTCACCAGCATTAAACATAATTCTAATTCGACTATTTACTTCTCTAGTAGTAGATTAGAGGGTTTAGCGACGTTACGTACTACTGTGTCCATGTCCAATACAGTTTACTGCTATCATACTGTACCGAATTCTCATACTGCTCTAAATAAAACAGCTCCTGTAATGTACATACTGTACTGTACTGTACTGTACTGTACATTTAGCTGTGCTGTACACACTGCATTATACTGTACGTACTGTAGTACAACAGTACAGCGTCCTCTCCCTATCCAAATGGCTAAACAGTTGTAGAGGTTACCGGTGCCACTGAAGCAGCGAGTCGGGTATTAAAACAGGTAAAAGCCTAGTATTACAGTACACTATCAGGTGCTACGATGAACGCTGAAAAGTTTACATCAAATGGTTTCTACCGTGCCCATTGCAGGATCCGACTAGAGGGCTAGGAACTAACCGGGTGGTCCACGTCGGTCACGTGCAGCGGCGTGCGCGAGCAGATAGCCATAGCGATGGACGGACCAGATGATGCAACTAAGGCGCTGATACACATGTCGGTGTATCACGCCTGCATTCGTATTATACCTCTGCGCTAATCGCGGGACTAACTCCTCAAGCAAAACAAGAGTTTACGAGGCAGGCGCACCGAGAGAATCAAACGCAATCGGTTGAAACGTAAAGTTCGGTGCACGGGTCGGGTGTCGGACGGGGCAGGGGGGCGGCGCGACAGCTTGCGTTCCAGGTCCCGTACCCTGTCACGGTGCGGCAATGCGGCAGCACCGCCAGCGGCCGAGGTGGCCTTGGTGCGGACGGCGGCTTTGAAAGGGAAGGCGACGGTAATGTCACACGCGACAGGCCGTGTCTCTACGTTGCTCGGATCGGCAAAGGTGGAAAAGGATGTCCGCGGGCCAAAGCTGTCTCTACACTAAGGTACAGTCCAGTACATATGTAAGAGGCTACGATGTCTCCTCAGCCGTGAGTATGGTGGACAGGATTGCCTGCGTTAAGCTGAGCTTAGCGCAGTGTCTCAGAAACTGGTTCGGTGATAACGGCTTGGTCAGAGGTCAGCCGTAATAATGCCGATGGTGTGTGCCCGAGCTCTATGGTAGCGTCCTCCACAGAGTCTTGTATGTGGTTATACTTGATTCTGATATACTTAGAATGCTTGGTGGCGGAGCTGGCTCGTGCGACGGCAATGGCCGCTTGATTATCCATCTCGTGGAGGATGGTTTTGGCGTTTCTATGTGAGAGGTCTTCAAACAGTTATTGTATCCACTTTGGTTACCCAATTATGCTGCTGGCTGCGATGTATTCGACTCGCAGGTGCTTTCGGCTAGGGCGCGTATCTTACATGAGCACCATGATACCGGGTTCTCGTCGTGGTAAACAATTGGGGCATAGGTTGACTCACGGGTGTCTGAGCAGGAAGAGCAGCCGGTATCGGATCGCGCTTCGAATGAGTCCAGTTCCATTCCTTAGAGAAATCTCATGGTCGCCGTATGTTTTAGACATCATTCCACTTATTTGATGGCTTTCCAGTGCCTTATTGTGCGAATGTGTGTGTTTTTATCCAGTATGCCCACGATGTTTGCGAGGTCGGGTCTTGTCGAATCCACGAGATACTCAGACATTCCTATGATGCTTACATATGGAGACGCTTTTTGCCCAAGTTTAACTCCAAGTATTTAATGGCGGAAATATCTTTTCTTGATAGTAATGGCGTTTCGGACGGCTTTCAATTGTAAAGCCGAAGGCTGTTCATGATTGTTTGTGTTACATTCGACTTCATGATGTGTGTGAGCCTCTTTAACCGGGTTTGCTGTACCAATCACCCAATGATGTGTGTAGCTGCTCCTAGGGCCTTCAACTCGTTTGTGGAAGCCACTGCAAAATCATCTATTGTGACAGCGAGGATTATTTTGTGTTCTCTGTCGGTACCGATGTAGACATTGCTGTCGTTCGCCATGGTTCTGTAGCCATTTTCTGGAGAAAGGCGGGGAATGCCTTTGTAGAAGGTCTCAGTTTCTTTTAGGGTTCTATATAAATTCTTGATGTGATTGGATAAATCTAACCAACAATATTCCTCAGAGTGGCTCTAAACCAGATTTTCGGTCTCGCAATGTCACCGTTTTAGAGTGTCTAGTTTTAAGTGTTTTATGAATTATTTGATTACTGTTGCGCAACCATGTATTTGCTTCGTATGAGGGCTTGATATAAACCATTCTCGCCTCTCCGCCTGAAAAAAAAGGCAGACAAGAAAAAGGGTAAACTTTGAAATTCACGTCTGGGACGTCGGGAAAACAAAGGACGCCAGTCGTCGGCTTTCCCCTTTATCCAAATTCCGAATTCAGAAAGGAGCAACCAAGAAGAGAGGCTCAAAGGTGAAAAGCCAGATTTTGTCAGCAACTACCAGAGCAGTGTCGAGGTGGCCATGTGAGTCTGTTCGATAGTCGAAACCGGACGGGAGACGACTGCAAACTTGAACCAATTGAGATTAGACTAGTCTAGGCTAGTCTAGCACGAAAGGGGTCGTCTGCCTTAATGGATTCTGCGCTGTCTAGAATTTCGAGTGGACGTGGGGGGCCTGGGTACTGTATCACGGTATTATGCTGTCTAGAAACCTTCGCGTTTGCTCGGAAGACTGTATGCATTTTCACTCTGACCTGCTGATTCAGTCTGACGCTGCTGAACGCACACCTGCAGGGAGAACCGGGTTTTGTTATGTGTCAGCCGGGCGGCTCTCGAGACGGGTTTTCTTTCGTAGGCTAATCAACCTCACAAATTGCCACTAAACCCTTGGTACGGCACGCTGTTCAACATCAACGAAGCCAGCAAAAGAAATCAAGAGAAAAACGGACCCACAAATCAGGTATTCGTCACTGCTCTAATTTGGGATTGAGATCGTTTTACTTTTCAAGTATTACCAAAAATTTTTCTGTTCGCCTGGTTAACGTATCAAGATGAGAAACCAGCGGCACCTGGGGAAATAAAGACCACAGTAGAGGAGATGGAGAGGCCAAGCTCATTATAGACGTCGCTCTTCATGAGAATATTATCCACATCACTTCTGATTAATATGAATGCGGTTCAACGCAATTTCATCACGACTCTCCGTATCCTACAGGAAGATGAACCAGTGAACGGCTCCAGTCCCGTGCGATCTTTGGCTGAAGTTTACCCTCCAGCTGTCTCGCTCGGTGATGATCTCCGTTCTATTCCGGAATTGTACACAGAGTTGAGGAATTTTCTCGACAAGAGGGGTGCAAATCTCTCTCCCCACTCATCCCGCCGAATAATGATGACGCTGGCCACAAATTTATATTTGGATGAGGAGGAAAGTAACGCAGCGGTTGTAATTGTTAACAACATCATCGCTGCTGGTCGTCGTACAACGACAAATGGAACCAGAGCTGGAAGTGTCACTCAATTGGTGAAGGCTAACACTCACGCTCTCTAGCATGTACTAGTTCCGATAAATTGGCACATAACGTGGCTATTAGGCCTCGGGAGAATGATAAGAAATTCTCCGCGGATATCGGAGAATGCTGGCAGGAATTTGTTGGCGAGTATCGTCAAGTTGCCCGTGACTACAACCTTTCCCCTTCCCAAAAGCTTCAATTTCTGCACAATTTACTCTGCGGTGACGCTAAGCGATTTTATCTGGATGCGGTAGATGGCTATGTAAAAAATTTCAGCAAGCCGTTGACCATATTGAGAGGGAGTACAACTCTATTGTCCATCAAAACAGGTGAATAATCTTTTGAAGTCCATGCGTATGACTAAATACGTATCCGAGGGAATGGATACCTCTGCTGCTCTTGAGAAGGTGTACAAAATGATCACCAAGTTCCCGCGGCAAGCGCCTATCCCACATCGAGGTGACGCACATAAGGTCGAGTATCTGAGCTCGGCTGTTGCTGGATACAGCTGGGCGACAGAACCACTCGCCAGGTTGCCACTGCACCCTCAATTTTCAGGAACTGTACGGCGAGCTAGAAGCACAGTTGCAGTCGGGCAAGGAAGCTGAGATGGCCCACTTGAGAGAAGAGATATTCGCAAAGTCTAGAAGATCCAAACTCAGTAATGATGATGATTCCTCCGGTATTTTTTATGCATGAAAAGGAATATATGGCCGCAAACCCTCGACCATTCGATCAGGCAACGTGGGATCTGCAAAGCCCAAGGCTGTCTTTGACCCCTCTCGATATCCGGCTGTTTCAGCTGCGGTGCAGAAGATCACCTGGTTAAAAACTGTAACAAGCCGCTGAATATTGCTCGGGTCGCATCTAACAAGCTGGAGTAGTACTACAAAAGAATCAACACCAGGAACACCGAACTCATCACGTACTGGCTGAGGTCTGCTATCAGCTAGATTTCGAAACGAAAAATGAGCCTGCAACCGGCTTCGATGTCGAGGAGGATCGCACCGACAGAGATGTTTTCAAGAGTCTACTGTCAGAGGCGCATAATGATATTCACCATTTGACAACTTCACCTTCATCGTCTCCCGAGCTACTACCGTCGCATTCGATAACTCAGATGGCCTACCAGGCCCAATGCCCAATGCGCCCGTTTGGGCATATGAAGATGACACTGACGGAAGCAAATATGGTACGTTTTCAGACTCCGCAGATGCCTGGCCAAACCAAGATATTGAATACAATACGGAGACAGATTATATTGTCACAGTAACCGACGATGATAACTTTAATTATGAGCTGTTTCGAACGAATCCACGGAACCGCGTCTTTCGAAGGAGCTTTTGTTGATACGGGAGCACAGAAAACTGTGATTGGAAGGCGTCAGGCAGAATCATACTGCATTTTAGTGTGCTCTCCGTATTCACTTAAGCATGTGGACGGAAACAGATTCTATAAGTTCGGAGACAAGAAATTCAGGGGTCTTGGTGTCCGCATTCCAGTCAACAATGGCATATTTCTATCCTTCGACGTCGAAGTTGTCGAAGTCAATGTTCCCCTCCTGCTTGGTATTGATTTCTTGGACAACTAAATGGTCTCTGTAGACCTGAAAATGACAGAATAACTCCCCATGATGGAGAATGGGAAATAGAATTAGTGAGTAGGTGTGGACACCTATTCATTGTTTGTCACGTAGAGGCATAGATCTTGTTTTCAGTCGAGGAATACGCAAGGCACATCGCCATTTTTATCATACGGAATTACAGCGACTATTCTCAATACTACGTCGTGCCAAACCAGAAGAGTGCTCCCAGAACACGCTCAAAACTCTCAAGGATACTGAAGAAAGCTGCGATATCTGTCAGCGGCTGAGCAAGAGCTCCAGTCTTTTTCGGGTGAGTTTACCGGAAGGGACATCTTTTTCAACCGCGTGTTGAGCTGTGAGCTTTCCAAGAATGAAGGTGACACAGTTCTACACATTTTAGACAAAGATACTAAGTTCAATGCAGCCGAGTACTTGGCTGGGGAAAGTGCAGACGAAGTATAGAGAACTTATTTGGCCATCTGGGACTGTCGCTATTTTGGGCATCCGAATATCACACACGCTGATGCGGGCGTCAATTCACATCTTTATCATTTAAGAACCTGTGTCAATCGTCCGTAATTCAGCTTCAGCTGGCTGGGATTGAACTCCTTGGGAGTTGGTGAGCGATATCATCCGTTTCTCAGGCAAATATTCAGAAAGGTGAAAGCCGAACACTTTAGCATGGGAAGACGTGAGATTTTGAGGACTGAAGTCAAGGCCCTAAACGATACAGCCGGTCCTAATGGCCTCGTACCGACTATACTTGTTTCTGGTATTATGTCTCGGATTCCACTCAAACCAGTTGCCCTACCAAAACAAGTGGAGCGCATGAAAGCTTTTCATTAAGCTCGCAGTGAGATGGATCGTGTGTCGCCGCTTCTCGAGTTTCGAGGGCATTATCAAGCAAAACACCACCAGCTACGATGGCAGATATTAGGATCAATGACAAAGTGCACGTTTTACGTGATGAATCAAAATCATGGAAAGGTCCTCACAGGGTAATAGAGACGACGGGCAAGACTGTAATAGTTGATATCAAAAGTCGACTCTGCAAATTTTCCCTCGATCGAGCGACGCCCTACCGAGAGGGTACAATCCAGGATTCCCGAGCAACCCTAGAAGAACTAAACATACCGACTACGATAGCAACACCAGAGAATCCGCTTCAAGCGTTAGATGTTGCAATCGATGATCTTCGTCAGATATGAGGTAATAGTGACGCGCATGAACAACTGGATCCTAGCAAATTCTTCTTCTCAAATGTTCTAATCACAGAAACTCTTAGCCCATCGGATACGAGCAATAAGTCATCCCAATTTCTGCAGGCAAAGAAGAGAGAGATCACAAGACTACTGAACAGAAAAACGTTCATCATTGTGGAAAGAAACACTTTAACAGCTCCCGGCAACATTATAGGCGGGATATTCGTTCTTGCATTGAAAAAAAATGGTACATATAATGAAAAAAACAAATCTCGCTTCATCAATCAAGGCGACAAAGACATAGACAAGTATTTTGTTGTTCACAACATGCCAACGATGCAGCACAGGTCGACGAAGGTTATCATCTCATTCGCTGCAATTAGAGGTTTTCCCGTCTTCAGCAATGATATCAGCCAAGCGTATCCTCAAAGTGACACACCGCTTCAGAGAGATGTTTACTTGCAGCCAAAAGAGGAGGATTTCCACTACTTCAACCTAAAGTGGGATCAAGTTCTGAAGCTTAATCGCTCCCTCTATTGACTCTGCGATAGTGTAGATTACTGGATGGGTATGATTCACCGGTACATGAAAGAAGTTCTTCACCAAACTCAACTCACTGGAGATCCATCAGTATACATCGGAGTGCAGGAGGGACGTTCTGGTTCAACTGGAGTTCTTGGCCTATATGTTGACGATTCATTTGGCGCTGGAGAACACGGATGTGAACAGTTAACCGGGAAAATGAGCAAGGAATTTGATTCCAAGCGCAGGGTGTGGAACGATTTCCATTTTTTCGGAATATACATTTCAAGGAAAGACGAAAATATTGAACTAGATAAAAAACCTATATCTCAAGGATCCCTCTCTTATCAGAAGATTCCAGCTTTAACGATTTCCGAAGCGTCCGCGCAATAATCTCCTGGGCGAAAAATACACGGCCGGATGTGTGCTGTTACTCCAACAAGGCAGCTTAGATCACCGAAGAGAGATTTGACGTTGAGGCAATTCGCATGATTAACAAAGCAATCCGAGCCCTACAGAGAAAGAGCGTGTTTCTTAAGTACCCCAAGTTTGATGAGATTTCTATGCATCTAAGGGTATATTCAGACGCTCCGTTTGGAAGTAACTACTATTTGACTTCCCAACTTGGCTATGTTATTCTTTTGTGCGACAGTGAGAATTTTTGTCACATATTGGAGTTCACAAGCCGCAAGTCGAAGAGAGTTGTTCGGTCAATATTAGAGGGGGAGGTTTACGCACTAACTGAAGCCTTCGATGCAGCCTATATACTTCAGCACGATCTTGAGACGCTATATGATCGTCAGATTCCAATTAAGATGTTTACGGATTCAAAGCAACTATTCGACGTAATGACCAAGGCTTCTGATACATCTGAAAGGCGACTAATAATCGATATTTTGGCAGCCTGAGAACTGTACAATCGCTTCGAAATTTCAGAAGTGGGCCTTGTTAAGGGAAAAGACAACATTGCAGATGCATTTACGAAAGAAGGTCCTAACACCTTTGAGACGATCTTATCTGAAGGGATTGACAATACACCAGTGTCCAATGGGTCATTCGAGATAAAACTGCTCGAATTAAGAGTGGTGGGAGTGTTATTGGATAAATCTAACGAACCATGTTCCTCAGAGTGGCTCTAAACCGTATTTTTCGGTCTCGCAATGTCACCGTTTTAGAGTGTCCAGTTTTAAGTGTTTTATGAATTATTTGATTACTGTTGCGCAACCATGTATTTGCTTCGTGTGAGGGCTTGATATAAACCATTCTCGCCTCTCCGCCTGAAAAAAACAGGCAGACAAGAAAAAGGGTAAACTTTGAAATTCACGTCTGGGACGTCGGGAAAACAAAGGACGCCGGTGGTCGGCGTTCCCCTTTATCCACACTTGACAATCTCAGCGAACGTGTCCGAGTTTTACTTAGGTCAATCAAATGTGGCTAGTGTCTCAAAATAAATAAGAGTTGCTCTCGTACTCCTCATTGTGAAATAAATTCTTGAGGTATATTTTTTATATTCTGCGTTGCAATATGGCAATAGATGTGAGCAGGCACATTGCGTCCCTGTCTGCGGGCTGATCGCCAATTCGGCAGGACCGAAATTCTCACCCAGTTAGAGTAGGTGTCCAGGGTAGTTGATACAGGCTTTGCGCACTGATGCATCACTCTTCGTATCGTACTTGTGTGTAGGGATGACGAACGGGTTATATTATTTCGCATTTCGCGGAAGTTCTGGCTGGTATATATGGCGAAAAGTGCCAAAGTGTATGCGTATGCGTACTTCATTTTCGTATGCACTGTGACACACTTCAGACCCCTGAAGACGTTCTTTTCTCGTAGATTGCTTAGAGGGGTGATATGAAGCGTTTTCTTTGTGCCGTGGGTTCCGCTTTATTTGTGTATTCCATTGTAATTTGCTTGAGACTGCTTCGCATGGTGAGCATTGATACTTGGGTAGTTTGTCTCGTGGGGGGTATGCCGTGGAAGTACAATAGCTGGGGATCGCAGTTTGGATTGCAAGGCTGGAAATAATTTACCTTTACAGTGACCAGTTGACCGTTGGTTTGTACGATGACACGGTAGTGTTTTCCATTAACGCTCCAATGTTCCTCTGGTGATTGTTTCTTCTTAATGTCGGTCATGATGGGGATGTGGCAGTATTCCACGAATATCTGAATTGGTAAAGCTTAAATGGTCTTGTTGGGAATGGGGAAAATTATGTGCGAAGATCGTGCCGGATTTGGCTACTAATTTCTCGTACAATTCGATGGATAGTGGCATTTTTTGGGTGACTTTATCCTGCAAGCAGTAGGCTCAATACATAGTGAATAGAACCGTCTCTGTGTGCAGTTTTTCTCAGACGCGTGACATGAGAGTGCTGTTGAGCATTCTAACACTGTTTTCGTCTGCCGTGTGTAGAGTAGCCTCTTCGATGCATGTGGCTCGGGACCCATAGTATTTGAGACTACAGTATCCATGTATTGATTTCCATTATCGAATCTTATTTTCGCCTCGTAAATCTCGAAATATCTCTCAATCTGCGTCACTGTGGTGAGGATATGTAGTTTAGCGTCGTTCCTGTTTAATGTGATCGTTTCTTGTATTGTCTTGTTTTAAATGAGTCTTTCCAAGCCATGACGAGTTACACCAATCAATTCTCTGTGCCCTTTACAAAGTTGAAAAAGATGGAAGGATGTTTGAGACTGAGGGAATGACTTCATGGAATTCCTTGCTTACGTGTTTTAGTTGATTTAGCTACGCTTGCTTTACCTCTATGTGCATATGATCCCTCCATACTGTGACCGCCCTCATAACCCCATGTACGCCATTAGCTCTCCGCAGCCTCCACTGTATCTGTTATTATGCCTGTATTTTTGTGTTGTAATGAAGCCCCAAGTTGTGGGCTACCCGTCACATTCAAGTATTTAGAACTGAGATATACGAAGGGAGCAGATCACCAGATACGGCTGACGTTGGACACATGACAAACACATGTTTGGTGGCAGTGAATGTCATTCAACTCTTTACTAAGAGCCTCGGGGTAATCACCATTGATTCAGTATTAGAAAGTTGTTTTGTAGTTTGCGTCTTGTAAGAGTAGCAGACGAGCACAAATCAAGCAGTGCGTAAAGCCCTCAAGCCTCGCTAGTCCTTGGGTCCTCCATTTCCTTTTGTAGCTGTTCCGCCGCTTGAGTAATGCGATAACGCTCATGCTAGTGTGGAGATCCAAAAAATGAAATGAATTACCTGTGTCCCGCCATTATTTTCTGGAATGGTCCGCTTTGTCTGTGATAATAGTGTGTCCAGGGCAGTCTAGGAGTATGTCCTGTGTTAGATGCATGCTGTAAGTGTCCGAGTGAGCAGCTTTGACGTGATTTGGGCCGTTTATCCGGCTAATATCGTTAGCAAGCCTAAAGGTAGCGGAATATGTGCCATTTGAGTGAGCTTGGCTGGGGCGACATGGTTGAGGCGTAGGTTTCAGTTGTTTGTACTGTATATCTGCTGCTTCCGGTGTGGCAATATGTCCGGGGGTGATCCGGATAGGCGAAGCTTTGTATTACTGCGTCTGATGACACCACACGGCTTGGCAGTGTGTGTCTCTTTTTGTGTGTATATGCAGTTGCTGTTCTTCAACCATGCCTTAATGTGTTGGAACCGTCTCCGGCTGGTTTTTATGCGCTGGACCATTGCGGGTTTGGTTTTCTTGCGGAAGTACCTGTCCATGGTGTGCCATGGGCTGCGTGCATTTTGTGATTCCAGTTGGGGCATTTGTTGAAGTTCCAACCATAATGGCCGTCAAATACATCGATATCTGCCATGGTCAACCAGTTTTCGAGAGTCTTGCAGTTTAAAGATGAAACTGCTGTCGGGCACCAAAGTTATCGCGCAATTATTCGCCTGGGCCACATGACGGACCGACAATGGTTTCACGTCGAACGTGGGTGCGTTAACCAGCTTTGGAATCTTGAGCTCAGTTTCGCCTATGGTACGTATGTTTCTGGTGTGTTCCGATGGTTCGAAACCTTGTCTCATCCGAAATTGTGACCTCCGACTTGTTTTCTTGT
Source organism: Kappaphycus alvarezii (assembly GCA_002205965.3). Classification (NCBI taxonomy): domain Eukaryota; phylum Rhodophyta; class Florideophyceae; order Gigartinales; family Solieriaceae; genus Kappaphycus; species Kappaphycus alvarezii. The sequence continues at coordinate 880,137 of NADL03000771.1, forward strand.
CTGTTGTAAGGTTTGCTGTGTATATAGCACGAATAGCACGCTGAGTGAAGAATGTTCGAGTTAAATGTGTCTTTATGGGTGTCGGCAGACACACCGGGATCCGCAGAGTTGCAGTCGAATGCGACTGGAGCTGATTGCCCCTGTTTTTCCTCGTATTCATCCTCATCGTAATTCGTGGGATTTGAATCCGATATTTTTGCCGTATTGCGCGGTGTACGCCTTCGGTAGTTGGCGTTGTCTGGATTTCAGGGTGTTTTCGTCCCATTAATTTCCTGTCTGGACGCGATTGATTGCGTATCTCCGTCCCCTGCATTCTTCTGATATGTGCATTCCCCTTTGGTGGTTGTTTGAGCATCATTTGGATTTGGGAGCGTGTGTTTCCTGCGTTGTGGATGTTTTTCATGGCAGCTATGAGTGAGGTGAACATTTGCATCTAATTTTCTAAGGATCGGATGCCCCAAGATTCTGCGTGAATAATAGGGTAACCTGTGAACTTAAGTTCGAGGTTTTTATGAAGCCTTTGATAATGTGTTAACTGTGGTGCGATTATGGTTGATTAGTGGTACTGAATCATCTATCATGCTCCGTCTTAGCTTCATACGAGCTCGGACATAGTCGTCCAGCATGTGTCTAGAATCGTAGCGAAGGTTGCGGGCTTCATCGATGAGTAATTGGTGTCTCCCAGGGGTCTGATCTGACTGGCGATCATGGCAATCTAGTTCATAATTTCATGCCACGTCTTGCTGAAGAACTGCTGGGAGGTCCTGTCTAATATCTATGGCAAGAAAGTTGTGCCAATGAGTCTTCTGGCCTTTGTGTTCGAGGTCGGAGTTCGGCCGGCATCGATCAGGAAGTGGTACATTTTATGTGATAATGGTGTTTATTTTGTTTTTTGCTATGTTTGCGATTTTTAAGTGACATATTTTGTAGTTATCGCCTGTGAGGGCAGTTTTGTAGAGGTCCATTTGTTGATCAGCCATCGTGCGTTCGTGACGGGCTTCCTTTTGTGCTATAGAAGCTGTGCTTCTGAGCTCTTCAATGTGGTTACAGAGTGACTATCGGCGGCTGACTGCTGATTTCTGCGCCAGGTCTTCGGTGATCGTCCGAGGTTCTCTGGGGCCGGTGCATGGTGGACCCATAACCTGTAGAGGTGACAGATGCCCCGATCGCCGCGGTTGGTCAATGCTGCCGGCGGGTCGGGTATTTATAGAGGTAAAATTCTAATATTTCACTATCAGGTGTTATGATGCTCTACACAGTTTAATCAAATATTTCTATGCTTTCCACTGCAGGATCCGATTACAGGGCTGAAATTAACCGATAGTCCACTTCTTTCATGTGGATTGGCGTTCCCGAGCATATCCATAGCAATAGACGACCACAATATGCAACTAAGGCGCTATACACACACCGCTGTATTAGCGTTGCGGTCCTAGTAGAGTTAGCAGTAGAGTATAAATAGGTTCAATACGTAGCCTGGGATTAGGACTGCAATAAGGAAGTAACTGAACTGATTTTTTTCATTATTTTATCCCATTCTTCCGACGGTCTTGCGCGCCAGTGGCTTAGTCTTCTATAATTACACTCTGCATAGCCTTTTTTCGCATCCAAAGCAAGCGTAAGTCAATGTCACGGCATTTTTCTCTAATACACCGCTTTCATGCTGAATCACTGAAAACAGGTCACATACCCAGCCTACGGACCTTAGACGGGCTCTTGTCACATCCCCCACTGCAATCCATGAAATAAAAAGTATGTTTTTATCAAAAAGGGCTCAGAGAGGCCGAAACAAATTTCTGGACCCGTATATGTCGCTTGAAAATCCTTCACGATACAGTGTACACCACACTGCTTACTCTATTCTCCCCATCTTTAAGTAGTTGGCGCACAAACAATGCCATTGTAATGGCATCCAAATCGCTGAATTTGCATATGCTGTCACCAATACATAATCTGCCGTTTTACGTCTCCCTCCCTGCTCTTCGCACACATACCATATCGAGAAGCATGGCAGCGTTGGCTACAAAAGTCCGTTGCACAGCCGAATGGCCCGCCCCGGCCCCTCTCAATAAAACTAACTTTTCTTTTATCTTTTCTTTCAGTAATCTAAGTTCCGCACCAATCGCCGTCGCGCTGATCACTAGCTACAAAAACGGGTCTCATGGTAGTAGGTACCTAACCCCATGCTCTGGTTGTGGATTATATTTAGGATCCCAAGATTAATAGACTATTTAAGATAGTGTTGGTGCTCGATACGCTTGTATCACAAAAATCACAATTATCGTTGCATTCACAAAGATAACGATGCATAACACTTACTTTGTAGATGTAGTGCTATTCAAGAAGATACTAGTCTCATATTGGTATACTTTTGCCCCCAACGTACTCCTTCCCCTAAGCAGGCCTGCTCCTCTAAGACTGGGGTATTTCTTGTATTGTAATTATATGTATTGGAAGCACAGTGCCTGAACTTTCTTCTCGTCACACACTATCAACAACGTCTAAACCACAAAAGCCCAATAAATGCTACAGGGGATTTGTTCACGTATTTATGTTCATCTTAATGAAACGGAACATATTAGCTTCACCCTTCCCTTACTCGAGTCGTAACGAGTCAAATTTTATAGTCTAACTAAATACTAAGCCGCTCGGAAACTTCTTATAGTAAAAGAAAAAGACATCAATACATTGCTTGTCTGCTTTTCCGTACTCTCTACTTAATGCTAACGCAGTAAAACGCATCAATAAGCAAGACGAACACCATTCGAAAAGATTAAATTACAAAACAAAGAGGTAGACACGTTCCTTACATGCGCTTTGTTGCCTCATTTTAATTTCGACTCCGTAAAATAAAAGAAAGAAAACACGCGCATATAGCCATACCATAGAGATCTCATTTTCCCGTTCTCAGCAATTATAATTCCGGTGAATAACTGTAATTAAACCACTGAGTCACTCCGACACCCCTTCGAGGAACGAGCAAAGAAGACTCACGAAAAAAGCCGAGAAACTCTCGGTGCTGAAACACTTATCACCGATGATGATCTTGGTCAAAGTATCCACTCGGTTTCCCGTCGATAGATTGTACTGAACTTCAACTCTTCGGTGATCAAATGCGTTCTTTACGTAGTAATAGCGAATTCCGATGTGTTTCACCTTCCCTAAACGTCTTCCGTCCTTCGGATAGATCCCAGGTTGTCCTGTAAAACTACAGTATATCTCCGTCTTTGATAAAGCATTTCCTTGAGAACCGATCGGACCCAAAAAATGCACGCACAAAAGGTCCCAGGGCATAAAACTGCGCTTCGGGCGTAGATAGAGTTGTTGCAGACTACAATCTAGAACTCCATGCAATTGGATCACCGTCGGCGGTCAACAATCAATCCGATGTAGGGAGGTGATTAGAACGATTGCGGACTAAGTCCGAATCACTCTAGGCTATCAGCTCAACGCTACCATTACGTTGGGAAGAAATATTCTAATCTCCTGAGTGCCAAAAAGGTAGCGGACTAAATGCTTGGCCATTTTCCTATTCTCTACTTCCGGTGCAGGCTAAAATTTCTCAGAATTGATACAGCTGTTGTAATTTCTGGTCGGATCCTCGCTGGAAAGAAAATTAAGGCCTATGCTTATATTTCTTTGATACTATATGTTCTTATAGGGTGTTGAGCAAAAAAGGTAATCGATGGTTGAAATATTGTTTGATACTTTCGGTAAATAGGCCGAAGCATCAGACTAGGGTTTATATACAAAAGATACTCAACAGCAGCAGAGATAAATTGTAAGCAAACGGTACTGAGTTCAAAGGTATTCTAGAAGGAGATATCCTGGAGGTATCAAACTACAAGGTTCTGAAGGACCATATGGCAGCTGTGAGTGATACCGACAGCACTAAACATAATGTCAAAGTTCAATTGCGAGATACCCACGATAGTTTCATGTCTTTGGCTTGGCATAAAGTGGTATGATCCTGTGTTTTACACTGGTCTCTGAGTATAGTGCACAAATTTCACTGATGTTTTCTTACAGTGCAAATCCTTGGTAACGGTGACTAGAGGGATAGTTTCAGGGTATTTGAGGTAAATTATGGGCATAATCGTTACAGTTCTCCATCATCCTCGTCGTCGCGGTGCTTAGAGTCCTCCGTTTTTTAAACACATGGTATTAAAGAGGAAGTGGGGAAGGTTCGGGCTTTGCATCCTTCATCCCAGCGGCCTCAGTAATCTTCCTTGATATCCCGTTTCTGTGACAAGAAAGTAACCGTTCGCAACTTTTTGTACCTGCACCCCAAGGAATTGTGTTCACTCATTTAGTTCGGACGTCTTGTCTTGAAATGCTTCGATAACTCCCTTCTAACGTCAAACACTGCACTTTTCGGGACATTTGTCAAGATATTGTCCACATACACCAACCGTTTCGCAACCTGTACTACCAGTAAACAGACAGCCGTCGGACTTTGAAAATCTGAAGCTGAGTCGGTGCAGCACTTTAGCAATTCTATGTACCGCATCTTCGAGGCTTGGTGATATCCACCACAATATTCGCCATTAAGAGCCTTATGTTAAAATATAACTAGCTCCACGTCACTCCGTTAAGGCTATGAACGATACTGTGAGCCAAGAAGCACTGGTTCCACCGTCACTCCTCTTTGAAGTTTTGTCGAGGTTTCCGGCCATGAGAAGAGAACTTCGGAATAAAATGAAATGAATGATAGCGCTCCGAATGGCAGGAGCTGAGAAGGAAAATATCACCTCAGAACTCAGACTTAGAACCGCTCTAAATTCACAGCTTCCAAGTGCCGCTCACCATAAACTCAACATTAGAGGTGATTTTCTATTCTATCGTGAAAAGACCACATCTAAGAGAACAGGACGTAAAGATTCACAAAATTAATGATAGAAAAGCCTTCATTGACAAAATAGCGAGTAATTGCAGCACTCTTGCTCTCAAGTAAAGCCTTATTTCGATGATTCAATTAAATCATTGGTTGAGGCCTTGCATTTAATAATTAAAGGGATATAATCTAGAAAATTCAACCCGTTGACGTCAACTTCAATGAAGTTTTACATCCACCAGATCCCAAATCCAATTCTGCAGAGTTTTTGAAAGCGAAACAGAAAGGATATTAGGGACTTGTTGAGATAAATACCTCGAAATAGTCGATAGGGAAATACTAAGGAATTCTAATATCCTCTCTGGAAGATTCGTTCTGTCAATCAAGAATAAGAGCAGTGAAAAAGAATTACAGAAAGCACAGTTTGTAATAAAAGGTAACAAGGACAAAGAAAAAAGTTATCTCGTACATGAAAATACAAATATACGCCATTTTTCCACCCGCTTTTTAGTTTCAATTACTGCAATATTCGATTTCAGATTCGGTCTCAAGATGTTGAACAGGGTTACTTACAGTCAACTCAAAGTCTGATGTGTAAATTTTATTGTATACCAACCAAAGACTTTGAATTACATTAGAACCAGTTACTCGAGTTACTGAAACCTTTTTACGGATTATCCGATTTCAGAGACTATTGGAATCGCACTGTGAGTCCATACTTAAAAGAAAGATATCTGTTTGACGCCAACCGGTGGAGATCTCGCGCTCTTGGTAAAGCATTAAGACCAAGAACTTCATTACTAGTCGTAAATATGTGGACGATTATCTGCTTTGTGGCAATACTGAATTCATTACTTTTTCCCAAAAGACTTTGGATAAATTTAAATCAAGAGGGAGAAATTTCGATGACGCTGTAGTCGCAGGTGTCAGAGTGAGGAGAAATGATTATGGATATTAGTTGAGTCAGGAACAGTACGTTAGAAAATTGCGCATTTTGCCGATTGGCTCCTATTTTCCTGAATTTAGATCTTTAAGGTGTAGATTGGGTCTGTTAACACCTACGAAGCCTGAAATATGGTGTGCCGTAAATATGGCCGGGAAAGTAATAGAAACCAAATTCTCGTTGGAAAAAACTCAGGCAGTTGAACAAATTCGTATAGCATGTGCAGAAAACCCATACTTCGCTTAAATATTACAAGTTACACAAAAAACAATATACTATGAATCTTCATGCGCAAACAACGACGACAATCCTTCTCAACTTGATACATTTTATTACTCACTGACAAGACCGGGACTTGTGATGCGTTGATTTATTATAGTCAGAAAAGCTGTAGAGTAACGCGATTTGTACTATGCGTCGAAGTTAATTCGCTGATGCTGATTCCTTCTATATTGGCTACATGATCAAGTCTTACCTTGAATCCTTGCTTGGGATCAAAATTCCACTCTCAATGTTTACGAACTCAAGCAATCTATTTTATGTGATCATCAAGAGTTCCTAGAGTTTGTAAAATCGCCTCATGATTAATATTTGTCCCGTATGAGATGCATGTGAGAGAGAAGAAATGTTTAATATTGGATTTGGACGAGCTGTAGACAATCCCGCAGATATCTTCACGTAGATCGCAATTTTTGATGTACTAAATTAGATCCTCACAACAAGTAAGTGTGATCTACGTGTTCAACAATAGTTAATCACCCAATCTGTGACTTAGAATGGAGAAAACAAAAGTTCAGGGCGAACAAGGGAGCGTCGAAAGTACCAAGATACATACAACTCTATTCATGTACTATTTACAGTCCTGTAGTGTAGCTATCTTGTCCTTAAGAGTACTTCTATTCTACATAGTCCATATTTTATCTATCCTATCGTACTTATAGCGATTGCTGTTAGGATCAGTGCAGCGCCAGGGTCATTTGGACCGTCCGTAGGACTATTCTCTGGTAATTCAGTTAGTAGTTAGTAGATGTGGTAGAAATAGTCGACAGCACCCTCTGCCTATAAAGGCCTCACCGCTTCGGGCAACAAAGTAACAAACGAACATCAACAAATTTCTTTTCAGCCTATTCAACCTTTCTACAATAGCAAAAGCATCTACAGTTTTTTCAGACTTTCCACTAGCGCCGCCAATTTGCCTTTGTCCCTTGAATTTTCGTAACAGCTGAGTCCCAGCATATTCCTTCATGTAGCTGATGTTAGTACTGGTTCGAAAGCGTGTTCTCAATGTCCGGTACCGAAATATTCTCCAAAGCTGACTGGATTTGAGTTTCTTTTCAACTGAATTGACAGTAAATTACAGCCCGATTTACAGTGACCTGTGTTTTGCAAACCCTTTGTAAAGGGTTTGCGCCAGAGCACCGCGGAGCTCTCATCCAACTAGATCCACGTGACGGATGATCCGGATTCAACTCCCAAAGCGCTGGAACATATGCCAACGGGGTTTCGCGGTGTTTGATGTGGGAGTGGGAGAGCAAACTTTACTGTCTGTACATTGCTGCACTGCCCTGCATTACAGTAATGTGCGTGTACAGTACATTACAGTACTGAGCATCAGGAGTGATACCGTATATACAGCACTGTACAGTACACACGAACGACAGACCGGACAAGTGAAATGGTTTTTCCTGATGGCACTGTACCTCAGTATGGTACAGTACAGTAGTGTACAGTACAATACTGTACACGCCGACCAATTGTGTGGCGCAGTACCAAACTTACAGTATCTGTAATGTGTTCTCTCTTTTTGACGATTTCAATCGACTCTGGACACAGAAACACATTTTTCGTTTCGGGTGACATGGACGCCAACAGTCGGAGCTGGGCGGTATTTTGGAGGACACAGGGCATGGCATGCAGCAACTCCGATAAAGGGATATTCGAGCTAGAATTTTCTATATTTTCGGGGAGTATGCTGGCGGGAAAAGAAATCTGGATCAAAGGTGAATATGAAAGAACAAATTATGCAACTCTGAAATGGAACCGAAACAAGGGGGCGCCAAAATGGTCACCGGTATCAAATCACGCCCCATACGCCTGAAAAGCCAGCATACATGTACATGTACTGTACCAAACCATTTCCCCAAAATAAGGTCTGCAGTGTATATCCAGCCTTCACTCCTCAACCTCCTCGGCTCATCCGTGCCTGTCCTTATCATTGCATCTGGAGTCATCGCTGCACCCCTCCCAAGCTGCCGCCCCTCTTCATCCGCACCTATCTCGCTCATGCCACGTCCCGTCGTGCAGCCGCTGCACGCGCATATGAAGCGTGGTCTAAAAGACCAAGTCCGATCACGAAACCATCCCTACCTCTACAGCAGCCATCCCCACCCCTCCGCGTCCTCATCGCACTCTATTGGTTCTTCGAAACGTCCACCGCTTTCCCTAACTCGTCGTCGAGTAGAGTTTGATCGTCTGGCTGCACATCACCTTGCCGTGGACGCGCTTCGACCACTCAGGGTACACCTCTTTCATCTTCGCGTGTTACCGACCTTGGGTCGGATAAGTTTGACGCTGTTGTGATGAAATACAGTTGAAAAAGTCTTTCGCGGAGAGCATACTGGAGGAGGCGGACGTGGAGAAGAGAGAGCTGTTCATGCGTGGTATCGTGCAGCGTTTGCGAAAAATAGATCAGAGAGGGGAAGAGGATGGATCAACTCCTAGAATAGAAGATGATTTGAAAGAGTTGGCAGAGGTATTGTCAGGGCCGCGATTTTTGTCGCATCAAGCTCAATCGTTGCGGCTGCTGGTGGCCTGTGCCTTAGGCAGAGTTGTTTCGGATAAGTGCCCCAGATCCTTTAGTATCAGCGCAGAGGCTAGATGAGGTGTGTGGCTTATTTATGGAACAACTGGCGGTTTTGGTGATCGCTGAGGACAAATGGGCTTGTACCGATTTTCTTTGCTGGAGCAGTGGCGAATGTGAAGACTTTTGTTATATTTGCGGAGGACGAGGGGGTGATTTGCGAGTTGTTTGCCTTATTTTATGCTATTGCGAGGCACATCAAGGGGTCAAGGTTAGAGAATATATGGCTAATATTCTGATCGGAATGTTGGAGGAGGCGGAGGAGATAGGGATATCAGTGTTGGATGCCATGCTAGCACCCTTAGTACCAGCACTGAAGTATTCGCCAGGTGCAGTGGCATTAGCGAATGTAGTGCTGAAACGTGGAATGAATGCAGTTCAAATGGCTTTGTGCAGTTTGCTCAATGCATCAATAAGACATAGTAGAAAGTCAAAGTCAGGACTCACTCCGGATAGGCAACGAAAAAGGGGACGAAAACGGAGGCAAGAAGAAGGAACGGATGAAGATGATGAAGAGTTGTCGAACATCATGAACATATAGCGGAAATGCTTGTTGCCATTAACAGAATAGCCCCGATACTCTAATCTACGTCATTCCAAGCTTGGAGGACCGCATACGTGCAGCAGATGAGGCGGTGCGATGGGCAAACGTCCACATTCTGTCGAGGTTGTTTGCGTCTCGGGACATGGTGGACTCGTACCCATCGTTGTTTGAAGAGTTTCTGTCCCGAATACGAGATGTGAGTCCAGTGATTCGCGCAGAGCTTTGTGAGTCATTCGTAGGGTTGATGGATTCTCAACCGAAGCATAGAGAAAAATTGGACTTGCTTCTCAGAGAAAGATTGCTTGATCGCGAGGAGGAAGTCCGAGTTGCCGCTGTGAGAGTCGTCGGCGAATCGGTTGCGTTTGCGAGCGATGAATTGTTGAAGCTGATGTCGTCTCGACTACGGGATCGGAAGCCCTCTGTGAGGGGCGAGGCTTTAAAGCAATTATCTGACCTGTATAACACGAGGGAAGTGCCTTTGTCAAAGGAAGCGTTGGCTCATCTGAGAGCCAATCTGCGGAACGACATTTGGAACTGCCTGGAGCTGAAGAAGGGGGTTATAATGACGAGAATAATGTTGAAACTGCTCGAGAAGATCTTGAAGAGATCGAAGGGGAGCGCCTAGTTGTCAACTCCGCGAAGAAATCGAAGAGAGAAATTGATGATTGGTTGCCAAAAGTATCTTGGCTTCCTCAGACTCTAGTGCAAGCACATGTTGCGCTTCGAAGCGCAGGAGATGCTGCGTCCGCAAATGAAATAGAACGAGTCATTTTCGAAAAGATTCCAGGTGCAACGCGTGATGATGAAGAGATTGTGAATGTGCGGTTCCGTCGCTTTGCAACGTTCTTAGCTGGTTTGGATGGTCAAGCGTTCAATCACGTGGCCATGTTGGCTCAAGAGAGGCAAAAATGCAGGGAGAGCCTGCTAAGAATAGCAAATTATCGACTGCGGTCCAGAAAACGCCCTCAACTTCATCAAATTCATCTAGCCCATGACTAGGACATTTTCGAAGCGGAGAGAGAACCGAGCCCATCAACGATTGCGAGTGTTCCTAAGCTTGATGCTACAGAGCTCCACGAACTTGCTAAGCTCCTTGCTCGCTTCTTCATTACGAAAACCGGTGTCCAGGGTAATGTCCAAAACTCCTGCACCTCTTTGTCCACTGCGGTGGACCTTAGAATATACGAGAGATTATTCTCCGCTTTGGATGGCAAATTGTCATACTCCCAGCGTTCGGCTTCATGCCAAGACATTCTATCCCGGCTTGGTTCTAAAACGGATCTTGGGAGTTCGTTGAAAGGGAAGTCTTCAGAAAATGTCGCCCGGGTATTCACTTCTCTTATGTGAAAGTTGCGTGCAAAATTGCCATTGATGAGAATGGGCAGGTTGGCGAGTTGATTCTTCGCCTGAATCACAGGAAACTCAAGGCAAAGCCATCGCAATGTGTGGAATCCTAAGGTACTTGGATCTTACCAGCAAGTTCTTCCCCAACCTGTTGGAGGATACCATGGAGAGCGTGAAATCGCTTGTCAAGGTCGACCTTGAAGCTTCTGACTGGAGCTCAGATTTAATACTGATGGGTTTAAAGATGGTGAGTCGTATTCCGACAACAGTAGGGCGAGATGAAACGAGAGAAGAATCGATGGCATACTTCGGCAATGGATGTTATCAAAGTCTCTATTCGACGTAGGGCAGGGTGCAAGGATTGCAAAGTGGTCAACGAAGGCTGCGATTAGCTTACACAGCGAGAATAACGAAAATGTTTCGCTCCTTTTTTGCAAGAGCTGGTCAAGGATGCCGCATCTCAGATCAACGAGTTTAGAGGGAATGTGGAACAGTTTATAGCCCCTCTAACAACTTTAACGCAACTTGCGAAGCACCGTCCAAAGGACTTCCAGCCGATCGCATTAGAATGTTTTGATTTCGCGGGCTTTGCTTGCGGCTCATTTAACAGCGGGGTGGGAAACTACTTGCGAGAAGCTTCCGGCCTTGAGAGTCGAAGAAAAGAGAGAAATAATCCCGTTCCGAGACATTGCTTTTTGCCCTCGGCTCTTAGGGAGGAGATGTGCCCCTCAGCTATGGCTACGGACTTCAATCGGGCTTGCATTGCAGAACTTGTTCACAGAGCCATCAAACTCTTGGTGTACGCCTTTGTGTTATTGAATCGTAGGCGATGAGCTGAAAGATGTTTTCGCGGCATTACTGCATGTACTACTGGAGAAGAACGGAGACGTTTTCTCGATAAGTAATTCAGATTCAGAGGACTCAACAGAGGAAATGAGGATAATCATGAGATGGCTACTAAAGAGTCAATGGCTGCGCTCTGTGCTCGCGCTCGGCTTTCCGCTGGCCGAGGTATGCTTTACTTGGCCAGACACCCGAAATTTTTTCGTCAGTTTACGCCGTCATTGCTTGTGTCTACGGTCCTTCTCGCCAGGAGAGCAACCTGATGTGCGGATGGCCTTTGCATCTACGGTGGCGAACCAGTTATGACGAAAAGACTCCCATTTAGATGGACTGTTGCCTTGCCACTAATGGCAGTTGATCCAATGCAAGAAAATGCTGCAAGGATTCGTTCCTTATTGACAACAGCATTTCGAAACCGACGCAGGCTTTCGAGGGCGAAGTTGGAAGGGCGCCCTTCATGTGTCAAGCTTCTTCCCGAGGCTATCGTTCCGGAGTTCATTTGGGTATTGGCAAATCTGCCTGATATCGGAGTAGACCAGGAACAGGGGTATCGGGAAGCAGAAAAGTGTCTTGATCTTTTGCTTAACAGGCTTTAGAGTCCAATGAATACGCTGGGGTTATACAAGAGTTCATAGAGAGCTTGTTGATTTCAAAGGACGTATCTGAGAGGGAGGAGGATGGGCCCGGAGAAAAAACACAGCGCATATATGCAATTGCTCGAATAACGGGTGTGTTACTGAAACGGAAGCAGAGTGGGAAGAAATGGAATCTCTCGCATCACCCTGGAGACATATCACTGCCGACGGACATGTTTCGAGTAATCAATCGTGAATCAGAAACATCTGGAGTGCCACCTCCATCTCTCGTAGATGTTGCTCGCATGTACGACAGTGATCAGAAACGTGTTTCAGGCAAAAAGGAACGGCCACACACTACAGTCCAACTCCCGATGAACACTACTCCATCTAAGTTGCATTCAACTGCAGAGAATGGTATTCAAACTCGCAAAGATGCAGACTTGAAGCTTTCAGGTATGGAAGATGAAGCATCCACTTCTATCTTTCATAGCGCTGAGAGCGAAGGTGTGAAGACAACTTTAAGGGAAGGGGACAACTCAGATCGAATGGGATCAGACCCCGCGTGCTAAGCAGAGCAGTCCGCAAATTCAGAAAGAAAAACGAGGGACAAAACGGAGATCTGCGGACTGTTGTTGCTCCTTCAAACCCTGACGAGCTGCAATCAAAACGGCAACAAGCCTCAGGTTCGAACGAGAGTAAGCAAGGTCGAAATGTGAGTGAGCGTATCGCCCGAAGGACCCGACCAGTTTCTCAGCAACTGATATCGAAGACTAGGAAGAAGTCGCAGAAGAGTTCGAAACCTAGGAAAGTTGTTGAGTCCGCCACCGGCAATAGGAGATGTTCCAGTGCTCCGACGGAGCTCTCGTTTAAAGAGAACTTAGATTCTTAGAAGATTTATTTCACTGCATACTGTGTACAGGAGACGTAACTAATGATCCATTCATTGCTTAAAGCAGACAGCCATAGAGGTATCTAGCTCTCAAACAACCGCAGGACCAATTGTCATCGCTAAATTTCCGCTTTGTTCAGCGCCATGCGAGATGATCCACCACTATGTTTATCCTGATAGAATTTTGGCCCCAATCACGCCGTGGATGACTATGCTGCCATTGTCGCCCCCCCGAGGTAGGCATGGAGCTTTCGTCCCTCTAAGCGTCCCTTCGGAGTTCCGTCATTTCCAACGGTGAACCCACTGTAAGCCACTACCGAATTCGCACCTAGAAGAGCTAAACAAACGGCTGCCGATTTAAAGTGCGGGCTCTCCCAAATGTCATAACCTTGCATGGCTACGGATAAGGTGCCGCCAACGCCACCCAAGAAGGCAAGCAGAAAAAGGCAATCATGATTGACTCATGCAACCGCTTCTGGTTTACACCCTCCTTCTTGTCCTCGTTGAGACGACCTTGCCAACCAATATAAGCACCTGGCATTCCCATGCCGAGAACCATGAAGGCCATCATACCTGGGTGTCCCCATTCTACAAGCCATTGCGGCATGTTTAGAGTGTTGAAGGCTTTGGCAACGGCATCGACGGCTGCTGGGTTGGCGGAGATTAGTTCGGTTGAGGGAAGGAGGGCGAGCGACGTTGAGAGGCCAACTTGCGACGGGGTGTATTCGGCGTTGAGCAAAAGAGGAATTAAGTGGTCGCGTGAGAGACGCAGGAGAGACTGCTATAAATGCCATGTTGCTGCGGTTTGGTTAGGGTGTGATGCGCGGTTCGGTCCTTGTTGGAATCGCGCATGTGTTGTTGAGATTGCGGAGGTGTTCGTGGAGCTGGTGAGACTTTCAGTGGAAGAGAGGGAGGTGATTGCGGTCTAAACTAGGGGAGTGGACGCGCATCGAGTTAGAAATGGTACACGGAGATTTGAAAAGGGAGGTGCAGATCTAGTGGTTTGTTATGCGAAGATGCAAATGGGAGGCGGTTAATGCTGGCGGCTAGGTGCCGTTGATTCTAGTTTGAGAGGCGACTTGAAGGAATTTAGCGAATTAATACTGGACAAGTGGGCAAATGGATATGGCTATGGTGACAATGATCCCTGAGCAAATACTGTTGTGGCGAATCATGAAATATCTCAAGTACGGGAACTTTTACAAGTTGTTGGAATGCTGGTGGTATCGCGATGCAGTGCTGCGGTGCCACACACGCCTTACACCGATTGCTGTCGGAAATTGAAGTATTGCTCCAAGCGGACAGGACCTCTCGGGTTTGGTAAACACCATTGACGTTTGATCGTTTCACCGAAAACGAATAGCATGGCCGTACTTGCGGCGCAAATGCGCATTGTAATACTATAAGCAGCAAAGGTAAAGGGTTTTCCGGATTTCGAGCGGATCCCAAAGATTAACGGTAATGTCTTGATGGATCTATAAGAGTCGTGTCGTTTTGGAACAAGGCCAACGTGAGGGAAAACGCAGCTGATAGAGACGTTGACATTACGGATTGGTCAACCGCTGACATTTGATTTGAAAATAAAGGAAGCGCTGTTGTCAGCGCCCGAGGTGTGACATTGGCCTAGTTGGAATGTAGCTACGGTGGGGTCTTTCAAAAACAATGACTTTGAAATTGGTACACACTGGCAAAATCTGAAAGGAGCTGCTTTGAGCGAAAATATTGCGCAGTATGGTCATACACATGTCATTTGCAGGGAGTCCGACATCGTGAAATAGCAGCGTATATTGCGATTACCGACGGACAGATTCATCGCTGGAAGCAGGAGAGGGATTGCTATCAAGGAATCAAGCAGATAAATATAGTCGATTTCGCAGAGACGCGGCAGTGGTTGCATAGTGCGAAGTACTCTAGCATAGAACTGTAATTGCCGGGCAAGTGTGCTAAAAGTGCGACGATAGACGTGTTGCGGCGTCGTCCTCTCTCCGTAAGGAATCTCTCCTCATCTAAAGTTTCACAATCAGGCGAGTTGACAATATTTCGGTGAGTTTCCAATGCAGATTCCCAGGGCGAATCCATTCCGCATTCCACTTTTGTATGCAGACTGTGCGATGGGTAGCCATTGTGATAGTGATGTTTTGGGAATGAAATAGGAAAAGGTGAAAGTGAAAGGGGCAGATTTATTTCCTGCATTCTGATTCAAACTAAGAACTCACCGTCAGCGGTCCGAGCTGTGACGCCTCTTCGGTGTTCATTTGAGAGTTGATATTGAAGAGAGGGGTCACCGTTTGGCATTATCAAGTAACAATTCAGTTTTGTATATTCTGTGATTCACAAATACCAACTGGTTTGCAGTGGGATAAGCCCTGTATGGTTATGTGTCAGCCTTATTCCCATTTTCTCTGTGATTATTCATTTATCGTGCGTGGTCATGACCGCCACTTGAATGTGACTATCCCTTGGAGCAGCGACCTTACATCTTGGGTGCCGATGTAGGTGCTTGGTTTATGGTCTAGGCGATTGCGTTTCCTTGTTATTGCTGCATCAATAAAAACCCTCGGGTGTCTGCAGTATTAACGAGTCTTATTACATTAGCAGGCCCACTAAAAATCAAATTAAAGGTCTCATTTCTCTCTTATTGCATTAGCTGCTATTTCAGTTATCAAATGATTTGCAAATGCAACAAGTCTCCACAGGATGGGCCTTCTCAAATAACGAAGATGACCGAGTGCTGCGTGGACCAATTACATGGTTGCTACTTGCGTCCTTCTTACAGTGATTTACAGTTCCACGTAGTTCCAGTGGCAATATTGTTCGGAAGCGGCTGTAATTATATCACAACTGTCAAATGCAAGAATTTTTTCGGAACTGGGCAGAAGTTTGGGCCCTATCCTCAACCGAAACTTTCATTGACAATGTTGTCCAAGTGTAGAGGGTTCGAGGCAGAGACTAGTGTGGAAGGAAAAAACTGCTTTCTTGAAGCGATCCGCTACTCCTGCACTGCCACAACATTTTCAAGTACGCATCAAAGCTAAGTTCTGCAAAACACAGAAAATTAGAAAGTTTTTCATCAGGTGCACCAGAGAACTGAAGGTTAGAGAGGGGAAAAATGAATGCTATTGGAACACTCGAAATGACAGATGAGTAAATTATTTATATTGGAAGAGGGGAAGCGGAGTCGTTGTTACGCACGGAATGAAAGTACAGTATGACAGTATCTAATGTACCAAACCAAAGATAAATTAGCTACCGTAAATTGTGTTGATGCAGTATGACAACACTAGAAATAAATGGCCCTATGGTCCAGGTATGCCTACGCATGCATTCAATATGACAACTGACGCCCAGCGGGAGCCCTCTTTGGTCAGACGACGAATTCTGCGAAATTACTGGAGGTGCAGTCGTCAACGCACCACTGTATCCATAATTCCGAGCAGGACGGTACAATGCAGTCCTGTCGAGGTCCAGTTGACCAAAATCATTACTGTAATGCAAGGGATACAGCACTACTGTACATGGCATCAACGACTGTACTGTACAATACCGAAAATCATGGGGCTGTTTATGGGCGGAATGAATTACAGTATATTTGGATTGCATAAATAAAGTACTGTCGGAAGCGGGTCAGGATGAGTGCTTTTGGTACAGTCAAAGTAATAAGTAAAGATCCTGGCAAGGAGTGTATAGTACTGTAAAAACTTTAATGCATTCAGTATCTACTGGAAATTGGGGTCTTGATGATTGAAAAATAGGTTAGGCTCTGTTCCAACGCGCATCAAATAATTGGTACAGTAGAGTGCCGTACAGCAGCGCAATTCAGTTGAGGGTTGAGGGAACTGAAGAAAACAAATGGGTAACGTTATTTTAAGAAAAGTAATTTACATTGACAGCTGTACAGTTCTGTAGAATATTTAGGCCCTTGTGGTCCAACGGATCAATGCAGTTGGAAAGTTAAATAAGTACCGCTAAAAACAACGAAAATAATGATGTGTACCCTAAACGAAATAAAACGGTCAGCTGTACCTTCTGAATTACGGGACCGGTGGAATGAAAAAACTGAAAAGCAGCTGCCTCTCTACATATGTGAACAACGACCTCGCCACCCGTTAGGTCTTCTCCTGTGGCCCACATGATCAATGCATTCTTTGACATTCGCAAACGTCCTTGCGAACAATGGTTGCCACGAATAGAACTGTACCTCCAGCCGATGGCTACCTCCGCCATCCCCTCGTGCCTCTCCAGCTAGGAACCCTCCTACTCGTCGATCCAGCAAGAAAATTCGACTCGCCCCTTCCCTCCACTATCATCACTTGCTTTCGACAGCGCACCTCCGCCATTCCAATCGAACCGTGCCATCTCTGATCCACCATCACCCTCCACTCGTTGCCACCAACTTCTCAACCAAATCGCACGTTGATCAACTTATTATAACTAAACCGCTTCAGCCATTGCTACCGTCGCCGTTAGTCTACACCACCTCTTTTTCTTAATCGTACCTCCCCTGCTTCCCTCTTTCTTTGCTTTTCGTTCATCTGTCCATACCTCCCCTCCCCCCCCTATAACCTGCTCTAGCTGCATCACTCGCCCACTCCCCACTCCTTACGCCTACCCTTTTGTCCCCGAAACCCCCCTAATCATGCGTAGACTTCATTTTTCCGTCATCGTCTTGCAAGTGGTGGTTGTTTTGCTTCTCTCTTTCTCGCAGACCACGTCAGGAATCTCTATCCCGTCTTGGGTCTCCCGCTCCCTAACCCCATCCGATGGAATTTCACGTAACTTGGAAAACACCTGCCAGTGTGACTGCTGTTACTCTGTTGGCAGCGAAGGCCGTACCGAATGCGTCCCCCACTGACACCTCCTTTGATGTCAATCATTGCTCTAGCTGTGATGTCGATGCTTGTACAGTTGCTTTCCCTATTGCCTGTGCCCAAAAGTCCTCCGTCGTCAATTCTGAGTGCATCACTAGGAAGGGTTGGATGCTTCGTCTTGTGCCCATCGTCTTCATTCTTGCTTCTGTTTCATTGATCATATACGGAGTCTTCTTCAAGACATATGATGGTTATCACGATACTCGACCGTCTCAAAGAACTCCTCCTTTGACAGAGGTTCTTCCTCCGCAGTACTCTACATTCTCGCAGTTCCCAGCAAACTACGGCCCCGGTGCTCAACCCAGGAACACAGCCATAAATGTCGAACCTGATCGCCCAGGGGGAATAGGCAGGGCCTCCTCCAGCCTTGCCACTATCTCAGAGACCGCTGAGGTTACAGGCCCCACTGACCCGCAGGACTTCATTCCGGACACCGCGAGAATACCGTTCTGGCTACTTCTCGAGTCCTCGCCGATGTTGCCACTTCCTTGGAGGATACAGCAGAGACCCACATAGTCCCCCAGCCTGTTTTGGACCATGCCATCTCTATGAATACCGGCCCTGCAGCTGATGACGCTCCGCCACCAGTCGCCGAAATTTCCCCTGCAGTTCAATCGGACACGGTTCTCCCGCTTGCACCTGCACCGACATCTGAGGGCACCATGCCAAGCGACACTCCAGCAGTTACACCAAGCACCGCAGGTGAGGTGGCTGCCTTAGCTGCGACAGTTGCCTCTGCAGCTTTGATTTCGAGTATGGCTGGGGATCAAACTGCTGATGATGACAAGGATGAAACCGCGGACGATGACCAGGAAGGTACTGCCGCGGCCCAGGAGCAGGAGACCGTAGCTCCGGATCACGACATGGCTGAGCCGGGAAATGTTGTCGAAGATGGAGATCATGCCGTCGCCGATCCTGTCGAAGGAACGGACGTGAGTACCGCTGATGTCGGCGCTGAGGTGGTGACACCGCTGCCCAGGCCTTGCCAGAACTGGAAAAGTCGCCAGAGGAAAGCTCTCTCGATGTCGGTACCGAACCTGAGGTAACTGATGAATACACGCCCGCTGTTGTGGAGGACACAATGGCTCCACAAGATGAAGCCCAGCCGCAAGTCGAAGAAGTTGGCCTCGCTGATGAAGATGCGCATCCTGATGATAAGGAACGTGAGCCACTTGATGGCACTGAGGAGGATGTGCAGGGTATTTCTCCATCTACAGGGGTGATATTGAGGCCAAAACTGACGAGGTCACTGCAGAGCATGTTTCGCAGGTCGATGATGACCAGGCCGATGCTGTCGACGCCGATGTTCGTGATGAGACTCAATCCGTACAAGTACCGCTGTCCGGCATCGAAATGCAGTCCGATACCGTTTCTGCAGACGAGAAGACTGCTGCGCCAAACATTGATGAAGAAAAGCCTCGTATCGCCGACACCGACGGAGAACCTGTCAAGACTGAAGGTGTTGATGAGGTAAGTGGGACCCTTCAATTGATGACGGAGGAAACGAGTCATCATGGAGAGGTCTCGCCTGATGCTCGAGATTTGGTACTTGCGGGCTTCAAAAGCGACGAAGCGAGTAACAGAGAGCTTGATGATGCTGACAACCCAACGTTTGAAGTGACTTCACCAGTATTAGCAGGCAACCTCACTGCAGCTAGCAGCGGGAATGACGATGTGAACCTCGGTTCCAGTGTGAACATTGAATCCATTGTACAAGATTCAGTTGTTGATGTCTCAGACAGGAATGCTTGTCAGGGAGGAAGTGACTCTGTTGGGAATGTAGGTTCAGGAGCAAAGGAAGGAATCGCAGTGGATCCGCACAGTCTACCTCAACATTAGGCACTGCAGAAATGTCGTTTGCTGCCACGGATGACAACTCATCTCCGCAACAAGATTCAAAAGTGCAGCAATCTGATCGACTGGAATCCCAGGCTGCTTGCGAATCAGAGAGTGTGAGCCTCGCATCTAACCAGGCTGTCACTACAGACCACGTATCAACCAGCAGAGCAGAGGTACTGGGAGCAGCATCATCATCCGGTATACCTCTGGGAAGTGATGAAGAGGTAAGCGGTGCCTTAATTAAAGAAACATCTGCACCTCCTCGTTTGATAGCGGACACGGAGAGCTCACTTGCAGTAGGGTCTGAACAACACGTACCTAGAGAGTATACTGGGGTTATTGAGAAAACGGAAGAGGAAGCCTTTGAGATATCAGATGGATCAGAGAGGACGCGAGGTACATTGGCGGATGACCCTGTTGTGACCGAGTTTTTTGAAACTCAAGTTGCAAGGTTGATAGCTCCAACCCATGTACTGCAATCGTCTCCTGGGATCCTAGAGCAACCACAAAGTCAGGAGCACCCAACTACCCTTGAACATGCCGTCTCCTTGCGTCAAGCCCATGAAATCCATGGCCTGAGTGAAATTGAGGATGATTCCCGTTTGCGAGAAACTCAATCTCTGCAAATGAGCACAGCACTTGACGACCTGACTCCTGTCGCCTTGGAGGGACAAACAAGCAACGAATTAGCGATCACAAGCGCCGCTGGCGCCAGCGTGATAGCAGCTGCAACTGAGTCCGATCCATGTGCTGTTACGGAGGCCACAGTGACGGGCGAAAGATTGCCTCCGGTGGAGACGAGTTTGACGATGGCGGCAGGTGTTCAGGAAGTTGGGGAGCTCGGTAGTGTTTCAGGTTTTGCTGAGAATGTTTCTAAAACCATCCCAGCTACTCGTGGACCTGCTCCTGCAAGGGAGGGAGACCCTGTTATAGCGCGTACAATAGATGGGAGAGATGCTGCTGTAGAGGAAACGGTCGCGGCGATGGGCGTTGGTACTGATGTAGGGATGAAACCCTCGGAATACATACCATCTGTCTGTAAGGCGGCGGGTCCCACAACAGAGCAGCCGTCTACGAAGATTGCCCCGGCTGGTGCTGAGACGGCATCGGTCGCGGATGCTGATGTGGCAGCGGCAGAGGAAAAGGCTGAGAATCCTGTTCAAATAGCGGCGGAAACTGCGCCAACCTTCGAGGGGGCTGCTGTTGAGGTTGAGGTGTTATCTGCTGTGCCGGAAGGCGCTGCGGAGGCTGTTGAAAATGTAGTGTATGGTGCTGCAAAGGATGGAGAGAGAATTGCGACTTTTGAGGGGTGCTCAGGGAGGCTGTGCCGGGTGCGGAAGAGGTTGGAGGGGCTGAAGTTGCAACTAAAGTACCCAGTGATTCGTTAGAGGTACCGTCAGAGCTGACGGCCGAGGCTTGTGGCAAAACTGAATTGGTTGACGACGGTATTCGGCTGCCGGGAGAGGAAGCGACTGTGACATATGTAGACAGTACGATGGAAACAGCGCCTGCTGTAGAGGATACCGAAGTTGAGAGTGAGATGGTACCTGCTGTGGTCGGGACTGTGGGGGCTGTTGAGAGTGTTGAAGATGATGATACTACAAAGGATACGGAAAGGACTGATGTTAGTGATGCTGTATCAAGAGAGACTTTGGCAGGTGCTGAAGAGGCTTTCCAGGCGGAGGTCACCGAAGCTATTGTTGTAAAAGATGGGGTTACTGAGGCTGAGGTTACGCAGGCGCAGGTTGCAGTGGCTCAGGTTGCAGCTGAAGGGATGAGTGATGCAGTGGAGTTACCGTCTGAGCGAAGAGCCGAGGCTAGTGGTGAGATGGCAATGACTGATGACAGGGTTGGGGCGTCGGGAGAAGAGAAGGTGGTGACCCCTGTTGATACCACGATGGAAACGGCGCCTGGTGTAAAGAGCACCGAATTTGTAAGTGAAGTTGTGCCCGCTGCGGTCGGGAGTGTGTCGGCTGTTGAGAGTATTGAAGAGGATATTCCCGCCAAGGAATCGGAAGGGAATGATGTTGGTGAGCCTGTGGCAAGAGAAGCTGTTTCTGGTTCTGCGGAGACTGGGGAGGCTGAGGCTGCTGTGGCTGAAGCTGCTCAGGCTGTCATTGCAGAGGTGGGGGTGTCAGCTGGAGTTTCTAGTGATGCGGCAGAGGCTGGTAAGAATGAGGCAGCCGAGGGGAAGAAGCAGAGGCTAGTGTTGCAGAGGCTGCGATGGCAGAGGCGGAGGTTGCCGAGGCTGTAATAGTCGATGGGGAGGTTGCAGGGGCTGCGGGAGCAGAAGCTGAGGTTGCCGAGGCTGTAATCGTCGATGTCGAGGTTGAAGAGGGTGCGGTCGCAGAGGGTGCGGTAGCAGAGGCTGAGGCGGCCGAGGCTGTGATAGTCGATGCTACAGAGGCTTTGGCAGCAGAGGATGACGTTGGAGCTGAAGTACAAGTGGTGTAGTAGAGGTGCCGTCAGAGCCGGAGGCCGAAGCTGAGGGTGGAGAGTCTGAAGTTGCAGAGGCTGCGGAAGCAGAAGCTGAGGTTTCCGGGGCTGCAATCGCCGATACAGAGGTTGCCGAGACTGCGACAGCGGAGACTATGGTTGGCGAGGCTGTAATCGTCGATGGGGAAGTTGCAGAGGCTTTGATAGCGGATGCTGAGACTGATGTAGAGCAGGCAACGGTTGAGGACAGTGTTGGGGTGGCAGGAGAAGAGCCGGTTGCGGCAGCTATTGGTGCTACCATGGAAACGGCGCCTGTTGTTGAGAGCACGGAACTTGAACGTGACGTTGTGGCTGCTGTGGTCGGGAGTGAAGTGGCTACTGATGCAGTAGAGGTGCCGTCGGAAGCTTTGGCTGAAGCTGAGGTTACGGAGGCTGCGATGGAAGAGCCTGCGGATGAGGTAGGAGAGGCCGAGGTATCTGTTGAAGCGGCTAGTGATGCTGTAGAGATGCCGTCGGAGCCGATGGCCCAGGCTGAAGCAGAGAAGGCAACGATTGAGGAGGGTGTTGGGGTTGCTGGAGAAGAGGCGTTTGCGGCAGGTGATGAGGCTACGATGGAGACGGCGCCTGTTGTTGAGAGCAGGGAAGTTGCAGGTGAAGTTGTGGATGCTGCGTCCGGGGTGAAGTGGCTACTGATGCAGTAGATGTGCCGGCTGAACCTGTGGCTGAAGCTGCGGTTACGGAGGCTGCAGTGGCAGAAACTGTGGCTGAGGTAGGAGAGGCCGAGGTATCTGTTGAAGCGGCTAGTGATGCGGCAGAGATGCCGTCGGAGCCGGTTGTCGAGGCTGATGCAGAGAAGGCAACGGTTGAGGAGAGTGTTGGGGTTGCTGGAGAAGAGGCGGTTGCGGCAGGTGATGAGGCTACGATGGAAACGGCGCCTGTTGTTGAGAGCAGGGAAGTTGCAGGTGAAGTTGTGGATGCTGCGGCCGGGAGTGAAGTGGCTACTGATGCAGTAGAGGTGCCGTCGGAAGCTGTGGCTGAAGCTGCGGTTACTGAGGCTGCAGTGGCAGAAACTGCGGCTGAGGTAGGAGAGGCCGAGGTTGCTGTTGAAACGGCTAGTGATGCGGCAGAGATGCCGTCGGAGCCGATGGCCGAGGTTGATGCCGAGAAGGCAACGGTTGAGGAGAGTGTTGGGGTTGCTGGAGAAGAGGCGGTTGTGGCAGGTGATGAGGCTACGATGGAGACGGCGCCTGTTGTTGAGAGCAGGGAAGTTGCAGGTGAAGTTGTGGCTGCTGCGGCCGGGAGTGAAATGGCTACTGATGCAGTAGATGTGCCGGCTGAACCTGTCGCTGAAGCTAAAGTTACGGAGGCTGTGGTTGCAGAAACTGCGGCTGAGGTAGGAGAGGCCGAGGTATCTGTTGAAGCGGCTAGTGATGCGGCAGAGATGCCGTCGGAGCCGATGGCCGAGGCTGAAGCAGAGAAGGCAACGGTTGAGGAGAGTGTTGGGGTTGCTGGAGAAGAGGCGGTTGCGGCAGGTGATGAGGCTACGATGGAAACGGCGCCTGTTGTTGAGAGCAGGGAAGTTGCAGGTGAAGTTGTGGCTGCTGCGGCGGGAGTGAAGTGGCTACTGATGCAGTAGAGGTGCCGTCGGAAGCTGTGGCTGAGGCTGAGGTTACGGAGGCTGTAGTGGCAGAAACTGTGGCTGAGGTAGGAGAGGCCGAGGTTGCTGTTGAAACGGCTAGTGATGCGGCAGAGATGCCGTCGGAGCCGATGGCCGAGGTTGATGCAGAGAAGGCAACGGTTGAGGAGAGTGTTGGGGTTGCTGGAGAAGAGGCGGTTGTGGCAGGTGATGAGGCTACGATGGAGACGGCGCCTGTTGTTGAGAGCAGGGAAGTTGAACGTGATGTTGTAGTTGCTGTGGTCGGGAGTGAAGTGGCTACTGATGCAGTAGATGTGCCGTCGGAAGCTGTGGCTGAAGCGGAGGTTACGGAGGCTGCGATGGAAGAGCCTGCGGATGAGGTAGGAGAGGCCGAGGTTGCTGTTGATACGCCCAGTGAAGCAGTAGATGTGCCGGCTGAACCTGTGGCTGAAGCTGAGGCTACGGAGGCTGTGGTGGCAGAAACTGCGGCTGAGGTAGGAGAGGCCGAGGTATCTGTTGAAGCGGCTAGTGATGCTGTAGAGATGCCGTCGGAGCCGATGGCCGAGGCTGAAGCAGAGAAGGCAACGGTTGAGGAGAGTGTTGGGTTTCTGGAGAAGAGGCGGTTGTGGCAGGTGATGAGGCTACGATGGAGACGGCGCCTGTTGTTGAGAGCAGGGAAGTTGAACGTGATGTTGTAGTTGCTGTGGTCGGGAGTGAAGTGGCTACTGATGCAGTAGATGTGCCGTCGGAAGCTGTGGCTGAAGCGGAGGTTACGGAGGCTGCGATGGAAGAGCCTGCGGATGAGGTAGGAGAGGCCGAGGTTGCTGTTGATACGCCCAGTGAAGCAGTAGATGTGCCGGCTGAACCTGTGGCTGAAGCTGAGGCTACGGAGGCTGTGGTGGCAGAAACTGCGGCTGAGGTAGGAGAGGCCGAGGTATCTGTTGAAGCGGCTAGTGATGCGGCAGAGATGCCGTCGGAGCCGGTTGTCGAGGGTGATGCAGAGAAGGCAACGGTTGAGGAGAGTGTTGGGGTTGCTGGAGAAGAGGCGGTTGCGGCAGGTGATGAGGCTACGATGGAGACGGCGCCTGTTGTTGAGAGCAGGGAAGTTGAACGTGACGTTGTAGTTGCTGTGGTCGGGAGTGAAGTGGCTACTGATGCAGTAGATGTGCCGGCTGAACCCGTGGCTGAAGCTGAGGTTACGGAGGCTGCGATGGAAGAGCCTGCGGATGAGGTAGGAGAGGCCGAGGTTGCCGTTGATACGCCCAGTGAAGCAGTAGATGTGCGGCTGAACCTGTGGCTGAAGCTGAGGCTACGGAGGCTGTGGTGGCAGAAACTGCGGCTGAGGTAGGAGAGGCCGAGGTTGCTGTTGAAACGGCTAGTGATGCGGCAGAGATGCCGTCGGAGCCGATGGCCGAGGGTGATGCAGAGAAGGCAACGGTTGAGGAGAGTGTTGGGGTTGCTGGAGAAGAGGCGGTTGTGGCAGGTGATGAGGCTACGATGGAGGCGGCGCCTGTTGTTGAGAGCAGGGAAGTTGCAGGTGAAGTTGTGGCTGCTGCGGCCGGGAGTGAAGTGGCTACTGATGCAGTAGATGTGCCGTCGGAAGCTGTGGCTGAGGCTGAGGTTACGGAGGCTGTAGTGGCAGAAACTGTGGCTGAGGTAGGAGAGGCCGAGGTTGCTGTTGAAACGGCTAGTGATGCGGCAGAGATGCCGTCGGAGCCGATGGCCGAGGTTGATGCAGAGAAGGCAACGGTTGAGGAGAGTGTTGGGGTTGCTGGAGAAGAGGCGGTTGTGGCAGGTGATGAGGCTACGATGGAGACGGCGCCTGTTGTTGAGAGCAGGGAAGTTGAACGTGACGTTGTAGTTGCTGTGGTCGGGAGTGAAGTGGCTACTGATGCAGTAGATGTGCCGTCGGAAGCTGTGGCTGAAGCGGAGGTTACGGAGGCTGCGATGGAAGAGCCTGCGGATGAGGTAGGAGAGGCCGAGGTTGCTGTTGATACGCCCAGTGAAGCAGTAGATGTGCCGGCTGAACCTGTGGCTGAAGCTGAGGCTACGGAGGCTGTGGTGGCAGAAACTGCGGCTGAGGTAGGAGTGGCCGAGGTTGCTGTTGAAACGGCTAGTGATGCGGCAGAGATGCCGTCGGAGCCGATGGCCGAGGTTGATGCCGAGAAGGCAACGGTTGAGGAGAGTGTTGGGGTTGCTGGAGAAGAGGCGGTTGTGGCAGGTGATGAGGCTACGATGGAGACGGCGCCTGTTGTTGAGAGCAGGGAAGTTGCAGGTGAAGTTGTGGCTGCTGCGGCCGGGAGTGAAATGGCTACTGATGCAGTAGATGTGCCGGCTGAACCTGTCGCTGAAGCTAAAGTTACGGAGGCTGTGGTTGCAGAAACTGCGGCTGAGGTAGGAGAGGCCGAGGTATCTGTTGAAGCGGCTAGTGATGCGGCAGAGATGCCGTCGGAGCCGATGGCCGAGGCTGAAGCAGAGAAGGCAACGGTTGAGGAGAGTGTTGGGGTTGCTGGAGAAGAGGCGGTTGCGGCAGGTGATGAGGCTACGATGGAAACGGCGCCTGTTGTTGAGAGCAGGGAAGTTGCAGGTGAAGTTGTGGATGCTGCGGCCGGGAGTGAAGTGGCTACTGATGCAGTAGAGGTGCCGTCGGAAGCTGTGGCTGAAGCTGCGGTTACTGAGGCTGCAGTGGCAGAAACTGCGGCTGAGGTAGGAGAGGCCGAGGTTGCTGTTGAAACGGCTAGTGATGCGGCAGAGATGCCGTCGGAGCCGATGGCCGAGGTTGATGCCGAGAAGGCAACGGTTGAGGAGAGTGTTGGGGTTGCTGGAGAAGAGGCGGTTGTGGCAGTGATGAGGCTACGATGGAGACGGCGCCTGTTGTTGAGAGCAGGAAGTTGCAGGTGAAGTTGTGGCTGCTGCGGCCGGGAGTGAAATGGCTACTGATGCAGTAGATGTGCCGGCTGAACCTGTCGCTGAAGCTAAAGTTACGGAGGCTGTGGTTGCAGAAACTGCGGCTGAGGTAGGAGAGGCCGAGGTATCTGTTGAAGCGGCTAGTGATGCGGCAGAGATGCCGTCGGAGCCGATGGCCGAGGCTGAAGCAGAGAAGGCAACGGTTGAGGAGAGTGTTGGGGTTGCTGGAGAAGAGGCGGTTGCGGCAGGTGATGAGGCTACGATGGAAACGGCGCCTGTTGTTGAGAGCAGGGAAGTTGCAGGTGAAGTTGTGGCTGCTGCGGCCGGGAGTGAAGTGGCTACTGATGCAGTAGAGGTGCCGTCGGAAGCTGTGGCTGAGGCTGAGGTTACGGAGGCTGTAGTGGCAGAAACTGTGGCTGAGGTAGGAGAGGCCGAGGTTGCTGTTGAAACGGCTAGTGATGCGGCAGAGATGCCGTCGGAGCCGATGGCCGAGGTTGATGCAGAGAAGGCAACGGTTGAGGAGAGTGTTGGGGTTGCTGGAGAAGAGGCGGTTGTGGCAGGTGATGAGGCTACGATGGAGACGGCGCCTGTTGTTGAGAGCAGGGAAGTTGAACGTGATGTTGTAGTTGCTGTGGTCGGGAGTGAAGTGGCTACTGATGCAGTAGATGTGCCGTCGGAAGCTGTGGCTGAAGCGGAGGTTACGGAGGCTGCGATGGAAGAGCCTGCGGATGAGGTAGGAGAGGCCGAGGTTGCTGTTGATACGCCCAGTGAAGCAGTAGATGTGCCGGCTGAACCTGTGGCTGAAGCTGAGGCTACGGAGGCTGTGGTGGCAGAAACTGCGGCTGAGGTAGGAGAGGCCGAGGTATCTGTTGAAGCGGCTAGTGATGCTGTAGAGATGCCGTCGGAGCCGATGGCCGAGGCTGAAGCAGAGAAGGCAACGGTTGAGGAGAGTGTTGGGGTTTCTGGAGAAGAGGCGGTTGTGGCAGGTGATGAGGCTACGATGGAGACGGCGCCTGTTGTTGAGAGCAGGGAAGTTGAACGTGACGTTGTAGTTGCTGTGGTCGGGAGTGAAGTGGCTACTGATGCAGTAGATGTGCCGGCTGAACCCGTGGCTGAAGCTGAGGTTACGGAGGCTGCGATGGAAGAGCCTGCGGATGAGGTAGGAGAGGCCGAGGTTGCCGTTGATACGCCCAGTGAAGCAGTAGATGTGCCGGCTGAACCTGTGGCTGAAGCTGAGGCTACGGAGGCTGTGGTGGCAGAAACTGCGGCTGAGGTAGGAGAGGCCGAGGTTGCTGTTGAAGCGGCTAGTGATGCGGCAGAGATGCCGTCGGAGCCGATGGCCGAGGCTGAAGCAGAGAAGGCAACGGTTGAGGAGAGTGTTGGGGTTGCTGGAGAAGAGGCGGTTGTGGCAGGTGATGAGGCTACGATGGAGGCGGCGCCTGTTGTTGAGAGCAGGGAAGTTGCAGGTGAAGTTGTGGCTGCTGCGGCCGGGAGTGAAGTGGCTACTGATGCAGTAGAGGTGCCGTCGGAAGCTGTGGCTGAGGCTGAGGTTACGGAGGCTGTAGTGGCAGAAACTGTGGCTGAGGTAGGAGAGGCCGAGGTTGCTGTTGAAACGGCTAGTGATGCGGCAGAGATGCCGTCGGAGCCGATGGCCGAGGCTGAAGCAGAGAAGGCAACGGTTGAGGAGAGTGTTGGGGTTGCTGGAGAAGAGGCGGTTGTGGCAGGTGATGAGGCTACGATGGAGACGGCGCCTGTTGTTGAGAGCAGGGAAGTTGAACGTGACGTTGTAGTTGCTGTGGTCGGGAGTGAAGTGGCTACTGATGCAGTAGATGTGCCGTCGGAAGCTGTGGCTGAAGCGGAGGTTACGGAGGCTGCGATGGAAGAGCCTGCGGATGAGTAGGAGAGGCCGAGGTTGCTGTTGATACGCCCAGTGAAGCAGTAGATGTGCCGGCTGAACCTGTGGCTGAAGCTGAGGCTACGGAGGCTGTGGTGGCAGAAACTGCGGCTGAGGTAGGAGAGGCCGAGGTATCTGTTGAAGCGGCTAGTGATGCGGCAGAGATGCCGTCGGAGCCGATGGCCGAGGCTGAAGCAGAGAAGGCAACGGTTGAGGAGAGTGTTGGGGTTGCTGGAGAAGAGGCGGTTGCGGCAGGTGATGAGGCTACGATGGAGACGGCGCCTGTTGTTGAGAGCAGGGAAGTTGCAGGTGAAGTTGTGGCTGCTGCGGCCGGGAGTGAATGGCTACTGATGCAGTAGATGTGCCGGCTGAACCTGTGGCTGAAGCTGCGGTTACGGAGGCTGCAGTGGCAGAAACTGTGGCTGAGGTAGGAGAGGCCGAGGTATCTGTTGAAGCGGCTAGTGATGCGGCAGAGATGCCGTCGGAGCCGATTGTCGAGGCTGATGCAGAGAAGGCAACGGTTGAGGAGAGTGTTGGGGTTGCTGGAGAAGAGGCGGTTGCGGCAGGTGATGAGGCTACGATGGAAACGGCGCCTGTTGTTGAGAGCAGGGAAGTTGCAGGTGAAGTTGTGGATGCTGCGGCCGGGAGTGAAGTGGCTACTGATGCAGTAGAGGTGCCGTCGGAAGCTGTGGCTGAAGCTGCGGTTACGGAGGCTGCAGTGGCAGAAACTGTGGCTGAGGTAGGAGAGGCCGAGGTATCTGTTGAAGCGGCTAGTGATGCGGCAGAGATGCCGTCGGAGCCGATGGCGAGGCTGATGCAGAGAAGGCAACGGTTGAGGAGAGTGTTGGGGTTGCTGGAGAAGAGGCGGTTGCGGCAGGTGATGAGGCTACGATGGAAACGGCGCCTGTTGTTGAGAGCAGGGAAGTTGCAGGTGAAGTTGTGGCTGCGGCGGCCGGGAGTGAAGTGGCTACTGATGCAGTAGATGTGCCGTCGAAGCTGTGGCTGAAGCTGCGGTTACGGAGGCTGTAGTGGCAGAAACTGTGGCTGAGGTAGGAGTGGCCGAGGTATCTGTTGAAGCGGCTAGTGATGCGTAGAGATGCCGTCGGAGCCGATGGCCGAGGCTGAAGCAGAGAAGGCAACGGTTGAGGAGAGTGTTGGGGTTGCTGGAGAAGAGGCGGTTGCGGCAGGTGATGAGGCTACGATGGAAACGGCGCCTGTTGTTGAGAGCAGGGAAGTTGCAGGTGAAGTTGTGGATGCTGCGGCCGGGAGTGAAGTGGCTACTGATGCAGTAGAGGTGCCGTCGGAAGCTGTGGCTGAAGCTGCGGTTACGGAGGCTGTAGTGGCAGAAACTGTGGCTGAGGTAGGAGTGGCCGAGGTATCTGTTGAAGCGGCTAGTGATGCTGTAGAGATGCCGTCGGAGCCGATGGCCGAGGCTGATGCAGAGAAGGCAACGGTTGAGGAGAGTGTTGGGGTTGCTGGAGAAGAGGCGGTTGCGGCAGGTGATGAGGCTACGATGGAAACGGCGCCTGTTGTTGAGAGCAGGGAAGTTGCAGGTGAAGTTGTGGCTGCTGCGGCCGGGAGTGAAGTGGCTACTGATGCAGTAGATGTGCCGGCGAAGCTGTGGCTGAAGCTGAGGTTACGGAGGCTGTAGTGGCAGAAACTGTGGCTGAGGTAGGAGTGGCCGAGGTTGCTGTTGAACGGCTAGTGATGCGTAGAGATGCCGTCGGAGCCGATGGCCGAGGCTGAAGCAGAGAAGGCAACGGTTGAGGAGAGTGTTGGGGTTGCTGGAGAAGAGGCGGTTGCGGCAGGTGATGAGGCTACGATGGAAACGGCGCCTGTTGTTGAGAGCAGGGAAGTTGCAGGTGAAGTTGTGGCTGCTGCGGCCGGGAGTGAAGTGGCTACTGATGCAGTAGATGTGCCGTCGAAGCTGTGGCTGAAGCTGCGGTTACGGAGGCTGCAGTGGCAGAAACTGTGGCTGACGGTAGGAGTGGCCGAGGTTGCTGTTGAAGCGGCTAGTGATGCGGCAGAGATGCCGTCGGAGCCGATGGCCGAGGCTGAAGCAGAGAAGGCAACGGTTGAGGAGAGTGTTGGGGTTGCTGGAGAAGAGGCGGTTGCGGCAGGTGATGAGGCTACGATGGAAACGGCGCCTGTTGTTGAGAGCAGGGAAGTTGCAGGTGAAGTTGTGGCTGCTGCGGCCGGGAGTGAAGTGGCTACTGATGCAGTAGAGGTGCCGTCGGAAGCTGTGGCTGAAGCTGAGGTTACGGAGGCTGTAGTGGCAGAAACTGTGGCTGCGGGTAGGAGTGGCCGAGGTTCTGTTGAAGCGGCTAGTGATGCTGTAGAGATGCCGTCGGAGCCGATGGCCGAGGCTGAAGCAGAGAAGGCAACGGTTGAGGAGAGTGTTGGGGTTGCTGGAGAAGAGGCGGTTGCGGCAGGTGATGAGGCTACGATGGAACGGCGCCTGTTGTTGAGAGCAGGGAAGTTGCAGGTGAAGTTGTGGCTGCTGCGGCCGGGAGTGAAGTGGCTACTGATGCAGTAGAGTGCCGTCGGAAGCTGTGGCTGAGGCTGAGGTTACGGAGGCTGTAGTGGCAGAAACTGTGGCTGCGGTAGGAGTGGCCGAGGTTCTGTTGAAGCGGCTAGTGATGCTGTAGAGATGCCGTCGGAGCCGATGGCCGAGGCTGAAGCAGAGAAGGCAACGGTTGAGGAGAGTGTTGGGGTTGCTGGAGAAGAGGCGGTTGTGGCAGGTGATGAGGCTACGATGGAAACGGCGCCTGTTGTTGAGAGCAGGGAAGTTGCAGGTGAAGTTGTGGCTGCTGCGGCCGGGAGTGAAGTGGCTACTGATGCAGTAGATGTCCGTCGGAAGCTGTGGCTGAAGCTGCGGTTACGGAGGCTGTAGTGGCAGAAACTGTGGCTGAGGTAGGAGTGGCCGAGGTTGCTGTTGAAGCGGCTAGTGATGCTGTAGAGATGCCGTCGGAGCCGATGGCCGAGGCTGAAGCAGAGAAGGCAACGGTTGAGGAGAGTGTTGGGGTTGCTGGAGAAGAGGCGGTTGCGGCAGGTGATGAGGCTACGATGGAAACGGCGCCTGTTGTTGAGAGCAGGGAAGTTGCAGGTGAAGTTGTGGCTGCTGCGGCCGGGAGTGAAGTGGCTACTGATGCAGTAGAGGTGCCGTCGGAAGCTGTGGCTGAAGCTGAGGTTACGAGGCTGTAGTGGCAGAAACTGTGGCTGAGGTAGGAGTGGCCGAGGTTGCTGTTGAAGCGGCTAGTGATGCTGTAGAGATGCCGTCGGAGCCGATGGCCGAGGCTGAAGCAGAGAAGGCAACGGTTGAGGAGAGTGTTGGGGTTGCTGGAGAAGAGGCGGTTGTGGCAGGTGATGAGGCTACGATGGAGACGGCGCCTGTTGTTGAGAGCAGGGAAGTTGCAGGTGAAGTTGTGGCTGCTGCGGCCGGGAGTGAAGTGGCTACTGATGCAGTAGATGTGCCGTCGGAAGCTGTGGCTGAGGCTGCGGTTACGGAGGCTGTAGTGGCAGAAACTGTGGCTGCGGTAGGAGTGGCCGAGGTATCTGTTGAATCGGCTAGTGATGCTGTAGAGATGCCGTCGGAGCCGATGGCCGAGGCTGAAGCAGAGAAGGCAACGGTTGAGGAGAGTGTTGGGGTTGCTGGAGAAGAGGCGGTTGTGGCAGGTGATGAGGCTACGATGGAGACGGCGCCTGTTGTTGAGAGCAGGGAAGTTGCAGGTGAAGTTGTGGCTGCTGCGGCCGGGAGTGAAGTGGCTACTGATGCAGTAGATGTGCCGTCGGAAGCTGTGGCTGAGGCTGCGGTTACGGAGGCTGTAGTGGCAGAAACTGTGGCTGCGGTAGGAGTGGCCGAGGTATCTGTTGAATCGGCTAGTGATGCTGTAGAGATGCCGTCGGAGCCGATGGCCGAGGCTGAAGCAGAGAAGGCAACGGTTGAGGAGAGTGTTGGGGTTGCTGGAGAAGAGGCGGTTGTGGCAGGTGATGAGGCTACGATGGAGACGGCGCCTGTTGTTGAGAGCAGGGAAGTTGCAGGTGAAGTTGTGGCTGCTGCGGCCGGGAGTGAAGTGGCTACTGATGCAGTAGAGGTGCCGTCGGAAGCTGTGGCTGAGGCTGCGGTTACGGAGGCTGTAGTGGCAGAAACTGTGGCTGCGGTAGGAGTGGCCGAGGTTGCTGTTGAAGCTAGTGATGCTGTAGAGATGCCGTCGGAGCCGATGGCCGAGGCTGAAGCAGAGAAGGCAACGGTTGAGGAGAGTGTTGGGGTTGCTGGAGAAGAGGCGGTTGTGGCAGGTGATGAGGCTACGATGGAGACGGCGCCTGTTGTTGAGAGCAGGGAAGTTGCAGGTGAAGTTGTGGCTGCTGCGGCCGGGAGTGAAGTGGCTACTGATGCAGTAGATGTGCCGTCGGAAGCTGTGGCTGAGGCTGCGGTTACGGAGGCTGTAGTGGCAGAAACTGTGGCTGCGGTAGGAGTGGCCGAGGTATCTGTTGAATCGGCTAGTGATGCTGTAGAGATGCCGTCGGAGCCGATGGCCGAGGCTGAAGCAGAGAAGGCAACGGTTGAGGAGAGTGTTGGGGTTGCTGGAGAAGAGGCGGTTGTGGCAGGTGATGAGGCTACGATGGAGACGGCGCCTGTTGTTGAGAGCAGGGAAGTTGCAGGTGAAGTTGTGGCTGCTGCGGCCGGGAGTGAAGTGGCTACTGATGCAGTAGAGGTGCCGTCGGAAGCTGTGGCTGAGGCTGAGGTTACGGAGGCTGTAGTGGCAGAAACTGTGGCTGCGGTAGGAGTGGCCGAGGTTGCTGTTGAATCGGCTAGTGATGCTGTAGAGATGCCGTCGGAGCCGATGGCCGAGGCTGAAGCAGAGAAGGCAACGGTTGAGGAGAGTGTTGGGGTTGCTGGAGAAGAGGCGGTTGTGGCAGGTGATGAGGCTACGATGGAAACGGCGCCTGTTGTTGAGAGCAGGGAAGTTGCAGGTGAAGTTGTGGCTGCTGCGGCCGGGAGTGAAGTGGCTACTGATGCAGTAGATGTGCCGTCGGAAGCTGTGGCTGAAGCTGAGGTTACGGAGGCTGTAGTGGCAGAAACTGTGGCTGCGGTAGGAGTGGCCGAGGTATCTGTTGAATCGGCTAGTGATGCTGTAGAGATGCCGTCGGAGCCGATGGCCGAGGCTGAAGCAGAGAAGGCAACGGTTGAGGAGAGTGTTGGGGTTGCTGGAGAAGAGGCGGTTGTGGCAGGTGATGAGGCTACGATGGAAACGGCGCCTGTTGTTGAGAGCAGGGAAGTTGCAGGTGAAGTTGTGGCTGCTGCGGCCGGGAGTGAAGTGGCTACTGATGCAGTAGATGTGCCGTCGGAAGCTGTGGCTGAAGCTGAGGTTACGAGGCTGTAGTGGCAGAAACTGTGGCTGAGGTAGGAGTGGCCGAGGTTGCTGTTGAAGCGGCTAGTGATGCTGTAGAGATGCCGTCGGAGCCGATGGCCGAGGCTGAAGCAGAGAAGGCAACGGTTGAGGAGAGTGTTGGGGTTGCTGGAGAAGAGGCGGTTGTGGCAGGTGATGAGGCTACGATGGAAACGGCGCCTGTTGTTGAGAGCAGGGAAGTTGCAGGTGAAGTTGTGGCTGCTGCGGCCGGGAGTGAAGTGGCTACTGATGCAGTAGAGTGCCGTCGGAAGCTGTGGCTGAGGCTGAGGTTACGGAGGCTGTAGTGGCAGAAACTGTGGCTGCGGTAGGAGTGGCCGAGGTATCTGTTGAATCGGCTAGTGATGCTGTAGAGATGCCGTCGGAGCCGATGGCCGAGGCTGAAGCAGAGAAGGCAACGGTTGAGGAGAGTGTTGGGGTTGCTGGAGAAGAGGCGGTTGCGGCAGGTGATGAGGCTACGATGGAAACGGCGCCTGTTGTTGAGAGCAGGGAAGTTGCAGGTGAAGTTGTGGATGCTGCGGCCGGGAGTGAAGTGGCTACTGATGCAGTAGAGGTGCCGTCGGAAGCTGTGGCTGAAGCTGGGTTACGGAGGCTGTAGTGGCAGAAACTGTGGCTGAGGTAGGAGAGGCCGAGGTTGCTGTTGAAGCGGCTAGTGATGCGTAGAGATGCCGTCGGAGCCGATGGCCGAGGCTGAAGCAGAGAAGGCAACGGTTGAGGAGAGTGTTGGGGTTGCTGGAGAAGAGGCGGTTGTGGCAGGTGATGAGGCTACGATGGAAACGGCGCCTGTTGTTGAGAGCAGGGAAGTTGCAGGTGAAGTTGTGGATGCTGCGGCCGGGAGTGAAGTGGCTACTGATGCAGTAGATGTGCCGTCGGAAGCTGTGGCTGAAGCTGAGGTTACGAGGCTGTAGTGGCAGAAACTGTGGCTGAGGTAGGAGTGGCCGAGGTTGCTGTTGAAGCGGCTAGTGATGCTGTAGAGATGCCGTCGGAGCCGATGGCCGAGGCTGAAGCAGAGAAGGCAACGGTTGAGGAGAGTGTTGGGGTTGCTGGAGAAGAGGCGGTTGTGGCAGGTGATGAGGCTACGATGGAAACGGCGCCTGTTGTTGAGAGCAGGGAAGTTGCAGGTGAAGTTGTGGATGCTGCGGCCGGGAGTGAAGTGGCTACTGATGCAGTAGAGGTGCCGTCGGAAGCTGTGGCTGAAGCTGAGGTTACGGAGGCTGTAGTGGCAGAAACTGTGGCTGCGGTAGGAGTGGCCGAGGTATCTGTTGAATCGGCTAGTGATGCTGTAGAGATGCCGTCGGAGCCGATGGCCGAGGCTGAAGCAGAGAAGGCAACGGTTGAGGAGAGTGTTGGGGTTGCTGGAGAAGAGGCGGTTGTGGCAGGTGATGAGGCTACGATGGAAACGGCGCCTGTTGTTGAGAGCAGGGAAGTTGCAGGTGAAGTTGTGGCTGCTGCGGCCGGGAGTGAAGTGGCTACTGATGCAGTAGATGTGCCGTCGGAAGCTGTGGCTGAAGCTGAGGTTACGAGGCTGTAGTGGCAGAAACTGTGGCTGAGGTAGGAGTGGCCGAGGTATCTGTTGAAGCGGCTAGTGATGCTGTAGAGATGCCGTCGGAGCCGATGGCCGAGGCTGATGCAGAGAAGGCAACGGTTGAGGAGAGTGTTGGGGTTGCTGGAGAAGAGGCGGTTGCGGCAGGTGATGAGGCTACGATGGAACGGCGCCTGTTGTTGAGAGCAGGGAAGTTGCAGGTGAAGTTGTGGCTGCTGCGGCCGGGAGTGAAGTGGCTACTGATGCAGTAGATGTGCCGTCGGAAGCTGTGGCTGAAGCTGAGGTTACGGAGGCTGTAGTGGCAGAAACTGTGGCTGAGGTAGGAGTGGCCGAGGTATCTGTTGAAGCGGCTAGTGATGCGGCAGAGATGCCGTCGGAGCCGATGGCCGAGGCTGAAGCAGAGAAGGCAACGGTTGAGGAGAGTGTTGGGGTTGCTGGAGAAGAGGCGGTTGTGGCAGGTGATGAGGCTACGATGGAGACGGCGCCTGTTGTTGAGAGCAGGGAAGTTGCAGGTGAAGTTGTGGCTGCTGCGGCCGGGAGTGAAGTGGCTACTGATGCAGTAGAGGTGCCGTCGGAAGCTGTGGCTGAGGCTGAGGTTACGGAGGCTGTAGTGGCAGAAACTGTGGCTGCGGTAGGAGTGGCCGAGGTATCTGTTGAATCGGCTAGTGATGCTGTAGAGATGCCGTCGGAGCCGATGGCCGAGGCTGAAGCAGAGAAGGCAACGGTTGAGGAGAGTGTTGGGGTTGCTGGAGAAGAGGCGGTTGTGGCAGGTGATGAGGCTACGATGGAAACGGCGCCTGTTGTTGAGAGCAGGGAAGTTGCAGGTGAAGTTGTGGCTGCTGCGGCCGGGAGTGAAGTGGCTACTGATGCAGTAGAGGTGCCGTCGGAAGCTGTGGCTGAGGCTGAGGTTACGGAGGCTGTAGTGGCAGAAACTGTGGCTGCGGTAGGAGTGGCCGAGGTATCTGTTGAATCGGCTAGTGATGCTGTAGAGATGCCGTCGGAGCCGATGGCCGAGGCTGAAGCAGAGAAGGCAACGGTTGAGGAGAGTGTTGGGGTTGCTGGAGAAGAGGCGGTTGTGGCAGGTGATGAGGCTACGATGGAAACGGCGCCTGTTGTTGAGAGCAGGGAAGTTGCAGGTGAAGTTGTGGATGCTGCGGCCGGGAGTGAAGTGGCTACTGATGCAGTAGATGTGCCGTCGGAAGCTGTGGCTGAAGCTGAGGTTACGAGGCTGTAGTGGCAGAAACTGTGGCTGAGGTAGGAGTGGCCGAGGTTGCTGTTGAAGCGGCTAGTGATGCTGTAGAGATGCCGTCGGAGCCGATGGCCGAGGCTGAAGCAGAGAAGGCAACGGTTGAGGAGAGTGTTGGGGTTGCTGGAGAAGAGGCGGTTGTGGCAGGTGATGAGGCTACGATGGAAACGGCGCCTGTTGTTGAGAGCAGGGAAGTTGCAGGTGAAGTTGTGGATGCTGCGGCCGGGAGTGAAGTGGCTACTGATGCAGTAGATGTGCCGTCGGAAGCTGTGGCTGAAGCTGAGGTTACGAGGCTGTAGTGGCAGAAACTGTGGCTGCGGTAGGAGTGGCCGAGGTATCTGTTGAATCGGCTAGTGATGCTGTAGAGATGCCGTCGGAGCCGATGGCCGAGGCTGAAGCAGAGAAGGCAACGGTTGAGGAGAGTGTTGGGGTTGCTGGAGAAGAGGCGGTTGTGGCAGGTGATGAGGCTACGATGGAAACGGCGCCTGTTGTTGAGAGCAGGGAAGTTGCAGGTGAAGTTGTGGATGCTGCGGCCGGGAGTGAAGTGGCTACTGATGCAGTAGAGGTGCCGTCGGAAGCTGTGGCTGAAGCTGAGGTTACGGAGGCTGTAGTGGCAGAAACTGTGGCTGCGGTAGGAGTGGCCGAGGTATCTGTTGAATCGGCTAGTGATGCTGTAGAGATGCCGTCGGAGCCGATGGCCGAGGCTGAAGCAGAGAAGGCAACGGTTGAGGAGAGTGTTGGGGTTGCTGGAGAAGAGGCGGTTGTGGCAGGTGATGAGGCTACGATGGAAACGGCGCCTGTTGTTGAGAGCAGGGAAGTTGCAGGTGAAGTTGTGGATGCTGCGGCCGGGAGTGAAGTGGCTACTGATGCAGTAGATGTGCCGTCGGAAGCTGTGGCTGAAGCTGAGGTTACGAGGCTGTAGTGGCAGAAACTGTGGCTGAGGTAGGAGTGGCCGAGGTATCTGTTGAAGCGGCTAGTGATGCTGTAGAGATGCCGTCGGAGCCGATGGCCGAGGCTGATGCAGAGATGGCAACGGTTGAGGAGAGTGTTGGGGTTGCTGGAGAAGAGGCGGTTGCGGCAGGTGATGAGGCTACGATGGAGACGGCGCCTGTTGTTGAGAGCAGGGAAGTTGCAGGTGAAGTTGTGGCTGCTGCGGCCGGGAGTGAAGTGGCTACTGATGCAGTAGATGTGCCGGCTGAACCTGTGGCTGAAGCTGAGGTTACGGAGGCTGCGATGGAAGAGACTGCGGATGAGGTAGGAGAGGCCGAGGTTGCTGTTGATACGCCCAGTGAAGCAGTAGATGTGCCGGCTGAACCTGTGGCTGAAGGTGAGGCTACGGAGGCTGTGGTGGCAGAAACTGCGGCTGAGGTAGGAGAGGCCGAGGTTGCTGTTGAAACGGCTAGTGATGCGGCAGAGATGCCGTCGGAGCCGATGGCCGAGGCTGAAGCAGAGAAGGCAACGTTTGAGGAGAGTGTTGGGGTTGCTGGAGAAGAGGCGGTTGCGGCAGGTGATGAGGCTATGATGAAGCGGCGCCTGTTGTTGAGAGCAGGGAAGTTGCAGGTGAAGTTGTGGCTGCTGCGGCCGGGAGTGAAGTGGCTACTGATGCAGTAGAGGTGCCGTCGGAAGCTGTGGCTGAAGCTGAGGTTACGGAGGCTGTAGTGGCAGAAACTGTGGCTGCGGTAGGAGTGGCCGAGGTATCTGTTGAATCGGCTAGTGATGCTGTAGAGATGCCGTCGGAGCCGATGGCCGAGGCTGAAGCAGAGAAGGCAACGTTTGAGGAGAGTGTTGGGGTTGCTGGAGAAGAGGCGGTTGTGGCAGGTGATGAGGCTACGATGGAAACGGCGCCTGTTGTTGAGAGCAGGGAAGTTGCAGGTGAAGTTGTGGATGCTGCGGCCGGGAGTGAAGTGGCTACTGATGCAGTAGAGGTGCCGTCGGAAGCTGTGGCTGAAGCTAAAGTTACGGAGGCTGCAGTGGCAGAAACTGTGGCTGAGGTAGGAGAGGCCGAGGTTGCTGTTGAAGCGGCTAGTGATGCGGCAGAGATGCCGTCGGAGCCGATGGCCGAGGCTGAAGCAGAGAAGGCAACGTTTGAGGAGAGTGTTGGGGTTGCTGGAGAAGAGGCGGTTGCGGCAGGTGATGAGGCTATGATTGAAGCGGCGCCTGCTGTAGAGAGCACGGAAGTTGAATACGAAGTTGTGCCTGCAGCGGTCTCGAGTTTTTCAGCTGTTGAGAGTGTTGCTGAGAGCAACACTGGGAAGGAATCGGAAGGGATTGTTGCTGGGGAGACTGTGGCTGGAGAAACTGTTTTTGATTCTGCCGAGACTGGGGAGGTTGAGGTTGTTGTGACTGAAGCTGCTCTGGTCGTCATTGCCGACGCTGTAACTGAGGGGGCCAAGGCTGTAACTGAAGGTACCGAGGCTGTAACTGAAGGTACTGAGGCTGTAAGTGAAGGTGCAGAGACTGAGAATGTAGCGTCTGAGCTTGCAGCCACTGTAGTCACAGAGGGTGCGATCGGAGAGGCTGCGGATGCAGAGGCTGAAGTAGCAAAGGCTGAGGAAGCAGAGGCTGAGGTTACTGCGGGTGTAATCGTTGATGCGGGTGTTGGAGAAGGTGCGGTCGCAGAGGCTGAGGATGCAGCTGAAGTGCCGAGTGATGTGGTAGAGGTGCCGTCAGGGCCCAAGCCTGAGGCTGACGTTGAGAACCCATTGGTTGACGACAGTGTTAGGGCTCCAGGAGAAGAGCCGGTTGAGACATCTTATGGTACTACGATGGAAATGGTGCCTGCTGTAGA
Organism: Kappaphycus alvarezii; assembly: GCA_002205965.3. Classification (NCBI taxonomy): domain Eukaryota; phylum Rhodophyta; class Florideophyceae; order Gigartinales; family Solieriaceae; genus Kappaphycus; species Kappaphycus alvarezii. Next base: position 919,537 of record NADL03000771.1, read on the forward strand.
GAGGAACGGAGTTGAGAGCGAAGATATGCCTGCTGCAGTCGGGAGTTTGTCGGCTGTTGAGAGTGTTGAAGAGGATACCGCTGCGAAGGAATCGGAAGGGACAGGTGTTGCTCAGACTGTGGCAGGGGAAACTGTTGAAACGGGTTTGACGTCTGCTGAGATTGCCGCAGGTTCTGTACCAAGTAGACAAGGTACTGCAGTTGGAGTTGCATCGGCGGCGGCAGGTGCTGGAGTGTCATCATCAGAAGCAAAAGCTATTAGCAAGAAGGAGATGGAACCTGTATCTAGTATGGAGGCTCCTGAAGTGGAAGGCGTTGTCCTCTCTGTTGAGACAGGCGCTACGGACGCCGCCGTATCTGCGAGCGAGTGGGAAGGAGGGTCAAGTATGACTATTACGACGGCACCGGAGATCGAAACCAGCTTATCTGGTAGAACCTCAGTGACTATGAAAGAAGGCATTGCTGGGGCTGGTAATACAGTGGAACATGAAACGCTGTTTGAAGTCGACGGTGCGGAGGCCGGCGTTGTCTCAGACCTGACAAAGGTTGCCGCGGATATTGGCCCATCCATTGGCGCCCCGATGCCCGAGAAGCATGAGGACTCAGAGGGAGAAGCCCCTTTTGAAGAGGTGTCCGTGGAGGCTTTGAGCAGCCTGTCGCGGTCTGAAATTGCTGTGGGTGATATTGGGTCACTGGCTCTGAAATCCGAGGCATCAAGCATCGAGCCCCGCATTTTCTCCGCTAAGCCCAGCACCGCTGATGAGGGTGAAGTCGCCACCAAAGGTCATTAGATGAAATGACGACGAAACCTCCGTTCTCAGTGAAGACTTGAAGGGTTTGAGCGCGGAAAGTCCTCCTTGTGGTACTTTCAAGAATATGCGAGTGAATTTTAATTGATGGCATTGCCAAGGAACATTGATGGCATTGCCAAGGGACACATTTAGTCATCAGTAGAACTCTATTAGATTATTGCAAGAGAAGATGTTTACTTGCGTTTTGTTTAACGCGATTTGTTTGAGGAAAATCGCATGGTTTTCTCGGCAAATACGATTAGGTGTTTAGAAGTGGGTAAAATGAATCAAGCGTAGTTCGATACCGTACAGCCGCGTCAAGAGAGTTAGTCACCTTACAATTTAATCCCTGCTTGCTTGTTCTATCACAGGGTTAAAACCCATTAAAAACTGTTTCTGCTCCAGAATCTACTTTAAATAGCCATTAAATCTAGGGGAGTTATACGTCGATGGCAGCACGGAAGGTGTGAGCCGTTGACAATGCAGCAAAAAACTCGTAATACAAAGACTACAAAAAAAAGCGGAAGATGGCCTGCCAAGAAAGTGACAGCTACTCCTGGGGATGCACTTCCGTGATGGTCGAAGCTACCATGGAATTTTGTGCTTTTAGCTTTCAACTCGTTGGGGTCACCCTTAATGAAAACATCCAAGGTCGTAGAGAGAGACGCGGCAGCTATCGATTCCCGCAGCGGATGCTCGACAGGAGGAGTCACGACTCGACTGTATCGGAAGCTCGGCTAACACTCTGGTCAACGTGTGCGGCATCTGTAGTTTGTTTGAAGTGCCCTACAAAATGCGTAGTTTAGCGACCCGACTTGAACTTCATTTCTTAAAGGCTTTGAGGTCGTCTGGGTGTGAATGGGCAGGATCAACTTTCTTCAATTCGAAGTCCTAAAAGTGAAGAAATGATTTAACCTGGTCCATGCTATACAATTGCTCATCGTAATTCTCTCGACGTTTTAAACTTCTGCCTGCGTAACAGACCAAGTTAAAATTATCGTATGTATCTTTACGATCTTCATCTGGGGTGATTCTGCTCATTTCTTTTCCAGTGTTTTGCCTCAGTACAATCAAAAAAGCCTTTCACGAAAAAGTTTTACGGAGCGCCGTTCGAAATGCAATTTGCGCATTGCCAACCAATACTAGCTTGATGGGATTTCAATCTAAGTTTCACTCGCATTAAATTAAACCAACACCACTCATTCCTCCTTCGCAGTCACGTTTTAAGACATTCTACTTGGCATGAACAAAGTTCAAACAACACGGTGAGCTGTGCAACTTGCAGTAAGAGTTCAGTGTACGACATCTGACATTCAATTGTGGCGTACAGTATATACATTCCTAGTAAGGCGGTCTCCGCCTCGAATTTATACAAGTTGTTCATTTTCCTTGCCAACGAAAAAAGGTGTACCCCTCGAGGGGTATTCTCCGCCCTCCTCTTCGATCAATAGCCCTCAGGCTTCTTATGAAGACAAGACTCAGTGCCAGCTTCATCAACTGCACACCACATGCATTTCACAGTTCCGTATCCAAGGTCAATACAAGCCTCACAATACGAAACATTCTCGGGGGCCTTTACGCAGACACCAGTATCATATGTTTTGAAATATGATGCGAGATCATACTTTGATCCAAAGTTGTGGTCGCCCACCTCATCTTCCTTACCCGTCACGGCCGGAGGATCCGCAGGAAGTGCGGCAGGGGTTTCTGCAGGGGCGGCGTTGAAGTTGGGGTCGGCGTTGCCACCTCATCTTCCTTACCCGTCACGGCCGGAGGATCTGCATAAAGTGCGGCAGGGGTTTCTGCAGTGGGCGGCGTTGAAGTCGGGGTCGGCGTTGAAGTCGGGGCTGCCGGGGATCTTGATCGCCATTAGTAGGGTCGATTTGATCATCCGCATCACTGTGTTGTTCTCCAAACTCTTCGTCCTCTGCAGGATCCTTCAACGGCTTTAGGAGCATGTCAGAAGTAGAGTCATGGGGCCTTCGATATTCATGTCGCCGTCGCGGAATATCTGAAGGGTTCTTGACTTGCCCTCGTTCTTGGGGACAATACGAATATCCTCAGAACACGTCCAAAACTCCTCTGGAATCGGTGCCCCAGTGGATCCGCATTCCGAAAATGCCTTGTTAATACTTCCCAACGAGCCACCATCACCTGGTATCCCATCCCACTTTTGAGGGAAGTTGTACTGATCGAAACCAGGGGGATTGCAACTGTTTGCAGTTGTCCAAGACCAGTGAACAACACACTTTTCGCAGGTCATTCCTTTCGGGAGTGCATATCTCATCTTTTTGTTGAGTCCACCGTACCAGTTATCCGTTGGCTCGTCTTGATTACGGGGAGGGAGATACCAGCGACCCGGGTGTTTCGGATCCACGGGCCCGCAAATGCGGTCGTAGCCAGACTCACAAGACTGATGGGGAACCCTCATGAGCTTCTTGCAGCAACCCTCTTGGAAGCATTGTTTGGATATGTCCGGGGTACTGCAGCAATCGATGTTGCATATGAAAAACTCCATAAAGCCATTGTGATGGGCGTTGATATGGGTTTCCATGTCCATATAATCCTCTTCTTCGTAAGTAGCAATGTTGAAACCTTCGTAAAAAGTACCCTGCGGGGCCATGTGATCATTGTTTCCCTTGGGATCACCGCAGATACCGTGATCATCACGGAATCTAAAATTTGGGTTTGTCGGTTCGTACGGAGTCCATACTCCATCGGAATATTCTCAGCTACAGTGCCTGTTCCTCCGCCATTGAGACAATGAGGACAGTAATCTGTGTTGGCATCTGGTTTGAGGGGCTTGAGACCGTAGGTATTCGTGCCAAGCATTCCACGCGAACGGGGCCATGAGGGGAAACCGTGGGCGTTGACCAAAGGAAATGATGCGAAAGTAAGTAATGCGAGGGAGATGAGAAAAGAGAGTGACGACATGGTTAGTTGTGGAGTTATTGGAAGTACGGACGTTGAAATCTGTTGATGATTGAGGCTTGAGTGTTGCAGCGGACGATGTCACGAGATTGGTTTATAAGAGGAAAAGCGAGTGTGAGTGTGTATAGTGTATAATGGAGAGAGTGAAAAGAGGACAGGCGGTTAGGTTGCGTGATTGAAAAAAGCAGTTGGAAGAAGTTGTCATCGAGGTGCCATGTGTGAAGTATTGATGGATATACGTAAAGGACAAGAGGGGGTTGCCAAGAGTTGAATGAGCTAAATCCGGAGACATGAGGATTACCGGGAAAAAACGAGGATTTGATTACTGACGGGGCGAGAAGCTTGAAGCGTAAGCGGACGGTAGAGAGGCGAGAAAAATGTGAATAATGAATGTGGGGGAACGTACTAGTCAATAGGGTTAAGTGGGCCATTATTGTGTCTCGAAAATAAGCAAGTGACCCAGCGGGAAGGTTGAATCCCTCCCTATTCAAGGGTGGCGGTGGGGGCAAAACTGTGTGTTTGTCGGGGTGGGGTTTGCAATGTGTTTAGGTGGGTTAGGATTAGGATTAGGATTGTATTGGTCCGAGGGAGGGCCAGCGTGGGACAGTAGAATGGGACGGGGAGGGAAGTGAATTGAGCAATTTTCGTGTAAAAGTGGCGCATGACTACAACTGCAAGGATGGGATGCAGTGGACTTTATTAGCTAGAGACACCGATGAATGGCTGATGCCTGGATCGGCCACGGCCTTGGGGCCGGTGGGCCGCACTGCAACAAGTACAGTACAGTACAGTACAGTACAGTACAGTATATCGTTATGATTTAGATCAAAATATTGTTCTGTACTGTACTGTACGGTTCTGTATTCTGTACACACGCCTGGTTGGGTAGGAGGTCAACGCAATGGTAGTTGTGCCAATGAAATTGCATAATTTTTGCAACGGAGCACGTGTCATTCATGTACAGTACAGTACAATACAGTACAGAATTGTACAGCACCAGTACAGCAATGCCGGATCATCCGCCACGTCTTGCACATTGGATGAGCTGATGCAGAATACCGCACACGTGGCCTGTCGTCTGTGGCCTGTAAAGTCGACAAATGGACCTCTAGCCAAATTCCCTGACAATCCATTCCATTCATCCATTCATCGCTCGCCAGTCTCTCATGTCACTGGACAATCTTCCGTCGATCATCCACCGTATCCTCAAGCTCTTGACCATGCCAACTCTCACCGTTCCACTTTGCAACTTTTCAATAAAACGCGTCCCGCTTTGCATCCATCCACCTTCCCACATCCCCCACAAAATTATCGAGGACCGCACCACCGCACCACCGCACCACCGCGTAATTACGCACAGTTAGACTGCAATTTATTCCCCGCAATTTGCACACGTAGAATTACACTCTCGCAACCTCAACATCTACGACAAACCCCTCCCCAACCGTCTCTCCCTTCCACAAACCCTCGGTCCTCTCCACTCGCACCCCCAAAAAGAAACAAACAAAACACCGTGGAACACCATCAAACACCACCCAATCACAAGCAACATCACCAACACACAAAAACCACAACACTTGTCCCACACACATCCCCCCCCATCACCTCCCAAAACTATCTACCCCACCCCCTCCCCCAGTCATAAGCTCCTGAAAATACCGATCCTGCGATTCGGCAAACTCCTCCGTATTGGACTGCTCCAACGACAAAACGCCCTCCCCTTGCACGAATCCCCTCCAACTCTCCTCACCACACTCTCCCACGTCTTCCAAACCTGCCTCATCAACCCCTTGCCACCCTCCTCACCAACCCCCCCACCCAAACTCCCATCCCTCTCATCCGCATTCCAACCCCCCGAACCTTCCTTCCAACCTCCCGTCTCCCCTCCTTCATCCCCATTTCCAATCCCCCATCCCATTCCCATCCCCCCGTTTCACTCTCTCCTTCTTCAATTGATGTGCCGTGACTCGTGGCTTCTTCCCTCGTTTCGTACTCCGTGTCGATGTCATGGGTACCTTGTTTCCGTGTAGAGGGGAGTAAAACGTGACCATCGGTTCCGCACGTGGCATAGCGGCGGTGTGGACTGTGGGTGCTGGGGATAATCCGGCGGCGCGTCGCTCACGGAGACGGGCTATGGCTTCCCGTTCGGTACGTGTTAGTACGCGGCCTGGGGGAGGCAACACGTCATTTGGAGGGGAGGGGGTGGAGTGGGGTGTGTTGGGGGTGGGGAGGGGGATGTGTGGGTTTATTAAAGTTGGGATGGCAAGGTCGTGGATTGGAGGGATGGGTGAGTGGGGGAGAGGGCATTGTGCGGCAAGGGTGTCGGGTGTCGGGTTGGGCGGTTGTGGCTGGAGGTTTCGCTAGTTGAAACTTTGAACGGAAGGGAGTACTGGCAGGGTGGAACTGACACTTTGCTCGGCATGGTGATTTTGGGTAGGGCGTCTGGGTTGTAACGGTCTATTGTGTGCAGATTATTTGGCGCAGTTGGGCGCATCTTTGGAGCTTTTTTGTGTAACACTAGTTTCGTCGCTCTCATATCGCTCGCTACTGTGCCGCGGGCGCGGCCCAAATATCATCGTTATTCAACTTACTGTAATGTTGTTATTGTGGGTTTACAGAACAGGCTATACTGTCCTATGCTTTCCAATACTGTACTCTCAGGGCAGTGCAGTTTACAGTAAGTACAGTACATTACAGTAAATTGTACAACTAGAGACAAGATTGTCGACCTCGACTTTTGTATCTCCAGCTGGGATGCTTGAGCTACAGAGCACCCCAACGACAGCACTGGCATTGTGCAATATCATCTGGCGATTAGGGCCCTGTTTGCATATTCGCCGCCGTCCCCACCGCCGAAACAAAAGTTACGTCGGACGTTCATCCACCCCTTCAACCTTTTCGTAACGAGATACCCAAAGGCCTGCCATGTCAGCGCCTGTCATCTGAGCCAGGCGCTTATTGGAACACAGTACAAGAAAATGATATTATTTACTCATTCAATACTCGATAGTGCTCATAATTCCATTCCATTGGACTTTCATTTGAACGACAATTACAGTTTTTACTGTACACTACAGGACAGCATGGGCTACCTGAATCGGTCGGCAAGATTGTCTGGTAGCGAAAAAGGACTGCGGATTATATTGTTGTATCCCATCCGGCTCCACGTGTCCTGACCATCTGGCTCAACCTGCTCGCCGCTCTTTGCCGCATCCGCCCCGTACCAACAACTACCGAGCCACGCACGCAACCATTTGCAGCCAAATCGCAGTCTCCGATACGTCACTACACTCATCTTCCACACTGCAGCATCATGCTGGTATCGCGCATGAAAAACAACCCCACGCGTATATCCAAACGCGCAACGCAAAGACGCGAAAACACTCCCGCCCTGATCACTCCGTCCATCACATACCACCACCACCTCATCACGTGCCGTCGAAATGTTTACCGGTGCAAGAAAGTTAGCAGTTGATGCTACGGTGAACAATCAGCAGCGCGTCTACTCTGCAACGCGAGATAGTCATGCATTCAGTCCACATCTAGACATAATCTACGATTTCAATACACACATCGACCCGTCCACTTGATTCTCTCAAACCATTCACATACACACCTGCAGTGCACACATTCTACCCACCCCACGAATTAGCCCCGCCTATGACCACGTGCCACACAAGAGCGCGTATAAATGTGTGTCCTTGACAACATAGAATACGGGTCACTACGAGGCCGTATCAGCCGCAACTGAGGTATCAATACATGGAGATGGCGTGATAAAGTCCCAACCGTTGCCCTTGAGAATATCCGTGTGATCTTCGTCAAGGTACGCAATCTTGATCCGATCTCCACTGTTTGCATAGTCGTAAACCATGGCACGGTGACGCTTTCCATCCGCCGGATAGGTAAACTCAATAGTCGCCCCTTCCAGTACCAGATTGTTGTAGATTTGCCGGCGACGGGGACTAGAATCCAACGACCGGGCTCCAGCTTCTTTGTCTCGAGTCCATCGTCGATGGGGTACACAATCTTGTATTCATCTTCTTCAGGGTAGTAACGGACTACAACGACACTGTACCACTCGCCATCCGAGTATTGAACCAAAAGTTGGCGCCCTACTAGCTTGTCGCCGGAGAGTTGCGTATTTTGGTTTGCCTTGCAGCGCGGGCAGGAGAGCGACCGGGTGCGAGGCATTACCTTGGTTGAGGTGCCGGGGAGGTGGTCGGGGGAAAAGTTGCTTGGGGGATGGTTATGCAACGAGTTTCTTGGCAGGGTCCAGTGGGCTGGTCGGATGAAACAAGGTGGGTTACGGGTGAGGAATTTATGTTGAGGGGTGGCTGGGTGGTTTGGAGCGAGATGGCAAGTGTGGCATGTAGGAGCTGCGGCCAGGGTTGGATTTCTCCGAAAATGAAAATGTTAAATACACAGCAAGTTTTGGGTGTGAAGGTGAGCCAGGAGAGCAAAGTGGCACGCGTCAACAAGCCTGGCGAGCGCGGGTACGTCATGTACACGGCAGTCAAACATATGATATTGGAACACTCAAGATTTGATATCAAGTACTGTATTATACACGTGTACAGCACTGACCTGTACAGTACTGTATGTCTTGGGTGTTTTGCCGCGGGCTGCCGGCGCCGCTCAGACGAAATAAAAGGTCTTGATTCCCAGAATTAATTTTGTTCCGTCGATCAGACCGGATCCTGAGGGGTGCAGGAAAGTATATATGTACTGTACAAGCACAATCGGATCAATACGAAAGCTTGGATCAAATTCGCAACGGCATTGAGGGAAATGATATTTGAAAGATGCGGTCGGTTGTGGCCCGGAATATCCCTCAGGGTGACCACTAATGTATTGGGTGAAGTTTTTAATTGGTAGTTTTTCAGTTTGTTTTATCCCTGATGTACCGTATAAATATGCAACAATGCAAAGTCACGAAAAATTAGGAAGTTTGGGTTTTTTGAGATTTGCAAGCTACGGCTCGGCAACACTCCACTGCATTCCAGTCTCAAGACACGTGTCTCAGCGTTTACCAGTGTACACCGCGGTCAAGCTGAATTGCAGAAAACTGCCGCACATACCGCACCACTTGACATTCAGAATCCCTCCAGACTCTATAAACAAGTCTCTTCCTCCCACCCCTTTCTCAAGATTCTATAAATGTTCATTTACTGTAACAGATTAGCTGGCTGCTACCCACTGGGTGAATGACCTTGAATGGTAGTGCAACATGTACGTGAAATGGAAACTTAGGAGGATGGTACATATGCATCGAATTTATCGAAAGGGCTCGCTCGGAGGCGAAAACCGCTCACACCGCTCCGTGCACAGTACTTTCCTTGCCTTGGCTTTGTGGCATGTTGCAGCTTTCCATCCCAGTCGGAGAACTCTTTCAAGAGCCTTGAACGGTTAACTCTAATGATGGAAGGTGTGATTCATCGGCGCATTTACCAGCGCCTCAGTAGAGTCATGTGGTCGTCCGTAGCGATGTCTATTCTATCTCGCTGCACGTTGTCGACGTGGAACATCCGATTAGATCTTAGCCGAACGTCAGACCAGACAATGTACCGCCCAGGCACGTTATGTAAACCAGTCACTGTTTTTTTCGCGTTGAAGATACAGCAATGCCCCGAGTCCATTACAGCTCAGTGCAGTACTCTACAGTACAGTAAATTACTGTAGTTGCACAGTAGCTTAAATCTAATTGTCCGCTCAACTCATTGTAATTTACGAAAAATTGCGGTGACTTTGTCGAAAAATTTAATGGAAAATCAACGTAGTTTACAATTATTTACAAATTGAACTAAATCTAACCTATTATTCAACTATACACAGTGGACACCATAGAATCTAGTTGCTGTAAATGAGTATTTGTCACAACACCGTCAGTGCGCCTGCACCACAAACTATTGCATTGCTCGAGGAGTTGATCCCGCGAATAGCGCGGAAGTATAGTGCGACTGCAGGCGTGATACCCCGGCGTGTGTATCAGCGCCTTAGTCGTTTACCGCTACGTCTATCTGCTCGCGCACGCCGCTGCCCGTGACCGATGTGGTCCATCCGGTAGGTTCCTAGCCCTATAGTCAGACTGCAGTGGACACCATAGAAACTAATCGCTGTAAATGAAAAAATCCCGCACCGAGTTTCCATGGGATGGTTTCAACCTCACTATTAAAACACCCTAATTTTCTCGAACTAAAGCTTGGAAGGGGGAAGGGTGACCTTTTAATGCATGGAAGATGTGGTCGGTTATACCCACGAGTCTAATACGTTATGCGGGATAGGTCCTCGCTGATGGGTAACACTAAAGTAAATGACCTTGCTTACAGACAAAAAGTGCACGTGAAAGCAGCTGTACTTGTCCGCTTTTCTCAGCGTTCCCAGACGCAATGTGGAGACGAATCACAACAAAACAGAGTTCCCGTTTTTACTCTGCCCCCCCACTTTTTTCTCTTCCCTCTCCCCGAGACCACTCCAGTTCCTATAACCCCCAGCAAATAAAAGTCCGTTGCAAATTGGTGGACCAGAAACAAAGAGAGCACACACGTGTACAACTGTACACGTTGAGCTCACATCATCCCCTGATTAGAAAATGCTGTGCCCTCACAGCAATCAAAACAATCAAATCAAACACACAAACAAAAAAAATTATATATATAACATGCCAAAAAGAAAAAATCAAGCGCACCCATCGGAATTCAAACTGCGACCGACCATTTCTCACTTGTTTGGTATAAATACCACAATTATCGAGAATGCCGCCTCTTGTCGCTGCACGTGGCCGACGTGGACCACCCGGTTAGCATTTAGCTAGCAGTATAGTCGGATCCTGCAGCGGACACCCGTTTTACTGATGTCATAAAGTTACTACCTCTTCAGATATCCGCGCAGCCAAATGGTTGGGTAGGGGAGTCAAAATGTTGGCGTTGGGAACGTTCCGTTCGTACTTTCAGATGGGGGTGCGGGTGGAAGGGAGCCTCCCCCTTTCGGGGGCCCCCCCCCGCATCTCTTGCAACGTGTCAAGATTTCAGTGGGCCTCCCGAGCCAGTCAACAGCAACCAAATCATCCCCTAGATGTATTACTTGTCCGCACCAATTTGAGACTGTCCAGAAAAACTCCACAACAAATTTCAACCCGAACCTCGGAGAAACCAAGGTGCTCCATCAAACAGACTTCACTTCCCTTCCCCCCGTCTCAAGTTTTTCCAACCCTGTCCTCACGGTTACGCGCCTGCTCTTCCCTACTCCCGGCCCCTCTCCTCCCAACCTTGACAACCTCCCAACTACGCTCACATCGGCCTCGCTCGCGACGTCACCTTCCTCCGTCACTTACTCCTTTGGTTCCCGCGCCAACTGACCGGCACAGCCGCGCAACTGTATGTCATGCGACGGCTAAACATCGCTCCCGTCACATGCTTTTCTCATCAGACAGCGCCACAGCAGCTGTTACAGACTGCTTACTAACCCTCGCACCATCAACAACGTCACTCCTTCGCACATACAACTTCAATCTCCGAGCATATATCCTGCGCCTGGTTCTTTTCTGCCCATCACCACTCAAGTAATACGTCGGATGCGTTGCTTTTGCGATCGTGAACGGGCCTAGCCATCTGGGCTCCAAACCCACCTTCTGTGTCGTTTTCCGCAGCAAGGCGGAATCGCCCACGCAGAACTGGTTGTGTGAAACGTGCTCGTGCCCATCCTGTTCCGTCTTTTCTCGCCCGAATATGCGCCCAATGACCTCCACCAACTTAAGCACCCTTGGTTCTGCTCCTCCGGTTCCCGGGCCGTCGTCTAACATTGGAACATCATTCAACCTCCACCTGGGCTCCTTTCCAAACATCAAATTGAACGGGGACAACCCGTACCTTACCTTCCTAGCTTGGTATGCCGCTATTATCTTCGGGATTTACTCATCCTAGTCGCGACCGGTTGTCCACGCCACCTTGGCAATTGCCCTCTTCATCGTCCCGACCATCCTCTCCGCCCTCCCGTTCGCCTTTGGTGCGTAAGCACTTACAGGCATCCAGGCAATTCCATTCTCTTTCAAACAGTTCCCAAAGGAAGTTGCTGTGAAAGCCGGGACATTATCTGTTACGATGGTACGCGGAATCCCGAACACTGAAACTATCTCCGTCTCCACGAACGCCAAAGCTTCCTCACAAGTCTCATGCCTCGTCGCCAGCACTACTGGCCAGCTGCTGAGGTGTTCTACACCGATGAGTAGGAATCTATCCCCGCTTCTTGTTTCCTTAAATGGACTAGCAAAGTCGAGGGAAAACACTTCTAACAAGCTGGTCACTGGTTGCCGCAAGCGGGTCATGTAGGTTTTTGCGGGAGCGGCCTTTTGGCACTCGTTACAGGACCGAACGAAGTGGGTAACATCTGGGACCACCGTTGGCCACCAGAACCTATCCCGTACGAATTGCTTCGTAACTCCAACATCCCAATGACCAACCAAATCGTGGGCTGCTTCCAATATCTTCCTGCAGGCTTCTATCGGAGGGAAGACTCGCAGGACATTCCTTGTCCTTCGAAAAAAGACGGAGCGAGAGACTAAAAAGGCCTTGGCCTGACGCCTATGTCTTCTTGACGAGACTGTTCCCCCTCCCATATTGAGGAATCTCCGCATGGCTTCCAAGCTGTCTTCAAACGTACCCCCTTGTTCTGTGACATCCAATATGGCCACGATCTCTTCCCCCTTCAGGTAATCTTCGAGCTCACGTGACAAGTCCGCCTCCTCCCCCACATCTCCCGCTCCTGACCTCAACAGAAAATCTGCAGTTGCATTCTGAGCTCCGGGACGGTAACGAACCTCGAACTCAAATTCAGCCATCGCGTCCAGCCACCTCGCCAACCTCCCGTGCAAATCATTTTTGGAGAACGTCGATCGCAGGGCTTGATGATCAGAGAAAAGAGCGAACGGGGAGCCAAGTAGGTAGGGACGGAACTTCTTCAAACCAAATATGACAGCTAATGCTTCCCGCTCAAATGTGCTTTAATTCCTCTCTGGCTTTTGTAATGTTCTTCTTGCAAAATGGATCGGATGCTCACGCCCCTGCTCATTTTTCTGGATCAAGACCGCACCCACCGCCGCCTTTGAAGCATCCGTGTAAACTACACTACGAATGGCTTCTCGGTATCAGGTAGCATGAGGACAGGGGGCGACGTCATAACTTTCTTGAGCTCCACAAAGGCCTTCTCGGCCACATCAGACCACGCAAACTCCTCCTTGGGACTTGTCAGCTCATGAAGAGGGGACGCAATGTGTGCGAACCCTCTCATGAATCTTCTGTAATACGAAGTCATTCCCAAGAACGACCTTAATTCCTTCTTCGACTTAGGGCTCGGCGCATTGGATATCGCCGCAATCTTGCTTGGGTCGGTGCGTACGCTCGACCCGCTAACCAAGTGGCCTAACATCTCGACTTCCCTCGCTTTGAAGACGCATTTCTTCAACTTCAATTTCAATCCAACCCTCCTCAAACGTCTAAGCACCACTCTTATGTGACTCACATGCTCTTCCCACGTCTTGGACTTAACTACGATGTCATCTACGTACACAATAACGAGTGGAAGGTCCCCAAACAAAATTGTGGCCACCCTCTGGAAACAAGCAGTCCCATTCTTCACCCCGAATGGCATCACTACAAAACAGTAAGCCCCATACTTGCATCTGAATGACTTCATTTCTTGCACGGATTCATCGAGCCGGATGTTCCTATAACATGTGAACAAGTCAAGCGTGGTGAACAGCAAGCACCCCTGCATCTCGTCGATCAACTCCTCTATGTTTGGTAGCGGCCATTTATCGGCCTTCATCCTGCGGTCCAACGGACGAAAATCCACGCAGAAGCGATGCTCACCTCCCTTCTTCTTCGCTATCACAACACCAAACCTCATGGTGACTGAGAGGGCCGGATGATACCAGCGTCCAACATTCGACTTACTTCTTCCCGGATGACTTGGTTATACTTGGGTGGAACCCGCCGCACTGGCTCACCAATCGGAGACTCATCATCGAGCTCAAAGGAATGCGTGAAAGGGACCTTTTCGGGGTTATGTCGTGCACGCTCCACGCGACAACCTCCTCCCCCTCCAGGAGCTTCCTCGTCACCTCTGCTCTCTCTCCGGCATCGAGGACAGAGCACGCGCGAGCACTCCGGCTTTCTCATCATCGAGATCAGCGAATTCATCAATGTCCTGTAGCCTCTCTCGGGCTCCATTCCATTCCCCTCGCTCTTCATGTCCTTCGCCTCCTTTACTCTCAACAATTTCTCGTTCGAACTCTTGCGCTTACTCAGCACCTATTTCCTTCACGCATATCACGCACTAATCATCTGAGTCTTCTTCATCAGACGCAATGGATGGAACAAGAGCTCCCTGAGAGACACGACGAATCCTTGCACTGCCATCTTCGGAAACTTCGCGGCCCCTTTCTTCTTGCCCATTGCGGCTAGAGCCATCCTGTTTGCCCGTCCCATTCAGACCATTCTCCTCGTCACTCGACTCGTCTTCGTCCTGGGCGCGTTCATCATCCGTGTGTCCCTCATCTTCTGAGGATGTTGTGAATTCTGCTTCCTCGTCACCCACTTCGTCAACCCCTTCAGCATGCAACCGCAGTGTGACCGAGATTACTCCCTCGCCACCAATGTTGAACGTTACCGACAGCCGCGGCAAATCAATGCGCGCACCCAGGGCCTCCATGGCGGGGGTTCCAATGATCAGGTCAAAAGGAGAATCATCCAACACTAGGAATGAGAGCGGGACTGTCAACTTATCGATAGTGACCGGAGCCCCGCTGACCTAACCGAGGACCCTTGCCATCGCACCGTTCGCAACTTTGATCCGCCGCGCCGTCTCAGTCGGATTCAGGTGAAGTTCTTCACACAAATTACGCGACATGATGTTAGGTAATGCCTCAGTATCCAAGAGAGCCTTGACTTGACTTTCGTACACTTTCACGGATACCATGCGCAATCTTCGCCCTCCCGTCTCGCTGGTAGCAAGATCAGCCCTGCTCCTCCGATTCGAAGGGCCTGCAGTGTGGCCCGCACCTAGGATTTCATGATTTACACCTTGGCCAGGAAGGACTCCATCTTCATCAGAACTCTCCTTCAACAGCTCATTCACAACGGATACTCTTCCAGCTCTGGACTTCAACAACTTTCGCAGAACCTTGTCGGCATCCCCCAGGTCACCCCTGACGATCTGTCCATATAATACTCCAGCATTCGCTTGGGCAAAGCCTGCTTCCACATCGTACCTCTCCACGAAGCCCTCCAGACTCTTGCTACCACTGCCCTTACCGGTTTTCTTCTTGGCCCTTCTTTTCTTGGCATTATTCTTGGGCTCCTTCATGGCGGGGTCCTGTCTTGGCACGTTGATGATTCTGCTGATCCCCATCGGATCCTCCCGGTCAGTCATCGTTCTCTTTGTCAACAGCTCACCATACCTTCCCCTACGGACGGCGGCAACCGACTCGTCTTCGTGTATGACCGTAACATTCGACCCTTCCATCTCCTTGACCTTTGGGCTTCGTCACTCCTCTTCTTTGTCCAACAATCGTCCTCATCATGCCCATTCTTGCCGCAATACTGCCACGTCTTTGAACGACGTTCATCTCGATCCTTCCTCCAAAAACTTCTCTCATCATGACCGGTTTTGCCACGGTAGCCGCGACGAGGAATCTCGCTTCCTATTCCAGCACCGACGCGGTTAGCATTACTCTGTCCTATGGAGCTTCCTGCGCTCGACCCGCCCTTTTTCCCAAGTAGAGACAATTCTGCTAGTTGAGAGGATAAGGCATCAATCTTGTCCTCCTCATTCTTCCTCTAAAAATTCCGCACTTCCCCTGTTATGACAGGGCCACGAAGCAAGACGTGCTTCGGCGCAAGAGATGGAAGTGCTTGCCCGAAACGTTCACTTGACTCCTGATACTGCTTCAACGCTAGTACCAGCTCTGAATACGACGCGGATACATGCAAAAAAACAAACGAACGCAAAGTTTCATCCACAACGGTAGCCTTGTTAGGGAAGAAGAACTTCTGATCTTCCGAAAACCCAGCGGCTTCATAAGCCTCATCGGCATTCTTGACAAACTCGGCAATGTTTTCTCCTTTGAAACGCAATGAAAGAGCATTCTCAACTGCGAAACGTGGGTCTTCTTTGGTCTGATACTCATTCTTCAATGCCACTCAAATTCTGTCGTATTCTTTTCCTTCTTTTGTCAGCCTCCCCCCTTCGTTGAAATTCTTGTAGAAGAACTGGAACGCATCTCCTCGAAGGTATTTGATAAGAGAACGAGCCTTCTCTTCCTGAGATCCCTCTTCTCTCACCACGTTCTCGAAGTAGAACAGAAAGTAGTCGATGTCAGGCCCATTTGACCAATCGAATACCAGGGTGCTTTCACTCATCCTAGTTGGAATCGAGACCTCCGCAAAATCGACCCTCCACAGGAGTACCAATGAAAGCAGCTGTACTTGTCCGCTTTTATCAGCGTTCCCAGACGCAATGTGGAGACGAGTCACAACAAAACAGAGTTCCCGTTTTCACTCTGCCCCCCCTTTTTTCTCTTCCCTCTCCCCGAGACCACTCCAGTTCTTATAACCCCCAGCAAATAAAAGTCCGTTGCAAATTGGTGGACCAGAAACAAAGAGAGCACACACGTGTACAACTGTACACGTCGAACTCACATCCCAGCCTGACATCCTGGAGGTCTGGAGTTCGACCCTCCACAAGAGTACCAATGAAAGCAACTGTACTTGTCCGCTTTTCTCAGCGTTCCCAGACGCAATGTGGAGACGAATTACAACAAAACAGAGTTCCCGTTTTTACTCTGCCCCCCCTTTTTTCTCTTCCTTCTCCCCGAGACCACTCCAGTTCTTATAACCCCCAGCAAATAAAAGTCCGTTGCAAATTGGTGGACCAGAAACAAAGAGAGCACACACGTGTACAACTGTACACGTCGAGCTCACATCATTCCCTGAAAGATGCGGGGAAGCCCCGGGGGCCCACAACCCGAAAGGGGGAGGCTCCCTTCCGCCCGCAACCCCATCTGAAAGTACGAACGGAACGTCCCCAACGCCAACATGTTGACTCCCCTACCCAACCATTTGGCTGATCGGATATCTGAAGAGGCGGCATTCTCGATAATTGTAGTATTTATACCAGACAGGTGAGAAAGGGTCGGTCGCGGGTTCGAATTCCGATGGGTGCGCTTGATTTTTTTCTTTTTGGCATGTTATATATATATATATATATTTTTTTACTGAAACACATCGGTGATTACAATTTGTGGAAGTACACTACCATTGTGTGCTACTGTTAAGTCCTTATATTTCAGACGCTAAGGTTTGAATTGTTCGTGGTCTTGCAGAAAACCAAGTCCTCACTCCATAATGATATACTCTTCACTATTGATACGCTTGAAATCTTTGGCAAGACTTTCCATGTCAGGATTGGCTGATGGGTAAAACTACAGTAAATGACCTTGCTTACAGACAAAAAGTGCACGAAGAAAGTTTTATGAACCGAAATACCAGGCAGAAAACATTCGGAGCAGAAATGTATACAATCAACTATAATGCACCATTCCCAGGTTTAAAACAACGAATTTAAGTATTTATAAAACGAAATTTCCAAAATTGATCAAAAAAGAAACCTGGAGATATAAATCACCGCTTTAATTTTCAAAATAGTCGGTTTACGAGATATTTCAAGCTTGAAAATTATCATAACATTTCCAAATGATCGGATTAAACATAAATAAATCGTCGATTTAAGAAATACCAACCCCCTGAAGAAAGCAGTGATTTAGGTTCCCAGCGAAGGAAACTGTAAAACATTGAATTACTGTGTGGTCGAGAAATGCAAGAATTTGTATTTTATTACTCTCTGAACATGAAGTAATTACCTTAGGCACGAAAAGCATGGTTTATATACAGTTTGGGATAATGAAATGAAAATCGAGCAGGCTTAGAACATCTTTCAACAGATGGTCACCCATCATTTCGCTTTTTCCTGATACATATAGCAGTGAGTCTTTAAGTGGACAGAGTACTTTTTTGTCCACAGAAGAGTTAATTAATCGACTACATTGACACAAATACAAAACTGAATGTAGTTGTTTATAAAAAATTGTACGGTTAGGTAGACCTGCTGGATGATATACTAACTAAATGCTATCAAACAGTACATGAAAGCTATGAATGAAATCAAAATTAACGTGACTTTGATGCTCATTAATCCTTTATTCCAAACACTTTAGTGGTCTTTTGAATTTTTTGCTCATTCCAAGACACATTTACTTCATTCTTCTTGTTCTTATCCTCCTGAGTAAAACCTGCAGAAATATATGGAGTTATTTTGTGACATTACTTAACGTATCGATGTAAAGCGGCGCTTCCGATTACACGATTTGGAAGATAAGCATAGCTTTTGAAAATATTCCTCATAAATTGCCGCGCTCTTTCACTGACTGCGACATTTTCTTTCGACAAAATTTTCACCCAACGTCCCGATAAGTTTATGCATCTTGATAAGGCAATGTGTACCATTCAATTTGTACGCCAACTGTTGATATTTGAAAACTCTATGGCAATTTTGTGGAGGTTCATCCCTTGACTCCTATGCACAGTCATTCCATAAGCAGCTAGAACTGGTAATTGAAATCTTGTAGCGTCCAATTGGTTTTTTTAGCTGTAGACATAAAATTGCATCGACTCAATTTAGTAGAACATATGATTTTCAGATCGCAGATCATCTCCGCAATCAGTGCCAGAATTTTAACTACTTTCAGTATTAAACCATAACGATTAAGTATTTGATTGTATCGACTTTTTATTTGTGTTACCTTACAACAGGCTATCACATTTGCGGGTCAAAATCACAATGCAGCCAACCTTTAAATGAATTCGTTCTTCTGCCATTTGGTTTAGATTGCGTCTGTTCTCACTTTCTTCTCGATTTAACATAACATGTATCTTTTGCAAAGCTCTTAAATAGGGGACCTGGACAATTACTGAGGCAGCCATGATTATGCTCGTCTACCTCGCTTCTCTTCAGAAATAGTCGCGTTAACTCTAAAGGGGCTGCAGATGTAGCCTTACTTGTACTATTCAACAAAAGCACATCCTCATCTGAACTGTAACCATACCTTACACGAAGCAAGACTTCATGTAAGATCTGGTCTCCGCACTGCCTATGATTATGATCCAGCATGACAATAACACCATTTCTATGCCCAGCGAACTTCAACTCCCAAACTTTAGACTGAAAAACCCATTCGTAAGCACATTTTGCATCCTCCATACCTATAGGTTCCAATTGAAATGGATCCCCAGCGAATACTACCTGTCGCCCTCCCATTGGTAACCCCTCATCCACTATGTTATCTGTGAGTCTGCGTAACACAAATTCTGGTGCTTCAAATTTCATTACGCTTCAAAAGGGAGACTTCATCAATGAATAACACTGTACATCGCTCCAGAACTCTCCGCAGTTGTGAATTTCGACGAACTCCATCCCATACTCTAATTTTTGACCACTCTATTGTGGGAGGACACCCTAATAGGTAATGTATAGTGACACCTCTGAGAGCTGGTGCAGCGTTATTTGACTAGCGCAGGCAAAAAACTTATCGGAATCAGATGCCTGCCTAGGGGCATAATGAATTAATCTTGTTAGCAAAAAGGTTTTGCCACCGCCGGCTCCCCCTAATACGGCAAGACTGTTTCCCGTACGATACGATATCAGAGCAGATTTCTGAACTGTATCCAGTGTAATATTATATGTTTCAATGCCACCTCCACCAGCCCTGTATACCTGCATTTTTCAGTAGCAAGCTCAAGCAGATAATGTCCGCCGAGGAGCAGAAGGTGATATTCACCAGCTTGGCTTTTTGCCAGCCTTTGGAATAGTAGGAAAATCAATGGTACACAACGATGCGCGAAATCTTGTAGGTAATTTTTTGAGTAGTGACTGGAGCAATAACACAAGGACTTCGGGAGAAGAGTAGATAATGACGGACCTTCCAGCGTTAATGATGGAGGGAGGTTGTGGTATTTGTATGTAGATATCAAAGGGAATCGCGATATATTGAATAGTAATCAAGGGATGCTCGAATAGAATATGATAGTTGAAAAAGTTAGTGAGACTGATTACGGGCTAATGGCATCTTCCCAAACGGAGACAACAAATCGATGGAGTCCCGTAACAGAAACTGGATAATGGAAACATAAGCGCGGGAACTGCAGTACTGAACTCCCGTGGATTTTTGAATCTACACCATGTATTACATAGTGGTATTACAGTACATGCAGTGATGCGCCGTCGTTTTTCTCCAGAGATGATAAAGATTACTAAATTATCAGAGACGCAGTATGATTTTCCTGGCAATGTGAAGATTACATAATTTATTATTAAACGGAACTGTAGGAAACCCAAAAAAGTGAAACAGAACTACTACGGTTTGTAATATGACTTACGAAACAATCATCAAAGTATGTACTGTTTTTTGAAGTAAATACACAGAAGCAATGGTTGTAAAGCAGTTTGTATTGTCATGAAAGTTGATCAATAACATGTACAGATCATGATTATTGGATTTCAGACATTCAAACAACCTTTCTAAGTCCTTGTACTACTCACTGATTCCTTTACTGCTCTACAATGCTTCTACAATGTTACCACTCACTTGTGAGGATAATGTTTGTGGAAATATTCCATCAGCAAAATGCAAACAATCTAGGTGCTGTAGTGATGAGGCCGCATACCAGTTACCGTATGGATAAAGCTTCTCCTTAGGGGCATCTGGAGAGAGGATAATGTTTGTTAGTATCACAGCCTGACGTATATTATTTCCGTCTGCCTTAGCAGATCTTGATCTCCCTCTCCTTCGCAGCATTATTTCATTTTCATGAAACGGATTATTGTGGACAATGATCACTCTTCCAAGAGCTTTACAATCTCCATGAAGAATTTGGACTCTTTTAACTCCCCTGAAGTTCCAGATAGACATTCTAAAGTCCATATTTTTCAAACTTTCCCGGGGCTCAAGGCATACTGCCTTCAGTCCTTCATCAAGCAATTCAAAAAGCCTCACCACTATTGAATCAGGTAAAAGCCTTCCACCGTTCAAAAATTTATTTCTTGGATATACGCTACCTTTTCCAACTTCCATTTCAACTCTGTTTTCGCGAACAAGAAAAGTACACATTGGTCCTCGTACCATACAACACTTCTCTGGTCCACGACAAGTCACAACAGTGGAATCTGAACTAGACGATTCTACCTCTGTCCGTGTTGTTGAGGAGGTGGCTTTCCTTCGCCGCCTATCACAAGCTTCCTTTAAATATAGACCCCTCCCAGATAGACTGCGTAACAAAGATGACTCAAGTTTGTCTTCAACACCAAAATGAAGATGAAAGCATAAGAGCGCAAAGTTATGGAACTTTGAATTTCGATCAGAGGGCCTCCCAAGATCCTTAACTTTGACTCGCTCAGTTCTATCAACGCAAAAACCAGCTCCCCCGTGCAAACCCCGAAAACGGATCACCGGTACTAAGAACTCCTTTTCCATCCAATCATCCAGAATTAGAGAATGCTAAGCTGTTTTTCCACTTGGTTTCCGACCTTTTGCTCTCTTCCCACGGACACGACCTGTATCATCCATCATGGAAGCGACTGTAGCAGTTTTGTCTTGAGTTATCCGAAGTAGACATGGTTTTCGTCAAGATTGCCCGTCCGCGATGCAGCTTGTTGCTGTCGCATCCTTCTGCAACGTTCTTAATGGCAAGCGAAGGAGCCTTTTTTTCAAGCTGTGGGAGGCCTGCTCTGCAGGGAATTTTCGGAGGAATTGTACAGGCTCATTTCTCCTTTGTTTCACTTGTCCTCCCCACTCCTTCCTGTGTGCAAGACTAACAAGTCTGCGGTGAACCTTCAGTGTCTACCGAAACCCTCTCGCACGTCACGAATCGGTGATAAGCAGCCCCTATCTTCTATATAAGAACCTGACGCGCTTGCAACCTGTGCGAGGAGAAAATAGCGCGAAATGAGCACCTGCACAAATTCAAAATGTAGAATATTATCTATTTTCAAACCCTGAAGGGCATTCAGATGAGTCTTATGACAGAAATCATCGAAAATATTTGATAAACATTCCGCAGCAATGTTATCTGATATGTAGATTTCGTTTGATCTAGCTTCAGGGTTGACTGTATTTTTAATTGGACTATTCGATGATGGTATAATTGAAAAAGTAACCATTTTTTTCACTGATGGTTGTCCATGTACACCTTGTTCTGAATTCTATCTTTGAAGATTCTGACCACTGACTGCCTCCTTGTCGGCTGATCGCTGCATGTCCGTCAGAGGAGGTGAAGAAATACCAGTGGAAGCATCAGTAGCATTTAGCTTAGGCTGTTTCCCACGGGAAATATTGTTACTAAACATCTATCATCATTGTTTCTGGCTCTTGACCTTTTGCATGCAGGGCCTCATAGCACGAAACTTGAGAGATTTGTGCTCCCATTCGTCTCATCAAAAACCGAGGGCTTGTTGCACTTCACACAAACAATAACTGACATGGGTCCCGTGTTTCGTGTCAACCTAGAAGCCACTGCCCGGGCCCGTCAACCATGATCGTTAGAGATCTCTGTCAATGGACCAATTTTCGACCGGCGAAAGGGCTCTAGACAATATTGATCCTAACAATGAGATACGTTCTCCGGGTGCACCACTTGATTTACGATGGGAGCTTAATATGCAAGAAAGGACATTATTAAGTGATCCTCGTGTATCAAAAAGTGTTGATAAGTGGTAATTCCGTCAATACACGGTTCGTAAATTAGCGTAGTACCAGAAAGATTATCACATTAATCTGAGTGCCATGAGAGATGCTCTGGCAGGAAGAGCTCCAGAGGATGCAATTTTTCAATGATATCAACCGAAAAGTGATGAGTTACAGGATGAAGATGAGTTTCATGACCGTAACAAGTTCAAAGTGTCCGACGGTGATTTAGATCAAGAGCATTAATTATATTACTCCACTCTGTTTTTCAAATGTGTTGACCCTGGAGATGAGACATCCCGTTCTCTAGTCACTGAAAGTGACTTATGGCTACGGGAATTCTTGATATCCAACAAAATTTGATGACCTCCGAGGTCGGGGATGTGGACTCAGTCGAGGCGTATGCAAATGTTCATTTATGTATGCTTTATATTGAAACGCATTATGTGTTAGAAGAAAGCATACGGAGACTGGTTCCTGTTATTCAAGGAGGTGTCTTACGGTTCAAGGAATGGATGGATCGCAGTGAACAGCATTTCTTTTGAATGCATTTGACCAAGGTAAGCATAGTTTCATTGCTCATTAACTTCAAATGTGAGATTTTGGACACAATTTGAACACGGAAATTACATTTAAGTTCAACGTAATGACTGTTTGTCTTGGTTTCTTTCGAAAGAGCAATGATTTTGTCGCCAGCAGTGACACTCATTTACAATTGTTTCTGATTCGGAGTTTGACATGCAAGAATAACGATAGGGAAAGCCTGACTAAGAAATAGAGGGTAATAAAGGCATACGTGCCGGGTTGCGGAAGTCGTGCACGTCTTTCTACATGGAATCCGTCAAAAGAGGATCAATTATATCTACTCCCAGTAGATTTAATAGTTACTATCCAGCGGATGTTAAGTGCAATCCATGGAGTAAACGGGGTCCCCGCCAGTCACCCTCCGCTAACTCATGCGTTGTTTAAATACCCAGCTTCCAGGACCTGGACCTTCTCCTGGCAGACGAATGGCTACTCAAGAGGATTCAAATATTTCTGATCTTGAAAATAGAGTGGATTCTAGCCCGCTACAGTTCCTCAAAAAGGAATCATTCATGGGTTGTCACGAATCCCAACAGCTTGCAGTACTTACCTGTCCTCGAGAAATTTGTTCTTTAAACCCAGGTAGTTCATCGTGGTCTGCTATATGTGGTCCTTCCTGTACGGGTAAATCTACTACGATTGTAACCCTAATTTCTGCTATAATCCATTCCTCTTGCTTCGGACATTTCGGAGTAGGGGGTCAGTTTAACGAACTCTGTGTAGAGAACAATCATCTACGAGCGTCCAAGAGACATGATTGTATTCTTATTCTCTTCTGTTGCAGTTCAAACATTGTCGTTGATACCGTAGGAGAGAAGTTGTTGAAATGGTTTAACTGGAAGGGCAAACATTACCTCCCAGAATTTTTTCGTACTGCAAGAAGCAGATACGATTTTCTTGACAGCAGCCTTGCTCCCCATAATCATCTCGAGAAGGAAAGGGCTTTTGAAGCAGCTCTCTATACAGTGCTTGGACAGGAGCCAAAGAAGTACCCAAGGAATAAGGCAATCGCGGCTATGGCAAAGGAATGCGTTGCGGTGTTATGCACGAACAGCACATCTGGCAGTACCTCATTGAAGAACATGAAGGTACCACTGGATTTCATCATAAATGACGAAGCTAGACATGCGTCTGAACCTGGGGGACTGATCCCTGTTATCGTTGCTAACAAATATCAGGGGTTAATCGTCTCCACATTGCTCATATCGGTGACTACAAACAATTATATTTTGTGATTCTTACGACCGGTGCCTGTGGAAGGCCATAGGTATCAGCATGCCGTTTTGCAGTGGGAGTTTCAGCCCGAACTTGACACGAGAAATTTTTGTAGGTCCTCGAAGAATATGAGTCGATACGCACGGCGTACATTGACGAAATACTATTCTGAGTACTGTTTGCCGCAAAGAAGGCCCCCTTTGAAATAGCCGCCCTTCGATTCGAGTATCTTCACCGGCCATGATTTCTTCGATGCCAGTCTGCTAACTGGAATTTGCGGTACTCACCAGATTTGATGCCCCCACACCCCTCTCGTTAGGGACTGCGACATCGCCAAGAGGTCTAGCCCGTACCTGAGAGGCATGGTGCGTTTGTGTGATTTGGGACCAATGAATACAACTTCATCACTCATGTTCAAAACAATCGTTGTTAACAAATGGAGGGAGTGTTGAGAATGAGGTGTGACAGGTGAAACTGCGGTCTAGGTGAGTACTAATGTAGTGTAATGTACTTGATATACTGAACAGGGTGTACAGTACTTCCCAACTGTGAAAAGAGACGGGGTACTTTCTGTACTGTACAGGATGGGAGGTTTAGGATACTATAGTATGTGGAGCGAGCTCAAGCTGAGCTCCCCTAAGTGATTTGGTTGATACTGTAGTGCACATTTTTATTTTATTTATGTATGTTTTTGTAGTGAATTATTATTTGTTGATCGCACGTTGGCGACTAGCGCCAACTTGCTGCGATCTGTTCTGAATAAAATTTGATGCCCACCCCGCCATAACGGTGGAGGAGGGTACGAGTTTTTTCTGAAGTAATACTGTTGTAGTGACATTGCTACCACTCCGAACGGGCGCGAAGAGACGCACCCACCCCTCTCTACCAGCTACACAGTATACCTCATTCGCGTCACCACAGCCCAACGACTACGCGCTTCCAGATTGTACTGGTTCATCGCTGGGCTGGGCAGTCAAGAAGGGCGGCCCATACTACAAAAGTCAACCTTAACATGCTTCTGTGTTTTGATAGTTGCGAGATGCTGCTAGAAGGTTATGATTCTTTGTATGTATACAAAGAATCATACCGTGAGAGAGAAATTTTACTCATTACTTATCTTGAATGTGCACCGACCGACCGACTATTCAGTTAAGACCTAAGTGAATAGACCAAATCGACTCAAGATTTCCAAATGCGGACCAGCTCCAAATAAGGCCGATGTTCATTGTTGACTTCCCATTCCCGCCAAGACGTGACCCCTAATCTGGATGTCTGATATTTCTGCAAGGTCCGGCACGCTGTACCACATTTGTAAATTTGGTAAAGTAGTAATTCCTGGATACATCCATTGTTTTATCAGCGACGAATTATCCCGCATAACGCATTAGCCGCGTGGATATAACCGACCACATCTTTCATGCATGAAAATAACCCAAAATTTCCCCCATTATTTTACGACCACCCCTCAAATAATTACTGAAATTTGGTATAGGAATATTTCGTCAAATTCTCTTAGATTTCGGTCATCTTCTTCTCTGAGATGAGCTTCTGATTGTCGTGTACAGAGAATCTCTCAATGCCAAAAATTGAAAAAGGTAGGGTGCTCCTCCTCTTCTCAGTGAGGTCGGTCTGACTTTTTACCAGAGACGCAACTGTGCCCACATTTAGAGCGCAACACGGGGATGTCTGTTATAAGAAAATCGAAAAAAAGGTCAAGCCAGGCTTGCGGCAGAAATCTTCACATATATCGACACATTCTTCACGATCCTTAACAAGGTACAGATAAAGCAGCCTGGTATACTTCTAGATCCTGAAAAAGTATATAATTTTGACGAAACGGCAGTGAACTGCACATTTGGCAAATTGAAAAGAGCCTTCACCTCTTTTACAACAAAAAGGCGTATACCAAGCGGTTAAAAGCACATTAGGAATGAACAAACACATAATAGCAGTGATCATTGCAACGGTGGCAGGTGTTTCAACGCCTCCGTTTTTCATTGTCGCTGGCAAAAGAAACAGCTCTGAAGGGCATGCGCCCTTGTCTGGAAACTTTAGGGAACCTCCGAGTGGTACCATTGAGCGCTCTACTAAACCAAAATGGTTTCCAGAGAATGGCTCCATCACAATTAAGGATAATGGTTCAATGGAGTTTCCTGTTCCTATTGCATTTGTGCTACATCTTGTGTTTACCGCACGGCAGCATCTCCACGAAGAGACAGCCTTCTTGATGTTTCTTGGTAGACACTCTTCAAGAACGCACCCATGCTGGGTGGACTACTGCTCAACTAAACAAATGGAAGCAGCCAACACCAGTCACATCCTTCACCCCTGTGACCATCTTATGAACAAACGATTCTTACTACCGGCAAGGTTTTGTTGACACCACAAAGGTGAACTCCAATCTTGCCTGTGCTGTGTATGCCTGGGAAAGCCCCTCATCCGAACTCATTCAGTCTTCTATTATAAATGACTGGCACATTCTGTTTTCAGCGCAGCTTCGCTGAGAAAATAAAAAACATTCCAAGGAGTACAACATGGTTGAGTGAAGACTGAAGGCGAACTTTTGAAGAGAGCATCCGTTGTGTTCAGGCTACCTGCAGTTCGAAAAGAACACAGTGACCAATGGACTTTTAGCGTGATGGTGCGGAAAATTTAGAGCAATATGGGGTTTTCTACGAAGACTCAGAAGATTTAAATCCTAGTTGCCGAGGCGAAGACCGTCAATACGATATTGATGAACAATTTGAGTAACCGCAACGTAAACCCACTGCCCCCAAACGGTTCCTATACAATGCAGGCTGTCCTGCACAGTGGGTCACTCACTGTGAAGATATGAGGCGTAGAAAGTCATACCAGGAACCGAAAAGGGGTGAAGAAATAGAGAAGGCTGCGCAAAAGACAAAGAAGTTGTTAGATAGAATTGCAACGCGCGAGCATGCGCAAGTAAAAGCAATGACGCGTGAAGTGGAACGGACGAAAAAAACTGATAGCTGAAGCCAACAAGTCTCTCAAACGGGAGTATTTTTTCCAGAGAAATCGTGAGCGCGAGGCAAAAGCAAAGCGCATGTTAACCCAGAAGAAGTTGAAAGGTTTGGCTGCTATGGTTAAACTTGGTTGTCGCAATTTGCTGCGTTCGTCAAGGGTGGTCGACGACGGTGCAGTAAGGCAATTAGCAAAAAGCAAGTTCCAATGGGGAGTTTTCAGTCTGCCGCATTCCTCGTTCTGGAGGCATTAGACGACGCAGTCGACAGTGCGGAAGACGTTTTGTGCTTGGCCAAAACATAGTCCTGCGGCATGTGACGGTGGTGGTGATCGTGCGGCAGTAATCAAAGGGTGGCTTGGGTTCTAGTTGTACCCGAACCATGCGCCGCACCCCATTGGAAGCTGCCAAGCGAGATTCTTTGATTGGTTAGATTTTAAAATTGAGTAAACGTACGTTAAGCGATTTGGTTTTAATTTTTGTGGTAAGGAGCCCAAATTAAGCCGTCGAGAAGTATACAGTACAATTTCTTTAATAGACTGCACAGTACAGGGTGGGGCGCTAAAAACGGAACACTTCAGATATTTAGTGCAGTAGAGGGTGTTCTAGTCGCCCAATTTAAATGGTTTTTAACCATTTTTTAAAGCTCTTTATCTTATCTAGAACATACCAAAGAACGAAGCAAAACGGCGAAATATCGAATGAATAGTGTGGCTTTTGGCGAAAAGGAGTGCGAGGTAGAAGAAAGCAACAAAATGGTTTTAATGATCAACAGTGCGAGCGCCGTGGTCCTACTGGAAATTAAAAAATTGAAACAATTTCAATTGACACGTCATTCTAGTGGAACACCCTGACGTCTAGAACGAGCACGAATGCGAGCTGCAGCATGACGTTCTTGAATAGTTCGAGCCCCCTGACGAAAATATTCGACAGGAATACCAGCCAGAGAAGCCCTTCGCTTCATGCGATCGTTCCGCACCCTTTGTGAAAAATTTCACAGCAGCGAGTCTGCTCTGATCATCTAGTGCCTCTCTCATCTCACGTCGGCGACAAACTGCTTGATATTTGGCAGTATCGGCATTTTTCTTGTCCCGCACCAACTGCAGCATACGACCAGAGGTCATAACACATCCTTGGGTCGTGTCCACATACCCATTGGAGGTGATCACAGCATTATCACTAAAACACGCCCGCGGGACTCACGACGCATATCCAAAAACGCCTGCTCTAATTCCTCCACTGACGTGATTCTAGACTCCGCAGCATAATCAGCGAGTCGAGGTTCGTTCAGTAGCTTCTGAGGAACAAAATGCCAGATGCCAGCTCTCCCAAAAGATTATCTTATGTTGTCCACAGTAATCAAACAAAGATATGCCTCCCTAATGATACTGCAAAAATCAAACATATCCAAACGGCGGCTGGTGTCGGCGGACAAGCAATAAAATGTAGCGTAGTTCAAAGCATTCTTAAACAAAGAAAACAGAACTGTATCAAGATGTTTTGTCTTGCCTGATTTATGAGCCGGTAAAGCATGAACAATCACGTTGTGGTCGTGGAAAATTTCCAGCACATCCAGTGATAGATGTGCTCTGCAGCTGTCGTATATCAATAGAACTTTTCTATTGTTAGCTGTCAGATCCTTTACGAAATCCACGAACCGAAACGCCCAGTTCTTGAAATTAAAAGAGTCAACACCTCCGCTTTCAGTTTGAATTGCCAATGTGGAACGGTGTGGCAGATTACAAGCCGGTGTTTCATCAATCACAGAACCATTTCGTAGAACAGTACGAAAAGGTAACCTTGTCCCCTTGAATACGAAAAGAGGAGGTCCAACATCCCCAATAGCACTTACGATGGGCTTTATTGAGATGCGAGGCAAATTCAAAAGCTCTGGCATGCGCATATCCCGAGTTCCTCTGCGTCTCATCAATCTTCTTGCAGCTGTGCGCCCGTTCATTTCCTTATCAGGGGTCCAACCAACCTCGTCGAGATTAAAAACGCGCGATACATCTAGACTGTTTTCTGCGATGAGTTTTTCTAAAGTGGCAAAGTGAGTGGTCAAAACCTCTGCGTTGACGGCATTGAATCTTTTTGATTCCTGTCGTAACGGCTTTGCAAATGACAATCTGTGTCCGTGGCGTCGTCGAAACGCCCTGAGGAAAGCTCTTCCTGGACTGTCCTTCTTGAAAGGCAAATGCAGACGCCGAGACATTGAGAGACGACTAATCATGATTTCATATGGCTTCTCTGAGATGCACTTGGGTCAGAGGGATACCTCGATGAGCAAAGCGGAGGAGAAAGTCAACGATCAGCTCTTCGTCTTCATTTGCAAGCGCCAGTTTTCGTCCCCTCTTCTTGATTCCATTCATTTGGCGGTGTAGAGTGCTGTGAGGAACACCAAACTTGCGTGCTGCGTCGCGATGCGACATTCCCGATTCTTTGGCTGCTACAGCATTGAGCATGTCAATGTTCTTTTTGGAAACAACGATTAGCCTTCCCATTGCTTAGCTGAGACAATTCCTGCTGTTTGTCGTAAACTAAGTAGAGGGCTCGGTACTTTCGAGACAAAGGTGGGTCAGGACCCTCGTTTTATTATCGAAATTTTCAGGTGGCATGCATTCTTTGCATGCGCCCTCCCCCTTTTCACTTCAGATGCACCCTGTTACGGTATTCCCGCCATGTAGAAACGATTGAACAGATTTGTTTTTGAATTTATCCACGAAGTTTTGCTGCAGAAGACGAGGAACATTGATGTTCCTACAGGGAAAATGTGAGAATCGAGCATTTTGGTATTGTTTTCCAATTTTTTCAATTGTCCCATTTTTGAAAACATGTTCCATATTTAGCGCCCTCCCCCCCCCTTTATTTTAATAGTTGGAAAGTAATGCGAGGCCAGATGTTCCAATAGGGATTGAGGCGAGTGCATGGGTGTTTACTCAATAAGAGGTCGGTGGTGGTAAATCTGTACGAGTTGCACAATGTTGCACAGAAGCGAGCGGAGGGTATCGGTAAGAGGTCAGCAGCATGCCTCGATATGGAAGACTTCGTTAACCACTGCGTTGTTCTTACTGTCAGATTTCGTGCGACGTCGGTAAGCAGCGCTCAGGCATCCAAGCGCCAACCTCCGAGGGTGGAGATAGGGACGGGAATGAGTCTTACGTCCGGTAGGATTCGAGAGGAATGACTCGTATCTCCTCACACAATCAACTTGATAAAGACCCATAACTACGCTTCGCCCTCCAAATACCCTCCCGTCTTTCCACCCTGCCCATCTTCAGTTTTTTCAGGCTTCAGTATCCTAGGGTCCCCCATCGGCTCCGATGTATGTACGTAACCGACTCGTGTGACCGCATCCCACGGGACATTAGACACGTTTTCACTGCTGTTCAGGAAATCGAGGACGCCCAGTTGGTATTCAATCTGCACCATTCCTGTATTTCCGCGTGTGAGGTCATGGACATACTCCGAACGCTTCCCCAAGCCAATCTACGGCAACCATCGTTGGCTTCGGTGGGAAGCGGAGGGTAGCATTCGAACGGTTGTAAGGATCATGCACGGACCGTTCCTGGCTCCAGGTCTCTCTTCCCAATTTCTTCGGGGGACCTGAGCTTCCTTTAGACCTCCGTTCTCATCGAAATTTCTTACGCCGCGTTTCACATCGATTTCCTCTGCATGATATCTACCCTTCTTCCCTCCCCAGTGACCCCCGCTTTGACGAAGTTCCTCGCTCCGCCAACAATCGACGATCATATCTGAACTCCGGGGCTCCGACCTCGATCGTATGTTTCTCCAGGCCCGCCTCCACTCTGCTCAGTCCCAATCTTCCTGTTCTGAATTCGTTTATCTGTTTTCGCAAGCGGTAACAGAAGCTCAGGAAATGACACAAGCACTGGGACTAACTCAACAGCTCAGGGACTCCCACAGGACGGAAACTCTTTACAAGTTTAAGGCACAAAAGTCTGTGGTGAGTATTCAAAGGTCAACTACGCAGGCAGGCGGCGGGTGGCAACCTGTCGCGTCTGCATCACCTGGAGGCTAAACCCAAAGCGAGTAACGATGTCGCGAAGTTCCTGCTGAGAGGAACCACCACGGGAAGCAGCGAAGGAAGCGAGGCGCCGGAAATACCTCTGGCCCTCGTCGCCCAAGGCGCCACAGATATCAACCCCGACGAAGGAAAGGAGGATATCGTGTTGGTAGCAGCAATCGCCGTAATGACGATGTTTCCAGCGCTCTGCGAGTGTCGCGGCAGCGCCTGCGGGAGCTGTACTTGGCGAGGTGTGGCGGCGAGCAGAAAGATGGGCAATATTGACTTCGACGGCAATATCACTTGTGAAGACCAGAGGCACTCGGAATGTAGATGTCCATTCGTAATGGACGGGACTCCCAATGAATAGAAGAATTGGGATCTTGAATGGAAGCTCATGTTCGACGAGTGCAGCGACGCCAACTTCCTTACAGAAGCGGGCGAGAAAGTTGCGAATGACATGATGCCGACGAGTCATGCCGTCTTCGTACTTGCAGATCAACGCATGTTGGCCGCTTGGATCCAAGACGGGCGCGACATCGACAGAGCGCCGGAAGCAGACCATACAACGAGTACATCCTGGGAATAGCGTGATACCGAGACGAATGGCCAGGGCGACCTTCCACGCAGAGGAGGCCATGTACGTACCGTGGTGGGGGTAAGGAAGCGAAGATAAAACGGAAGAGGAGGTGGTTGTGCGCACGGAGAGGAGCCGTGCTCGGTCGGGTGTTGCTGCGGACAAGAACAGCCTGGCAGACTTCGAAAGCATGAGTTCAGTTGTGATCGCAGAGCCTTTCACCGGGGACAGGCGAAGAACAACGCTCGAAAAGGGCAGTAGCCGTCTGGACCCGACCGCACACCGGCGCGCTAGTTCCATCTCCTCGTGCGTACGCCATTAAACCCTGAAGCTGGAGTCACAGGCAAGGGGGTGCTCACCAAACCCGTCGCGCGTAATGCGAGCGGTGGCCTACCGAGCCCTGTCCTCCCGCTCCTAACTGCAGCAACTTTGCTGCCTCTTGCTTCGGCCAAAGCCTAACAAGATCCAGCCTATCGCTATCGGTTCGATCCTCCGCCGCCTCTTGACGGAGACGCTGCTCCCCGCCGCAATGGATGATTCTCGTTCCTTCCTCGCGCCATTTCAGAAGGCAAATTGGATCAGGGCCGGATTAAACGCAATTGTCCATGACATGCGTATGCTGCTTCGACGTTTCTCTCGCCCTATCGACACCGCCACAGTCCTCATCGACGCGCAGAACGCTTTCAACCGCGTCGATCGTCAGTCTACGCTAGCTCGGCTGCCGTCACTTGCCCCAGGCCTGGCGCGGTTCGTGAACATGGTGTACGGGCGGACACAACCGCAGTTTATCGTTCCAAATCGTGACAAAACGACCATCGTCAGTGCTCAAGGCACCCAGCAAGGCGATCCTGCCATCATGCTCTTGTTCTCCCTCACGATCCAGCCACTCATTCGGCGGATCGCGGGGAAACAGGTATTATCCTGAATCAGTGTATACTGACGACGGCACCCTCATGGGGTCCCTCCTCGACCTTCGGCGTGCCCTTCGGATCCTTCGGGACGAGGAACCTGTTAACTACAGACGGATTCGCGGTGAGGAAGGCTGCTGTAGGCCTCTCAATGTATGCTTGATGATGTATCCTTCGTCGATACCAGCTTCTGAGTGCGTTATGCTAGGAGACCTCGGGCATTCATCATCCTTCCAGAAGGACTTTGCTGCCGACTCGCAGCAAGCTCTATGCAGAATGTTGTGTGAATTACCGGAATTGGCAGCAAGGCTGGCCGCTGTCAGTGTCCCTGAGCAACGCTTGACATTTGAGAGTATTTTCTCTCAAGCCCGTCCGTAGCGAAGTCAGGAGACTTTGGACGCGTTCTTCGACATCCTGAATCACTCTATGATAGTATTTCACTCCATTGATTGACGTCTTTTACCCTCATAAGGCCAAACATAAGCAACCTAAAAGCTTCTTTTGAACTATTCGTACCAGTAAATCTTCTCTGCTTAGAAGAGTTTTGTATCAGTGTATACAACTCTTACGAAATGATTTAGACCATCCCAAGTACAGTGAATCATTTGACTTGGCTAATGCAGGCGCCAGTTTCTAATATCTCTCCGGCGCAAGCGTTTGCTGCCTTCTTGACAAGAAGAGCCCCCCGAAGCTCTCTAGCAACGCTGCGCGTTGGCAAACCCTGTTTGACTCGAACGATAGTGCTGTTAGTACCTTTATTGCTTGTTCTGCTTGTATCCGGGGCTGCAATATTAATCTTGCTATCCGGAGCCCTCTGGAAAAGTCGGGGCTTTCAATTAATGGCGGGAAGGTTACTAAAGCTGTCGAAAACATGCTAGTCGTTGCGTGATGGCATCAGGTAGTGGTTGCAAGATGGCATAAGTGCAAACCAAAAACGAAATGGTAAATGTCATTGTCGAGAGTCTGCTGCAGAGAGATGATGGTGTTCGTTGTGAAGGAGAGGAAGTCATTTGTTCGTGAGCTCGAGACATTTCAAATCACTACATTCACTACAATGGAGAGCTGCAGATTGGCCCCGCAGTGTAACTTGCGTAAAAGATCTCTCAACCGCCGACGGCTTCATCGCAATCTCGCTTAATGCCGCCCGCCTTTCCTTTAGAAATTGCGTACAAAGTCTATCCCTCTCGTAAAAGACCTACTGTTGCAAATGTTCACTATCTCTAGGTTTACAGTTGAACGCTGTATGGCTCTGTGGCATTAAGATGTTTTCGCCTCGAACACTGTAACCAGCTAGCTATATACTGCGCTTTGTCCGCGTAAAGTTGATGTACACTGGGACTAAAGATTGAGTTACTCTACCTGTTCAGGTGTTGCCACCTCTGTACTAAGGCAGTTGGAACAGCATGCGATATCATTACCAAGGCCTGCAAATATCCCAAGTTTCACCTTTGTTATCTTCTCTTAATTTCGTAAAACACCTACCCCTTAACTGTGTGCGGGCGTAATCTCTATTGAAGATGCGTAGTCAAGCGTAGTGCTTGGGGAAATTATGGTTTTCTGCTGCACTGTATGAACGGACAGCAACATGAGAGAAGATACCGAGTGAGGGCTCCAAGTAAAAAGACCCTGTAGATATGGTACCAGCCTTGATGTACAAACGCCAAACTCCCGTGATTTCACTTCCTTCTTTCCAATCCGCTGAAAATACTTGAGAAGTATGCAAATCTCAATACACGGTACCAGGTCCGCACTATCACGAGGAGATTGGGAGATTCCCGCGGAAATAGTTAGGGATCCAGCGATGTCGACGAGATGTAGGCACACTCAGATAGTGTAACTCTGTAGCTTGAAAAATCGACGGTGCGTGAAACGGATGGGGCGCATGGCGGCACTATCTCATTTCAAAATTAATATGCGCAATAACGAAGCAATGCTTTC
The DNA here is from genome assembly GCA_002205965.3 of Kappaphycus alvarezii. Classification (NCBI taxonomy): domain Eukaryota; phylum Rhodophyta; class Florideophyceae; order Gigartinales; family Solieriaceae; genus Kappaphycus; species Kappaphycus alvarezii. The sequence continues at coordinate 954,275 of NADL03000771.1, forward strand.
GCAGAGATTTTGCCATTCCCCACAGAAAATCTCCACCAAGAGTAAAATTGCAGTGCAAGGCACCAACGCGTAGCAAAGAAAGTAATTCCTGGTAAGCAAAGCAATACACCACAGTGGTTGGACCCATCTACTTGATCAAATCCTCAATGCAAGCAGGAATTACAGCGGGAGTAGGCGCAGGAATTAAGCCCTCAGGGCGCATACTGCAAATAGTAATAGTGGCGAACGAATCCTTTCCCTTCTTGACGATCAAACATAACCCGGTCCCACCAGCGCACCCAGTTCGCATCCAGAAGCGCGACAGTGGGCTGCGCTCTACAGCTTGAAGGGGGAAAAATGTTTGGGTAGTTTAATATTTGGTAAGGAATGTCATTTCCCGAAGTGAGGCTAGATGTTCCATTAGGGATGGAGTCGAGTGGGTGTAGGCTTACACAGTAAGAGGTTAGCAGCGTGCCCTTGTCACCCTAGATAACGGGCTACTTCCACAGATCCTTGCGGATATCATGGAGTCCAAAATATTTCCGCTCCGATCTCCAGCATCTGCCCGAGCCTATATTGCCCGCACTGTACTACTTCGGCTGCCGGCGCACCTTGTTATTTGGGCATATTTCAAAGGTACTGAAGTATAACCTGTGCAAGACGTCTGCGAAGTGGTACACCCTAGTCCCATAGCTCCCATCCAGGACGCCCAAGAAAAAAAACAATGGTAAAAGTAGTACAGCAAGACTATATTCATCGACTCGACATGATAATTCCCGACTCAAAAAAGGTATCCGGAAAGACGCACGCAAGTCCACGTATGGCCGACAGAAGTCAGACTGGCGAAACGCCTCCGTGTCTTTAACAGGCGGGAGGCTTGTCTTCACCGACCTCTTTACCGAAACACAAGTGCTCAGTGTAGTGTACACACAGGTGTCGTTTTCGAATGCTGCGTCTACTGCTCGTTGAATTTCTGACTTTGGTCAGAGATTGTTCGTACGCATTTGGGGGGGGGAGATCATTCCGGAATGGGAAGGAATTCAGGCAGTTGAATTTGTGGTGTATGGTGGATAGTGCGATGGTGGCGTTTTTGAGAGTGGGGATACACGGCCACATTAGTGCTGTAGAATGTTGTAGATGCTCATGGTCTCGTAAACAGCTGTTCTGGAACGCCATCGTTGATCCCCACGGCAATATCCCTAGCTAGCTTGAGAGACAGCCCTTAGCCGAAAGCGCAGCACTAAAAGGCCATTACAGGGGCAAAGAGTTGCAATTGGCTGGCATGGCCATGTTGACAGATAGGTTCAGGTACTGTACAGTACAGTACAGTAGTACAGTAGTACAGTACAGTACAGTAGTACAGTACAGTACAGTACAGTACAGTACAGTAGTACAGTACAGTACAGTACAGTACAGTACAGTAGTATAGTACAGTACAGTATTGTACTGGCCTGGATAGTGATCCCGTGTGGCGAAACATTTATTGGACTCCTGACGAAGGGCTACAATTCTTTCCGAGAGATAATTTTCCGCTCGATACAGTACCTCCTGCGAGGGATGCACTCTTGAGCAAATCATATGAGCAAATCATATTAGCTCAAAATCAAAATTTTATTCACAAGTTTAAAAACGCATATGCGCAAGTCCAGCAATGTCATACACCGAAATTTTTTTTGTCCTCTGCCTTGTGTCATGCAACAACTTTTTCCTCTTTCAGTTTTTCTTGACATCTTCCTAATGAAAAGAGGTAACACTCGTGACGAACTATCAATGTAGTGTAAACGATCATCATCTCCAATGTTGCGGATCCACACCACCTATACTTTAAAGTAATTTTACGGTTGCAGTGTGCATCCTTCCGAAACAAATCCTGAGTGTGCATTACATCCCGTGTAACTACGGAAAATGTAGATGTAGATGTACAGAGGTAAACTTCTCCTGAAATGCTCAAAGTTGCAAACGGTAGTGGGGACGAAACCGATTTGGTTTGCTTATTACTGATGGAGCATGGGTCTATGTGCAGAATTTAGGTCATGGCGGTGTCACTGCCATGTGAACTGTGCGTCCCAAACTCCATTGATTTTCGCCGTATGAATCCTAACCGGAGTTTACGGAATAGTTCAATCGGCTCTTCACTTCGAACATTCGTTTCTTGGCATCTTTCATCATAAAGGTAGTCCCTGTGAATGATAACTATGGGAGCCTTCTGCCACAGTGCAAGGGATATTCATAAAAAGGATCAAAAATTGCAAGTACTGTGCATTTAGGGGAGCTGTCTCATCATCGCATATTCGCTTGATCCTGTAACTTTTGTTTTGTTTCTCATGTCATAAAGCATGAGACGGAATCCACCCCCGAAAAAGTGACTATTATGCTATTAAAGCACAAATCGGCAATGACTAAACGTATTGCATTCAACTACATCCATTGCTCGCAAGGTAATGAAGGAGTATAGCAGTTAATATCCTCGTGCAGTTTTCCACTCCTACGGTGGGTGAGGCTAATAATAAGAGTAACGCCATGAAATATTATTCGTTCTCTCCTGTAAGTTGAAGTTTTATTCTAATCAAAGCAAATTCAAAGACATGTCCAGAACCAACGCGTTTGCCGCAAATGTCTCGTTTATTGATGTGAAAGCTTTACACAGCATGCATATTTAAATCAGTTTGATGATCGTCATGATTACATAGATTCAAACGTCCGGATCAACGTTCCATTTTTCGATATTTACTTCGCTTCGTTAAAGGCTTTTTTACGTCATCCAAATAGGTCACTTGTTACTCTCAACGGAAACTATCAAATTGTCGATTCCTGAAAGACTGAACCCTCGCAGATTCCCTTACCACCCTGGAAACCATGGAAGGCAGACTATTTTCGATGGATATGGCATCGAAGCAAGTATCCTCGCTTTTTCTACAGTATATTAAGGGATATTCTGGCGGGAAAACCTCTGAGAAATGTTCATTGCCATCGTAGATATTTGAATGATCAACCCTCTTGAACACTTTACACTACCATGCAAGGCAATCGGGTATCAGCCAGCATATCTGTTACAGTAAATGAGCCCTCCCCTCTTCCCCCTTTTCGCAAGAAAAAGTCCTCATTTTGCAATTGCATCTAAATCTGTTCTCTTAACCGCAGAAATCAATTCGGAATTTGCTTTCTCTCCGAGAGGAGAAAGGAAAACAGCTACTCGTATTAGGAGTCGTTTAGAATTCTTGGGGATGCGGATGCGGATTGTACGATTTCTAACAATCCTCGGGAATGAGAAGATACAGGGTTTGCTGCTCGCGTTTTATAATTTTCCCTTTACTTTACAGAAGCGCAGTTACTGGTTGTAGGACTTTAAAACCTGCATGTCAGCCTTATTATTCCCGAGCGGGACAGCATCCATCTAATACCCATTTTATATTCGAACAAATCGGACCAGGCTTTTCTGTTTTGATGTATAATTGCAATAGGAGGTTACATGCACGTAGCGTACAAAAATTATTGTAGGATCCCGCAAGTGGTTCGATTGAGTATAATCTCCAAACTTCATGTCTTCATGTCTTCATGTACCAATAAGGTTATCAAATGTAAGTAGCTTTAACACGACGCCATATCTCAAAATGAATCCGGTCTTTGCCCATTTTAAAAGCAGTTTCTATTAGCGTCAAGGAGTTGCCAGCGTGTCACAAGAAAAGAACGTCAGGGGCTCGACACTCCAGAAGACTCGTAAGCCGTACATCTGTTTTAATTAAAAACCAATCAGATTTTTTGTGCATTCGGTTACTCGAATGTATCCGCGCATGTCGGACATGCTGTCGAAATGAATGATTGACCTTCTCTTTTTGAATATCTTATTGCAAAGCAAAAAAGGGGGGTGAACCGGATCTGTGCCTCTTGCAAAAACAGGATATATATAAAAGCTGGAAGTGCAAATTAGAGGTTCAGTGAACACCACCATCGAAGAAACTTTTTCAGTCTTTCTACTATTCTACTTCATCCTTTTGGGAACTATGGCTGACTTGGACTTGGAGAAAGGGGACTGCACTAGCTTGGATGAACAAAAGGCAAACATTTCGTGCATTCTCGACCGCGTCACAGATCTCGAAGATCAACTCTACGGTGTTACTCGTGGTGATGGCACGCTCATTACCTCCAGACCCCCTCCTGCCATTGGCAATCCAAGCCCATTAGGGCTTTTGGGCTTCGCAATTGTTTCTTGGTTGTCAGGTATAATGAAAATCGCTTCAGACGAGACTGCACGACACGACGGCCTCTTTGCGGCTACTGCATTCTTTATAGGAGGTGTAGCCCAAGTTATCGCCGGAATAATTCAATTCGCCAAGAACGAGACACATTCTGCGACGGCCTTTTCTTTTTACGGCTTGCATTGGGTCACTCAAGGCGTTTTGCTCGGAATACATTCAATTGAGGAAGTAACATTACCTTCCCATTCCCCTACATCCGTCGCGACATATTTTTCTCTTCTTGCCTTTACGACATTTCTGCTATGGTTACCAACATTCCGGATGAACAAAGTGTTGACCACCACACTCACAGTCATTTTTGTCGTCTTTATCCTCGACGCGATCGCAGCCGGGGGGTCACGTGCAATCGAGGTTGCCGCTGGTTACGCCTCATGTACAGCTGCAGCACTGGGATTCTACCTGGCAATGCTCGATTTAGTCAACGAAACGTGGAATCGTCCAATCTTTCCCCTTTTCCCTCATCGTGATCACAAGGCAGATTATGATAGCTCAAAAGGAAAACCGTACATTCCGCGCACGAGATTCCACAAGGCAGCGACATCATCAGCCCATCTCTGAGCCGTGGACTCTGGCGAAGCGTGTAACGGCATTTCAACGCTGTCCTTTGAAACTTGGAATTTTTGCGTCTAGATTTTCTCAGTTGAATATAAGCAAGATGGCTATCAAGCGATCAAGTGTGATCAAAGCCTTGTGACATGACTTAGAATTGACCTCCGCTGGTCTTCGCTTCATATTTTCCGGTATTACCTCTTCCGAAGTGAGACGGACTTTGGAAGTGGTAGGCAAACAGTGAGAGGTGAAAACAAACGGGGCGGGAAAGAGCTTAAACGGGTTGAAAGAATTAAGGATTCTCGGAATCAAATCGAACCCCGCAAAAAAGAAGCGTTGTATCGTCCCGACCAGCTACAAGTGAATGTATGGCAACTATGACGGTTATTCCGGGCGAAAGAAGTTTAACTGCTTTGTTGATTTTATTACTGTTACACACATTTCCTAACATTGTAAACTAAGCAAAGAAAAACTGCGGTTTGAATTACCACAGCCAAAACGAGTTCTCATCAAACCTTCCTTGAAAAGAAGTACAGCAATAACCATCCCTCGAATCCCCAGATATTCGAACGGCTGAGCGGTCGACGATGGAGAAGTCGCTGTACATTGCAAGCGTGTATACATATCAAGTGGACAAAGTCATCTAGACAAAGTTAGGATTACAGCTATCGGATTTCATGTCACAATTTAACATGTGCGGTGTCTCCCCGGCATGCGGTCCTTCTCCCTCTCGGACATTCAAAGTCATACAAAAATTCAAAATAACCTGACACCAGGTTGCAACATAATGTTTTTAGCCCGGTAGCATGCAGCGAGGTTACAATTATCATGTTACTTAGTTCAATATAGAAAAGATATAGAGTTGTTCTTTAGGACCCCGCTGAAGCGCTCGTCACGTATTAATAAAGGCAGATTTCAAGCTCGTAGTCCAAGTACCGCACGCATTCAATGCTCACGAATTGCAGGGTGATTTTCTTAAGTAACAACACATTATTGCCCCCAAAGTGAAGCATACGCTGTAGAGCTCTCTTGATACGTTAGACATTTCAGGAGTCGAGGTCTAGTACGAGTTAGAGAAAATACAGAATGATAGAAACTGATTTATGGTCATTCAAATACATAATTTGCCGCCCTGGTATGTTCGGAGGTACATGTTTTAACCCAATCCTGTATCAATCTGCTCCTCGCCTCATCGACGATCAGAATAAAGCAAAGACGAAATATCTATCCGTTACCAGAGAAGGCATCTGTGGACGGAGTCTTAGATGCCCATCCCTGCCTTTTACAGTGACCTGCACATTGCAGACGCTAGATTATTGCAGCGGACGGTCCACTGGTACTTAAAAAAACGAGGAATAAACAGAGCGTTGTGGAACACGCTGCTGACGAACCTCCGGCAACGCCAATATTTAAGCTGCAGATCGCATGGTGACAGCTTTACATTAGTCTATGAAATCCTCGTGTCTAGCAAAGGGTTCAAAACCCTTCTGTCTGAGTTGGGGGGTGTAGAACGGTAAGTAGTCCAGCTACCGTTACGAGATCTAAGTAGCTCTGCGAGAGTCTTTATTCACATGTTTGCTTATCTTTGGACCTCAGTTACGACGACTGAAAATCCTATGTATCCCATTGCGTTTCCAGCCCCTTCAACTTCGGGCCCTAGAGCTACCATGGGGGACCATCGAGTGGACGAAACTGGACAATGCTATTGTTCTTCATTCAATCTAGATGCAACGCCTCATCATCCTCAGAGTCTGTAAGTGTTTGAGGGGGATGCCTTTTGGCAGCAGCTCTCAGTTGACTTGCATCTGATAGTATCTTTCATCTCAGGTACAACTTATCAGGCGGCGACGCACAACAATGAGGTGATATAATTCCACCACCATTAGACGGTTTTCAAGTACGAAACATACTGAAATAAAGTATGGCCGATGGCCTATTATTCTGCAGTCTGAACGGTCGCAAACCAATTTATGCCATAAAACTCATAGATCTCTGAGCTTTACAAAGTTGAAAGCGACAGTGCGATATCAACAATCCTGCAATTTGTGATACAGCCAAATGTCCGCATTTGCAAGTTGTGTGACCTTGGCGTGAAACGTAGTTTTACAGCTTGTTGACATCGAAAACAAGTACGCAACAGTTGTGTTCTCGGAAATGATAACTAGACGCTTGGGTTTCCACGCATTTGAATTCTACTCGTGCCAGCTGATGAGGTAAGCTACCCTATCGACGACAATCTTGCTCGCGCCCATCAGACCTAGCCCCAAACACGTGAAATGTATAGAACCGTGCGCGCCGAATTTTGCATACAAGAAACTTTGGGATTCCGCAACGTTATGTGGTGAAATCGAAATACAGCTCTCCAAAGTGTCATTACTAGCCCCAGTGGATTCTCAGTTTCACTCTTTCATAATCCCCTACACATTCAGTACAGTTATCGGTGAAGAGTCGTGGTCATAACAAGGCTACTGCTGCGTTACCACTAGGTCCCTCGCCATGAAGTCTTGGTGACTGCTGACATGTGAAGGTGGAGATTGAGGCTCGAAATGCGAGGGAAAATTTCCAGGACAAACAATGGAAGCAGTGGCAAGGGAGTGATCCAAAATTACCTTTTGGGGGCGAAAAGTCTGGAAAGGCAGATGTCCCCTTATAATGCGTGATGCAAGTAGGGCATCATTAGCATTGGAGCGATGAATCTTTCCATGAAATGTGAGAATGTGCGAAAACGATAGGGACATTTTATGATTAGGATCATCTTCCATGTGAGACGACAAAGCATTGCAATTGGCGGGATACTTGTTATGCTGCAGATTGTGCTCAACTTTGCGTGACGAGCTGGCCGATGATTCCCAGGAGCAGGATTGCGGTTGTGCAGATGATTTCCTCGAAAGAACACTTGCTCGCGAGCTATGTCCTGCTGGTGAGGAAGGGGTCTAGCGGATAAATGTGCGTGAGAGTAATCCGTTGTAGGATGAGGATGCGTTGCGATGATCATAAGTACAAGGGCAATTGTTTCCTGTCGCGGCATGTTCCTGTCTCCTGATGTTTATGTCTAATTTATGTAACGGTTTACTGCAAATGCCAGCAATTGGTGAATGCTGCGCATTGTTCAGGTTCAAAAGAACGATTGCTTTTGATGAAAACCTTGCTTTGCCTGCAATAGCGGCACGTATCTCTTTCGATGTCGGCAGTGAAGGGGAGGGATGTCACCTAAACAGCTTACTGTTTCGATGAAAATGGTGTGGAAAGGTTATGTACTGTACTGTACTGTACTGTACTATATGATTCAAACCGCACTGTACTGTACAGTACTTCTCTGCTGGCAAAGTCCTACACAGCTTTGAAAAAAAATTCAGTGCCAGAGTTGTTTACACAAATTCTGCTCGATTCTGGTCGTCGCAAGAAAGCCTCGCAAGTCATCCACTCTTGTGCACAATAATGGATAGAGGGCACCACAACGACAGCTTCATGAACCGGCTACTCGTGAACAGACAAGTCGATGGTTCCAGAGGTACCGATTAACGACCACCAATCCACGTCGAGCTTCTATTCCCTCACATCTGAGAGGTCCCTTTCTTCTTGAAGACAGTTATTGATACACCGTAAATCAATTGAGGATGATTGCTCCACAGTTAACCATCGTCTATATTCCTCATGAAACCGACCACGATTTTGCGTGCTGCAGTCTGCTTGCCTAGCGTCCATCATTTATTTTCGCTCACCACGAATTAATCACAGCTCATCTTTTCAACTACAGATTGCCTTTGCCGGATACTTTTATCTTTGATCGGAAACCGTGCCGGATACTTTTATCTTTGATCGGAAACCGTACCGAATCACGGATACCTTGACGATTTCGCTCTGCAAATCCTGTCGACACAATTTGGCATCTCTAGGAATGGGACGCAATAGAACATAGCCATCACCTTGCCAGCCTGGCGAGTTGTAACGACAATCCCATCGACCTGTATCCACCGTACTGGACAATTTTGAAAACAGACGACTGCGTTCCTGCTAACCTCTTGTGCGGATAAGACAGAACTGGCCCCGATTCAAGTATGTCAAGAGAAAGAATCCCACGTTCAAGTAACGCTCTGTATGTTGCCTTTAATACCTCTTGCTCCCTTGTCATTTCGGGTCATCACTTGCCATTTTCCGCAACCTCCTCCTGGTACCGCTACCGATCCATCGACGCCCCATAACTTACTCGTGGTTCCCCTCAATCTCACCCGCGGTTTTTGCTCGATTATGGGAAAGTTTGTTAGCATTAGATGCAGTACCAACGCTTGGATCTAGTGCCTGAATAGTGCACGTAAAACAAGATGGATATGGACCCACATGTGCTTACCCGAATAGGTTTCCACGAGCCAGGGCCACTTACTTACCTCACGAGATTGGCTCGCTCCAAAGGAACGAGACCTTGTATCACGATCCCCGATGCGGTGAGTCAAAATCATAGATTCCAGTGATATTTGACGTTTTCGACACGAACCTGGCAGTCTCACGAAGAATCTGAAGAGTGCTCAAAGACTCATTCCCAACTTTTTTGGATACGGCGACCCACATATCTCCATGCTTCGGTTCTGCTGAGACGGCTTTCGCCTCTACCTCATCTGCGGCCTTTTTTGTCCCATGTTCACTCTCAAATACCAGCCAAGTTGCCCACGTATCACCCCAGTCGTTATCCATTTCTGAGCTTCGTTGCAACCATGAGCGTGTCTTTTCAATCTTTCCCGTCCGCCAGATGTACTTTGCAACCTCTAGAAGCACAGCAGCGTCCTCAGGGCATTGCTTGATTGCATCCACACTTTTTGCCTTTTGCCCTGCCTTACTCTCCAAAGGAATGCTCAACGCCCAAAGCCGTCCAGATTGCCTGCAATTTTGAAGAGCCTTAGCTAGTACCGAAACCGCGGCGCTGTGCTGACCGTCACGAACTTCAAGGTATACACATTCACGCCATAACAAGTCCCGTCTTTCAACATTCCTACACCACAAACGACCTCGCTCCAATATGGCTCGAGCCTTAGATACTGACACAAGCTTTTCCTCATTCCGTGCATACCCAATCCAGAGCTCCACACATTTTGGACAATTCGCAACTGCCTTCGAGTATACAGCACTTGCGCTCGACAATTTGTGAAGTTCAGAGGCAGCCTCAAGTTTCGCAAGCGCCTCAACCATATCACTTTCCTTTGCCGACGAGCTTCGTTCATGCCACTGACCAAGCATGAGCCACAGTTTCCTAGCTTTTGGATATTTGTCAAGGCCTTCTTCCAATAATCTGCGCTCCTCATGCCGATTTCCAAGCTGCCTCTCCAGCATGCCACTTTTCATGTAAACCGTTGCTGACGGTGCCTGAGATGCAGCTCGGCGCAGGATGTGTCTTGCCTTCTCATACTCGCCCGTTTCAGTTTCGACTTTCGCAGCGGCAATCCATATGGCCTGAGACTGAGGATTGGCCTCGAACGCACGCGACAGGACTTTTCGCGCTTGTTCAACACCGCTAGTTTTCCAGGTGCTTTTCGCTAGCATGAGCCATAGGACCTCAGCTTGAGGACAATATCCTACCGCTTCGTCAAGAGCCCTTTGCTGTGCTCTCTCGCCTTCTCCCCTCTTCTCGAAAGATGCATACATCTGCCACAAATCAGTTCGTTCGGGTAACGTCCGGGCCAGTCGGGAGTAAATTGCTCGAGCAACAAGTCGGAAATTTTTGGCCTCCATCTCATTGGCGTCCTTTGTCCACAAGTGTTCTCTGTTTGGCTCAGTAATCCCCAAGTCTATCGCGCTCTCAATAATTGCAGTCACCGTACCAGGATACGCTGCTTTATCAGCTTCCTGCGCGAGTCGGATCCAGTCGTTTCGCTTCACAATGTCCTTGGACAAAGATAAACGCTCTACTCCTCGCTGAATTACGTCTTGTATCCGTGAGCTGCTCGCGCCATTTCTGGTTTCTTCCAATTGGGCTGCAATCATGCAAATTGATGGCTCTGTTGGAATTGCCTGCTGAGCGCGTTCTAGCGTACTGCGAGCTTCCTCATAGGGCTGGAGTCTTGCAAGGGCAAGCCATAAGTCGGTAGCCGTTGGAGCACATTCTACCGCCCGTTCAAGCAAAATCCTAGCTCCACGTGGTTCCTCAAGCTCTACGGCGGCCTTCCAAATTCTGTCACTAGCTGGAATAATTTCTAGTGCCTTGCGAAGGACCTTGCGTTTGGACTTTAAACTATCCTCCAAGGTCGATGCTTGCAACCATATTTTGACGCTCCTCGGAACGTTCTTCACTGCTTGCGCCAAAATTCGTCGGCCAAATTCCTTCGAGTGCAACCTCGAAGCCTCAATCCACACATCCTCTTGCTTTGGACACATGCGACAACCCTCCAATATTATCTCACGCGCCGCTGAAAAATTTCCGGCATTTTCCTCTAACCTTGCAGCTGCAATCCAGCCTGGAGCATGGTTGGGGTTGGTCGAGGTAACGCTTTTCAAAAGAAGCCTTGCCTTTTTAATATCCCCTACCTCCGTGTTCGTAGAAACGGCAACGCCATCCATTTGATTCAAATAATGGTCTGGATCTAACCGCTTACCCGCAACAGCGTCTCCCGCCCTATCAAGTTTTGTTCCAGAACGGAGGTCCTTCCAGCGCCGATACTCACCAAATCGGTAGCAGCGGCAGCAGTAGCATCCTCTGCAACATAAGCGGTTTCCCTTCTGGCGCTCTCCAACAGCGAATCCGGGGCGGGCGTGTACTTTTCCCACTTATTCTTCTTGACAGAATAATCGCCAATATCCGGAATCTGAGCCCACTCCTCCGCAGAGACGTTTCGCAAACCAGTTTTCAGGTGTGCAAATTGTTGACTTACAGTAGGATTTGCCTTTCGATACTCCTTCAAGTCCTTTTGGAGACGCATTTCGCGGTGCTTCTGGCGACGAGAGTTCATGCGGGCGTCGATAGCAGAGTATATTTCATCTGCTTCGGCGTCATCTTGCTCGTATACGGCATCTGCGAAGACGCCACCGTCGTCATCGCCCAGCCCCGGTGCCTCATCATCGTCTTCAAAGGCGAGTCGGCGGCGTTTTGATGCGGCAATATGTAGCGCCTCGGCGTTTTCGCGGCGGGTGTCTCCAAGAATGCGTCGGGGACGCCGGAATTTCGTTTTCCGCTCATGGCTGAGGATAAGTGGTGGACAGAGAGGCTAGTAGCCGAAAAGAGGTGCCTGTGTTGGACCTGCACAGTATGAGTTGATATGGCAACTATTTATAGTGTAAGCATTCTGTAAGCAATAGAGTTTCGAAAGGAATCGAAAAGTGTCCACGTCAACACTTTTTGGACAAGTGGTATTATCTTATTGGATTACATGCTTGATGAAATTTGCAAAATATTGTCATGAAATTAAATATATCGCCGGACGTTGACGAATATTTTGACACTAAACCGTCGTCATTCCCACTCCCGCCGACAGGTGCACAGCGCTGGCATCGGTTGACTGAATTCTGCAAGTTGCCGTAGATTCATCACATTTGAACCGCCATCCTTCGTTATCCCTCCATTCCAACCTACTTCTTAAACGATCCATTTCCCCACCGATTTGCAATTGCCGTTTTCTAGTTTCCGTAGCTCATTGAACTAACTCAAGTAATGGCAGACACACAGCCACTCCCCGATCCGAACAAGGCACCAGCTGTCGGCGATGGCACCTTTCAGAAGATCACCCTCGAGGATTTCATGCAATGAACGAGGAGCAAAGATCACAATTATCCGCAACGGCTCGCAAGAAGTGGCTCAAACTCGAGAAGAAGGCCGCGGACAAATCGGCAAAAGAGGCAGAAGCAGCTGCACGTGCTGCTGCTGAGAATGCCGCAAGGTTGGAACGTGCCAAGGAGATCAAAATCTATCAGGATCCAGAACTTCCACCCGCCAAGCAATGCAAGATTAGGGATTTGGCCACGCATGTAGGCGACAGAGTTAAAGTCTATGGATGGGTTCACCATTTGAGAACTGATGGGAAAAAATTGTGGTTCATTGACTTGCGCGATGGTACGGGTTTCGCACAGGTTGTTTTGACGGGAATGATGTGCATGACCTACGAGGCCGCTACGTTAGTACGTGAGGCTGCAATCGCGGTGTACGGCACCTGGACAAAGGATGACAACGGCAGGGCAAAGGGGACATTCCCTGGACATGAGCTTGCTGTCGATTACTGGGAGCTCGTTGGTCCCAGTTCCTCTGACATTGACATGCTCTTTACAAAGGATAGCAACGTCGATATCCTTCTCAACCAGCGTCATTTGGTCCTACGTGGATCAAAGACATCGTCCATTATGCGTATGCGCTCCATCATTACTCAGTGCTTCCGCGAGCATTTTTTCGCAGAGGGTTATGTCGAATTGAGCCCGCCTACACTAGTGAACACCCAGTGCGAGGGAGGCTCCACTTTATTCAACTTTGACTACTTTGGTGAACCGGGCTACCTCACCCAGAGTTCTCAACTTTACTTGGAGACAGGAATCGCAGCAGTTAACGACTGCTTTTGTATTTTGCCCAGCTATCGTGCAGAGAAGAGCCAAACCCGCCGTCATTTGTCCGAATTTCATCACATTGAAGCAGAACGTCCATTTATTACCTTTGAGGATCTCTACAAACCATCGAACATCTCGTCTGTGATGTCATCGATCGAGTCGAGAAAAACTGAAGGACGATATGGACACCTTCCTTCGCGCCAGCAACGGTACCCGATTCCGAAACTCGAGCGCCCGTTTCTACGTATGACCTATGAGGATGCCGTCGCCTATTGCCGGGAACACAAGATTTACAAGGAACCTGAGACGGAGACTCATTTTGAATTTGGTGACGATATTCCCGAGAAGCCTGAGCGTGAAATGACCGATCAGATCAACCGTCCCATTTTGCTTACCAATTTCCTGCGTCCCTGAAGAGTTTCTACATGCAGAAATGCGAGGATGACAGGCGTTGACAGAGTCGGTGGATCTGCTATTGCCGGGTTGGGGAGGTTGTCGGCGGTTGGGGAGGTTGTCGGCGGTAGTATGCGTATGTGGAAAATGGATGAGCTCATGGAGGCTTACAAGAAAGAAACATGGACCCTGAGCCGTACTACTGGTTACTGACCAAAGGAAATACGGATCTTGCCCCCATGGCGGATACGGCTTGGGATTAGAGCGGTTTATTTGTGCGCTTTTGAGTATTCACCACATTCGTGACTCGTGTCTCTATCCGCGTTACCGCGGTCGCATTTCGCCATGAGTTTCATGTTTTTGTGCTTCATGTCGTTGCATGACCATCCTAGAGCATATTTAACTCCACCATGTAAAGGTGACTACACAAGCAGTAAAGGGGATATAACGTTTCCACAGCCATCTTTGTGGCAGTTTGTACTGGATTCAAAAGTCGTTCAAAAGTTCTAAGCCTGCCGATTTATTAACTTGTTTCCATTAGTTGGCTCATCGGGACCAGTGTGGACCCGCAATTCAGATTCTCCTAAGGAATCATTGAAAGGCCGTTAGGCTATAACTTCCACGACTCTTGAGAGGCTCTTGAGAGGACGATTGACTGGCGTCCCAGAATTGGAAAAGGGCGGAATAACACTTTGCTCTTGCGCAGGAAAGCGAAAGATCACTCTCGGGATGGCTAAATTTCGCAGATGCCTTGTACAGCTGCTTGCAGACCCAAGTGAATGAGTATATTTGATGGGCACTGTACCAAGTGAATGAGTATATTTGATGGCACTGTAACCTCTCTCGCACCAAACAGCAATGTGAGTGGCGGAGTGCAAGCTTTACACGAGATCGACCCCGACAAAGGGAGTGGATGAGCTGGTTTTGGGCTTTGTACAGGTTTTAACTTAGTTACACATCTTCAGAATATTCCACAGCAACTCGCCCGCCATCCTGTGGAACATGTTGGTCATGGTCAGCCCTTTGGTTAGCGTGTGAACCACCATTCGCAAAGCGGTGGTGTCCATCTCCATGATTACGTCGCTGCTTGTTTTGTCGTCTTCCAGGGGGACAGGCACTTGGGTACTGGGACCATGGAGATTGGAGTAGCCACGAGGTAGTCGGGATTGTTGTCATCAAAATAGTCATTGCGAAATGTGCAGTCTTCAATGTTTTTGGCCATATTCTCGATTATTTGCTTCTGGTTCGGCGGGGAGGATGCCGAGTACTTTTCCAAATATCGCACCATTTCCTCCTTTTCCAGTGACTCAGTGATCGTCTCCATGGTGTCGATGACGGTAGCTGAAAAGTTGGGAATTGCCTTGTCCTTTCTTTGGCGAAGATACCTCCACTCACCCGCCATTTTGTCGTAGCTGAGCTCGACGATCGAGTTGTGATAAGCCTGAAAGTTGGCAGCAAACTGTCGCCTGAGTTTGGAGGGAAAGTAAACCTCCCTTAAACGCACGGCCCGCGCTCTCCTTGGAAGGCGATGTAGGTCTTGACGCTAGGCTGATTGTTTCGCTTCGGGTCTGTAGTTTGCTCGAGCTGCAGAGCAAAGTCGATGGAATTGAGGTGAGGAGGTTTCCATTTCAGCAATGCCGGGCAGTTGCGAACCTGATATGACATACCGACCGGGGAAAAGATGACACCGTCGTTCTCATTGCAAAGAACGCCATCGCGCCTATCGTTGTTGACGTAAAGATACTTGCCGTGTGGGTCTGTTCGAATCTTGGAGAACAAGTTGCGAATTTTGCGCTTCTCATAGTAATCCTTAATGCGGAGACGCAAAAGGCCGGCGGTGAACGGTGCCCATAGACGAGGGGCGGCAACATAGATGCGGCGGCTTCCATGCGGTCACGAAAGCCCATTTGGGCGACTGCCAAATCGCCGTTAATGACGACGGCGTCGTAGATGAGGTAATCCCACTGATTCGTCATGATATTAAAGGTAGCTCACCGTCCAGCAGGGTGTTGTCCTGGGGGCGATAAAGCCCTTGTTTAGAATACTGGGATTGGGATCAATGATGTAAAAGCGCATCTGACGATCAATGAGAACGACAAAAGCTGTGACGGCAAGAAGCATGTACCGAGTACCATCTGACTTTTCGAGACAGACATAATCGTTGATGGCGATCATTTGCAAATGTCGGCGAGATAGAGTAATGGGCATGGTACCTGGAAAACGTTCGAGTTGTTGGTGGTTCGAGTGGCCTCTGAAATGAGACTCAAAAAGTGTTCACGCAAAGGAGTATGCATTTGGTCATTCTTGGGAATGGGATGGAGCCGATCTCCGACATGACTGAGCTTGAAATGGGGGTGGTATTGGGAGGTGGCTAACGTCAGTAGGTGGTGTGCAGAGGGGAACGGAGGATCATAGACGTGATTGGAATTGTTTGATGCGATTAGATGAAGAAGCCAGAGGTATGGCACGTCGCCTGACAGAGTTGGGATTCACGACAAGATTCATACGGAGATTGAAGGAGGAAGTTTTTGTTGCACACGCAAAAGCGCTGTCCGTTCAACACCAATCTTCCAGAAATCACTCTGGCTTGAAGCAATCCGAACGGATAACATCAACTTTACTGCCTTGATTGTCAGTTCAACGTTGAGAAAAAAGAGTATAATTGATTACCGGACAGATAAATCTTCTGGAGTAATTTGTCATCAGCTGGGACGGATTAAATCCAACTCTGGCTCAAAAAAAAGGCGCGAACTAACAGCTTCTCGGAGAATCACAACCAAATTTACGCGGGTTCACAATTATAATAATAACAATAAATTAATAATAAACGCAAGAACAAGTCCAAGTGTAATTTGAATTGGCCAATTCAAATTATGTAATATGTGGTCGACAGCGTACAATTAAACTGCGAGTACTATGTGCTTTGCCGATGCGGAAATTCTCATATTCAGAATTGACCTAGCTAGACGAAACAATCTGCTTTCAATCTCAGTCCTTGCTTGCCCCCATTCGCCATCATTCCAACCAAGCCAAGTCGTAGGTCAAACTGACCGTGCTTCCACGGCCTGCCGCATCATACCTTCTCTGACTTTCCTCTTCCACGCAACCCAACGTCTTCAAGCCCCGCTCACACCCACACTTCCTCCCACGCACTTATTCACAGCTCAACCCCCTCCACCATGGAAGACGTTCAAATGGAGCACGGCTTTCTCAAAGCCCCATGGGAAGTCCTCGTCCGCAGTTTCCGAGCCGGCCACAAACCCCTCTCCAAAGAGGTCGAACTTTTCTCAACCACCGTCTCACAACTCATACAAGAGGCCCTGGCCTCCCAAACCAACAACTCCCCAGACTCTGACCCCCCCGCCCCGCCCTTTCCCGTCAATCTCTCGAACTCTTAGAAACTAGACTTCGCAGCATCAAACGCCGTCTCGAGTTCACCCGAGAATGCGACGACGATACCATGAGCAACTGCTATCGTCGCATTCGTCATATTCGCACGCGCGCCATCCCGACATACCCGTTTAGTGCCAATGGTGGACCCATTCAACCAGCAGAAAAGATGGACGTCGATTCGCAATCCGCTTCCTACTCCACCGAACCTAGCGAAAAGGACGATATCACAAACCCTGACAACGAGCCGACGTCGCCGCCCGATGGGAAAAGTTGCGCCTTGATCGCGCCCTGGTTGACTACATGTTGCGGGAGGGTATGTACGATACTGCCGAGAAGCTCGCATCTTCGCAGGGCATCAGGAAATTATAGACATTGATATCTTCCGAGAGTCGCGCGTCGTTATCGAGGCTCTCAGGAGGCGCGACTGTACGGAGGGTCTGCGATGGTGTGCCGAGAACAAGCGACGACTCCAAAAGGTTCAAAGTAAGCTTGAATTTCGTTTACGATCCCAGGAGTTTGTCGAACATGCGCGCGCGGGACGGAAAGAAGACGCCATTCTGTACATGAAAAAGTATTTGTCGGCGGGCAAGTGCGATGAGGAACGAATGTGCGATATTCAGCGCTTTATGGCATTGCTCGCCTTTGATCCCACCACATCATGTCAACCCTACAAGGACATGTACTCAGAACGCAAATGGCTCGAGTTAGAACTGGCCTTTAAGCAGGAGAACTACCGATTGCATGGACTCACCAGAGAAAGTACCGTTGAGATTATGCTCAAGGCGGGACTCGCAAGTTTGAAGACTAGAAAGTGCGGCACAGAGGCAGATAGGAAACCAAACTGTCCCACATGCGTCGAACCGTATCTCAGCTTGGCACAGTCGTTACCACGTGGGCGCCACGAAAATTCCATTCTGGTCTGTTCCATATCAGGAGAGATCATGGATGAAAACAACCCGCCTATGGCTCTTCCGAATGGAAATGTCTACAGTTTTAAGGCCTTATCACGGTTGGCCGAGGAAAATGACGGCATCATACTGACCCCCGTAGCCAGGACAAAGTTCGAATGGATGACCTCACCAAGTGTTTCATCATGTAGACTAGCTGCAAACATCTCTGCAATGACGGAGATGAGTAAAACATCGTTGGAGTTCAACGCAATCCGTTACACACCCTACTGCGAGCCTCGGGGAAGAAATTTCTGAGCAACATGGAGTTCTTTTGAATAGCTCCTTTCTAGTGTTACGTTGCTGCCAGTAGTACAATCTATCAACTTTCGCAGATTCATACGCTATTCCTCGATTCACTCTATTTATCAACCATGATAACATCGCCTGACCCTTCGGCAAGACCGCTCCCAGCACTAGTCATACCTCCAAAAGCCATCAGTTCCACATCTCTCTGACCAATTGCATCGTACTTCTCAATGTACTTGGTGGTTCGGATAACGGTACCCATGAACGTTTGAAACCTTCTACTGCGAACTACCTCTGGAATTCTCTCCAACATGCGCACCGCCCGCAGTGCTCCTCTGATGGACTCCTCGTGTCTCTCTGCCTCCTGGCGAACAGCGTTTGTCTTCACCTTTTCGTTGAATGTCACTTCCAACGCATCAACGATCGGCCCAATAATAGAAACCAGCTGGGAGGCAGTAGGAGTTGCCGCAGCCGTGGCCAGAATGAGCTGCGCAATGGCGCGCACATCGGAATGGTCTGCAAGTCCAATCAATGTCTGTTGCACCAAAGTAGTCAACTGAATGGATGAACGAAGAGGCCCAGTGACAAAAGTTCTCATGCAGTCGAAGGCGGATTTCCTCATGTCGAGCCCGTAATCCTCTTCGTGCTTGAATGGGCCAAGGTCCACAATTCTGATAAACTCTTTGTTTTTTTTCAGTCTGCTAGATACCAGCTGATGAACTGCAGTGATATGCGGCAGTAGCAAGGATGGTCGCGATTTTGCGACTGCATTAACGGCTTGGAGGGCACTCTTTGCTACCGTTATATCACTATCTCCAATGAGGCGGACAAACACTATGATAACTGGTCTCAGACTTTTCACAAACTCGGAAGCGCCACTGGCTGTTGAACTGCCTGCAAACTTGATTGCAGCTGCCGATGATTCACGAATGACAGCGTGGGGAGACGACGCCCCTTCAACAAGTGCAGCTGTGACAGGGTCCGGAGATGCCTGGGCAAGAAGTCCGAGGCACTCTGCGGTAGCTGTGCGAACACTCTCCTGCTCTGATATATTTTTTCCCCGGATAGCCTCCTCCCCTACTCTCAAATACTCTCCACCTACGGGTGATGGTGGCTGCAGTAGTAGTGGGAGTAATAAATTAACGAGCTGAGTTAAGTCGTAAGATCTAGAGGAGGATATTGCGTCTTTCAAAGAGAGGAGGAGAAGGTACTTTTGTTCTGGCCGACGTTTGATGAGTTCTACCAAGGCTGGTACACCACTGGCCCCATCAGCAGCTGTTAGACCACCTAACGCAATGGCCGCAGCGGTCCTAATGTCATCTTCCTGGGCATCCAGCGCCGCGAGAATGGAGTCCCTAGCTTCTTGCTTCTGTCCGGTCGTCTTCATAATTACGGAGCTCCTTCCAAACTCTCCTAGACAGGCGAGGGAGAAGATGCGTCTCCTTCTATGTGAAGATGACACCTCGTGTATTATTTGCTTCGAAATCTTTGTACTAACCATTGGATCGCCTGCATCACATATTGCAACGGTGCATCTTGCTACACAGTGAAGAGGCGAGGTACGAGCAGAAATGGAAGAATTACCTGTTACGAATGAACCTGAATGTGTAGTTAGATCTGCGATCATGGCCTCTGCCGTCAGCGGAGGGGATCTGACGGTTGCCAATGCCCTGAAAAACTCAATAAGCGCGTCCACCGCACCTCCTTGAAGAAGAGGGGATGAAGTTAGTGCAAGTGCTTGTTGGTACACAGAGTTGTGCTTCAAGATTTCTTGGAATATCGCAGTGCCACGCTCTTGGATCAACCTCGTCGCAAGTACTAAGGCCTTCCGGGTGATTCCCAGATCTGAGTCTGAAATTAGTTCGCTCACGTTCTGAATTAAGGTTGCGTCGCAGACATCTGGCAGTGTTGGTGCAGCTGACAACAAATCCAAAGATGCGGCACGAAGAGAGGGGTTATTCTTTCTCAAGAATCCCCCAGTGGTTACGGTGATCTCACTCATGACTGGCCGAAGCACATCTACCGCTTCCGATTGCGAAATCATTTGTAGTGCGCGAACCGTAGGAAGTCTGGTTACCTCGTTTGCAAGCCGTTCGACAAGAACAGATGAAATTGTCGAGAGGCGGTCGGATCCAAGCTGCTGTCCAAAGAATGACACTGTTGCTCCAAGGCAGTGGATCGCTGCTTCCTTGACCTCAGAGTCTTGGTCTTGTGCTTCTGCCCTTCCCCTAGCTGAATCGTGAATAGATGGTGCAAACGGTGCGAGCCTCTGCTTATATTCCGCGGGAGCGATTCCAAATGCTGTCAGCGTTTCTCCACTACAACGGAGGCATTCGGCAGTGACTTTGTAGTATTTGTCATCAGTGGTGGCCAAAACACGGGGTACGAGCACTGAAACATGGTCGATAAGTGCCCGCACACCACCTCCACGCACAACAGCCTTCAGTAGTAACAAGGATTCTGTTTTGATAGCCGTGGAGGGATCGCGAAGTCCTTGCTCGATTTCGGGGACAACTTTGCCGACTAACGGGATAATAGAAGCTGGCATGGTATTAACAAGCTGGCGGAATAAAGAAATCGCAGTTGTCCGGGACTTAAGAGACCCCGAGCTCAATTCTTTCTTCAAATTCCGTACGACTTGAGGCGCACGTTCGATAAGCGGAGTTACATCACTTCGCATAACATCTTCCGCATCAACCGCCATCGCATCGCCAACTCGAAAAGCTGCGGACACACTCGATAGAGATAACGGAGCAAGTCGTGGCGAACTACCTGCAAGTCGCAAAAGTTCTGAAAACGCACCGAAAACATCGAGCTTCACAGACTCTTCTCTTTCCTTAAACCTCCCCACCAGGAAGGGCCCAAACTTCTCGAACAGACTCGGACGAGACAGCAGTTCAGAGACTATTGCAGCATTTATGGCGCGAACAGCGGCACGGCGTACCTTCCAGCTTGTATCATCATCATCTGAATAGTCTTCGCCATCGTCAAAGTCCTCACCAAAGTCCTCGGAATCCGCTCCTATCTCCTCTTCTTCCTCAAACTCGTCGTCCTCTTCTTCATCCATAGCGTAATTTGGATCAAACTTTGCCAGCGAAACGAGACATTTTGCCAAAGCGCCCCCAAATGGAAGCATCTCCTGCCTGCAGCGAACGCAGAATGAGCCGAGGGTTTGGACACACTGCTCACGAAGCTCGTCATCATCAACGTAAGTCTCCGAGGAACTGAACTCAAAAAGAATAGGTGCCAAATTTTCGACATGTGTTGCAAGTCGATGACCGGCTGTCCTAGAGAGGACCCAGAAGATCTGGACGCCCGTCCGGATGGCGCTCATTGATTCGCGATTCGTGAGGTCGGAAATGGTCTTATCTACGATTCCTGAAAATAGGGAGTTCTCGCAGGTCGAGGCCAAGGCGCCCAAACAGGCAGTGGCCCGCTTTGTTATCATAGCGCTCTGAGACGGGAGTTGCCGCAGAATAGCGTCGCAAATCTCGTTATGCTGTTCCACAACTAGCGAGCCCATGCGAGTGAGCACCTCATTGAGCAACTCAAACGTCTCAATGAGGACATCAACTGAATCACCTGTGGCTTTCGTAGAACGAATAGTCAAAATAAGACGAGGTGAAATACTTCTCGCGACCACGGCAGCCTTTTGTGAACCTGGTTCAAGCTTTGCCAGGATAGCCTTGAGTGACAAAGAGGAAACGTCCCTCATAGCTTTCACGCCGACATTCTCCGGAGCCCCTACCCTTGGACGAGCAGCTTGAGAATCTATGACATGATCGAGAAGTTTATCGACGATGTACGAAGTGTGAATAATGTCGACAAAGTCAGCAAGTGCGGGAATGCACTTCATGGCGACGCCTTGAACTTCGCTATTAGTATCCTTTAGCAATTTCATCACAGCCCTGCAAAGCTGCTCAGTGAAACATGGTAAGGACAATATGAGAAAGGGGGAACATTCGACGTTAGTGGACCTAATAAAAGCGCTGGAATGCAGAGTGCATTCATCGAAATTGCGTTTCGTTGCGTAGCACTTTGGTGAAAAAGAACGATCGCGTTCAACGTACCTTCTTCTGGGTGTCCGTATCAGCGCGGAGGCCTGGATTGGCGAGCTGTTGACTCAAGTCGGAGGTGGCCATGTAGCGATAGTCCGAATCTGAATTGTTCATCTTCTCCAGGACATTTCGGAGAGAAGTGGGCGCCATATTTGCGATCTCGATTCAACCGCTTGCGACAAAGAAGCGACACGGAAGTTAGACTGTCTCTGTTTGGACCTAAGGCCTAAGGCATGAAGCGCTCAAAGACGGGAGATGTTTTCAACAGAATGACAGAGCTTTTCGTGTGCGGAAGCACGGGTTTTTAGTATAAGGATGATTTCTCCGCTCTGTTTCAAGAGTGACGGAGAACGTGTATACCAAGGGTGCTGTCACAGGTTTCCTTCCGCTGGATGGCGGGACGTAGAAGGTAACCAGCGTTAAGGGCAGATTGTGTATCGGGATCACGGGTGGAGGAATGGTGAGAAGACCATCAGTATCATACTTGTAAAGAAACGAAATTTCGAGTCTGTGAGTTGCTCCAAAAAAAAGGGCAATTTGGACACGCGGGAAAGGCATACCTGACCCGACGTACTGTCGAACCAACGTCAAGAGCGAAAGCAACTTCCATTTATTTCTCGACGCCAGAAGACATCCAATCAGCGGCCCCTACGCTGTTCTTTCATACCTTGTCGGAGATTGGCTTGCCGATTGCATTCCCCTGTTGCAGTATACATGACGAAAGACTTGTGCGTTTCGGATTGGCACATGCAATGTCACAAATAATGCTTCCAAGGCAGTGGACATTACAGCTGTAATTACTGTATATAATTTAGAACTTTTACCGCTGGCGCACTCTAGCAAGATCAAATAATACTACCCTCGTCAAAGACAGGTAGGCGGCATTATATTGGAGCAGGCGCTATACTAATAAGGTGAGGTGCCCCACAGGAGCACTTTATTGGGCAAATGGATCGTTTAAAGCTGTGGGGAAGGATTCTTTCGTGAACGTCGTTTCTTGAGCAATAATGCGCTATGCCTAGTCGGAGACCTTTGAAACTTTACTTCATCGAGTACCTCCAGAACCTTGATGCCCTACAATTCTTACCTTAGTGCCAAGCGATTTCGATGGTACCAGCTCTAATTGCTGTACAGTACAGGTATTGTAAATGGCACTGCATTGCAGGTACCAACCGCCGTTGTAATATAAAATACTGTACAATATAAAATACTGTATAAAGTGCACATACAGTGCTCGCCATAATCATAAACTCAGCTGGTGCTCAGCTCGTCAACCTTTCAAGCTTGGACCATGAACGACCACTGACTTGAAAGCTACGAATAAACTGAGAAAGGAACTGGCAAAAAGAATGATGAAAGATAAAACAACGAAAACTGTTCATATTGAATTTATTCTCGGATGGACAAAAATATAAATCCAGGTCACAACACATTCCATATCTCACTTTTTCGTTGCCCAAATACGTATTTTGACTAAGTTCTCTCGCAAAACAGCGATACAGCGCATTTCGATGACTTGATGAGGTTTCGCAGAGTTTCCTTGGGAATCGCCGACCAGCACTCGATTATAGACTTCTTCAGCTGGTTTACAGAGCTCAACTTCCCTTCATCTCTACACGCAGCCCTCGTCACGATGCCCCATCGAAAGGCTATGGGGTTCAAGTCAGGAGCACAAAAGAGCCACCCCAAAACCTGCGCATTTTCTCCTTAAACAATCGTAAAGTACACCCAGTTAATGCAAATAGTGTTAGTGATTAATTGGTGTTAAGTTGGTATTAATGTTATCAACAGTAAAATGTGTACAATATAAATTCTCAGAAAACAAATTAATGCTATCAACACCATTAATGGGGAAACAACATTTACGGTTAATCGCGACACCTTCGACGTCGTGCTGTCGTATAGTCTCTGCATGTGAGTCGCGGGATGCCGCACTGCACAAAGCACCCCTCAGCATATGAAGGCATCATGAACCCCCGCCCCAACATGTTCACTTCTGGGTCCTCAATAGTAAACCTATTGGACAATGTGCACGCCTGCACTCGCAACGATCCACCTTATTTCTGCAATCAGCAAAATGATCCTACCAACGCATCGAGTGAGCCCTCCGGGAAGAGTCATAATCAACATCAGGTACTCGTCAAAACTCATCGTCGCACACAAACAGTGCTTCCAATCTCTGTCAAGGTCTCGATTGCAAAATGGATGAACGAGTAGTAGGAAATCTTCGGCAGAGGCAATAAAATTGTCTCTAAGACCATTTACAATTTCCCACAATACTTCAAAGGGACAAAAGAAGCAAAATGCATGCGTGCAATGCGTTTGTGGCAAGAACGAAATGAGCTTCTATCGTTATGTCCCACTCGCGGGCAGAGAGGGAATCCAAACTTAACCTCTGTTTCCTCGGTTACTAACACTGGTCTCAAGATATTTTTGATTAAGACAAGGTCTGGTCGCGATCGAAAGCGTAAAAAATGGGTAAAGGAGTTACAGATGGACATTTTCAGAGTTTGAGCGTTATCGCAAACTTGATGTCAAATTTAGCGCAAAAACATTGCAAAGTCTTGCAAAAGATCTCATAAGAACTTCTATGAAAGACGACTATCATATTGGTCTCATATCAGAACCCTCAAACAAACCGATAGTTGATCTTATCACTACTCGCTGGATTCAGACCTTCATGCAAAGGCATAATATTGTAGGCCGCTCTCAGTCTGGAAAACTTCAAGTGTCCCCAAAAGCCCAAGAGAAGATTGAAAGGGAAGTGGTATATTTCCTTGTGAAGTAGCTCGGCAATTCATGTCTGGAAAGTTGTTTGACGGAGATATCGAGAACGCCGACGAAACGCATTTTCTGATTAATATGGAAAATGGCAAAACTCTTGGATTTCGTGGAGAACAAAATGTGCGATATGCGGATGTAACGTCAGCTGGGGAGGGAATTAAGATGCTTGTGAGAATTTCAGGAGGACGAAATGCGTCGTCGAAACCCCTCTTATGATATTCAAGAACAAAGATTCAAATTACCCGATCAGAGGAGTTGAAGATAATGTACCTGGTGTCTGTTATAGAACGGGTCAGAAAGGATGGATGGATCGTCGTGTAATGTTGAAGTGGCTTGAGGAGCGTCGATCAATGAAGCATTTACCAGAAAATAGAAAACGTGTTTTGTTTATGGACAACTTCAGCAGCCATGGAATGACGGAAGACTTGAAAAGAAGTTTAGCGAAGGTCAACACAGGGCTGCGGTTTTTCCCTGCAAATGAAACTCATCTCGTGCAGCCAGCTGACTCCTTTGTTATTCAGAAGATAAAGGTTGCGTGGAGTGCAAGGTGGGAGAAGTACAAGCTGCACATGTTAAAGAATGTTGTCAATCATGAAACATATGGGACGAAATCTGGGCTGCTACCAAATCCAGGGAAGAAGTTTATCCTGAAACTTGCTGCGGATTCTGTCCGAGATGTGAACAAACAAAAAGATAAAGATGCTATTAACTACGCGAGGAAGGCTATGATTTGCTGTGGGCTTGCATTTAATGTAATTGGGATGTGGGAGACAAAACAGCTTTTTCCTCATCTGCAAAAAATAATACAAAATTATCGTGATAAATTTGTAGGAAGAGATCCTGAGGCGGATGATACGGATGAAGCAACAAGCAATGTTAATAGTACGCAAAATTAAATAAAGTTTTGCTACCGAGCCGCCAGTGTGTTCCCGTTTTCAACGTTCCCGGTGATGGAGATTGGACAATGCCACGTGTGACACTGAGTGACGTTCGTACTTAAACTCTCATCAAAGCTCAAGCAATGAGGATATTCAACACTTACAGGGTACCGGAGATATATCCACAGAATTAAACCTGAGTGATTCTCTGAATAAAAGCCGAACTCCAAACCCCAGCACCTTGCACAGCACTGACTCCTTCGAAGAGGATTTTAGCTCAAGCTCCTGTGGTAGCACTCGGTGGGAATTGAACCCACACGTGACAAATATTGCGTATTTGTGCTTAACTATTGAGCTACACATGATTTGCCACGTGATTGAAGGAAGCCTTCAAACAGTATTTAGTGTTAGCAACACCAAAATTTTTGTTAAAGTAACATTATTTTGAGTTCAAACAGGATTTAGTGTTAGGCAAAATTGCTGTTGATAACGTTATTTCGGGTGCGGAAGTCGGAAATTGCAACACAGAAATTAATATTGACAGCATTAATTGCATTAAATGGGTGTAGACCCGGAGAAATGACTTGGACAATATCTTGCTGATAAATGCACTATTCTCCATGTCCAATCGCGCGTCTGGGCCATGAAGTACACCGCAGAGTTTCCCGATACCTCAGTCAGTCCAGTTGTTCGTGAAATTTTAAATCAAATGACCTTAAAGAGGTATCCACAATCAAAAAGCCAAATATTGGGCATCTCCCTGCATCTAAGGAACAATTTTCTGTTCTTGTTGATGTAATTTCAATAGCAAACGAGTCTTCCTGGACCGTCTAAATTAAAATTTTCTCGTCTGAAAATACAACATTTTCTATTTTACAAGCTCCCATTCCGCCATTTTTGTTGCCCACTGAACGCAGTTTCTTGTGGTCAGCAGGGAGAGAAAAATATTGATTCGCCCTAGAATAACTCATCCGAGTATCCCGTTGTAGCATGAGCTGCGCCGCACGCTTTAAGACATTAATATTTCAGTTATTCCGTAGCTGATTTGAATCATTACAAGTTATCGAAGTTTCCCGAATGGATCGGCAAAAAGTGGCATTTACGACGTTGGTCAACATTGCGCTCCTCTTTCTTACTCTACATTACGAGGGATTTATCAAATAGCTATTCAAAACAGGCTCAGAGCGATTAATACTCGAAGCAATGGATCTTGTTGTCTTTTTTTCAGCGGAAGAGATTTCAATCAGCCTTTTCTCAGTCCATTTCAGCTAAATGCTCCTTGGCACGTTAGTGGCTGATCTATTTCGTTGCAGAAGGTTGGGTTTCATGTTTGTCGGCACTAATGATTTCAATGTATTTAGGTATTGCTGTATAACCCCCTTTGTGCCAGAAAATTACCACCATGAAATGGAATTCTCATAAATAATTAAAAAAATTTAAGAAAAGCAAATTTAATTTCCATAAATGTCTCAAGAATTAGATAAGTGTGAAAGTTGACCTATGGACTAGCCAACTTTCACCTCTTATGCTGTGACCTATGGACAAGTCAACTTTTACGTTTGAAGGTGAATCTTGGTGTAACAAGTCTATCATCTTTGAATCACTCTGCAATCAGGCTGTTGAACCCCTTTATGTCGACGTAGTGCAACTGTACTATAATCAATTTGAATACTGGGATGCTACGACTACTGTGGTACCTAGCATCACCCTGTTTTGGTTCAAGACGAAACAAGCGCCCATTCCCAGACAGGTGGAACAGTATCGTTCCGAATACCTCCTGGGTAGCACCGAGTGATTTTATTGTTAGAACTACTTTTATTCATCCATAGAGTTATTGCTTTGGAAGCTCCTTGCAGTACTTAATGGTCTGTAGTCTGTTCTGAGTAGAAGATGACAGGACACGACATTTTTTGACACCCGAAACACGACCAGACACCAGTTCTAAAGAAACCCCCACAAAAACCGTAAGGCCGACACTTTCATTATAAGCGTAACGTATAAGCCTCGTGGATATAACCGACCACATCTTCCATGCATTAAAAGAACCCAAAAATTCCCCCTTATAAGCATTCAATAAATTGCTCGTTCAAATGTTCTTCTATTACGGTAACCTTGGTTTTATCATTACGATAGGCACTGTACATTGCCCCATCAATGTAGTTTATTCAAAGCTATGATCGCAACAGACCTGGAAAATTCGTTAAAAGTTGGCCGAATAGTTGGGACAGTCAACTATCCTTCAAGAAGTACAGCATGAAATCTAGTTCGGCAGATATACCAAGAAAATTGACTCATACTTGGATGAGAAAATTAGTAAATTGGTACATTATTTGGCTTACATTTATCAGTAAATTCTCTTTTCTACATTAATCGCATCTTTTGAAGTTCCTAAAGTGTTAACAAAGCTAGAGTTCATTTCAAAGGGGATTTTTTTGAGTACTTGGCCATTCAAAATGGGTTTTCTGCATATTTCTCGGGTTTCACGAAGCTTTCTCCATTCATACCTACTGTGTCCCTTACAAATGTAGAAATCTATGCAATTTCTGAGTTATGTACAGTTAAGACAACAATTAAATTGAAAAATACCACAAAAATCGCCTATATCTCATAAATAAAGAAATACTAGGATGGTTTAGACCAAACTGACCTAGATACAGTTAACTGTAACATTTTACTATTAAAAAGGATAATAAATATACAAACTGTAGAGCCGTTGTAAAAATTATCGAACTAAACGCTTCGGCAAACAAAATGCGTGCCCTTTATCGACTAATGTATAGAGCAAAAACTCCTAAGCTTTGGGTCAACCCATACCAAAGCATGAAAACACTGAAAATTTCCGCGCAGAAAGTCGCTTACAGATTAAGGGAAGTGGGAAATAATGAGGATCGGATACGCTTTACAAAACATTGATTCAATTGCAACTAAAATAATTCACGCGAACAGGTGGTGTTTACGTTCCTTAATGCCCCGTAGAAGTATGGAAAATCCAAACGCAGCAGCCGCCTCTAGAAGATATCTCAAAATGACACAAGGCACATGTTCCGCGAGGCACGCAAGGGGATTTATACTGCCGGACAGTTGTATACATCTCTCGATCTACCAACAGGAAAAAAGAGAGTGCAGCAGATACTTTGCGAAACAGCACTGTAGTGTGCAAGAATTTAAAGCAGGCTCTGTTACTAACAACAGCCCACAAAAAAGCAAGGCCAAGTTAGGCAATAGAAAGTATTGGCAAAGATCCTGATGCTTTAAAGAAATTATGTTTTATGATGAAAAAGCTTAATTGGGATGGACCGGGTGGTTTCAAGTAGTACTGGTAATATATTTGTGAGGAGGAGAAAATATTGGCTTGGCGCAAGAACAGTGGCATGTTATGATTTGAGTGTCGATATGAGAACCAGATCAGGCACCAGATCAGCTCTTCTGTCAACCGTATGCGTGTTAAATGAAAATATAATGCTATTGATCTCCGGAGAGAGACAAAAGAGTTAGGTTCCTACTGATGCAAAGAATGAATGCGGACGGCAATTAAAACGGACGAGAAGAATTTAATTAGGTACTAAGTTAGACAGATACTGTCTGTTCACTAGATATCACGAAAAACTACTCAGATTTCGACAAATTAACTGTATAACAATAAATACTTCAAGCTCTCGCGATCTTTCCTTGTATTGCGAAAAAAGATTGCCACTCATCCACTGTTTCATCGACATTAGGCATGTTTAAGGTATGTTGACAAGTTTAATGTCGAATGTATTTATGAATGAAAGGTGGCGGACAGCCACTGCCAGACATTACATGACAACTTGCTGGATGTTACAGCCATAAATATTGGATCTAATTGGGTGCTTCAACAGGACAATATCCCGATTTATATTTCTCAGCATACTTGTACATTGATTTCTAACAGAAATATCGATGAAATGGATTGTACGGCACGCTTGTCTGACTTAAACCATACCAGGAACCTGTGAGGAATCTTACCCAGTGCTGCTTATAGTAATGGGAAGAAATATGATTCTGCTGCTTCCTTTCAAGTGGCAACTAGGGGTGAACGGGCCGAAATTGACAGAAAGAGACCTCACAACTTGGTTATGTCAATGCAAAAAGGTGCATTGACATTCTGAAGGCTAACGGGGCCAAAGTAAACTACTAGATCATGTTAAAGTATGATTTAAAGTTATTTTTCTGTATTATGTTTTTATCATTTCAATTTTTTAAGCACGTTTACAGTGATTTTTCTTTTTTCCGAAACCAGCGAACTTTTAAGGCGGCAATTGGCCTTTACTGTTCTTTTGGAGTTAAGTTGAGTTCATTTTTAGTTTTTAAGTACCATTTTACCATATATTAGGATTATGCCTTATAAGCCTAGGTTTCCATATTTATAAGGCGTAGAGGTCTAGAACTATGTCCATTTTATGCTGAAAATTAGAATTCTAGGGTAATGTTGTACGTAATTCTCTTACGTGTTGGCGGTTCCACTTCTTTCTAAGAGTATTTGTGGCCGTCTATCGGCTATGATATTGTCCAGGATAGCTCTTATTACCCTCTCTTTTTGGATATACTTCCTCTTTCTCATCATTATTTGGCTTTCCGCATGATAAGAGTCATGCAAACGCTCAGCACTTTATTTAAGTGTTATAAACTCCAGAATCTTTTCAAAATTCATTTGTTGATCAATAAACACAGGTTGACATGATATACACAGCATGAATACGTCTACTGATGCCGTATTCAACCCTTCTCATCCACTTCCGTATGCTATCCATAAAGAGAGCCGTAATAGTACTGCCATTGCTTTGGCACGAGGTCGTTTAATTGGATGCGTAGCTGCAGTCCTAAGACTGAGTTAAAGACATTTATTGATTCTTGGCCAATTCAAAAATCGTCTTGGCCTCATCAAAAGTCACGAAACAGTCTTGATGCCTTTTCTTAGGATTTTTCTAACAAGCATTGTCGACTTATAACAATTGCTGCTTAGATACAACTAACATAAAGTCCGCGGCGGACTTTGGCATATTATCAGCTTTCCTTAACGCGTCTGGAGACTTGTATTTGCGCCCATTCTGGTAGATCCCGGTTTTCATGAAATTTACAAGTAAAGAGCACGTTCACGGCAATTGTCTCGAAGACCTGAGAAAAAATTCTTTTCTCACCAGAGGTGGGAATTTGAGCTGCAAATAAAAGCAAGATCCTGTGCTGCGCCATCTACTCCACCTCTTGCCTTTGACTGAAAGCTCTTTTCGCATAAGTAAACAGCTTCTGTTGACGGAGTGGAATATTATCTATGGTGAATTTGTTTCGGGATCTCCGAAAAGTCCACTTGGACTCGAATATTTCTCGTTATCGAGTATAGAGAATTTGGGAATGGAAATGAAAAGGTTATTTGCCCATTTGACGACTGAAGAGGCGACAGTCTGCCTATTGTCTATAAAGAATTGCCTATGTGTAGTTAAAGCCCAAATAAGGACGGTATGGAGTAAAAAAAACTTGGAAGCGATGTTATGCATTGAAAAATAGACAGTAAAAAAATAACATTTTGGGATACTGCCTGGGCAGTGTGCTCGGCATGATTGTGTTTATGGAACATGTTATCATCTAGCTCAAAAAAACGACACCGGAAGGGATGTGGTTAACTGCAGCTCCTATTATGGCTGCCAAAAACTTGTTCTTAATCTCGACGATGGCCGTTCAGTAGCTCTTTATGGAAACGAAGACATCACCGGACGCATAGAGGAGATTTTCGGCATCCACAAGAGCAACGCTGTAGTGTGAGCAGGCAATGTGCAGATATTTAAAATTTTCCATAATAACTCTCTCGAATACCTCTAGCGCAAAGAATTTACTCAGCACGTAATGGAAGAAAGTTCGTTCCTTTCCACATCCTCCGTCGATAACTTCCGACGAGATGCTATCGCCAACCGAGCTTTTAGTGCGTGGTGTCAACCAATATGATAAATTACTTTCTATCTTCGGTCGGGAAGGTGCAAAACTCAAACTGCCTCGGTATCCGACGTTGTTTTCAAGAAATATTGTGCATTTATGCCTGTGAAACGAAATTTACGGGGTAAAAAACAATTCACAAATTTCTACCAGAACATCAACGGCGTGCAAAAACACCTTAAATACGAGTAAATTGTTATTTTTGTGGCTTATTTGTTAATAAAAATAGATTGCTCGTAGCAAGGCACGAGTATTTCGGCACCGCTACCCACGTGTTCATCTCCGCTGATACAGATGACGGCACAGAATGCTTGGACCTAATAATTTTCGAATGCTTTGATGTTACCTGTTTGCGAGTCGCGAAAAGTGACGCAGCTTTGAAAATAATCATTATCTGGGACTTAAAATTCTTAGTCAGAACAAAAGACGCTGGCTCTAGTTTCTGGCTTCCGCCGATAAAAAACCATAGCGGTAATCGATTTTTGGGTGCATCTCTGTAGGCATTAGGTTTCCTTCCGAAATATAGCCTATAAAATGCGACAAGCTTGAGTTTTGAACGGCCGAGGAAGAGATTAAGACCATGCGTTGTTTCTGTTTTTTTGCTCTATACAGTCGTCTCCCACACAGAAAATGCCGTTTTGTAATCCTCATTCCAATCGCAGAAGTCCTCATTGTACGCTCTTAATGGTTCCATATAAGACTTAGCCACAACAGGGTCTGGTCGAAGTGAGTGGTCTAGAATCACTAGCAAGGATGCAGGGCCAAATAAAGTGATGAGCTGCAGAATCACTTCTCTCCCATAGCTCTATCCGTCATGTTCACGCAGCCAATTCGCACAGGTTTGCCTCTTCGTTCGAGACCGAACGTAATAAAACTACCTCAGTTAGTCGATGCCCGCCTAGCTCCGGCGAATAAATTGGAACTAGAGACTATGCGGGAGAGAGCATCCGTGACGGCATTGGCGGAGTGACGGTCTTTTTCGCCTTTCCGGTTGCTGAAGGTCTTAATTTGGTTTTCAGTAGCCCGTGGCCTAAACAGATTCTCGTTTAATAGTCCCAAAGAATTTCATGCAGTAAAAGATGCGTTATTTCTCTCGCAAGGCTAGAGTTTCGAGCTTCGTTATGTTAGATATAAGATCTGCTCACAGATCTACTGACTGGAACCGCCATAAACTTTCCCAATCGATTGTAAAGCTATTAAGTGCAACTAGATCCAAATCAATCGTTCTAGGAGAGGTGTTAAAGCTCCTAAAAATGTTTAGTAAGTCTCAATTTTTCATAAATGAACCCGTTAGTGTGGAAGTAGAAGAGATCTCCCAGGTACTCATATATTTCGTCCTTTGGGAGAGGTGCCTCAAGTGGCTCAACCATTATCTTTCAGGAGAATGGCGCTGTTCATGCACTTCATGAACAAGGTGGTAGCTGAGTTAGTGAGGAGGACTGACAAACCTTCTAGAGTGAAAAAAATTCCCTACCGTCACTAAAAACTTCAAGTTCCCGCAAACCAAAGAGATAGAACTTTCTAGCCCTTTCTGTAATCATAGAGTCCATTAAACCTTTCTCCTATATTATCTTAATATAAAATTCTGGATAAGTAAGTCTTTTTCATATTTACTCCCCGTTTTCATTGAAATCATTCCACTTTGGCTTTCATTTGTGACCCTTACCCGTCCTCTTGATCAACCTTGAAAACGACGAGTGGTACATCCCCTGTTTTGCAGGTACCAATACGTCCACGCTCTCCGTTCTTTCTGGTGTGTAGCGGGGCTGTGCAAGTGTTTCATGCTGTACCCGTGATGGTTGAAAGCCAGTATTCAGTTGCCTACGAAGCGTTCAGGCCGAAACTTTTTTGGTAGCCTGTTTTCGATTGAAGGAAGCGACTACTTGATACATTTTGGTATATTTTGGCAGGTGTGTGGTTAGGAATCTGTTCTGGAGGATTTTTGTTCTTTACGTGTTGGAGGTTAGTTAGCTGCAGCGTTAGCAGACTGCTGGGCGACTAATATGATGATTCAGTGCATCTTCCAAGTAAGTACCACTTTCAACCATAAAAGAAGGTGTTACCATGATAAAAAATGATTCTGAGCAGCTAAGGTACGTACCTGGGAGTCTCGAGACTGATTTTAGGCTGCATTGAAGTCAAAGTACCCGATTGAAAAGGCTCACTCCCCACTAGAAAAGTTCTAGCACGGCTAAACCATTAAAATTTTGGCTTATGCCTTACAATTCACCCAGGGGCTGACTCAAATTACAGTTCAGCTATCCAGGCTTTGAGCAAAGTAGTTTGGCCACACATATAGCCTCACACGGCTATATATCGACCCATATATGTATCTATATATGGATCAATTGGTCTTAAATGGAGATGAGCTTAAAACTGACTTGATCCATGTATGGATCATGTGGAGTACTAGAGATTTACCATATTAAATGAATGTAATTTCGGTCTCCATTCGCAGTTTTCTTACCTAATAGATCTCGGGTAAATACTGTGTGATTATAGAAAGATTCAGTTTTTCCAGACGATTATTAATTTAGACATTTTCAAGGTCATGTATTTTGGTTAATAATAATACTAAAAATCCAATAGTTTTATTGGTAATGAAACGGGTTAGTTTTTACAATTACTTATTATTTCTAGAGAAAATATTATTGGCCTTTTGTGCTATCATTAAGAATAAAATGCCCCACTAGTCCACTGCTGGCACGTCCTTTCCTCTGTACTGGTACCTGTTGTGCTGACACCACTGTCCGTTTGTCCTTTTTGGGTTGTTAAGAACTGGTTTGAGATCATACAGAGTATCTAATCTAATCTAAACAACATCCTCGTTAGAGCACCGCCGGTAGAGAAGATTATCGCATTTATTTATCCAGGGGGCCATTTCGTGGCTGTCTAGCTCGAGGTCGAAGCGGCACGCTTATCTCTCGAGTCAGATAGCGGATCAATTTTGCATAATAGGATGCCGACAGTGAGCTCATCACCAGAGAGATTTATTTTGGAGAGAGGATAGAGAAATTTCGTAAACTAATAGCGGAAGAAGAACAGACGAGGACTTCATCGACGGGTCTGCTAAATAACAACCCAAAGCAACCGCATTCTAGAAGTAGAATCAAATCGAGCAGCCTTCTGTGTCACAAACCATCCTACCTACCATATAATGCCAGAGTTAAGATTTAAAGAGATCCTGAGAGACTTGGAAATCGGAGCCTGGTTCTTATGTCCTCCATTCAGCAGAAGTCCCAGTAAGTCAGGAATTTGAGCTAATTCAGGGCAAAAACTCTCCACTAAAGTACGCGAATGACGTGAAAAACCCATCATGAATTGGTGCTTAAGGAGCTGGGTGAAAAGAAATAGTGGTTCAGGACCTAGATGAGATGAATAGACTTGTATTAATCAAACTAGAATCGTCTACTAGGCCTTTCCAGTTGTGATAGCTTCAAAGAAAGTCTGGTAACTGACTGCCTACGTCGAGTACTGTCTCCAAAAAACAGTATCAAAACGATCCACTGATCTCTACAGCATACAGAGAAGATCTTAAACACTACAAGGTCTCTGGAAGCGTGTTATACTTTTTCATCTTTGACCTCTTCCAGGAATATTAGCAAATAATGGCCCTTCTATCGTGCCGAGAGCATTGGTGTCAAATTTTCATGCTTTTTAAATGGCTTGAAATCAAACTTAAAATTCTTCTAGAGTGTTTAGGAGAAACCAGAATTTTCTGAAGCAATTACAGTCTTATTAACTATTTTAAGGTAGAAAAATATTCGAGATATTAATGAAGAACCGATCCAAGTTTTTGTTGTTCATTTCTTCATGGTTTGATGTTTAAAGTGGATCCACTTCAGTACAGTATCAAAAGCCTCCACTTACTTCATTTTTGACTTAGTCGCGAAATATTTTTACCGCCTTCGTATTTAATTTTGTAATATTTAATACTAAAATATGTGATTGTGCAGCTGAAAACTCTCTCTCTTAACTACTAAAATAATCCGAAAATTATTGTAAAAATAAGAATCACTAAATGATTACTAGTGAAGTAAATACTGTGGCGGTCAACTCATTTCCTCTGTAAACGAGTACCGGGGATTATATTGCCAAATTTACAAGAAGATAGAATCGAATCCTTAAATACGCCTCTCTTAATTAATTCTTCTTATTCTTTAATTCTGTTGCTACTAATGCCCAAATGGGTCACTTTGAACCGTATTCTTGAGCACAATATACTGAAATACGTTTTTGATCAACATAGGAGACAAAACGTTTGAAAAGTCACAAAACGATGTTAATTGGATCGAATCTTAAAATATTTTTTAGTGAAAATATAGTTATATACTTTGTTGAAAAGCTCAAAAAATTTCTGCATATGCTTGTGGAACAAAATTTGAATCCACAATGGATACACAGAAAAACATTTTGCTCTTCCGAGTACATGAATTGATTACGAAACTACTAGAATTCTCAACAATGATGAATATTCCGCAAAAAATCTTTTTCATATGCTTTTCAATACAGAAGAAACAGATGATGAAAAAAATTACCAATCATGAAAATTAATGAATAGTCCCTAGGTCCAGGAAACGGAAATTTTAAAGCTGATCTAACGAGTTCAAAAATATATAAGGTGAGCTCACTATGTATTTTGTTAAATTACTGGGTAGTGATCCGGAAATCAAGCTACTTCGAATTTAAACGCATTTTCTCCCTCTTCTAGTGTACTTCAAAAAGTTTGACATAACTTCATCTAATTTATCCAGGACGTGTATACTAATACATCAAGATAGAAGAACAAGCACCCCAGACGTGGCCAAGTGAGTTCATACTTTAAGTATTCTGCGAAACCTTCACTATAATTAGACAACAAGCATAAAAAAAGGACCATACGACAGAGGCACTAAAAGTGAACTGAACTTCATGATATCTTTGTTATGTTTGTTAAAAGAGGAACCAAGAAGCAAGGCCGGAGTGAACTTGGGAAAATTCAAGAGAATAAAATGACACAAAAGATAAAGATATTGAATTAATGTACTTCGCATTTACCGAAATGGATTAAATCAGGGACTACGAAACTGATTCCAACCGCAAATCCGGATTATTGGAATTAAAAATGCTTTAGTCACCCGGAAAAAAATTCTCCACGACCGTATCACAACAAATGAAGCAATACTGGATGTACTACGAAAATTAGAATCTGTGTTGATACGAAAACAAGTCTGCTAAACGTCAATACATATGATAATGGAGGTAAACGTAAGTGAAGATAAAACTAATGTGTTGCCGAGATCAGTCAAAATTAAAAATGGAAACTATGTTTCGTGAGAAATGATCAAAAGAACTACTTAGTAGGGCAACACCTCGAAACAATTTATTTAAACGTAAATTTCTTCTACCATCAAAGCATTGGGAAACAATAATAAAATCAGTATTGTTTATACTTGACGTCCTTTAAGTAATAATTTTTGGACTAAAAATCAACGAAAACATTTTCGAGGAAAATGATTGAGAAGCTAAGCTCATAGCATCATGACACAAGGAAATATATATACCACATTGTAAAATTTTCATTTTTCCCAAAATTGGGAGCGCAACAGCTACAGATGGATTTATTTACGATAATGAACGTAAAATTTCAATCATTGAGCAAACTTCAACAATTTGTAACATCCTTTTTATAAAAATAACTGAGTCTCAATATCCTCCTCAATAATCAACTAATTTTAATTTCTCTGCTTTCAAGAATGTTACCTCCACAAACGAAAGATAAACATTTCAACTCTTGTTCATTGTATGTATACACCCTACAATGGAGTTCAATCAGCACTAGGGGAAAAATACTCTTAAGTACCCTATGATTTTTTGTGTGAATAGAATTTTGTCGGTCTAATGAAATCAATCAATTTAAATCCTGTAGGAGTATTTTGGATCTCTAAAGCCCGAATAAAACTCCAGGAAACGAAAACATTTGTCTTTGTGAATTTTTTATATTTTCAAACAGCCATCGATACCGTAAGTTTCGATTAGAACAATAACGAGATTTTACTACAAACTTGATGATATTAATGAAGATAATTGGGTGTTTTACAGCTTTGGAGTTTTATTTGGTCCGTTCAATCCCTCCCTTGACCGCATAGCTTCCTCAATAGAGCATATACCGAGACCAGCAGGTTTAGAAACGAAAAAATATTCGCTGATTTTACCACAATAGAACCTCGACAGACGAAAATTTCACGCACTGTATTATCGCACTTTTATTGCCAAAGAGGCCCATATTGGAGTAACATTGGAATCATTAAGAGTATATTACATTAACATACCCTTTTTCGAATAATTCTTCCAATAAATGCGCCTCCTAACGTGTAGTGGTGTTGGTCTGGTCAACTTTTCGTACATACAAGGGGTATTTAAATCGTGCTCAAACCCTAAAAAGAGGTATATCGGTAGGCCGGAAAGCTTATAATCAGACAAGAGCATTCAGTACTGCCGAGGGAGGCAAGAAAGAGGAGGAATAAAGAACAAAGGGTTAGAATGTAAGGCGGTGAGTGTAGAAAATAGTTCTGACGATGGCGGAAGTCGAATACCAAAACGGGCTAAGTCGGGGGATAACAAGCCTCCCTGAGGCGTTTACTATGGGTTAAAACCAAAATCAAAAATGAAAGGCTGAAGGTGAACAGATTTTTTTTGTCCCAAGTAACGGAAAAGGGGTCAAAAATAGACCTATCCGCAGAAGATTGGTCTTGTATAGACTAAATTAGTGGTTCGATATTCAGCGATTGCTTTGAGAATGGCAAAAAAAAGTCAGTTTAGAGTAGCGGCGGTTACTCTCAGTCACTTGGATACTGTCAAATAGTGTTATTGTTAGTTATTCAGCTTTTTAGCTGACATTATCTGTGAATAAAGACATGGTGTAACTTAATAGCTGTGTGAACAGTATTGATCATTCCATAAATACACGTGTTTTTGCTTCCCTGGTTATATTTCAGGTCAAACGGGATCGATGGGACATTCTATAGTTGCAAGGATGTCTCAGCTAAAGCAGGAAAAGACAAAGTCGTCGGAAAATCGAAATGGTAGCGCTAGTATATTCCTTGACAATTATGACGAAAAATGATGTTCTAGCATGACATAATACGAAAGAATGAATGTTCCTTTTGCATTCTTCTCGATGATGAAAATGAGTCGGTTTTGTATAAGCTTCGCACTTTTCGGCAGTTTCTCACTCTTCCATATATCATGGTTAATGAGCGACTCACTGCGGACAGAAATTTGTAATGTCAAGCGCCCGGTAAGGAAGAAGCCTCATTTGTTGCAGGAATTCTCTTTGAAGTTGATAACTCGATATAAATGAAAATTTTGCTAGGAATGAATCAGTCAACACTATTTATTGTCCTTTTTTGATGAACACTGGCTTACCATTTTCCTTAATTCGTATCAGAAATCTTGCTTATATTATCCAAAGTATTGACCTAGATTGGCCTCTCTCCTTCCCTTCCAGTTTGAAAATGCTGAATTTTGGATTGATATGCCTTTATTCCTATCGAAAGAAATAAAGAACAGGTTGACATAGTGACGAGAGTTTCGATTACAGGTCTCTCACACGGTTGTAAAAGTATCAACTCTTCCTTCTAATTGGTAAATAGTTTGAAAGGTAAATAAGTGCCGGTAACAAACCAAAGTGATTACTATTTTTGCGATCCAGCGGAGGACCATCTTTGCAATCTTGTTAACTGGCACCACGATATTCAAAAGTTTCTATAAGAGTTTTGAAGCAGGAGAAACTAAAATAGTACCGGCCTGACTTTGACTTGTACATCTACAAGTACCATTAGCAATTGAAACGAAGAAATTTTTCGATGCAAGTCAGTTCATAACAACTAGTACTAAATTCTGTGAGAAATACCCCGAAATAGATAATTCAAGAGACGAAGATCATCCTCATTTCTGGGCCATCACATCCTTAAATATCGAGCAAAAAACATTAACAAATATCTGAGTGATATGTACCAATCTTATACTGTACGGTTGTTGATTAGCTTATAATATGACCACTTGGTGGAGATTGAAAGATTTATCTATACTAAATGAGAGGTAGCGAAGAAAAGGTGAGTCATTACGAGTTTTCCACCTGCCTCTCCCGCTTTCCCTATGGTCAGCCATTATTCTAAGGTTTATGTATAATGTAAAAGTCTCGCAATGCCCCCGTTCTTGTAGTAATATTGCCCTTGAGGGCCACGCACCAGGTGGTTAGTTTCGGAAGCTGGCGCTTCCGCGGGAGACGAGTGTAGGAAGCCTAGACAGCTACGTGGTAGTAGCGGGGTAGAGCGACGTAGGTCGCGCTCGATAGGCGTAGGAGGATGCCCTACGGTCCTCCAGGATCTTTCTCTGGGGAATGAAGGATGGGAAAACGGTGGGTAAAGGATATGGTAGGCAGTCGTACTCCGGGACTGGCCAAGTAAAAGGGTAGCCACGACTACTCCGGCCGCGCCATAAAGGGGTAGCGTTGACTACTCCGGCCACACGCTAGAAGGGTCTAGCTGTAGTGATCCTTGCAGCGCTAGGCTTACCGGTCACAAACTAGGAGTCCTAGTTAAAGTTGAACTTCCGGACTACTCCGGTCACGGAAATAAAAAGGTAACTTTGGCTCGGGGGTTTTTTGGTTTACTGTGCACGGCCTAGGGTGGTGACACCCTAAGTAGTGTAGGACGGCGCCACCTAGTGTGGCACTGTCAGCTAGACTAGTCTTACAGTAATTACTAAAATAAAGGAATAATTGGGGAATTAAAAGTAATTGCA
Organism: Kappaphycus alvarezii; assembly: GCA_002205965.3. Taxonomy (NCBI): domain Eukaryota; phylum Rhodophyta; class Florideophyceae; order Gigartinales; family Solieriaceae; genus Kappaphycus; species Kappaphycus alvarezii. The sequence goes on from NADL03000771.1 coordinate 995,008, forward strand.
AAGCAACTACACGTGGCCCTTCTGGCCCGGGACAGGACAGCCTGTCCGTAGTTGCAGGTAGCTTATGCGCGCGCGGAAAATAACTTCCAGGTTCCCACAGTTCTCATCGCTTCGATTAACCTTTTTTTGTACTCTTCTTTCTTTTCTTTGCTACGCGCCCCTGTTTGAATTCAGCTCACGTCTATGAATTATCTATAATTCAAAATTATGCAGTTTTACCACTTTTAAGAGCTGATTTTGCTTATCACTGTATTTCTCATTTGTCCTTGTGCTCGTCGATTCAGAGTTCCATTTTTCTCGCTGACAGTTCTGCGATGAAGTGCGATCGGAAAATGGCCACTGTAGCTGTCCGGTTTATTTTCTTGTCGATTAGGGAACATAATTTTGGATTGCAGTTGTCGTTTGTCGAACTGAAATGATTAATAAAGGTTACCAGCGATACTATTATATTTGATCAAATTTTGCACGATTATGTGTCCGGCTTCTTCTGTAGGTCATGTGGCGTAAAAATCAGTCACGTGGAATTAATTTTGGCTTACATTCTGGAAGGTTCAGGTAACACTACCGCCGACGGTGAAACATATGAAAGGTGAAAGAAGTGGATAACTACCATTAATTTCCTTGCTTCAAATGCCACTTTTAATTGTGCAGTCAAGATAAATTTTGCGTTTAACCGTTACAACCATGTATAATTGTGCAAAAAAGATAAATTTTGAATTTAACCGTTAGAGCCTCTCCACCTGTGGAGTCAATTCGTACGTCAGACATGATGTTCCTGTTGAAATGTGCTGCATGTTTACTCAGTCCAGCGCATATGGCTAAGTGTTCGATGTGTTTTTCCTACAGTTCCCACATATCTCATTAGCAAGTTCGACATCAGTCAATATTTGAACTTTTTGGAGGCCCAGATTGGCTCCGTTTGAACCTGACAAATCAGGTGAAACTGCAGCTCCCCACCGGCAAACCACAATCGGGTTTAAGCTATCCTGGGAGTGACCCCAACGGCGAAATTTTCATACTACTGTCCTATACAGTGTACTACAGCACAGTGCTGTCAAAAAGGTTAGAAATAAGCAGTCAGATGAAAAATTGTGCTCTACGCTCCAGCTTTTACCATTTCCGACAATCAATAGCTCAACTAAAGTGTGCTCTGGACTGTATAAAAAACTCTTTTGGCCAGAGAGGCTTATTGATCGCCTCTGTCAAGTGTTCTTCGATTCAGTGGCGGAATATGCCCAGTTTAATGCATCTGTATTAGTGGAAGCATGCAATCTTGTTTTTGACAATGCATACGACGCCATTTCAATGACTACTGCTAACGACATACCGACTCAAGGCATCAGAGGTGACTAGGATGGAACGAAAAAATATGAGAGGGTCTAGAGTAGGTTGCAGTGCCAATGAAGAGCGCTAAAATAGAGCAGTAAACGAAAACATTATGGACGATTACTTCCGTGCACCGCATGAGCTGCGATCCGCTTTGTCTGGTTTTCTAGGGCCTTTTTGCAGATAAAAATACTTTGAAGGCGATAAATAATGCCAAGATCTGTGTTCAACGGAATTTTGACATGGTCAAAAGCTTGTCCACTTTATTGCAGGCTGGAGGGAAAAAATATGCAGCCGGAAAGAGTGGAATCGAACCTTTGCTGTAGGTGAGACGTTGTTTTATGAACTTAGCATTCCTCCTTACAATGTACCACGGCCACATGCGATTGATTTGAACTCCCTAATGTAATTGAAGAGAGAAGAAGTTTAATGCGTTCAGTATCTACTGTGAACTGCGCACGTCCTAACTATACGGTTAAGATCTAACCGGATGTACTTCGTGGTCCGTACGTTTTGGTGCTCGAGACAGGATAGCTTCAGCGATGGAGGACCACAGGGTGCAACTCAGTCGCTGGTAGATACGGCGGCGGACAATGCCAACTGTCGAGTGACACTTGGACGCGATCCGCGGAACTAACTCCTCGATAAATGCAATAGTTCCAGGGGAAGGGGCACCTAGGGAATCAAATGCCAGAGGTCGAAACGTGAAGTTCAGCGTGTAAGGCGCAGAAGATGGGCCAGTCGATGGAGCGGGGAGTCGTCGGGCGATGTTGCGTTCCAGGGTGGTAACCTTGTCGCAGGCCGCCAGTTCAGCAGCGCCTCCGGCAACCTGGGTCGACTTGGTGCGAACTGCGGCCTTGAACGGTGAAACGACGGTGATGTCACAGGCAATGGGGCGCAACGTTGTGCCTTCCGGGGCTGGTGGTGGTTGTACAAGAGTATCGGCGGGGCAGAGCTCAGTGCCCGGGACGAGGAACGGAACCTCTTGCCGAGTATCCAGACCCGCGGCGCGGGTAACGTGCGTCGCAATCGCATTACATAGCGAGTTGTGGCGGTGACGACGGCCGAAACCAAGGCAGCAGAGGTCGGCGGCGTGATCCGCGAGGGCGTCCAAGGGGTGGTCACAGTGGTCGCAGTTGAGGGCCATGGAGTCATCATACACTGGCAGTCCGAGGTGACGGCGGAGCATGGTCTGCCAGTGTGTAGTGTGGACCTTCGTAGCTGCCGTGGGATGAGCGAAGAGAAACGCTGCAGCGGGGCTGCGGCGGAACGCTAGGCCACGGATACGATGTCGAATATCGGCGTCGCTAGGTATTGATTCGAATCTGGATGCCAAAATACTATAAAATACTATATAATTCTCATTGTTTCTAAGCGAAGAGACGCTTCCCGTCAAAGCGCCTGTGGCCCAATCTGCACAGGTCATCTCATAAGATGTTAACCATGATTGGTCGTGGGTTCGATTTCATTCGTTCTCAAGATCCACCCCATTCTCTTAATTTTTTTGCCTTTTTGAATTCAACCCCTTCAGTGTAAGAACAACCAATCAACCACCCATGAATAGACATTAAAAAGCGGATCAAACCTGGATCAATTCACACGAAAGCCACAAAGAAAAAGAGAGAGAGGCATGAGTCGTAGAAGGGCGGGAGGGCAGGAGAGAGAGAGGAATGTACTCTACGGTGTGCAACTGACTACTGTATTGCACCCTTATATGTACCAGGGTAGCAGTCAGTCCTCAGCCAAGTCATCTGCAGCAATCGGACTGATGTTGATTACGATGCAACCCAGGATGCGTTACATGACCCCAGGACGATATGACACGTAGATATGACGTAAGTGTTACACATACGCTGCGAGTTGTGTGGCTACCCTTGCTATCCATGTTGTATGTCACTTCTGTATAAACAAGTCTACACTGGACGAAATGACCAAAAGAAAAGAACACAGTTCAAAACGCGGAGCAATTACTGCGAAGTCCCGCTCAAAATGGAAACGGGCTCGCCGGAAAGCAATGAGGGAGCCTCGAAAAACCAGAATGAGGCGGCAGAAACCCGAGTAATACGGTCAAAGTACAACGATGCCATGTCGGCAGAGTTAAAATCCCAACCAAAACGAGCTAGACGGACTTCCAGGGGTACTCCGACAAGTATTTGCTCAGGGTAGGCGCCAATACGAAGGGAGTGCGATGCGTACTTTCCTCCAGGAGGTTCGCCAACGCCAAGTAGAGAAGGGCAGCGATTCAAGGCCTGCGTGAGTTGCCCGCGACGCCAGTCTTGTCGAATGGGGCTCGCAGACCAGCCATCACGGAACGCCGAAGCTGGCGACGTATCTGGGGTCTCCACGGGGGAACCGTCGCGATAACGCATCTGCGTATTTGTTTGCCAGAAAAGGCAGCCACTCTGCCTTGACTCGAAAACCGAGTTTATCGAGGACAAGCTTGAACCGGTGGAGTTCCCCCATTATCGGTCGATTTGCCGACACAAAGCTGTTTGCGACGTATGCAGCTGCCTGGTTTTCTGTGTGCACGAGGAGATCTCGACAGGCTGAAGAGGCAATCTTGCGACCTAGAGGACCCATGAGCAGTAGAAGAACTGCTTTCAATTTCCGCAACGTGATGAACTGGGCACGATCCCGCCAATTCCAGATGCCTTGGGCCATATACCCTCCCTTGACGCCGGGACTCATGTCCCTGCTGTGTATCGTATCGCCATATCCGATATCCGCCGCATCCGTGTGCATGTAGATGCTTGGAGTAAACGGGTGAATCAGTCAACCATCTAGTTCCTTGCCCGTCAACCGATGCCAGAACACAACGTCCCGGAAGCTTTGGTGGGAGAGACGGCAGCGACCACGATCGTCGGTATGCCTCGAAGAAAGATCCCAATAGAGGGAACGATAATAAAAGCGTGCCCATTGCATTGGCAGAGTCAAGGACCCACATACCACGCAGAAGGCCCGGAGATCTTTCTTAGCGACCCAACGGCGTCCAATCCGTACCTCATTCAGCAATCGGCCAGGTAACGCCTTTACCTTTCGTACCTTCCGAGGAGCCACGTAAAACTTCATATCCATCGAGTCCACGACCACCCCAAGATGCTCTACGGTTGTAGAACCGACCCAATCCCCCTTGTCCTTCTGTCGGATCAGCCCAAGGGTGGCAATAAGTAGTTCTATCCAGAGAAGAGCCTTCCGACAATGATCCATAGCAGCCACCTCTCCGTATGTCGAAGGGGCCAGAAAGAAGTCGTCGAGATAAGCCAACACTCGATAGCCGTATCGCCGAAGCTCCTGAACAAACGGGGACATGAGCCTTGTGAACCATATAGCCAACGGACCCCAGCCAAAAGGGAGAGCTATGCACTGGAAGTATCGTCTCCCGTAGCGAAAAGTAAACCAGTCCCGCCCACAGGGATGTAACCTCAGGTGTCGATAACCCTTCCTGATGTCTAAAGAAAGGAATTAGTCCGCTTGCTGAACTGTGAAGGCGAATTACGGAAATGTTTTCATCCTGACCGAAGCCTCCCTCCACTGTTTCGACTGCACACTGAGGTTGATGACAAATCGGCCCTTCAACCCCTGTCCTACCTCGGTCCAAACAGTAAAAGCCGAAGAAATCACTGCTTCCTTCTCCTTGGCACGCTGAGCGTGGGCCGCCGACAATTCGCGATATATTCCAATTTCGACACCCTCCTTGAGATCCGCGAGGGAAGACACGCGGTCCTCCACCGTCTGCGGGATGTCTCCGAGCTCCTTGCCCTCCCCGGTGATGTACCGATTGTCCGGGGCGTCGAAAATCCCAAACTGGATTGCACGGCAAACAAATTCCGAACAACCCAGGAGGCGCCAGGCATCGACTCTCTGCCGTGTCGAATACCATGGTGCCCGTCTCCCCGTCGACCTACTTCTTCGCGGGGGCGTCCCCCTTACTGCTGCCTCCTGTACGCTTGGTTGCGTTTTGGGCGCCTAGGGTAGCCACCGCTTTCAGAAGTTGAGTGGTGAAGTGAGAGTCCAATTTCTCCATCAGTTCCACAAGATTATCGGCAAAAGCGACTGAAGAACTCTGTTCGAGAGTGGGAATGATCAACTTTGCATATGCCGGATCCCTACCTGCCAACTAATAACACTCACAGCGCAGACCCGTCACGCGCAACCGGATAGAAATCGCTGTCCATAAGTCATAAATCTTGGCTTCCTCGTACTCCTTTGCGGCGATGGCGTCGCCTCTCATCGCCAAAGCCACCTCATGAAAATACATCCAATATCCTGCGGCGTTAAAGTAGCTGGCCTCGTACTCAATCACCCCACGAAAACTAGAGTGGGAATCCATCCCCTTTTGCAGTGGCCATTCCCGGTGCTCGAAAAAAAATCCATAGAATGCGGCTATAAGAGGACCATCCTCGTAGGGATGGTGAATGATACCTAGATCTTTGTCATCTCGGCAACGTCGAGCGACCCTCGCATAGGCCTTTACAACAGCCCCGTCTATCCCCACCTCTGCTATTGTAGCTGTCTTAGCGGCCTTCTCCGCCTTGGCCAGACACTCCTCGACATCCTGTGCAACATTCTTGAGAGCATCCATCATACTAGGTTGACCGAGCGAATCCTCCCTCGGTATGGTGTGGTAACTTTTGACCGTTCAGAACAGTGCCTACCGCCAAGTTATAGGGACTCTCAGGAAAACTGAGAGGCACGTCCTCTTCGGTGTGCAACTGACTACTTTATTGTACTCTTAAATGTACCAGGGTAGCAGTCCGTCCTCAGCCAATTCATCTGCAGCAATCGGACTGATGTTGAATACAATGCAACCCAGGATGCGTTACATGACCCAAGGACGATATGACACGTAGATATGACGTAAGAGTTACACATACGCTGCGAGTTGTGTGGCTACCCTTGCTATCCATGTTGTATGTCTCTTCTGTATAAACAAGTCTACACTGGACGAAAGCAGTTATGCGCATGATTTCTTACGGTGTTCCAGCCGATAATTTTAGAGGGGTTATTGAAAATGGGTGAATTGACAATTCTAAAGTCTCTCAAAGAATATTGCAGAGCCTCAGTTGCAATATTCAGAGAGTAATAGCTGCAGCATCCCGCAGACACCGATATTATAAGCATCGGACAGAAGTTCGCTGGTGTCGGGTTCACTGAAATTATTAGATGTCAAGACTGTAGTGGCTACGAATGTAGAGCCTTTCCAAAGGCAGAAATGGTATTTCAGTTGAAAAAGACGGATTCCCGATGCCGCGAATGGAAAGAGTCTTTGATTTGGACTTACGCGTTGGAGTTTGTTTTCAGGCCTGCCGGGTATGTTAAATGACCTCAATATTATTAAATTGGGTCCGTTTTTCTCCAATATTTTCAACGACTGCTACCCTGAAGTGCTTCCACAATACATTATCTCTGGGAAGGTGTTCAGACAGAGCTATATTCTCTCAGACTGCATTTAAGAAAACTTTAAGTTTTTAGTGCATTCCATGTCAGAGCCCCCATTACAGAGAAGTAAACATTTAGCATTCGACAAGAGGGCGCTTGCAAGTGTGTGTAGCGTTTTTTTGCTCTAATAAAGTCACGCTCTTTCATCCTAAATCATACTTCTAGGCTCTGGCACATGGACGAGATGAACATGGTACTACATGCCTGTGTTATTATGAACAGAATGATAGTTAAAGTCCAAAAATATGCCTACTTGTACGATGGAGTCATCGCACTGCGCGGATTACGGCAGAGAGAAATATTTGAAACTCCCTGGCATATTCGTCGTCACGATAACACAGCAAGAGAGTTTGTGTTAAGATCAATGCGATCTGTTAGCGACCAATATAGGCTTAAGAGCCCACTTTGTAGGCCCATTTATTTCCTCATTAAAGACGAAAGCCTAGTGTGAAGCGGAGTGCAGCTTGCACTCTGCGCAGGGAAGAGGCATGGTGCCCTCACGATACAAACACCAATATTGTCCAACACAGCCTGAGTGTCGATGAGGGCGCAGACGTCATCGTGCAGTCGATGAAAATACAGCAATGCACGTTGCGCGGTCGCTCTGCAACGAGAAAATACGAAGGGGTAGGGTATGGTCTGGGAAGAGCTGAAAGTACGCCATCTATTTAATCCGTAGGCGACAGTGCCTGTGGATTACTATGACGCGAGACGGTGGAAGTAGACTCTGCAACTTCTCGTGGTACTGGTTCGGATTTTACTGTTGGCTATGGTGCTTTTGTTTCTGGTTTTGATGTTGCTAGCTATTGTGGTTCTAGTGCTGGTAACTTTGTTGTTTTCTAGTGACTTTGGGGCTGGTGACGGTTTTAGTGGCGGTGTTAATGGTGGCAATTGAGGTTCTGGGGGGTTGGTGGTGCTGCTTGTAATTGCAGTAGTCTTCCTGGTGCTTATTGTGGTCGCGATTCTTTACTCAATAATATTGGAAAAGAGAGGACTGACTGTATTAACATGGCATAATTCTCACAGTAGTGAGTGCGCCGACATAAGTTCTTTCTAGATGCCTGATGGACTGGCGCTTCATCTGAGTTGGATGGTTCACAGGGATGTCGTGGGACTTTCTTTGAAACAAGTCCAGCCGAAACACTAGCAACTGGCTTCACATCCAGTTTCCCGCTCGAAGGGGTCAAAGTATTATTTGCAGCGCATAGATGAATGATTTCATCGCCTCTCATTCTCAAGCCCACAACATCTCCTGAGAAATTATTGCCTAACTGTTGGTCGCCTTCTCTGCTATTTTTAGTTACAGAACCGGTTTCAACAGGCTTCAATGGTGCAGCGTAATCTACAGCCCCTGCTGTAACCACAATGTCAGTGTTTTTGGCTCCAGACCTAGTACCGTTGCAAGCGTTTTTGCTTGCTTTGGCGTTAATTTCCTCATCCATCTCCATCTCCGCCATTCTTTGCAATTTTTTAGCAAACTACGTCTTAAGGCTTGGACTAGTGCCGTAAATAGAGAACGCATCCATCCAGCGTCTCACTTTACTACAGCGAGCAATCAATCTGTGAGCAGCAGCGACTTCTCGAGCGATTTTATGTCGCTGTTGGCCAAATTGGACAATCTTATCCAGCTGCTGTCGAGATTGAGCTGCAATTGCAAGAGCATTTGCCCCTCAAGATCTATTTTAGCACTAAATGGGCGACTGCGTTTTATGTCAGGCAGTTTAGGCTGCTCTGAGTCTCCAGCAGCTGCATGTGGAGCTAGAGCCGAGAAAAGAACTACAGACTCCCAATTTCCATTCCCACCGCCGACTGCAGATGATTTTGCGCTCTTGGTAGCATAATATTGAGAGTAACTGCCCGATATGATTGCTTCAGACGCCTAATCGCCTGCGGAGTTCATGGCAGTCATCATGTGCTGCCAAAGACTTGTGGAACCCAGGTACCTGTAGCATTCTATGAATGGAAACAAATTACCGCAGTACATGGGGTCACCGTCCAAAGTTCTGTGAATATCTCTCTGTTGAACGCACTTGTTAAACAAGGCTGTTGCAGCGTTCAAAATTTCCTCGCCTGTGGAACTTGCAGTGAGATTCATCGCTAGCACACGTTTCCAAGCTCCCTCGAGAGAGACACATTCCTTATTTCTCTTCTTTTATCTCCCAAACAGTGCAGATCTATTGCGCTCGTATTATTGTGAACCGCCCGTATTCTTTTTGGATACGCAAAAACATCTCATCGATTCCATCTTTAAAGACCGCCTGTTTCTTATTTACTTCTGTGCGGGCATTTTACGATGCCCTAAAAAAATTCTCTGTACGCTATTGTGTTTCCTTCAGATGTCCAAGCCTTTCCGCTACTCATTGCACGGGCTGTCGTGCTAGTAGCATTAATGGATAGGGAAGTGGGTTACAGGGGATCTAATTCGCTTTTATGCACCGACTACTTTTGTTTGCAGTTCCGAGCATCGCCAGAATTGAGATGGGTTATGAGCCTATCGAAGGCAACAGTTTTGGCGGGGGCCGAACGCTCTGGCGCTCTGGCTCTGTAGTTTTCGCGGGAAAACTTTTCGCGCAAAGTCGCCGCTGCATGTCTTCAAAGCTGCCGGCTGGGGTGGAATACACTTGCTCCTGGGGGTAGGTGGCGTGAAGGGAGCAGTAGTTAAGGCTGAAACCCTGAATCCGCAAGGTCGGCAACAAAATTCCTAATCTGGTCTAAAACCGCTCAAATCAGCACACAGTCGTGTACAGTGTACGCAGCAGTTGAGCCAAATGCGTTTCAAACGCCGTTGATTGGGGGTAAACAAACCGTAAATTGTCCCCGGTCCAACGGCAGTTGAAATTTTTAAGGCCAAATTTTGGCTTCGCCCTTTGATTGGTGGGGATAAATTTTCGGGGCCAATGGGTACAAAATCCCGTTGGCCCCACCGTTGGAGTTGCTCTTACAGGTTTTTGTGAGCAAATTTGTCCAACTTTCACTTCCAATTTGCAATCCTAGTAGGAATTAACTGGACTCGAAGCCCGCACAGAATACTTCCACTGGTTTACCGCTTATGTTGCGCAATTATTTAACCCCAATACTTTCCCACCACTCCGACGTTTTCAAGGTCATCTACGTTGCTCTCAACTTCCAGATTCCCTTTGCAGTATAACCAAAAACCGGTAACCGTGCTTTAGACGTGAACGAGGAAGAGTTTTTGAGCCTTATTGGTTGTGAAATCACCGACTTCGTCACTAACTTCGACCACGAAGACTTGATGTGAGAATTTTGCCTGCTTCCTGAACGTAACCAACTCCCTGCTCGATGAACACTCATTCTACATACTTCTGCCTACATTCTGTGTTCTTCGGTCGATAAAGTGGGACAAGAGACTGTAACGAGGACCCAATCACCAGGAGCGAATAATTCCGCTTAGAGGGAGGTGACGTGACTGTTGTGTTGCCTTCGGACTCACCTACGGATGATTTCAAGTCACGAGTAGCGATAATTGCAGCTCAACTACATGTATTCCATTGATGCTTTGCAATGCGAGCTCTGGAGGCATTGAATCTTCGCCTCAACTTCCCCGAAAGCCTACTGTATATCATTTTCCATTGTAATTCCCCTTTACTGATATAGTCTCGTGACGGACTGCAAGCTCTCGGATAAATTACTTTTTGAGCGTTTTACTATCCTCCTATGCGTTCAAATGATTTAGAAACCAAATTTTATACCCGAGCGGTCAATAAAAGCCCTTGATCTATGTTATGATTCCCAATGTGATTCTGAAAACCTTCTTTCGTCTTCAATGTTTTTGAACGTTGTTCTCCTGCTTCCTAGACTCAGAGATGACCAAAACTGGACGAATAATCGGGATCTTATTCATTATAGCCTCGATATCCTTAAAGATACCTCTTTTCTATATCAGCAGGACTTGGTCTTCCGCATTCCACTTAGACGAAGCTACCTAATTGCCCTTCAGATACTAATGGACAATGGATACGGGTTCATCGTCTTTTCGTTCCTTTTACTTTAGATCTTGACGGTCACGTAGTCCTTTGACTCCTTGGTCATACATCTTTCAAAATCAAGATCCTTGTAGCAGAACTCGAATGATGCATCTTTTAGGTGATAGAACATTAGGACCTCCTTCTCTTCTCCACTTCTAGAGCGTATCATTACATTTTCGTACGTAGAAGTTAACTGGCAAACATCGAAACCAGGGTATCCGTCAAATAGAACGTGATTGTTCTCGTTTTTCATCGTGTGTTTGTCAAAAAAGGAAGTTCTTCGATATGATTGTTCTTTTGCCATCTTTCCGTCAGCGGTCTAGCGAAAGATCACATTTTCTTTATTTTTTTTCCAGTCTTCCCGGCTCCCGTTCTTCTTGCTCTACTTATCAGTTATTCTACCGTCGTGAAGAAACGAGCTGCTGCCACTCTTGTACGGGCTGCTTCACAGTACCCCGGTAGCTTGCTACAGTGGCAGTTTAAGGTTTGGTAGTTGGCTGGAGAGAGACAACTTGGACGGACCCACTCTGCTCGGGGACAGCAGGGCGACCAGGAGGGTAATTCAGGAGCTCCAAGGAAAGTTAGTAGAGGCTTTCCTAACTTTGCCGTGCCAGCAAAAGCACTCAGTGACTGGTAGCAGTCGTGTTGGCGTTGACTAACAATAGAGTGCTGGGTCAAAGAATGTGAAGAAGTTAAGGCCGGCATCTGGAGCGTAGCGAGCGAAACCAAGAACAATAGTGTGGTCGAAGTCCGACAGAAGAGTGCGGAGCGAGCGTGCGTGATTAGGGTGCGTTGAAGGCTGCAGTCGCTCCAGAGCGTGCGAGATATCAAGTACAGTAAGCAGAGAGAGCAAGATCAGACGCACAGATATCGAGCGCCTGAGGCCAACCCTCAGGCGTGGGGAATCTGAAGGGACATATGCCCCATCCACTGGCATTTAATTGGGCAGTTCATTGTAATATGTAAAGTTTTAGAAACTGGAATTCATTTCATACGTAGAAAAGAAGGATCTAGACGTCCGACACGGGATTAATGGGCAGTGCTGGTATGTGAAGGCAAAGTGATCGGCATAAGCCGGCTTTTATGGGTGCTCTCTCCCCCTCCGCTATCAATTTATTATAGCCAAAGCCGTGAGCTAGTTATCTTCTCTCGACTCGGGCTGCCTGAGGAAGGACTCCTCTAAAACCAGCTTTGCACTGCTCGCTCACCAAATGCAGCGACTTATACTCGCGTTGTGCAGCGACTCGCACCATGGCCTTCATTTGATGCTGCTCATCCATCGGGTGCTATACTTGCAATCGTAGTGCAGAGGCTCGTTCTAGGGTCTTAGTGCAGCAATTCGTACCGTGGCCTTCATTTGGTGCCGCCCATTCACCGCGCGCCACGCGCTCGTTCAATTAATCATGTGCTGGTGCCGCTAGACCAGCTCGTGGGAAGTGCATAGTTAACTGTTTTCAGCGTCCTTTCCGCATTAGAAGGAATATATGCACCTACCTGTTAAACCGCGTTCACGGTCACCAAGCTCTGACGCCATTTTCGAAATCTCTCTATGGTTCCGCGTCATCTCGCACATCTCGCGTGCTTACGGTTCATTACATACACAGATCGGTCAAAGGTATTGTACAACAGAATTATGGAATACATTAAAGTACATGATAAATACACCGCGGCCAGAAATGATAGGACAGTGGACCCAAAGAGCAATACAGTACTTTTCTCAGCGCCATTAAAAAAACCAATTTGCCCATTATATTTGTTATATAGAAGAATGGTTACAGTGCCCTTCTGTTTTATGCAATCGACATGCAGGTCCGCGGTACGTGCTGGTGGTGGGAACTCTCACGCCAGAAATAAAAGGACAATTGGACTCTACTGCTTAAACGTCGAAATATATTGCCTTTAATCATCATCTAGTAGTGCGTAGGTCCTCCCTTGTTCGTAAGAAATTCAATGGCTCTCTCATTCATGGATTTCAGTAAAGATTCTGTGTCACAATGGTCTATCTTCTCCCAGCAGTCCACAAGGCAGTCGACAATGTCCTTTTCTGTAGTTCAATGCGCGGTGCGCAGTTCTTACCGTCTAGGAACGGAACAAGGTCAGACAATGAGAAAACCGACACACACACACCAAGACTCACAGGTTGTTCGTTGTCCCTCTTTCTCTTTAAAACCCCTGATATGCTGGAGCACAGCTCGCCGACGGCGAGAAGAAGTGGGGCTGATAGAGCGAGGGTGATTCCTTGGACGGCTGTACAGTATACTTGTCCTCCGAGTTGTAAGGCCGGACCGGGATCTGAAGAATACTATGACCTTGATAAGGATCGATTTCAAAGAACTGTAGACACCAGGGGTGTAATAATGGATGAAGAAGATGTAGTAGTCGGTCAGCAGTGCTAAATATCTCCTTGAGAAATATGGATATTGTCACCAACGACAACTTTGAAGTTCCTATTTGTATATAGACGCTGGAGTCCGGGGCGCCAATTATGGGTAAATAGCAAAAACAAACAACAGAAGGGGTAGTACAATATCTGGTAGAGATAGGGTAAATAAAAGGGGGACCCTGACGTATAATCGTGGCTATAGACAAAGTTGCCTTTGGTAAGGTTTCTGCAAAGGCGGAAGTTGGGAGTAAAGTTCAGAGCCAACACCGGGTAGCTGTTTAGTCTAGGGCCCTAGTGCCCAGGTAGGTTTAAAAAATAGTTAGCTAGTATAAAGTTATCTACAACGGGGGTGAGAGAAGTTAGGGTCAGCAAACTAAGGGAGCTCCAAGTTAAAGATAAGTAAATCCGAAACTTGGCCCAATAGGTGCCTTTCACCTGCGAAAATCTCAGGTCCAATTTGGGGGACGAGTGGTCCAGATTGCATGCCCTCAATCCCTCTCGGGTGGTTATACGGTACCAAGAGTAGTAGTGGGCGATAAGCGAAAGTTGCCCTTACTGTACAGTACAGTGCCTACTAGTTAGCAGTGAATCAGATCAAAAAAGATTACCAAAATAAGCTCTGCCTATGGCAGTACAGTGTGGTTGCCAATTGCTCTACATTTTCGTTCGAAAACTGGCGCCCCACCATAAGTCTTGCCTGCAAGGTTTCCCCATAGATTTTCAATGGGATTGAGATCGGGGGAATGAGCAGGCCACTTAATTAGTCGAATACCATTCTGGCCAAGCCATTCTAGAACAGCCTTAAAAACATGAATTGGGGCATTCTCTTGCTGGTATATCCACCAAACAGGCATCTTCTCGTCGGCAAAAGTCAGAAGATGGTCGTTCATGGGCTTCAAATATGTTTCAGTGTCCTGTCTGCCCTTAATTTGCACAAGAAGCGTCTTACTGTGGCACGAAAAGGCCCCTAAAACATTACCAGGCCACCACCGTTCTGCCGACGAGACAAAATTTTACCTTCCTTTCTTAAATCGTGCCAATAGCTGTGCAGTCCAACAGGCCCATATAAGCAAAATATCTGCTCATCCGAAGAAGTTAGTAGCGCCTAGTTAGCAGGATTACAATTGACGTGCGTTAGGGCCAACTCGATGCGGTTTTCGTTGTGTCTGTGCTTAAGCGGCGGAGCCTTCTGAGCCTTTTTAAACTGTAAGTGAGCAGTCCAAGAGATTTAATGCTTCACAGTACTAACAGAGACGGGGGGTTCAGAGCGATCGCGCAACTCACGCGCTGGAAAATTCACCTTTCCAGATTCCCGAATTTGTAGCCGTTCACCCGCTGGGGTGAGTTTTGAGACCGACCCGGCATATTCTTTCTCCATAGCTTTTGAGGCCCTCTAGCAAGTTTTTCACCACTTTGTGGCTGCTTTGGACTCTTTTGGCGATGTGTGAAATCTTATAACTTTCCTCATGCAGCGCGAGGAGTTTTCCTCGTTCCCTCTCAGAAAGGGAGCACCGGCGACCGATTATCAGAGCTTGGTTGCATCTGCCGAGGACTCGAGGAGAGGCAAATGGCTCATTATGAGGTCTATGAGCCTTCCAAGAAGCGGGAAGTACTGTGCAACTGTTTCAGTCCTGTCGTTTCTGGTTTGGGGTTTTCCCGCCATCAGCACATGGCGTGGACCTGCACGTCGATTTTATAAAACAGAAAGGCCCTGTAACTAGTGATGTCCAGTACTATTTTTAAAAGAATTGTAGATAGTTGTAATACATCTTGAACATAATTATAGTGCATGGCAATAATAGTGATCCTGGGTTATAGTGCATATAGTGGCACTAGCAGGCAATTACAGGGCCCCACTGTCGCCAGTGCCCCTGGCCGCCAGTGCCCCCCTGTCGCCGGTGCCCCTTGGTCGCCAGTGCCCTCTGGTCGCCAGTGCCCCCAGTCGCCAGTGCCCCCTGTCGCCAGTGCCCCCTGTCGCCAGTGCCCTCTGGTCGCCAGTGCCCTTTGTACAGTGCCGTACAGTACTGGCAACGCTTTTGCATTGACACTAAGCATCCTGCTATTTGGTAGCTAGGTAGCCCGCCGGAGGCATCGGTCCAACTTTAACATCCTTCCTGAACCCTGCAATTACACTCCTCCAGCTACGTCCCGGCCCACGCCGATGGCCCTTCAAAGTCATGGCCCAATGAAGGTCCCTTTTAAAAGTATTCAACAAATGTTCAACCCACCAAGAAGCCCTTCAGGCGGCTTTTAGTCATGGGTAAATAAATGTTCACCTCACCGAGGCGCTTGGAAATGGGGGCTAAGTAGGATAAAAATGACCATTTTACTATGAAGGATCAGTGGTAGATGGGGTTGAGTATAGAGATTACTCGTACGAGTGCTAATGCGAGTGGCAACTGATTTATCCTGGGGTTGGAAGTTTTGGATGTTTTTACTGTTGAAAGAGATATTCGATTTATCCTGAGGTGAGAGGTTCTCTGAAACCACTTTGCTGTGGTATTCAGTTCCGCTCAAATCGTGCCCCAACTAACAAATAGCGTTGAACTGGACGATTCTCGCCGCGAGGCGTGCGAACAAGGGAAAATTTTGAGTTAATTTAATGAATGGAAGATGTGGTCGGTTATAACGAACAGCGTTTGCTGCGCCTCAACAATCGTAACAGCAGCATGTGCGGCATTGCCAGTCGCAAACCGGCTGCGAAGTACCTAGCAGCTTGGTACCATCCCCCAATGTGGAATGTGGATGGGCAATGAAGCGATACCCAGGACCCTCCGCTAGGATTAGTTCGGCAAAACGAGTATCCTTGCCAGGGCGGGCGTGGTAAAGGGGCTTGAACGAAAATCGTGCAATGGACGGTAAGCGGGCAAGGGTCAAGGCATGAATGACGGTTGCGTCATAACAGTCTACGCCCCTTTTCTCTTTAAGCCCCTTGATGTCTGAGTGAGCTGCAATGACGCGTTTTGGGGGCTCGAGGACAGGTTTAGGGCGGGTACCTAATTTGCATACCCCGAAAACAGTTGCGCAGAACCTGAAGCATGCATTTGCATCTTGAGTTGCACTTCGGCGTTCATAAATGGTTCTTAAGAGTGCCAATGTATGGTAAAACACCGCCTCCTGAATTCACTACAGCAGATCTTATGGGTACATTGAGTACTGCGTATCCCTCGTTGTAAACATGTTGGATCTCCGATGGGTACGCGGCTTTAATTGCCTCGCTTAGGGTTGCGGGCCACTATGTGGTATACTTATGGAGTGCCCAGTTTAGGGGCCTTAAGGTAACCTCATACTGCATTCGTATAAAAGCTCACCCCTTCCTCAGTTTAAACCACATTGCATTGCCTCAGGGTAGGACAGAATTGCATAACTTTCAAGAGGGGGTCCGGTTTGGCTAGATTGAAACCATCTTCATCGTACCACAGCTGCAGGAATATTTCCTGGAGCTCCTTGCCCCTGGACAGCTGCAAAGTGTCCTTTATCTTCAGGGTTAGCATGTGGAGCCATAGGTCGACTGGTTAGGGAATAGAGGCACTACCACGACTATAAGAGCACTGGTTAGGGAATAGAGGAATTACTAAGGCCATAGGGCACTGGTAGTGGCATATTTTCACCGGTGCCGACCTGTTCACCTCCCATGACAAGTGCCCCTACCAGTAGCAATAATTTTTACACAATATCAGTCACTGTAAATTGTCAAAATTGCAATTATGTTACCCCTACTGTTAGAATTAGAAGATTTTTTTGTCAGACGGACAATGCAAACTGACAGTAGTTCCAATTCATTACGTATGATGACTAGAATTGGTATATTTTAGATTAATTTACTGTGCTTTATACAGTCAGTTAGGCTATGCAACTGTACTGCATTTTGTCAGCTAGCCTACAGTATACTGTCAGCAAGTCTACAATATAGTCCTGACCTGGGCACCTCAGGCAGGGGAATCCACAGTATAAAGACAGTGATGGTGTTGCATCCCGCACCTAATCACCAACAACATCATCAACGAACAAAACGACAACAGCAAAACTTGAGTGCCTCCTTCCCCCCATTATTGTGCTCGGTATAGCACAAACCAATTGGTCGAGATTTTGCTCTCGCTCCCGTTCTTCTACGGGGCGAAACCAAATTCCAGAATTTAACTTTCGCCCTCCCCGCTCTGCTGACTTGAATCCTATTGCGTTCTCAAAAAAAACCCTGGTCCTCTCTTCTCTACTCATCTTACAGAAATTGTTCATCCTAAAGATCCACGCACAGCTGAGTTCGGTCTAGGGAAACGAAACGAAAGCATGGGACTCATTGAACGTGGCAAATGGAAAGTAGTATGCAAGGATGAAGTACCATATAAAGCAAATGTTCTAGGTGGAATGTTTGTACTTGCAATAAAAGATTCTGGTACAAATTATGAAGTGTGGAAAGCTACATTCGTCGTACAAGGTCATAGGGATAAGATAAAAGAATTTCTTGTCCATGAAACTAGCACTGCTCGTCAGCATTCGATCAGAATACTAGTTGGACTTGCATCTGTTTTCGGCTTCAAGCTCTTCTCAACGGATGTTACATAAGCATATCTGCAAAGCGCCGAGAAAATCCTCAGAGATATCTATGTAAAACCGACAAAGGAGTTTGAGCTTGGCCCGGATGCAATTCTTAAGCTTCTTAAGCCACTCTATGGACTCCCTGACAGCGTTGATTACTGAGGGAAAAAAATTTACGAACATTTACGATCCGATCTTGGAATGTAATTTACAACTAACGACGGATCATTCTTCTTTAAGGTAATTGATAAGAAGCTTTCTGGCCTTTGTGTAACCTATGTCGACGATTTACTTTAAGCTGTAAATGGGAACTTTGAAAAGTTATCAAGGAAAACTGAAAATCGTTTCAAGTGTAAACGTAGGGAGTACGATAACATCTAGTTCTCTGGAGCGCAAATCGAAAGAAAACCATTTGGCTTCGAAGTGCATCAATCAAACTACAGAGGCTCGAATCACTTCCCTCTGATGTCTCTTTTAGTTCATATAAAGCACAGAAGGCTAAACTGGCTTGGATAGCATACACGAGGCCTGACATTTCATTTCGGGTCGCCCAAGCCGCTCAAATTACGGAAGACTTATTCAAAAGAGATCCTCAGAAGCATATCAAAAGGGTCAGTCTAGCCTTAAATATCTTCATAAATGACAACGCTATGCGACTTAAGTTTCCAAAGCTTGATTTGAAATCACTTTACTTTCGTGTTTACTCCGATGCATCATATGCTACAAATATCGACGGATCATCACAGTTTGGATACATTATTTTCTTGGCAGATGAAACTGACAAGTGTCAACCGCTTTACTGGTCATCTCAAAAATCGAAACGTGCCACGAGGTCTGTACTTGGCAGTGAAGATATGGCATTAGTTGATACATTCTATACGTCCTACGCTTTGAAACATGACTTGCAGAAAATGTTGTTAAAACCTGTTCCCATCATCATGTTTACGGATGGCTTGTCTCTTTTCGATGTTATTACTGGGGAAACTACTACTAGAAAGAAACGTTTCATGATATATATTGCTACTGTTAAGAATTCTTACAAGTCAAAAGAACTCCAGAACATCAACTTAATTCGCTCTGAGTTCAACCCTGCTCACGCTCTAACAAAATTCAAAAGTGACTCAATTCTACATAGCATCATCCGAGATGGTTGCATTAGTCATCCAATTGAGCAATGGATTGATAGAGAAGGTTAAATTCGTTTGATTCAAACGAACATGGAGAGTTGGAATGTTAGAATTAGAAGATGTTTTTTCAGACGGACAATGCCAGCCGACAGTAGTTCCAATTCATTACGTATGATGACTAGAATTGGTATATTTTAGATTAATTTACTGTGCTTTATACCGTCAGTTAGGCTATGCAACTGTACTGCATTTTGTCAGCTAGTCTACAGTGTACTGTCAGCTAGTGTCTATTGGACCGTTGTCTTCATATGAGGACAACTTTTAGCCCTTTTTTCTCAATACAAATTTTTTTACCTCAGCGCATTTCTTGTCCCTCCGCATTAGTTCATGAGTGTAGATGTCCGATCAAAACAAACTTTTCAAGATTGTTGACCTTGGTGAAGGCTAGAGCAGTTTTCCCTCACCAGCTTCCGCTCTTCGCAAGAAGTTGTGAAAAAGGCTTCATTTTTGTGGGTAGAACGTATTTACGTCTGACACTTGTTGTTTTTGTTGATTAGTTGAGGTTTGGTTGATGAGTTGATTGATTGATTAGAGATGATGGCTAGTCTACCAGAGATAGCTATCTTAAATACTAATTTGTGCACAACTCTTCCACAAAAGCTTAGTCAAACTATGACTACGGAATATGCAATCGGATATTGCAGCAAAATATGTGTAACCAGGGTTGGCCCATTATGCGGTACTGCGGATAGGTCCGAGCCATGTATTTAGCCTTCGGCGCAACAGTCGGGAGTCGGTAGGATGGACAACGACTGTTGGCTATCAGCAGTCGTGCGTCTATGTTAGGTAGAGTCGGCCCAGTGTAGTATACACTAAATAGGTCCGAGCTATGATTCGCCTTCGGAGCAACAGTAGGAACCGGTAGGATAGGCAACTACTGTTGCCTATCGAGTGTTGTGTGTCTACGATAGGTAGAGCCGGCCCAGTGGTGCATGAACTGGATAGGCCCGACTTTTTACTGCTTCAAAACAACAGTTGCAAGCCAGTGGATAAATATCGACGGTTGCTTTCCAGTTGTTGCCCCCTCTAAATGTAATAGAGCAGGCCCACTATAGGATACCATAGAAAGGGAAAGTTATGGTATCCGACTTCGAAGACACAGCTGGAAGACGGTAAGAAATATAACGACTACCAGTTGGCGCGGGTCATTTCTCCACAGTCCCCACCTCTCGAAGAAATACTGGACTGCGACCCTAGCCGTCGAAAGAGACTCCTCCGCGAATAACCCATTGTTCTATAGGGTGCTTGCATATGCCTTCGTCGATGATCCTATTGAGAACCGAGTTCTTCTTCACCTTTGTTAGAGAATCATCAGGGTTGAACTCGCTTCGAATCCATGCCACATCACTGATCTTCATTTCTTCGCAGGCTTCTCGGACTGAGCTAACGTCCACCATCAACCGTTTCTCTGTAGTGATAGTATTTTTGATAATCACATCGAAGAGCAATTTGGAATCAGTAAACATACGGACGGGAATGTTCCGGTTGAGAATTTTGTCGATATCGTTTTTGATTGCGAGCGTGTAATCCATTGCGTCTGCAAAAGCAAAAGTTTATCCACCTAGAACGGACCTGACCGCCCTTCGAGACTTGTGTGTGCTAAAGTGTAAGATGTTGCAAAGGTCGTGTTTGTCGAACAATAAAATAAGAAATCCAAGTTGAGTTGATAAGTGTATTATCTGCAAAGCTGCCGTCGCTGTAGACTCGTTAAAGGGAAGATTGATCCAATGGTCGTTGTAGAATTCCACGATATGGATACTTGTATCCTTGCCGTATGATGCGGTTAATAAAAGTGATTGCTGGAGGACCGAAGGAATTGTCGGTTATCTGAGAAGCCTTGTTCACAGCACAAGCGATGTCAGGTCGGGTGTGCGTGAGCCATTGGAGTGGTTGGCGTAGCGAGCGATATTCCATCAGTGAAGCGTCTAGTGGTAGCGGCTTGATTCTGCGTAGATATTCGGTTTGAGACAGGCAAATACCATCGGAGGTAGTCGATACTTGCATTCCAGCAAATGTAAAATTATCCATCTCTCTAGGTTTAGACTCAAACCTTTCTTCTGTCTGCTTCGTGTGGATCAGAAAGTCTTCTGTACCTGCATGGAAGCTATCATCGACGTAGTACCCCGACAGGCCTGCTAGTTTGCCGTCTAGGAGTTTAAAAAACAAACGGATGTCGAGTGAACACTGATTCATCTGGAGTTCATTGCGAAGATGAGACGTAATTGTGGCCTCCCAGTAGTCTCCCGCATCGGTCAATCCATAGAGCGGCTTGAGAAGTTTTAGTAAGTGGTTTTTGTCGAGCTGCAGTTCATCTGGTGGTTTGACATAAACATCCCGCAATAATTCGCCTGCAGACTGTAGGTACGCTTGTGTCACATCTTGCGACCAAATACGAAAGCCAAATATAGATGCTAGGGTAATTATCAGACGAACAGAGCGGTGTCGAAGCATTGTTGCCGGATGAACCAGTTTGTGTAATTCCTTGTATTTGAAAACTTGTACAACATATCCTGCTTTGTATAGCTCGTCTTTTGTGCCCTTATGCTTGATGCTTAGCACGAAGCGCCCGCCCAATATGTTTGCATCTTTCGGTAGTTCCTCGCGCAGCACAACCTCGAATATGTTCCGGTCGAGGAGACCACGTATTTCTTTTGCCCTTGCTTCGGCAAAGCGGGGTCATACTTTCGAGTATCATTTGGTTTAAGGACTTCCGTAAGATAGACACGGAGGGGAGGTAATGGATTGGCCAAGATAGATGTTGAGTAGTTGATCTGGTGCAATAATGAGTTTCCATCTGCCCTGTAAACTGGCATGATATTTGATATATTATATTTCGCCTCTTTATCCGGTCTCTGAACCCACAGTTGTTTGTCTTGCACCTTTGTTACCTCGTAAGGTCCCTTCCAAATCCTTGAATTCTCTTGCCTGACATATACATGATCTCCAGCGTGTACTATAAAGTCAGAGGCAGGTGGGACACGCTCTCGGAATGCCCGTTGGAGGCTGAGCTCTGCACTGATGTCCGCCATTTCAATTCTTGCTAAGTCCATAGCTCGCATGCGGTCAGCATGATTGATTAAAGGTGTTGAGTGTGGATCGAACCTAGGAATTGTTCCAAATACCAGTAGAGATGGAACTAGCCTATCGGGTCCGGTGGTATCATTCATGGCCTTGATACTCAGCTGGAGTGCAATTGCGGTGTCAACATCGGGGACGCCTTCAGTGATCTTTTTGAAGATCCTTCGCAGGGGTTCGTGGTAGCGCTCACCGTTCCCCAACGCATTGTGAGAGTGGACACTAGAGATCTTCAACTGAATGTCAGCGGACTTCGCGAGTGTCTCGAATTCCTTGCCAGTGAAAATACTATCTTGATCCACGCGCATTTTGTCCGGGTAGCCCACGTATGTTGAAGCCAACAGACAATAAAAGCGTTCCAGACTGCTTGAGTAGTCTTATCGGGTAGGAATGTAGCAGAAGAAAAGTGTGTGTGAAGATCAACGACGTGAAGTGCTGGGCGTCCCTCTAGCCAGACGAGGTCAAGAGCAATTTCATGATTTAATACACAATCAGATGGAGGAAAACTGACTCGGAAACGATGAGGCCCTTTGTTATTGCGCTGGCAAGTGTGGCAAGCCTTGCTTATCTGCTTTAAAACTGCGAGAGTTTCGGGAGATGTGTCCATAGGACGTATGCGCTTAAGGAGATTGTATGGTTTTGAAGCCGAGGGGTGCCAGTAATGCCTGTGTAATCTGTTTAGTTCCGACCGGGTGAATAAAGTATCATTGATGTTCCAATCAACGTATAGATGGTTGGATTTTCGGATTATTGGGAGTTTCCAGCCGTACTGTCGGCTATGCAACACATTTTCCACATTGTCAGCTACAAGCCGTTGTTTGTCCATGGTGTCCAGTCCAAGTAAAAACGGGATGTCCAAATCGACAACATCCACGTCCTATTCAAGGAAGGAGCCGTCGGGAGTTGGTATACGTATATTGACAGTTCCGAGGCTAGCGTAGATGCTGTCGCCGAACTTGAAGCTGTACTCGGACGACGATAGCTTCATTTTCTTTTCATCTGACGGTATAGCGCCTTAGCTCGTGCCAGTCCAATGCATGAGCGTTGTGCGCCGATATCAAGACACGCATCAATTAACGGTTTAGGTTGTTAGAGAAATTGGTGTCGCAGTACTTGATATTAATGACATTTCGGCTTTACTGGATTGAGATAAATGAGGATCGTCACAGGGGCG
Organism: Kappaphycus alvarezii; assembly: GCA_002205965.3. Lineage (NCBI taxonomy): Eukaryota > Rhodophyta > Florideophyceae > Gigartinales > Solieriaceae > Kappaphycus > Kappaphycus alvarezii. Next base: position 1,018,114 of record NADL03000771.1, read on the forward strand.
GTGATCGACATGATGAGGACGTAAAGTATTCCGTGTTCGATTTCTTTTGCGGCATGCTCGGGTGACGGCGATTGCGTTATATTCCTTATCCAAATAGACGGAGGCGAATAAGATGAATCATCGTTCGGTAATGCGTTAGCGACAGATGCAGATGAAATGAACCCATTGGCGGTTATAGAAGAACTTGAGTGACTGATGTGTGATAAATTGAAGTGACGTGGAACGTTACTTGATGTATTCTTCTCATTAGTGACCGAATCACCATATTTCGCGGAAGGTGGGTTCTCAAGTATCGGAGATTCGCAAATGCTGGAGTTTATTCCATCTTTAGAAAATGCAAGTGATGATGTGTGAGGCGACGTTTGCGAAGATGGTGTTTGGGAAGCTTGAGTGAACAGAACATACTGGGAATCTGGCACTTGTTCCGAATCCGCAACGGATTCATCATCGTCAGTTTCTTGTAGTAACTCCTCAAGATACGGATTTTCATCTGCCTTATTATCATTTGAGTGCTTAGCTAAACCATCAGGATCTTTCACGATATCAAAAAGCATGCTTGAAAGGAAATTAATGTGCTCAGATTGTTCCGATAAAATTTTTTTCAAATGATCACCTTTTGCTTAGTTGTCTTGTTGCGCAACATAAATGCAATTCGATTCTTGACGATGCGATCAGCGTTACGTGGTTGAGTGCATCGACGCTCAACGTGGTCGGTACTTCCGCAATTGAAGCATTTTGCGTCGGAGGAAGATGTAATGTGCTTCCGGTGACGAGCATGTAGATCCCTTCCATAGCGCGCTTGAGATTGAAACCAGTTGACTGCTCCATTGGTTTGGCTGAGGCGGGAGTATCCGTTTCCTGGGCTTAAAGAGGCAACTTCAACAGATTCTGGTTGAAAAGATTCTTGTTGTGCCCTGTATTGGGGATATGGCGTGAACAGTTGGAGGGCGATGGTGACTTGAGAGGCGGTGCCTGTCTAGGCTGTTCCTGTGATCTTTAAGGAGTATTTGTGATAGAAAAAGCGTTTGAAGGCAGTGCAATGGGCTGGTTGTAGGTTGCACAGATACGGGCATTGTGTTCCGCTCTGTCCAAAGCGTCCAGAAACGTTTTAAAATAACTTTCTGGATTATTCATACTGGTAATGGGAGCAGCAGCCCATGGTTTCATCCGTACCGAAAGATAGAGCACGTTTTTTTGGTATTCTTCCGAGTTACGACCAGGTGAGCACTGGGGAACAAGATCCTCAATTTTTCTTGCACGTTTCTGGAGTGCTTCGCCTTCGTTAGCAGAATCTATCATGAAGTTATTGATGTTGAGTAGCGACACCTCGTCTCCTATGGACTGCATACGAGTTGTGCTGCAATAGCGTTGCTGCAATGCATGTACTATTTGATTCCAGTCTTGCATGTTACGCAAAGAGGAGTAGTAGAAACGCAATGCTTCATTTCGGAACATATTGTGGATGAGAGAGATGCGTTGGTTTTGCTCGATGTTGTTGACGTTGCAGAGATGGTCAAATTGGGTCAAAGCTATACTGATGTTTTCCCTTGAGGTCCCACCAAACTTCGAGGAGTCTCGACTATAGAAAGCATAAATTTTGCTTGCCCCGTTTCCATTCTCTTGGTCGAAATTTAGATGGCTATTTACCGGTTGGTGATTTTTACCTTCTCGGTGAGGGGTTTGCAGAGTCCTAGGAGGAGGAGTGTTAACTTCCATGTGTAGCCTTCCTTGTTCCAAGTTGTGGTACCTGTGGTACGCCTCGCTTATGTCATTGTGAAATTCCCGTTCCGGACATATCACTCTGACGATGCGTATGCATAGAAGGGTGGAATTTAAATGTTTTTTTGGGGGACGAAGGCCGCGGTCTTCCACAAACACTCTTATGCATTTGTATATGTTACTGATGGTGAGAATTTCCGCCCTTGTGAGATCCCATATAGAGAATTCTTCCTTAAGTAGCGCCCAAAGGTTTTCTCCACGAGCTTGAGGATTGAAATCATCGAAGGTTCGGAAGAAGCGAACAATATTTTGTTGTAAGGTGTTGTCGGGTTCAACACGTTCACAGTTGATAAACAGAGCTGGATTCGAAGGATCCTGAGGTTGATCTTCCATTTGGGTAAGATCCGAATAACGAGTTTGAGGACATTATCACGTCTAGCCTTATTCGCGAATGTGGGTAGAACGTATTTACGTCTGACACTTGTTGTTTTTGTTGATTAGTTGAGGTTTGGTTGATGAGTTGATTGATTGATTAGAGATGATGGCTAGTCTACCATAGATAGCTATCTTAAATACTAATTTGTGCACAACTCTTCTACAAAAGCTTAGTCAAGCTTTGACTACGTAATATGCAATCGGATATTGCAGCAAAATATGTGTAACCAGGGTTGGCCCATTATGTGGTACTGCGGATAGGTCCGAGTCATGGATTTGGCCTTCGGCGCAACAGTCGGGAGTCGGTAGGATGGACAACGACTGTTGGCTATCAGCAGTCGTGCGTCTATGTTAGGTAGAGTCGGCCCAGTGTAGTATACACTAAATAGGTCCGAGCTATGATTCGCCTTCGGAGCAACAGTAGGAACCGGTAGGATAGGCAACTACTGTTGCCTATCGAGTGTTGTGTGTCTACGATAGGTAGAGCCGGTCCAGTGGTGCATGAACTGGATAGGCCCGACTTTTTACTGCTTCAAAACAACAGTTGCAAGCCAGTGGATAAATACCGACGGTTGCTTTCCAGTTGTTGCCCCCTCTAAATGTAATAGAGCAGGCCCACTATAGGATACCATAGAAAGAGAAAGTTATGGTATCCGACTTCGAAGACACAGCTGGAAGACGGTAAGAAATATAACGACTACCAGTTGGCGCGGGTCATTTCTCCACATTTTTGGAAGGAAAAATAGTTCGTATTATCGTGGGGGGTTTTAGAAACGAGGGGCATGTACAGTAAAAATTACTGTACTTACTGTACTGTAACTTAACAAAAAAAACCTTTTTTGCAGTAAAAATTTGAGGCTTCCAAAACATTTACTGTTCCGAAATGTAACGGAAACTGTCTTCATATGAGGACAAAGTGTGCCTGAGATGAGGACAGAGCATGGTCGTATAGACACTAGTCTACAGTATACTCCTGACCTGGGCTGAAACTTTACTTCATTGAGTATCTATCGAGTACACTGCAGAACTGACTATACGGCTAAGAACAACCCGGATGTTCCACGTCAGGCACGTGCAGTGGGGCTCGCGATAGAATCGCCATTGCAACAGAAGACCACAGTGTGCAACTAATGCGCTGATAAATACGTCTGCGGATAACTGCTGTGGTTGTGTGGAACTTCTCTGCGATGCGCGAGATGAAGTCTTCGATGAACAGAATAGAGGCGGGGCATGGGGCACCCAAGGAGCCGAAAGCCAGGGGCTGAAACTTGAAGTTCGGTTCCTGGAGGGTGTTGTGCGAGGGGGCGGGATGCGGCGCACCAGTTTGCGCTCCAGGTCTTTGACTTTGTCTCGATGGGCAATGTCGGCGGCGCCGCCGGCCATTTGTGTGGCCCTTCTGCGCACACCTTGTTTGAACGGCGAGAAAATGGGTAAGTCGCAGGCTATGGATGGGGCGGACCTGTTGGCCAGTGGGCAGCGGGGGGGTTGTATGAGAATGTCCGCAGGGCGGATATTCATGCCCGGGACAAGGAACGGGACTTCGTATTGGCAGTCCAGGCCCGCAGCGCGAGCAACGTGGTAGGTGAAAACGTTGCACAGCGAGTTGTGGCGGTGTGGGCGGCCGAAGCCGGCAGGGCAGAGGTCAGCCGCGTGGTCCCCGAGTGCGTCCAAAGTTGGATTGCAGTGGGCACAGGTGAGCGGGCGGGAGTCGTCGTATACGGGGAGGCCTAGGTGCCGGCGGATCATGGTCTGCCAGTGGGCCGAGGACACCACCATAGCAGTTGCGGGGTGAGCGATCAGAAAAGCGGCAGCGGGGCTGTTCCGGAACGCCAGGCAACGAATCCGATGTCGAACTTCTTGAGTGCTGTGCTGAGCCGGGTTGGGGTGTGTCAACCATGAGTCGTCGCGCCAGTGGACCTTTGCCTGTGCCTCCTGCTGCACACCATTTAAAAAGGTTTGGAGGTTTGATGGTTTGGCAGCAAGCAAGCATGGGTCAAAGGGGCCAAGGTCGACGGAGTACGGGCGCCCAGGGATACATTGCAGGAAGTCACGGATTCGCGGCAAGGCTTGTCGGACCAGGAACGCCCTGGCACCCCGGTATCGGTGACCAGAGACGGCGGCAGAACGTTGCGTGGTGTACGATGCCGATCTCTCACGTGCCGGAACCGCGTCGATGATACTAGCTGCGACCGAGCCGTGTAGGAACGGGGAGATGAGGGTAAATCCCTGACCTCCCTGGCTGATCGGTAGCGTGACTTGGTCCCATGCAGTGTCTGTGAGGGCGATCCCGTGTAGCTCCGAGTAATACGACCTCTGCAGGGCGTCTAAGTCTTGTGCAGCGGGGGCCAAGTGTTGTGGGTCGGCGAACCGGAACGCGTAGGTGACGAGGCATGCCGACGCGCACAGCCGGTGCATGTGGAAACGGGCGCGGGGGTCACGAACGTGGGTCAGCAGTCGGAGGGTGCGGCGGCACCCATCGACCTTGTCCCGTAGGTATGCATCGGTGAAGGCCCGGTTGCCCATCGGCGCTCCTAGGAGCTCGAAGCCGTCGCGCGAGAACTCGGACAGAGGAAATTCCCAGAGGAATTCCGTGTGGTCCGGCAGGAGCGTGTTCGGCCAGTAAATGCGCGTCTTCCTCGCGTTGACATAGAGGCCAACAGCCGGACCCTCAGCCTGCAAGAGGCGGAGAGCGCGGAGCAGACCCAGAAGTGTCCCTATGAGGGTCCCGTCATCCCGTACCATTGATTAAGCACGATGTCGCTGTCCTCGGCGATCTTCCGGATTAGTGGTTGGATCGTGAGGGAAAACAGCAACGTACATACCGGATCGCCCTGCTGGGTGCCCTGAGCACTCGAGATGACCGTGTTCTGGCGATTCGGTATAAGCAACGGTGGCTGAGTACGACCGTATATCATATTCACGAAGCGGGCCAGAGAAGGAGCGAGTGCTGGAAGATGAGACAGCATTGACTGGCGATCAACGCGTTTGAGAGCGTTGTGTGCGTCAATGAGGACCGTGGCAACATGCGGAGCACCAGTGAAACGGCGAAGCAGGGTGCGGGTGTCATGGATGACCGCGTTCATCCCGGCCTTGATACCGTTGGCCGTTTCGAATGGCGCGAGGATGTCTCGAGAGTCATCTATGGCGCTCGGCAGCAGCGTCTTGGTGACGATGCGGCGGAGGACCGATCCCACCGCGATGGGACGAATTTTGTCCGGTCTCGGCCGTAGCGGGAGTGAGCACCTCAGGCAGGGGAATCTACAGTACAAAGGGAGTGATGGTGTTGCATCCCGCACCCCATCACCAACAACATCATCAACGAATAAAACGACAACAACAGCAAGACTTGAGTGCCTCCTTCCCCCCTATTATTGTGCTCGTATAGCACAAACCAATTGGTCGAGATTCGGCTCTCGCCCCCGCTCTTCTACGGGGCGAAACCACACCTACCAAGCAATTACCAAATATGGCCATCACTACCTGTAACCATCCTGCTGCCATACCAAATCCAACTGGCAGATTAGTTTTTAAAATGCCACTGAGAAAAGTACTGTACAGCTCTTTGGTCCACTGTCCTATCATTTCTGGCCGGAGCGTAGATCAAGAAGAGCAAGAGCTGGATGGGAGGGGAAAGGAATGGAGAGAAGAAAATGGAAAGTTCAGCTTGACTGCAAGCGGAAAGATACCGCAGCAAAAGAACAAACAAGGGATGCGGGGTCAGAGGGGGGCAGGTCGGTGAGGAAAAAGTAACCGCAGAATGTGCGGATTCGCGAAGTTGGGGCGGCTTGGGGGCAACGCAAGGGAGGTCCACGCGAGCACGGGCACCAAGAACAGCGAAGGATTAGTGGGCCGTAGTGCCGGCCATGGTGTGGGACATTGTTCGGTTGTGGGCAGGAGCGGCATCTACGAGGCTCGTGGCAACCGCAGTCGCTCGCGCTGCACGCTGAGTCCCGTGTGACACTACCTCCAGCCCGAATCGCACGCCCTCACGTCAGTTCCATCTTATTGCTAAGACTTCGGTCATCCCTGAAGCCGGTGTCATTTCCCTTAGAGTACTGACTGACCTGGTTTCTCGGATAGCCAATGGAGACATTCCAGACAAAGTCCTCCCCCTTCTCTCTGCTGCAACTCTCCTCGCTGCAGCCAAGGCCGGGCAAGATCCGGCCGACTGCGGTAGGCTGTGTCCTCCGTCGCATTGTCACCAAGACTTTGCTTCTGTCTGTCGTAAATGACCCCGTGACTTACTGCCCTCTTAACAGATGGCCAACGAGATCAAGGCCGGCAAGGATACAATTGTCCATTACAGACGCATGATGCTTCGTCGAGTCTCCTTCCACGTCGACGTTGCCACGGTCTTCATTGACGCCCACAGCTGATCGACAGTCAATGCTTGAGCGGCTACCATCCCGTGCCCTCTCGCTTGTCCGTCCCATGGCCGCACTCAGCCACCATCAACTCTCCCGGGTCGCGATCGCACGCTCATTGCTAACGACCAGTGCACCCAACAGGGTGACTCTGCTAATATGCTCCGCTTCTCCCGGACATTCCAGCCGCCGACAGATCACAGAAGAAGGCATACTTCTCAATGAGTGGTACCCGGATGATGGCACTAGCATCGGAACCCTCAACAGCCTCCGCCGCGCGTTTCGTTTGCTCAATCTTCGTGGTCCGCTTCTGGGGCCCTTCCTCGACCAGCAAAAGACTCGCATCTATCAGCCGCACAATATGGCACCGGACCGTGCGGCATTCCTCTCCGGGTCCCCGTTCTCTGAGTCCCTCGGTGCTGGGTTCGACCTCCTCGGCGGCCCGATCCGCAATTACGCCGTCACCCAGGCCTTCTGCGGAGACAAGATTGAAGAATGTCACCGCACCCTCGCCCTCCTTGAAAAAGTCCGTGACCAGCGTGCCCGTTTCTACATGCACCGCCTTTGTGTATCGGCCTACCGACTTACGCACGTGTTTAAACTCGCCGACCCCTAATTTGACGCTAACCCCGCACGCAAGTTCGACTCGCTCCAGCGGCCCCCATACAAGGGGCTTCACGATGTCGCCTTAACGGACCTATCCTGGGAAACAGTTTGTCTCCCCCTGCGCCGTGGTGGCCAACGGTTTTCGCTGATCCGCCCCTTCATGGCGCGGGCGCTGTGAGCCCCCTGGTTCGCGCCCCTGCCAGCTACCGAACCGCATCATAAACCACGGCCCGCTTCTTCACAGTTCTCGGCACCTGTGGCGCGGCCTTTCTTTGTCACCCAAGCCCGCCACCCATTCGCCAATTTGCACATTGAGTTTACGGTAACCGTTTCCTCATCGACGTTGGCGCCTTTGACCCTATATCTCTTGCTGACATCCCTGTCAACCTGCAAACCCATCTTAATAGGGTGCAGCGGGATGCTGTGGAAAAGGTGTACTTGGAGGACGATCTCTGGAGGGATGCTCCCAGCAACAAGGCTCACGGTCCCGAGGATACCTGTCGTCGTATAAGCGGTCTTGCTTTTCGCCACTCAGCGGCCGCTGCTTTCTTACAAGCGCATCCGACCAATGCAACCAAAGCCTCTGATGCTCATTGGGGCATCACGCTGCGTCGCAACCTCGGTCCTCCAGTATAATTGGACTCGATACCGCCGAACTCCCATCACTGCTAGCAGACGCTTGATTTGTATGGAGACCATGCTGCTGACCTTTGGCCCTCGGTGGTTTGACCGCATACACCAGCATAACTCCATCTGCACGCCCTCCCATACCATGTCTCCCGCGTTGCGGGTCAAGACTACAAGTTCGATGTCCCACTGCTCATTCCTGGAATCGATCTTCGGCCTGCTGACCTCCTGGAGCAACCCCCGGTCCCTGCCATCGGCCCCAAGGGACTGCCCATTCCCAGTTACGATACTATTGTTTCCCGTTTCAACCGACCACCGTCACGAAAGCAACGCAAGGAGCCGCAGGCGTCGCCGCTCAAGCTTACCCCCGCAAGGTTCTGGACCTTGAACGCAAGCCCTCCAGGCGCCTTGTACCACCATCTGATAACCTATCCCCCCACCCGGATTTCCGCTTCCAATCACTCGCTCTCGACTTCCTTGGGGCGGCATCCCCGGCCACTATTTGGTTTCTGGAAGAGTTTATTCCGCGGATTGCAATAAGGTACCACACCTCGGACGCGACTGCTCTGACGGGAATGTATCAGCGCCTCAGCTGTGTCCTACGGTCTGGCCATGATTTCCCAAGGCCCACTGCACGTGATCGATGTTGACCACCCAGGTAGTTCTTAACTTAATAGTCGGTCGGTGACTGTACAATCAAGAAACATGAGTAGAAAGTCATCATCAAGGAAAAAGCACAACACCGACTATTCAGTTCAGAGCGAACTGGTACGTCCACGTCGGCCACGTGCAGTGGCGCTCGCGATATGATGGACATAGCCACCGACGAACTCAGGCCTGGGGAGCGACAACCGAGCCCCAGGACCGGAGAGAACCTTTACTCTTTACTTATCTTGAGTGTACACCGGGAGCGCTCCGGGAAAATTACCCGCTCAAGGACATAAAATGAGTAAGAATGCTGCGGCGCCACTTAGGAGTCCCCGTCTTCGACGAAACGGCCCCGCTCCTTTGCGCGGAATGCAAGGCGCCTATGGACCACCTCGACACCATGCCGCTGACCTGTGCAACAAAGGTCTCGGTTGGAAGAACCGCCACGAAGCTGTGGCAAAAGTGCTCGGCAAAGACCTGTTCAAAGCCGCTGGAGCTGGCGTCCACTATGAAGTCCCGTATTTACTTCCCGGACTGGACGCCCCACCTGCTGACATACTCGTCCACCCGACTACTTCTCCGGAAAACCCTATGTCCCGTCTCCCGGTTGCGTATAACATCACAGTCTCCTCACCTTTCCAACAGTGCTTCCTATCCAAGGGAGCCCGGGAAGCGCGCGCTGTCGCCAATGCGGCAGAACGACGGAAACTGAGGGACTTTGCGACCAAATTCGTCGCCATTCCTGGCCATGCTTCACAGGGACGCACGCTTCTCGGCTGGCAGTTTGTCCCGCTAGCCTTTGATTCCCTGGGATGCCCATCGGAGACCACATCAAAGGTGGTCGACGAGTATGCGGCCGTCATCGCGGCCCGTATCGGAAACTCTAAGGCGAAGGTATCCTCTCGGCTTTATCAAAAGCGCAGCTATGCCATTTGGTCCACGTGTGCAGCTTCAGCGATTGGTCGTAGCCCGCAACATGCAGAAGTTTGCCTCCCGCTCCAAAGCTAGTCAATTTTCGTGGCCCTTTACAAGTATTGAAGTAAGAATGTCATATTCTTGCCTTGCAAAACTCTTCTTCGTTGGCAGATCCCGCGGCACCATGCTCGCCTTCCAACTACACTCTCACTCCTTCCATCAACTCGTTCCACACAGCTTCCACCTCGCTCCACAAAGCCATCAATGAACGCCACTACTGTATTTGTACAGAGTTCTAACCGACATTGGACATGAACCATACTGTCGCTATTCCAGAAATTCTTGAAAGCGCCAAACTGTTTCAGACAACCCTACCAAGAGACAACAGATAAGGCCTGGCGAACATTTTCGACGTTTCTATCCGCCCCGCAATATTCCCAACAAATCCCTACGCTTGACCTACGTAGCAATGCCTTATCACTTCCTCAAACACTTGAAAGGCAGCGCAGGGAGGGGTTTGCGGACTCACAGACCAATGGGCCAGAGTGAACGGTCATGGCCCATTGCATTATTGGGAGCCTGATTTGCGGTGGACACATTTACGACCTTGGGATAGAACTGCAACAAACGGCCTCTGCAGATTGGTGGTGTTGCTTTTGACAAGAGCCCTAAAGCCCCCTACGTTACGTTTGAGACCGTTGAGATCGGAAGGGGGTGCGAGCAATTGGGGGGAGTCCGGCGGGAAAGCACGCATGTTGGGTTCACATGGCAGAGGCAACGTCTTATTTCCTTTCAGTGGACTGTACTATTTACTAGGTGCGATGGGTCCAAGTTATGGTTGTTGTGGAGGGGCTTTCCTTAGTGCAAGGTAAGCAGCAGTTGCCGATAGGCTTCAATGCCGTTATCTTTCACGTAGTTAATTTCACTCTGCTTGACAGTCATCAAGTCCTCGGCCATGTCTGCCATGAAAATCTTGTCAACCAAACCGGCCCTGTATGCCCCTCTGAATAATTCCAAGCTCTTGTCGAGGGAATCAGGGAGCAATGCTGGTCTCTCTTCCTCCGGGATACAGTACGGATCTTCCTGGCAAGGCTCCGGCAATACCGCATTTTCTTCTATCCCTTTCAAACCTGCTATCAACAACCCTGCGAGTGCTAAATCAGCATTGGATACCCCATCTAACAGCTTGATTTCAAAATTGCTTCTGTCCTCCATGAGCCGCAAAGGCGCCTCCTTGTTATTATCTCCCCAGACTTGGTACGCACCTACCCAACACTGGGGCTGAAGTCTGGCATAACTCAACGGGCTACTGTTCAATAAAAATACCAACCACGGCAAAGCATTCAAAATACCTGCCATAAACTTCTGTCCTGTGTCGGAAACCCCAATGTTCACACCATGTAACTCATCGTCTGTATCAAAGTGACCGTCCAAACTAAGATGAACATGCGAGCCGGAACCACCGACACCCTCCGAATAATTTGGAACAAACGAGGCCACCAAGCCATGCATGCGAGCAATAGCCTTGACAGCGACGCGTGCAATAATCAAGTCATGAGCAGCATCTACAATATCCTTGTGTGCAAGGACAACCTCAAACTGTCCAGGCATAGCTTCCGCATGTACCATACGCACAGATATCTTCATCTGTTCGAGGCATGTAATCACGTCATCCAAAAAAGAGGCAGCCATATCAAACTGATCAAACGATGCGTAGCCGGCGCTGCGTCCGAAATGGTGCAGGGTCTTTCCATCCGAGGGATCCACCGTAAAAAGAGCGAATTCCAGTTCAAATCCGGCCTTTACGTTCAAGCCTTTTTCCTTGAACAAGTGCACGGCACGTAAAAGGGCGCCCTTTGGACATTGTGACCAAAGTTGTCCTTCCGAGTCTACGAATTTGGAGATGGCGATTTTGTGGTTGCGGTGCCACGGAGTTCCAAACGAGAGGGTAGCTGGCCTGTTGATTGGCGCTGTGATTGCCATTGCAGCCAAGTGACACCTGCTGACTTGACGATTGGTACCAATTCATGTTCTCCAGTGACGGCGCCCTTGATGCCCGGTGGGACGACGCCCCAGGGACACAGGACCATGGCTGCTCTGACGGCTCGGACTGGATGGCCGAGATTGCTCGCGGGATCACTTTGCACCGGATGATACCGAAATAATCAACCTAAGGGTACGATTGGAATGGTCACATCAGCAACAAAGCGGTGGTCAATCTTTTTTTATCGGTTTCATGGGAGAAAAGAAGGTTACAGGGGTGATGGTAGCGGTGGTGAGACGTACCCAAACAAATCGGATTAAATTGGTGGTTGAACCCTTGGTTGTGTTGTCGGAGAGTGCCTTGTCCCGCATCATGGTTTGATGGCCCAGGTGGATTGTGGGATAGCAATGTGTTGGCTATGATGTACGGAGGGGATCGCTATATTCTCGGAGGGTACAAGTAAAATGTCCCAGGGGGTGCTTGAGCTGAAGAATCAGAATCAGAAGCTGTGACTGTGAGCGTTGATTGCCCTGGCAAGTCCGTTGAAGAGGTACGGCGGAGTTTGGGGAATTGCCCCTACATACACGTGGATCATATGGCAAAGAAGGTTACGGCATCGTGCTCTTTGATTGCGCGAGATCGACTTGATCCAATGCATATTTTTTGAAAACTTTTCTTCCCAATCTGATAGAGTACAGTATTGCGATGGGTACAGTAATACAGTACAGTACGTACAATTGATGCAGTGTACCGTACAGTGATGTACAGTATTTCAATGTTTACCCAGGAGTGTCTCTCTTGCCGCGTTGAGGGATGTCAATGGATTGAAACGACGCACTCGTCCATTGGATTCTCAACTAGCTTTCCAGCTGCTACGAAATTGCTTCGGGGCGTGCAAGATTGGTTATTTGCTACGGCTACTGTCGTCGTCTTAAAAACGGAATATTACGCTCAACCTTTGTTACCTGGAAAATTGAGTAAACTATAAACCTATATCTACCCCTCTTTTCCCGCCCTTTTTTAAATCTTAAAAGAATCATTTTGGATTAAAAAAATTTCTGAATGAATAAATGAATAAATTGGAACACAGGCTAACCTATTTTTCAATCATTAAAATATTCCAAAATTTCTTCCTTTTCGAGAAAGTACAGTTGTCATGCTCCTGTACAATTTGTCCAGGATCCATATTTCGACTCTAAAATATACTTGCGTATTTCAAACCTAGAGCCGATCATAGGCCGATTAAAATGGATTTAGAAGCCAGGTAATAGAAACTAGATCTATTTCTTATGTAAGCCCTTCTGTAAGAGCGGTCGCCGGCGAGGTGCGGTATGAACGCCGTCGATGACCCGTGGTCCATACGAGCAATAGTTGATGCCTTATGATTGTCAAGCCACCGCCAAGTTGACATTCTTGATCCGCTCGACAGCGCTTACTTGCTGACGCCTCCACACCAAATCCTAGCTTGCTCTACGTGAACAAAGGTAAGCAAACACGCCGTTGCCCTTCTCCCCAAAACAAAAGATCGCATCAACCCCATCATCCCTAACACTCCAACTCGTTCCTTGTCCTCATTTCATGTCCAGCTAACGATCCAAACCCAAACCCAGCTGTCACGAGCTTGCAACGGCAGTATGTTTCAAGACACCGTAGTTATCGACGGAAAAGGCCATCTTCTCGGCCGCCTAGCCTCAGTCATTGCGCGGGAGTTATTGAATGGTCAAAAGATCGTGGTCGTTCGATGCGAGGATATCGACATATCCGGTACCCGCCACCGCAATCGCAAGAATTTCCAAAACTACCTGCGCAAGCGAACCAACACAAACCCGAAATGGGGTCCGTTCCACCACCGTGCTCCGCGCATGATTTTGCTCAAGGCGGTTCGTGGTATGTTGCCGCGTAAGACGAAGCGGGGTGAGGAAGCCATGTCGCGATTTAAGGCGTTTGAAGGGATTCCCCCGATTTATGCGAGGACGAAGAGAATGGTTGTGCCGGATGCGTTGCGTATTACTCATTTGCGCCCGAGTTCAAAGTACACAAACGTTGGAAGGATGGCCGGAGAGATGGGGTGGAAGTATGGTCCGTTGATTCGAAAGATGGAGGAGCAACGTAAGGTGGAGAGTGCTGCGCAGTACGAGAAGAAAAAGGCTTTGGTCAGGATGACCCACGAGGCGGTAGAATCGGTGGACTGGTCTGCGGAGAAGGCCGTGCTTGAACCTGCTGGTTATTAGGGTGTGTATTGAGATTGTGCTCGATTGTCAGTAAAATCCCTCGTCTCGCTGACCAGCCTCTGTCTGACCGTGCGTGGTCGTCCATCATTAGGAGATGAGTTATCTTTGTTAGCATGGTAAGACTCAAATTATCAACGTTGTGGTGTACGTGCCAGCACGCTGTGTAGGGGCTATACTTTTGGCAGATAGTGTTGTTGGAAAATAAAGCGAGGATATGAGTAACGGTTGCAAGAATCGAGGCGGATTAGATTCGCAAGAGTGTGTTGATAGGACCGGGTACGGTTAGGGAATCTGTAGCGTGAAGGACATTGCTACCCGGGGAGGGAAACCTACGGATCCCTGCTCAGGTTGTCTTTGGTTCCTAGACCTGTGGAGATGGTGATTATCGTCAGAAACTACACGCGATGTGCATACTGTCTTTGACAGAATCTTTGACAGAATGATGGAGGCGTGATACACACGGACGTTGGGTTGGTGATAAACGGTGTGCTCAGCGCAAGCGCACGCGCTGGTACTGTACGTAGGGCGAATAGTCCCCGCGTGAGCAGCAAGTGTCCACTCTGGAAGGAAAGTGGATTCCCGCCACTGGCGGGTTTGGTGGTGTGGGCAGCTCCGGTACATGCGGTCAGTCATGATGATGAATGGTGGATTATTCATGGTAACAGCACGAATGTTGGTCCATCATGTGACGCGAAATCCGATGGCTATTCGCAGCTTTGCTGCGAGGCGTAGATTTCCAGTTTGCAGTTTGATTCACGAGAATCAATTGCAGCAAGATGGAACGTGATCATTGGAAAGGATTGACTGCACGTTGGGCGTGAGTTTTTTTTGAATTCAACTGTCGGCCAACGTGCAGTCACGACTGGACGACCTAGCGTCGTCACAGTCGGTCGGGTCGGAGAGGAGAATTGCATGCGCTTGGTGTCCCATAGGTTGCGCAGAGTCTCGGGGTCGTTAAAAGGGGGAAGCAAATGCACGTGATGGACTAGACCTGCAGGTATAATATGGGTCAGCGAAAGGGCCCCGGGATTCGTGCAGCCAGGGAGTGCGAATGGGATACAAGATCTTTTCGAGTATTATTGCTGCGCATGTGGGCATGCATACATAAGGCAGGGATGAAGGATGAAGCTGGAGAGGATGGTGTGAGGTCCGGTAAGACAAACATACGGTGTGAGGTGGGAGGGCAAGTGGACGTGCCTAACATACTTGTGCGATCGGGATGCCAGTCATTTGGGGTGTGCTATTCGCGTCGCGTCGCGTCGCGTCGCGTCGGCGTCGAATGTGAATGTGGTTCCAGCGCTGCCCTTTGGTGTCTTTTCTCCATGGCGGCCCACCATGGAATGACTCTTGTCTGAGTGGCCGGAATATCAGCAATCCAGTAAAAATGCAGGGCGATGGGATAATTCCACAAGTGAAACTGTCGTTACTTATTACGCAGCAACGAGGTGTGTCTGCAGTGCCTACACTCTAGGCGGGCCGCGATATTTTCAGACCGTTTGGACCGCACGGTTTGCCCATACTGTCCAGTACATGTACTGTTCTTCCAGCAATATGCTTATAGTAAAACTTGCGAACGGACAAGAAATACTGTAATGTGAACCTATTGCCACCCACATTTGAAAGCCAAGAAAAAAAAAACAAAAAGGAAAAAATATTGGAAAAAAAAATTCGAAAATGAAACTCTGGTTTAAACCAGCCAAAGAAAACCAGTTTGTACGCCTACAAGTCAAGTAAGCACGACTCTCCGCACGATTTTGCCCACCGCTTTTACCAGCACCCGACTGACCAACCCATTCCTTGAATCGCGCGTTTGTATCATCTCTTCTCACCGAACCCATCTCTTTTTTCCAGACCTTCCTTGGTCCCCCACCTACCTACCTACCTCCTTGCCTACCCGCCCATCCCCGTCCCTCCTCCTTTGCATTCACCCTTGCCCCGCCCTTTCCCAACGACACAAACCATCCTCCCTCGTCGGTCTTGTTCACGTTCATATTGTACCATTCCTCCACTTTGCTGCATAACGGTATTGCCAGTCCCCTCGTCACCGTCGACAATTTCGTCGTTTGTCCCCGACGGGCTCTACATACATACGCAATCCATTGTCAAGGCCTTGTCAACTGACGCTTAGAAGCCGTCATAACTCCACATACAAGCCACACCATCACTCTCAAGTCTCGTTCCTACCACACACACCCTCCAAGCCTATCCACAAGCCTTTCTCTTCCTCCCTCTGACACATACTTGCCCGCCCTCCACCACCCTCCAACCCTAACCTGCACCCCACCCAGTTGATCCTCTTATACTTTAACATGTCCGGTGTTGCAACACTCAAGCCGCGCAAGCGTGGTTTTGATGAAATGAATGTGGACCTCCCTCATCCTCATCAGTCATGCTCCCCTGCCCGTTTTGTGATTCGTCCTCCCCCGTTAAAGCGGGGCCGTGCACACCCGCGTCTCTACCACACCCTCACTTCGCATGGCAAGTGCCAACAACAAGCAGGCCCAAACCCCGCACCGTTTAATTGGCATTCCGCAGACGTCGTCCACGCCTGCTTCCCCCTCTGCGGGTCCATCTACGCCGCAACCGCCGGCTCAACGTCTTTCGACGGAGGAGATTGCGGCCTTGTCCCGTCATGTCCCGCGTCGACTTAGGCGTGTTGTGGAGAAGATGGCCGGTGGCGTCATTGGTGAGAAGGATAAGGTTTTCACCGTGGGTGATTTGAGGGAGATTATTGCTTCGGTTTTGGCGGAGCGTGAGCAAAAGTTGAGTGAGGAGTTTGCCAAGGTTTTGCATGAGAGGCTGGCTGAGCAGTTTCGCGATTTTACAAAGTTCAACGAGGATTATGTCGCCCGTCAGCTCAGGGGCAAGGATTTGGCGTATCTTAGCTAACGGCTATTAGGAAATGTTGATTGGGGAATGACGGCTAGATGAGAGGGGATTTGGGTGGGTAGGCAAGGAGCAACAATGATAATGGCCGTTTGAGAGCAGGATTTGTGGACCTCAAGTGAGGCCGGTTAACTACTGCATGTACGGAGCCTAACGGTAAGCTGGGTTTAGAATGGAGAATTGATTCGTTTGATAGTCAAGGCAGCGTTTTGGGCAAAGTGACAAGTGTGGACGTAAACAATGTGGCGCAAATGCAAACTGAGACAGCAGGTGGGTTTTGTGCATAAGAAAGTGGACATTGGGTCGTATCTTGTACCTCAGTTGGTAGGTGAGTTGTTAAGCGAGGCTGCTGTGCTGTAAGTAAATCATTAGCGCCACAAAGGATGTCCTCGGTATTTAGGTAAGAGGCGATCAGAGATGGATTGGGTTTGGGGGGGCGAGATAGTGCTGCTTGTGGGAGTTTGCGCTTGCTGCCGTGAGGAAAGGTGGCACATGCCGGTTTCGTAAAGGTGAGTGTGTTGGAGAGTGGGATGACTCGTGAAAATTGTATGACGTTTTGTTAAATTCCGCTTGGCACAATGGGTTACGGTGCCGTCGAGGACAAGTGCCGAGAAGTCAGCAGGAAACTTATACCGATATCACATCTTCAAGTAATGGCAAACATACATAGCCCCATAGTGTTATGTTGGTTTGGACTCAAGCGCTCAGAACTTGAGATAGAGGTGCACTACTAAATGCCTCAAGGCGAACTGGAAATCATCGAATCTAGCTAGTCTTTGTATTTACAGAGACTGCCCTTTTTGCTCACAGCGTTTGCAACTACACCTGCCTTTGAAGCGACGACGGCTCACCCGTGGAAACCACACATGGAACACAGAACTTTCTGGATGTCGCGAGAGACATCTGTTCGTTGAACTGAATTGTACAGTATACGGTAATTTTCCCCCAATGCGCCGTACTATACTGTACAGTACAACTACACGACAATGATGCGTGCAATGCGAATAATCGGGCCCAATGCCAGGTAGATACATTTTGCTTTTCGCAACGCAAGATATCCCTGCCGCTGCCTGTCTAGATAAACACGTCGCTTGGCGTCGACCGACTTGGGATCCGGCGGTTGCCGCTTGACCGACCGACGTATCCCCATTTCCAACCTTTGTGCCACCCCCATTCCCCGTCTTGTTTTCCTTAAATGCGTCTTTGCACAGCCACAGTCCCACCCCGGCACGGTCCCGGCCATCAGCCACACCCGCCCATTCCACCTCCACACACGGTTCCACTCACGCTACCGCATCCATGGGTCCGTTCACAGACTCCGATGCCCTAGCCTCTGTTTACATTCAGCCTGAGAATTGCCCGGATCCCAGTTGGTGGGCCGTGAAATTCTCCTGTGCTGGGACGATGGCGTGTGGTACGAAGCCATCATCGTGTGTTACTATCCATTGCCCGATGAGTACAAGTTGGTGTACCGCGCCGATGATGCGTCGAGATCACTCGTTTGAGAGATCGCCGTTGGGTTTTGGCGCCTAAGAAGCGCACCTTGAGTGGCAATGCCGTCCTCGATGGCGCCATTATCGAGTTTGAGTATCCCACTGATGGCAAGAAGTACCGCGGCATGATTTATGATTATTCTCACCACGGCGATCGACTCAAGATTGCCTACATCGATGAGCATAGTACCGATAATTTAAAGGGCGGCGGTTGGGATTTCGTCACGGAAAGCCCGTGTGTGCAGGAGGACACGGAAGAAGAGCATGAGCAGCCGGTGCCGCCCCCGGCCCAGAAGCGCGAGGCCCCGGTCAGGGTTATTACAAAGAGGACCAGTAGGAGTGGAAGGAGGAATGCCCCGCTCTCCAAGTCTGTCATGATTGATTAAGTCAGCTGTGTTGCAGACAGGAGTGTTGATTCTCAAAGCAATGCGTGCTTTGCTCACGAATCATTTAGAGACTAGTTGTCGAGAGGAAGAGGTGAGGAGGGACAGGAGGGACAGCAAGATACTCGCGTGCTGCATGGCCCATGTGGTGTACAAAGCGCGTCCGTCAGTGTAAAGACTCTCCATTGACATGTAGAGGTACCACAAAGTGTTGGACTCACAACGCATCGCACCGTTGCTAAACTAAAACGTCGATATGGCGCAAACCCCCCGATCCCACTCCCCCTTTCCATCACACCCCCAACCCGCGCCTGGTACACTCGCGCCTTTTGCACACCCCCATCCCACACATACCTCCCCCCCCGCCCCACACGCCGACTTTTTAAAACTCCTCCGCAGGGGACACGGAAACCACAACTGCATCCTTGTCTCTCAAGCAAGCGTCCCTCCCCTTTCCAGCGCTACGTCTTTTCACGCCACTCCAAGCCATGCCACAACCGACGATTGCCGCGAGGGATAACGGACGTCTCAACTTGCGGTACCATTGAAACGAATGTGCTTGCTTTGCAAAGCGTGCTTCATCATACATCCACGCGGCTGCGAATCCACCCATCAGCACGGGGAGTCCTTCAGGGGGGTGTAACAAAGCTGCGGTACAACCTATGAGGCTCGGGGTAACGGCATAGAGAAAGTGGATGCGTGCCGGGTGGTGCAACGCGTGGCCCCAGTGAACGCCGCCGAGAAAGGAGAGGATGGTTGCGCCGTAGAGTTGTGTGGATGTGGCGAGAATGGGCTGTTGTGTTATGGCGGTGGCTAGACCGCCGGCGAGGAAGGGTAACGCGCCAAAGTAGCCGAGGTATTGCGCGAGCGTTATGGATTTCGCGGCGGGCGGGCGTGGCGTGGATGAGGTGGACAGAATGCGGACTGGGGGTTGATGATGCTGGGATAAGCGGGAATGGAGAGTGCGGCGTACGAGCGCTTGCATTGTGACGTGAATGTGAATGGCAGAGGGGGATGGCGTGGGTGGGAGGGGAGATTGCGGTGGGTTGGTGCTTTTGGTGTGGCAGTGGCAGTTATTGACAAAGATTTGGTTTAATTTAATTGCTGTGCAAGACTTGATTTGGCGGCTTGCCTACTGTATTACAGATGTTATTGCCAATCCCCAATAATAATAATCCTGGACGGGTCAACGGCGATGCGACCACTCTCTGTCCCACCATCACCACAGCCAATGCAACCGTCGCCGCCGGTATCCAGCCTCGCCTCGCTCACGCTAGGCCCCTCCCCCTCCCACCGCTTCTGCTCTCCGACTCCATCGCCGCCCTCAACTCCGCCCTCTCCACCAAACCCTCCGGTCTTCTCCTGGTACATTCCGACCCCAAACTCTATCCCAACTCCTACGTCTCACCCTCCCATACTCCATTCACCTCCCCCAACCCACCCCACCCTTCCCTCCCCCCCCACCCCCTCAACCCCCTCTGTTTCACAAACATCGACGCCCCTGTCAAATCACTCCAACCCTCTCTCAATGCCATTTTCACCCGCCGTCCCTCCCTCTCAAACCCCTTTCCAATCCTCGCTACAGCCTCTCACTTACCCCATGTACCACCCTCCCTTTTAAGAGCCGGTCGCTTTGAAAAGATTCTTCACATCCCTCTCCCCACCCTGCAAGCCAGAATCACCGCCTGGCGCACCGTCTTTCAACACTGGCCCTGTTCAACAACACACTACAATGCACCGACACGCACATCACCGAGTTGGCTACAATTTCCCCCGGATATGGCATACGTGAATTTTCCACAGTGTTGGGCATGATACAAACATCACCCCAAACAATGGGGGTTACTCAAGTCATGCATTTGGTAAGGGAGTGTCGTGCACGTGTGGGCAGTCAACTGCCGTTTGTAGAGGAGGGCGGTGCACGACAATGTCCCCGGGGTGAGGGATGGGACGATGTGGGGGGTACCACGCAGTGAAACGGGTGCTGGAGACGCTGGTCGAATGGCCGGTACGCTACCGCCACACGTTTGACAGGCTTGCGATCAAAGTGCCGAAAGGTTTGCTGCTGTATGGGCCGGGTGGGTGTGGCAAAAGCATGCTGGTGATGTGTTTTTTGAGACGACTCAAGCGCGCGAATTGGATGCGCGTGTGCGGCGGGGATTTGTTCTCAAAGTGGTTTGGCGAGTCCGAGGCGCGCGTGAGACGGTTGTTTGAGCGTGCGAGACAGTTGATGCCTTGTGTGGTGTTTGTGGATGAGTTGGATGTGGTGGGGGGCAATGGAGGGCGGAGGACGAGGCGGGTGGGGTCGAGAGGCGCGTCTTGGGTGCGTTGTTGACCGAGATGGATGGCATTGGGGGTGCTGGCGTGTTTGTCGTGGCTTGTGCGAGTGCGTTGGCGGGGATTGATGCCGCGCTGTTGAGACCCGGCCGCTTGGACTACTTGCTGGAGATGGGCTTGCCCAGTTTGGATGAGAGGGCGGATATTTTGGGGCGGATGCTAAAGGGGGTGCATTTGGGCCAGGGTAGGAACGGTGTGATTCGAGAAATCGCAACGCAAACAGAGGGAATGAGTGGTGCCGAGCTGAAAGCCGTATGCACCGAGGCAGGGATGCTGGCGATTGAGGAGTGCGACGAACCGGACCACGTTTCATGGAAAAACTTGATGGACGCAGTCACGGTTGTTCGTGGCAGCGGCAACCCGGCGGTGGACAGCCGTGTGGTGTAGAGATACGACAAATGGGCAGTGTTTGGTTTCTCAATACAGCTACTTGTGAAATTAGAAAGTAAAAACCGAGCGATTGTAGTCTAGTCACAAAAACCCCATGGCCGGGACCTTTCCCTGGACCTTGAGCCGTGCCCGTTCCCCTCTCTCCACCCTTTCCCTACTCCACTTTCTGGCATGCCATCTAACAAAATCCCTCCAAAGCAACTCAAAATACTCTCCTTGTTGATCACCAACCATAGCATAGAGCCTTCTCGGCGAGACGCAACCCAAGGCCAACCACGGTTCAATCCTGGACACTACATCTGCCTTTTCTCCAACCAAACGGGACACCCTTCTCAACGCCTCACCCTCCCCCCTACCCCACGCGGCCCTCCCTCACTATCCTCAACTCCCAACTCGGCCAACCCCGGAACATGGCCCACGGCCCCCCATCAAACCCTGCCATTCTATCCGGCACCGCCGGCAGCTCCTCGACAGCCACATTTTCCCACATTGCCTTAAACTTGCAATAATCGTCAGGTATTGCTGCATCGGACAAAGAATGAATATCATGGAGCATATTACCACACAACACGTTCAGAGTGACACCAACATCACGCAGCGCCAGTTCCGCAGCACGCTCCACGGCAACATCCTCGACACCCACTTCGGCATGACAGATGACATGATTTGCGGCGAATTCCGCGGCCAAAGGGGCAAGGACTTGCTCCGGATGTCCGACACGTAGGACGAGGTCGGAGCCTCGTTGTTTCAAACGACGTTTCAAGTCGCGTAAACTATCCAACAGAAAAGTGACACGTGAAGCGGAGGTACGTTCAAAGCCAAAGTCGCAGAGGGAGAAGAGACGGGGGTCGAAGATGAACACGGGGATGGGATGGGAGGAGGTGAGGGCGTGGGTGAGGGCGGGATGGTCGTGGAGACGGAGGTCATTGCGGAACCAGACGAGGGTGCGGGGGGTTGGTGGGGCGTATGGGAGTGGTTTGAAGTGGGGGGGTGGATGGGGAGTGTTGGGGGAAGGGGAGTGGGGTTGCAATGGCGGTTGGCGTGTGGGGGGAGAGGAATGGGGCGTGGAGGGTGCTGTGGGGTTTGAGAGTGAGAGAGGGAGGGGGAGGGGTTGCGGGGTGGAGGAGATGGGGGAATGAAAGGGGGAGGGGGAGGGAGGGTTGGAATAGCGGCAGATGCATCGTGGGTGTGGAGCACGGCGGGGAAAGAGAGGCGAGGGAGGAGGCGAGGTCGAGGTGGCGGCGGGTCGCAATGTGCCAATTACCTCGTCGAAAACCCTTCGACGTATCTCAAACGTTTTCACACATACGTCAATTTTTTGAGATGCATCATCATTGTATTCACTCACACCACGATAAATCCAATGGCCGAAACTCATTACAGTCCACAATTCTCCACCAACCTTTTCCCCACCCCAGACCTGCAACGCCCCAATTATGACCAACCCAGCCTTTCTCCCCCTCTCCCCTCTCTTGCAACTCGCATTCCCTGGCATCCTTTCCACTCTCTCCCTCCCACCCCCCCTATCCGTCCGCTTCAACTCCAACCGCGCCCGCATTCAAGCAGTAGCACCGAGTACCTCTCACCAGCACAATCCCGCACCCTCCTCGTCCACCCCACCTCCCGCCGCCCTCCGTCTCTCCGCAGGAGTCCGCGCACGCACCGTCGTCCACATCTGTTCCTCCGGCACCTTATGCACCTCCCTTGCAAAACACAACGGCGTTCCCTTTGGGTCCCACGCCGACTTTGTACTGGATGACGACGGACGCCCCGTCTTTCTGCTGGCAAACAATGCAACACATACAAAGAACCTGCTTTCCGAGTCGAGATGCTCCTTGTTTTGTCAACCTACCACTTCATCGGGGCAGGAAGGCTGTCGCACTACTTTGGTTGGTCGTATGGCGCCGTTATCGGAGGAGGAGGTAGAGTTGCGTGAACGCTATGTTCAACGTCATGCGCATGCTGCGGATGCCTTGAATTATCCGGATTCGTTTGCGTTTTATCGTATGGCTGTGGATGATGTGTTTTTTGTCGGCGGGTATGGTGTTGTGAGTCAGTGGGTTGATGCCCTTGATTTTGCAAGTGCAGAGGCTGATCCGCTGGCGTTTGATGCGCCGCAGATTGTCAAGGGTATTAATGAGGGAAAGGGGGAGGAGCTGAGGAGATTGTGTCACGTGTTTTTGGGGTTGTCGCGGATAGATGTGTTATGACTAGTTTGGATCGGCTGGGGTTTGATTTGAGAGTGTGGGACGAGGAAGGAGTTATTCGGGAGTATCGTGTCGCATTTAGAGAGGTGGTTGCAAATCGTTTTGATGTCCAGAGTGCATTGGTGAAAGCCTTTCAAGAGGCTTGGGAGAGGGAAAATGGCTATGATGAGACTTGGGCTGGCGAGGATACTAGACAGACTGTCTTGTACTATTCCCCGTTGTAGAGCTGTCGAGGTTAACTGGTACCGTTGTTGTCGTCGCCAATGTTGACGTGCATCACTCTGGTCGTACGAACATTTTGCATTGCGGACGTTTACTTGACGTTACGGTGATGTTTGCCCCAGAAATTAGTCCGGCGTTTCCAACAACTTTGGTGACTGGAGCTGCGGCTAGGGAGTTGAAGCAATCAGACGCTCCCATGCCGCCCATGACAGAGGTTTGTCGGGAGTGCTGCTCGAGCGGTGCGCAATTCCTCACTCTGCTTGATGCCTGAATCGCCCGTAAAACTTTTGTTTTTGATCCTGAATTTCTTGTGACCATGTCAACTACTTGTTCAATTCGCACTTTATGTTCACGTGGACACCTTCATTGCAATCTCGATACCGCTGATTTTTGTGACACCTGTTCAAATCGCCAATATCTTTGGACATCTATTCATTGACATGTCTCAAGTCAACCCATCATCCCCGCATTCTGCTGAGCCAAACGTTGCCGCAGACCAGCAAGACGAGATACTCGATGTTGTGGACGAAACAAACACGCCCATCAGCACTGCACCTCGAAAGCAATGCCACGAGGAGGGCCTTTTGCATCGCTCCACTCACATCTTCCTCTTTCGATCCCACCTTGTGATCGGCCGGTCGAGTCCTCAAATCCAACTTCTGTTGCAACAACGGTCCGAACATAAGAAGCTAGGCCCTGCTCTCTGGGACGTGACAGTGGCCGAACATTTGTCATCGGGGAAGATTATCGGCAGGCTAGCGTGCGTGGCTTGCGAGAGGAAATCGGGCTTACTGTTGGAACGGAGATGTTGGTGGAGGTGAGGCGGCCGTATTTGTCAAAGCAGTTTTATGAGGAGGCGGGGTGCTGGATCATATGTTCACGAGTACATTTGCGGTGCTATATGAGGAAGGGGAGATGGGAACGGTTGAGGTGGATGAGGTGGAGGTTGAAAGGGTGGAGTGGTGGGATGTAAAGAGAGTTTTGAGGGATGCAAAGGAGAGGCCAGAAAAGTTTACAAGATGGTTGTTGATCGAGCTGCAGAGCTTCGATTTAGAGGAGCTGGGCAGGAGGATTGCCGGGGAAATGTGACGACCGGTGACACTTTGCGGAGGTCGAGTGGTGCACCACCGTGTGCTGCGGTTGCTCCGAGTCGACTTGGAGGATTTCTCGTAAAGAACGCCATGGTCTGAATAAACGATTCTGCGATCATCGTCTATGGAAGGTTACAGATGGCGGCTGGGGGCAGGTAGTATGCTGACAACTACATCCGTATAGATTACAACATCGTAATGAGGAGTTGGTCGGGTAGGAAAATGGCGTGTGGCAATGGCCTCACAAGGAAAAGACACTGTGGACAACCCGCAACGAGGTTGGGATTTCTTTTCTGTTCATGGTACTTCTGCGGATGAGCAGAGCAGCTGAAAGTCGCATCTTATCGCATATCTAAGTTATAGAGGGGAATGTCACGATCGGACGAGTATTATCCCTCTTTACAAAAAATGCTGCTTGGATTCTTGGCATCTGACTCCTTTGCCCTCCAGAAATGCAGTGCTCTCTGTATCAGAGTCGTTCTAATCTCAGAGATGCCGATGCTGTTGGGACGAGGCTGAGGAAACAGGCTCGCAGTTGTCGGGGACAGGTTGTCACCTTGCACAATTTGAGCGGTTGTTGCTTTGCAGTGTATCTTGAACACATCTTGGCGCGCTTTACAATTCGAGTAAACGGACACACTCCATGAGCTTGAATACTCTTTACTTTGCACCCGCGGCATAAAGTGCAAGAGGCGCAACGCCGCATGATACCCCGCAACACCGCATGATACCCTGCAGCACCGCGGTAGTGTGGTACTAATGTCCTTGTTCCGCAAACAGGCTGCCCCGACACTTCACCACACATGCACATAAAGTATCCTACTTCTCAGACTCAAGATCACTGTCCTGCTCTTCAGCCTCCGCACCTGCCTTCTTTGTTTGTTCATCCTGTTCTTTCAGGGCATGTGCGGCATCTTTTTCTTTCTTCTTTGCTTTGCGACTACGCTTTTCCGTTTTGTCCGTGTTTTGCAGGGGTTTCGTTTCTTCATCCTGTTCTTTCGAACTTGTGCGGCATCTTTTTCTTTCTTCTTTGCTTTGCGACGACGCTTTTCTGCCTTGACTCGTTTTTTCTTGGCTAATATCTTTCGTTTGTTCTTTGCTTTTTTGGATTGTCGAATCTCATCTTGCGTGCGATCGGATAGGTCCCGGGCTGTCATGCCTTGCCGTGGGAGGGCACTCGTTAGAACTCAACGCCGGTCCTGAGCTAAGTTGGGGCGCTCAACGGCAGTACGGTCTGGTAACGAGGGGACATCTATGTCGATACAACGGAGGATTTCTCCCGCTCGCTGATGTGATTTATGAAAATTAATTTTCCGTAAACCCCGCACACTGACAATTTTCGAGTCAATAACAATGCAAATAAAGTAAATTTTTGATAAAATGGCTGCTCCGGGTCTGTAATTGATCAAGGCGGTCGGATACTGTACGTACTGTTGTTCAGCATTGCATCGGCGGCGGCGTGAATCCGCAGTCTCCAGGTTACCAATCTCTAAGGCAAACTCAGGGCCGCTGATCCCACCAATCACCAAATCTTCCAAAGGCTTGCCATTGAGCAACCGGAAAGTTACCATGGATGCAAAGAAAGGGTCGACGCCCGCCAAGCGTGCCAGTCCCGAGTCGGCGGTGACCGACCCTCGTTTTGCCTCGTCGTCATGGGATCCGCGTTTCAGCCGGGTGCCGAAACGAGCCAAAAAGGCGATTGACGACGAGCGCTTCTCGCGCAAGCTCAAGACAAATGCTGGATTCCGTGGTTCCCAGGCTCCTGTTGACCGGTTTGGTCGCCCGAAATTGGGCCATGCGCGGTTGAACCGTTCGTTGCGGGAACTGGCGGATGGGAGCGATGAGGAGGGGATGGGCTGGATGAAATCGATAAGGTTGGGACTGGTGGGCGGGCGATGGTAAGTGGTGTTGGGTTGCGGGAGGAGAGTAGCAGTGATGAGAGTGAGGATGACGATGAGTTTATGGCGGTGGAGGGGGAGGTGGTGGGGGAGGACATTCCGAGGGGAGAGGCCACGCAGAGGTTGGCCGTGCTGGGTTTGGATTGGTCGACAACTAGGGCGGTGGACATTTATGCGAGTCTGAGCTGCTTTTGTCCGCCGGGAAAGAGGATTGAGTATGTGGAAGTGCATCCGTCGAAGTTTGGGTTGCAGAGGTTGGCTGTGGAAGCAAATTTTGGGCCACAGGTGACGGGGAAGACCGAGTTGAGGGTAGTGAAGGAAGCGAGGGAACGAAACTTGATACATGAGGGTGGCACACGCCAGGAAGGAGGTGGGAGTGGGGAGGTTGGGAGCGATGGAGAGGAAGAAGGAGAGGAGGATGAGGAGTTGGGGTTGGACGAAGATTCGGATGATGATGATGCGGAGACGCGCGCTTGGAAGTCGCAGGCGTCGTTGAGAAAGTATGAGGAAGAGCGATTGCGGTACTATTATGGCGTTGTGCAGTTTGAGGATATGACGAGCGCGGATGCCGTATATGAGCAATGTGATGGTGTCGAGTATGCGCAATCAGGGCGGGCATTTGATTTGCGATTTATTCCAGATGATATGGTGATTGAGACGAAGCCGCGGGACAGAGCGGTTAGTATTCCGGACCGATACAAGCCTCCCAACGTGGTACCCTCGACATTGAATAACTCGACTGTGAAAATGTCATGGGATGCAGATGATCCGGATCGGATTATTCTGAAAAAGAAAACAATGGGTAAACATGACCTGGACGAGGAGAATTTGAAGGCGTATCTTGCAGGCTCGTCAGACGATGAAGCAAAAGCTACGCAGGCGGAAGTTGAGGCGAAAAAGAATCTGCTACTAGGGGCTTTGGAGGAAGGAGAGGATGAAGATGGTGAGATGGATATGGAAGTGTCGTTCGAGCCTGGAATGCTGGAAAAAGGGGAGGATATTGTCAAGCGCAAGCAGGAGCGTGAGGAGCGACGGAATGAGTCTGAATGGGAGGCACGTCTTCGACGGCAGGAAGAACGGAAGGCGGAGAAGCGCAGGAAGCGGCGAGAAATGGTGGCAGGAAAAGTGGTCAACAGGGATATTGAGGAGGGAAATGAGGGCAGATGGATGTTGCGGAGAATCCGAGGTTTGACGATGACCCCTTCTTTTCTGTTGACAGAAGAATCGATGAGGCGATGCGTGGAGTTGAGCAGGAAGCCAGTTTGAAGAAAAAGGGAAAGAAAAAGAACAAAAAGGGGGATCTCGGATCTCGGATGGAGAAGGAAGCAGAGGGTCGCGATGGTGAGGCATACAAGGCTAAAAGGGTTGCAGAGGTGGAGACTGCAGGTGACGAGGTGGTCAACATTCGACAGAGGCTTGCGGAGGCAGAATCTGACTCTGATGAGGAGAGAGGAAAGGGACGAGGCGGGCGGAGGCGAAAGGGAAGAATTGAAGATAGAAGAGGTGACAAGGTGGCGGCCATGGATACGAAAGATGGACGGTTCCAAGGGCTATTCCAATCACATCTTTACGCGATGGACCCGACGCACCCAAAGTTCCGCGGAGATGAAACGTCAAAGGCGATACTTCGAGAACAGGCAGCACGATCGGAAGAAATTGGGAAGGTAGAGGCGGTAAAAAGAAAGGGCAAAGTAGAAAAAGTGGGGAAAAGAAGGGGGGGAAATATCGGAGGCTATGGAAATGGTGGCACGGATTAAAGCAAAGGCGGCGGCAAAGCGACGGGCGAAACGAAAAGGGGTTTAGAAGGTTGGCAAATCATAATTAAACTAGTGGAGGTCGGAAGAGTAGTGGTTTTGATAATTTTCGTTTGACTGTGACTTGTGTTGATGCAAGGCTTGTGCCACTCGTTGACGTGCGATTTCAAGTAGATTGAGAGTGTTGCAAAGTCTGCATGTACTTCCTTTGCGGCCGAGAGTGCGGTATCAAATGGCGGCGGGTTTAGCGTAAACTTTACCAACCATTGGGCCAATTCGGGTTGCGCAGTGGAATCAAGCAACGAGGGTAACAGCGAGGAGAGTGCGTGTGCCGGGGCCGGTTGAGCATGGATAAACGAGTGTGGGGAATGGCGCTTGAGTGCGGAAACAAGGGCGTGGGGATCGGAAAGAAGATGTCGTAGATGTGCATTTAGAGTGGTGAGGGTGGAGAGGACTTGCGTTGGATTGGGAAGGGCGTGGAAGGGGGGGGTTGTTTGGCGGGAGGTTGGGGTGGGGGACGGTTGGAAAGGGCGGTGAGAAAGTGAAAGGAG
The DNA here is from genome assembly GCA_002205965.3 of Kappaphycus alvarezii. Taxonomy (NCBI): domain Eukaryota; phylum Rhodophyta; class Florideophyceae; order Gigartinales; family Solieriaceae; genus Kappaphycus; species Kappaphycus alvarezii. Next base: position 1,046,855 of record NADL03000771.1, read on the forward strand.
AGGAGGGAGGTGGGGTCTGGGGGGTTTGAGGGAGGGTTGCTGGGGGGGGAGCAGCTTTGACAGGGTTTCCCAGGGGGATGATTGGGAGGGGGGCATTGTCGGATTCTATTTCGAGGATAGGACGGCGTGGGCGAGGGCGTTGTGGTTTGGCTTGAAGGGGACGGCGGCTTGGATTGTGGGCGTTGTGCATTGGGTTTGCGTTGGGACGCTGTGATTGCTGTGCTTGCATGGGGTTTGGATTTTTTGAATTTAAATGATTTGGCGGCTGTTTGATAAAGTGAAATACAGTAAGTACAGTCCTGTCCAGTATGGGAGTTTACTGTAAGCATACACGCGTAGTGTACGGGCACTTGGCTGAATGGAAAATGAACATGGCTTACACTGTAATGTATTGCTACGCAATGGTACATGTCCAATTGAATAGTTGAGATGTGTCTCCACACTCTCAAAGAGGAAATGCTTACACTAGTGCCAGCGACACCAGGTTGCAGCCAATGCGGGACGCGAAAGATTTTTTTGTGTTTCCTGCCGCCGGCTTCCGTCACCGCCCCTTCCAGACTTGGCAATTAAACGCCCAAATGGCAGCCTACGCCATGCCTGGCCAAAATATTTCAATTTTCAACACATTTTGCCCAAAAGCAATGCTTCCTTTTCGAATCCATGCCCCCGTCCTGCACACCAGTGACCTTTTTTTCTATTTTTTTTTAACGTTTCATGTATTGATTGCCCAACGGCTTGCGGCCGGGTGGCAGCGAAAGCAAAAGCACACAAACCAAATCATCACTCCAAACGCAACTCCCCATATCATCACATCACCCGGCTCACACTGCGCATCTCTCTGTCGACCACTATTGCGATCCCTTCGATCCCACTCCCCCTTTCCCCAACACCCTTCCGCTCCACAGCTGCAACCTCGCTTGCCTTCCACGCTCCCCCGCCTTCCACCCTTCATTCCATTCCCACCATACTTACAAACCTCACGCTCACCGTGCCCCCAACCCGCATCTTCCCCACTCTCCACAACGTGACACTATCCGTCTCTTCTCGCAAACCGCCGATCGTATTATTGATATCGCAATCATGGTTTTCATCGACTACGTCACTCGTGTAGCGATCATCGGCATAGGCATGGTGTATCCCGGCTACCAATCCTTCAAAGCTGTCAAGCGAGCAGATGTCCCGTTGCAACAGGCCTGGTTGAAGTATTGGCTCGTGCTCAGTGTCGTTGCCGCCTTGTCCGTCATCGTCGAACCTATCTTGTACTCGCGTGTGCCGTTGTGGAGTGTACTCAAGATTGCCTTTGTGGCTTTCTTGGTCCTGCCCATGACAAAGGGTTATGAGAAAATTTATGATGTTGTCTTGGAACCGCAATTGAGAAAACATGAGGCTGTTATTGATGATACGGCCGCAAAGTTGTATCAGGCTGGAGAGAGTCATGCTAGGAATATTGGACCTACGATGAATAAGATGGTTCAGCAGGGGAAGGATATGGCTACCAAGACTTTGAATAAGAAGGCTTCTTAAGATGGTGGTGTGGTCGCTGGCAGGTGCTGCGGGTGCTTGGGTGCGGTGTTTGTAGACAAGGCATGGGCTTGTTGGGGTAGTTAGAGCGTACTTTTTTTGTTTGAAGGGCGCAACGGGTGAATCTTGTTTTGTTTTCATTGTGCCAGAACAGTTGTTTTTGTTGCAGTCGAATGTCGGCGAGTTCACATGACGATTGTGTGTGCTGTTGCGTTGATAGGTTAGGTGCTTGTGTCGTGTGCCTCTGTGCCTGTGTGCCTGTGTTGTTAGGGAGGAGTGAAGGGCGAATGGTGAGATAGTTTGGATGGTTGAGCCATCAACTTGCGTCGCTCTGTCACACAGTTGATGCAACTGACGACTAGTGCGCTGCAAAGGTGGTGGAGGGGGCAGCAAAGGTGTGTCGTGTGTTATCGTAAAGCAACTGTTTCCTTGCAGCATTTTTATGCGTGTGTTGGTGAGCAAAGCATGTGTAAACTTGATCCGAATGGTTCGTTATGACGCGCGGTAGTGACGAATCACAGCTGATTCAAGTCAATCGTTGTCGCCGGTGTGAGTTGCCGATGTGGATCAGCGTTGCAGCAGACTGGCCTCAGTGATGACCTGGAGGGACAACAAGTACGATGACAAGCATCTTCAGAAATTAATTTAAAACATGTGGGGTTGTCGCTAGACAACGTCGTACAAGAACTAACGAGTCACCCAATTCCGCTGCGGACTTTGTCAGGTTATGGCACGCGCAAGTTGCGCGGCGGCGACAATGGACCAGATAATACCAGGTTGTCGCATTTTTTAAGCTTCATGTAGTTGTATGATAGCTGCGAGCGGGTCGGAACGTAATGTATTTGGCATGAGGCATCAAAGACAATTACAAGGGGAGCTTTGTGGCTTGAAGATATCGGCTGGAAGTTTGGCTGTGTCCAAGCGTAGCGACTGAACTGCAGACATGTGCACAGCGCCAAAGCCAGACTTGCAAATGAAGGAGTGGTAGCGTCAGAGATTTTTTTGGTTTGTGGCAAAGATGGCAGCAGAGCGGGGAGACCGAGTTCTCACAGACCGGGAGGCCCAGGTGACGGCGCAGCATTGCAGAACAGACACTTTTGTACATGAAATGTTGCGGAGGGATGGGCATTGAGAAGGGCGAGGGCTTCTAGGGAGCGAAAGGATTTGCAATGAGCAAGGCGGTGGAGAGACTCAGTGCCTCTCTATCGCGGTCTACAAGCTTGGTACATTTGCCGTTTAGCTTTAACGAACCCAACCAAGTGTTCATTAAACCAGGGGCGTCAGGGACCCTATCGGTGACGTTTTTTGTAGAAACTTAGCACTCCTAGACCAACAATATTTGGGGTGATGCTTCTCCCAGGACAAATACAATCACGTGAGAGGAAATTGAAATGTTTCCCTCATCAATGATCGATGCGTCTTGGCATCTTTCGGGAACACGCATCGTTTGTGCGAAGCGCGGTTCCATGTACATATTGTGTGACGATAGGCCTGGAGTCTTCCGGGAGACAAGCTTGGCCCCAGTGAATGCGGGGGTGGACGTGCGCTGGTTGGTATGTTTTTCACGGGTCTTTGATGAGGGCATTCCAACTGCGATAGAAATTTGGATTGATTCGGGGCAACTCTTGGGATTACCACCAAGTAGAGATTAGTCTGGCCCCTGCGTTGGCTATACATCGTCGAAATTATGGCTCGGGTGTTCTGATGAATACTTCACAGCTGCACCTTTGGCAGAAACAGGGTTCATGGTTTTTGGTTGGGGAATTGTTGCAATGGATTATGATGATAATGGATATCAGGATACTTTCATACTCCGTGGGCTCCACTATCTTTCTGTGTTAGATGCTAGTGATCCAACTGTGATCTTCCGATACAACGGATGCGTGGCATTTTCCCCACATACCTTGGGGTCCGAGGCCTAGCGGGTCCGTTTCGAATTACAATAAGTTTGCAACATGGGATTTTGGCGCAGATATGGCAGCTGTTTGGATTTAAAGACGAACGCGGCTCAACAATTTACTGCTCATCGGAATTCTAAGATGTACTGGATGAAGCGCCTTTTCTTCCATACACTTGAATAACACAATTGTGTACTCGGGAGGTTGCAAGAGGGAAAGTTATTAGTGGATATCAGTTGTGAAATGCATTTGCAGGTATGTCGGACTTCGATTCTGGTGGTAGAGTCACATCGCTTGATACAGAATAGAAGTGTCAGACGCTGTGCCTGCGATGCGACACTGTTCCTCCACTTTGATGGGCTGCCGCCTTTTTTGTCACCCGTTGCTGGAGGAGACAGTTTTGCACCACACAGACCACATCGAAATTTTGCACAACGGTGCAAGTTGCAGAATAATCTACATATGTTTACCTGGGTGTCAGCAAATCACCTGAGCCTTGGGCATGAGCAGGTTCCGATGGTGCGATGCAAAAAACCGCATGCAGATTCGATAATGAGTTTGTACGAGTATTTGAGGATATTGAAGATGTGGGGCTTTTGCGTACGAAGTGACATCAATACACACCTTAATTGGCTATCCCGCTATCCCGAACTGGCGAAGTCTTCTAGCAGATAAACGTACTATAGGTTCCTTAGGTGTACAGTGCCCGGGTCGTTGAACATGAAACTTTCTCCGGGATGTACCATTCTCCAAAGCAAAGCAGTCCGACAAATTGACATGGCGACGTAGAGGTACAAAATTCCTCTCCGTAAGGGTAACCGATGTGGCTCATGCCGTCTACCGCCACAGCAAAGGCCACCCAGGCTGCTGCTGGCCTCGCCCACCGGGATAAGCTCAGGGACCTGGAACGCAAGCTAACAATTCGCCTGACGCTCACCTCCGACGGCCCAGACCGCAAACCTGGCTTTGATTTTCGCTCTATTGCCTTCGACTCCCAAGGTGCACCCGCTCCCAAGACTACCCAACTACCGGATAGATTAATCCCTCGTATACGTAGCTCACCGATACCACAAAGGGTAGAGAAGAGGTGAAATTTGGATAAAAACAGATAGTAAAAGGGCCGTCGGGCGTGATGGATGGAAGCCTCCCTGTTTTACTGTACTGTACATGAAATCATCCGTCATGTTTTGTAAAAGGAGTCCTTTTCTTCATCCATGAGCACTGGCCCGAGGCGGTTACTGTACTGTACACAAGCGCCGCGTTGGGTGGCGTCCTTTGGTTGGGCCACATACCGCGGCATGCAAAATTTAAAAAATAATCCAAAAATCCAAAAATAACTACAATAATAGCCGTAGTACAGTAGCAAGAAGCGTAGGAAGTCGCCATTTTGGCCCCGAAATCAAGAGGTTTCTGACGTTTCTAGAGGCCTCCAACACCAACCCTCCAAACCGTGACTCCGTGCACAGTATGTACAACAGTCCTACACCGTAATGTAACAATTTGCGGTAATTTAACAAGTACCTTTCTGGTACCATTTCGGGGACTTTCCAATGTTAGCGCCGTTCCAACAGATACCAAAACACCTTACCGCTTCTCTCTCCTTTCCTCTGCAAATTTGGCCTCTTATCTGCCAGCTTTTGTAAACAGCATGGACTGAGCTTTGATATGAGCTCTCTTGTAGTTCACGTAGCTCACTAGACATTGAGATATTGATCAGTTCACTTCAGATAACTCTCACAGAAGTGACATACAAACATCACCGAGTCAGGGTATAATCGGCTCCGTGCCGCCGTTTTCGATCGTCTCAGTGCCAATGCGACATGGCGTGAGATAGCAATACGTCATAGAGTAACTGTCATGAAGCTGTGAGTGGCTTTTTTATAGCTTGGCCAACTCACCCAACACAAGCACAGCCGCAGAGTCCGAGAGATATTCATTTCGATCACCGGTCTCCAGGCCGTCCATGTATGATTCCAAGAAGACATGAAATAGTCATTGTAGAGGGAATCAAACATTACGCAGACAACAACATTCCGTTGACGAAAGATGGATTCTAAACCTCGTTAAGCAATATCTCGATCTGTTTCCAATTAAAGAGCAGATAGCAATTGGGTTTCACAAGAAAAACAATCGTCCTTCTCTACTGTTCTGCCAAACACTCCTAAAACGCCATGATCTTGAGTACAAGAGGGTGCGAATGGTTGAAGACACCCGTGTTGATGCGATGAATGAGAAGCATGTAGCAAAGTATATAGCTTATTTTAAAGCTGTAATGGTCCGTCACAACATCAGAGATCCCCACCTGATCTTCAACATGGACCAGTCTGGTGCTTCTTTTTCAAAAATAATTCGTAGATCGCTTAAAATAGGCGTTGGTGCTAAGGGAAGTAAGAACTTGACGCAAAAAGTCTGTCAACACGAAGAGTAGCTTAGACCGAGTCACTATAATGCCAGTTATCAACGCTGCGGGAGCGGCATCCAAACCATATGTAATTTTTTTCAAGGGAAGATTGCTCATTATCGCAAGAATAACGGCTCGATGGAGAGTTTGAATAGCGTTCTTATGGATTGTTATTTGCACCTTCGTGAGATACCAGCTGCTGATTCATTTATTGTTCGGCCATGGGCACATAGATTTGTTGAGGAAACAAAACATTAACGGGTTGATAAGCAGAAGATGCTTCTTCTTCTTGACGGATACAGTGCACAATTGCAATATAATACATTGCGCTTGTTGAAAGAAAATAAAATCATTGCTTTTGCACTGCCCGCATATACTTCCAAAGAACTTCAGCCCTTAGACCTCACTGTGTTTAGGGCCTACAAAAATTTTCTACAAGCTGAGCTTCATCGCTCTTGTAAGCACAATAAGAAATTAACCGGGTTTGATATTGGCGCTTGTATTAGCAACGCATACGCTTGGGCTTTTATAGCACCAAAGATCAAGGAAGGTTTCGTTCGAACTGGTTTACGGAGTGAAGAGAGTTGTGGAACCGATATACATGCGTTGGATCATTTTTTTGAGACTAACCCACAAAGGATCATTTCGTTCACCACAATCCTCTCTGCAGTTCAGAAGAAGAGCCGCTCATTACTTAGTAATTTTGACGCTGTGGATGAGGGACCGATAAAGAAAGCACCACACTTGTTGCGCATGTAACAAGTGACGCTGTTTTAGAAGCTTTGAAGTGACGTGCAATGAACAAGAAGCAGGGTGTAAGACGTGAAGATTTATCGGAAAAGGAACAAAAACTTCGTAATGCGTACCGTGAGCCTTGGGCAGACATTCTTCGCCTTGGAATTCTGGCAAATCAAAGGGCTGTTACTCAAAAGAAGTTGAGAGAAACTCGCAAAGCACGAAGAGAAGCCCGTCGACTGCGTCGAAGGATTTCATCTGGTGTTCGGATCTGAGATCTGATCGAAAGAGAACTTTTTTGATGGGAAATGAGCCTAACGTTTACATTATTTTACCGGGCTATGAGTTTTTATATTTGACAATGGTTGATTCGAGCCTCTAAATCCACTTCATTATTCCAGATCGCTTCTAGGAGTCGTTTCAGTCATCCAATTATAAAAGAGATCGTAGACTGTTGGCTCTCGTAGCTTCTCAAAACTTTTTGAATGGTCGGAAACAGCCAAATAATCGCAAAGTGATGACGAAAATTCTCCTGCTTGTGATGTACAGTTCGCCGCCTGTCAAATTAAGTGTAGGACTTTTACTGTATTGGGCTCCCCAAGCTCAATAACAAATCGTCCACTCCCCCTCCATATTCTACCCGTTGACATTCTGTCTCCCGAATTTGCCCCTCGCCACTAACAAATTTGCTGCAACCCCTGCTCAACAACTGGCGTAGATTTATGTAGCCTAAGGCCCATCAGGGACCTGCCCATCCACTAGTTCAACCCCAACTCCAACCAACTCTCAGCCTTGGTGTTGATCTACGTAGGCTAGCTCCAACGCAGGACCTGCCCATACACCAGTTCAATCTCATGTCCCAACGGCCATTGCGAAAAAGAACAACGGTGGTAGAATTACTCATGAGATTTTCCTATCGAAGGCAGCGCGCAAGACGGCACGAGACACAGTTGGGCGACTGGAGAACGAATTGTTTCTTCTTTGAATTTTGGATCGCCGCGTGAGGCGAGAGAAATTTCTGTCGTTAATCTGTCAGACGTCTCGGGTAGGAGAAAGAAGAAAAGTGCTCGAGTGAAGACTACTAACATTAAGAAGCTGCTGTTTCCTGCCTTGGATACAAGGCACGTTGCATCGCTTTTGATGATTTCAGAAGGATCTTGATAAGATCTTCTAAGGCTTGGTCGTTCTTCGTCACATCCGTCCCTAAGGATTTTCGCGCAAAATCGTCGAAAAGGGATGTCAGTTCAGACGTTCTGCAGGGTCTCAGTCTTGATTGGATAGCGGGATTAACTTGTTTACCCGCTGGTAGAGTTTACTCCGCTGCAGCAATTGGTCGACTCGGATACCAATATGTCATATATCTTAACCCCCGCGAAGAACAAACTAGGATATACGATTGCGCAGGGGAGTTTGCGATGGCCTTTTCTGATATTTCGATTCACAATTGTTCATTGGAGACGAATCACGCGGATTTACTGATAGTCGATGAAGTGTGGGAGGTAACTATAGCTTGTAGCCCTGCCTCTGTTCGTACTGGTGCAGCTCTATCCGGCGTTTACGATGACATGGGCAAGAAAAAACTTATGCGTCTGCCCCCGCGCCTATCTAACAGGGTCCATTGAAACGAGAAGCGCTCAAGGTGATCCGCTAAGGAGGGATGGCGCCACTTTTTCTTAGCTTATTTTAAGCTTGATTTTCGCCCATTTGGTTCTGAGGTACAAAAAAGCTCTGTAGATGTAAATAACTCATCGAACTCCTTGTGGAATTCTAATAAATCATGATGCACGTCTTCGCGTTCTCTGCTACCTTCAACTTACAGCACGTAAGCGACTGTTAATGGGAGAAAATACAAGTAATGACTCAATTTTCTCATGCAAGGAATTTAAGATTGGGAAGAAAAATGATAACAACACTCAAAGGAAAAAGAACTATAACTATGCGCTCTCCCATAGGTGGCTTATTATGAAGGTGAATCGATGCTAAGTGCATGAAATCAACCTACTCTCGTGAGTAGGCTGTCTAGAGTGGCGCCTGCTATGCGAAGTCAACCAGTAACGCGGGTGAGAGACCATCCAGACTCAGCAAGGTCCGAGGAAACTGAAACGTAAGCCCTTTGATTTAACGGGCAATCTCAATAAAAAGCGGCTCCAATACCGTCTCACTGGCGGTGGTATCAAAGGAAACTACATTTGCAACCAAATCGCATTGGTCAACATCAATTAAAGGTTGGAAATATGCGGGTAGCACTCGCGAAGGTAGTCGGCAGCGCGGATTCCAATTCCGGGACGATGCTAGACCCCAAAACGGTATTCAGCCAGGAAAACCAACTAGCGCACTAACGTCCTGTGGAAATCAATCTTCTCGGAAGCGTAGCGGATGGCTTGGTGTTCTGTCACTAGTTTGAACGGGTTTATCGATATCAAGTACAACCGGGGCTTCTTAGGGGCATAAAAAGTGCGATGGCCTCCCTTTCGCATGGTAAATAGTTACTTTCTGCCGAATTCGTAGTCATGCGGGCGAATTGTATGGGACGTATCTTCCCATCTTCCTTCTTCTGAGCTAGAACCGCTCCGAAGGCGATACTTGAAGCGTCCGTCCCCATGATACACAGCGCGTGGAAATCTGGAAACGCCAGAACTGGTGAGAATGTAAGCTTTTCCTTCGGAATTTGAAACGATTTCTTCATCTCCCCTATCCAGATGAAGTATATGTTTCCCGAAGTCGCAGCATGGAGGATCGTGGGGACCTCGGCGAATCCCTGAATGAACCGACGGTAGTAGCCAGCAAGGCCAGGGAAAACGCGTAACCAGGTCGTATACTTTTACTCAGGAGAACTATTGATCTCGTTAATCTTTTCTTTGTGGTCGTGAACTCCATCCTTATCTACTCAGTGTCCAACAATGCTGAGCATCGGCTTCACGATCTCGCACTTACTAATCTTGAGCCTTAAGCAGGCCTTCTGTAGTTCCTTGAACACAATATTTAAGTGCTCTACGCGTTACTTTATTGAATGCGAGAACAATACCACATCGTCCAAGTAAACGCGGGCAAAGTTAAATTCCCGCAAAGTGTAGTCCATCATAAGTTGAAAAGCCGACGGCGCATTGATCAGTCCGAAAGGCATGAAATCGAACTTGAATGTTCCGCAACGAAAAAAAATGCAGTAATCTCCATACGGACCTACCAGCATCTGGCGAATAAGTCTAGGGTGGTGAAAACTGAGCAAACTTCTAACCCGTCGAATATTTCTTCTAACTTTTGCAGAGGCGAACTATCGGCCTTCAACGTACGGTATTACAAAAAAACAGATGCATTAAATTCCATTTTTCCCAATGACGACAGAAAGAGACCACGCGGGGGAAGCGGGGAACACTTTTCCTGGTTCTAACATCTTATAAATTTTCTGGTGGACATTTTCGTTGTCACGGGGCGTCAGAAGTCGAGCTCTATGGTAGCTAGAGTTGGGTACTTCAGCTCGAACTTTTGCTTCATCATAACCAGTGCAGAATGGATATTGTCTATTATCCATACGAAAACCCGGGTATCCCGGAGGGAATTGCTGATATCCGCCAGTCTTTCTGCTACAGATATACCAGTATCGCCCTTAGTTTACCTGTCGCTTCTTCTTTTTGATCTTCACCGAAGGCAGCGCTATCTTCGCTGGGCGGTTCCTCAAGTTCCTCATCGCACGAAATTTCTCGGATGGCCACCAACAAAACCATATGGTTCCATAAATAGAAACATTTTTTGTAAGTGTACAACATTAATCCCCTCATCGCGTTTTTTGTGGTACCATGGATGATTAAAACAGAAAAGATGATGAACACTTTTTCAAACGGGAAAACAAAATTTCAGCAAAAATCAAGGAGTAAATACATCGAGAAGAGCGCGTCAACAATAATTGTCTTCGAACACACTTAAGCGATATTTTAACTACTCTAAACGCTCAAAAGGATCACTTTGGACTAGCTTCTAGACTACATTCTCAAAATTAAAGGCATTGCAGAGTATTTTATACAGGTGCTTGAGACGGGCGTTGACTTGATAATAATTCTCAGCGAAAAGTGTTTCGAACCATCTTCGATAAAATTGAGTGTTTTTTGCAAAATATCGGCGTTAAATACGCCCTATGGGTTGCAATAGTCAATTCATTGGTTTCTGGAGAAAAAGTCTTCACGATTTGACCCTTGCTTTATTAAATTGCATGTATGAGCCGGTAGATTCAGTTAAAATCTCCCTTAATTTGAGTGTAAAGTGTGCAGACAATGATATCCTCCGCCAATGCGGATGCAATGAAAATGGAAAATTCTATCAATGCTAGTATATTTTAAATAGCCTTGAAAAGCTTTTGACTTGGAAAATTGCTGCGAAGGGCATCCCAATTGGTCACTTCGTAAGGGAAGCTACAAACTATAATCCAGATTATAGTTAAAACGCTCTGCAAAGTCCTGTGAGGTCCTCTGAAGAGGACTCATATCCAGGTGGAGCCGCCATGAAAAGCTGAATGATCGAGTTTGATATTAAGGTCTTCTCTTCAAATTACTGCGCTGAGCCCACCAGAAATTTCTTTTCTGCTCGTTGTTGGTGTTTTTTATGCTTACTTCGCACCCGCAGATGATGTACTGTATTGAGATTTTATGAACCAAGTGAAGCACTTCTCCTTAGCATTCATGATTTTCGTGGAGGTAAATGGTGCTTTCGAACTAATCACGCGAATATATGTCCAAATTGTATCCTCGAGATAGCTTCTAGAATGAAAATTGTAGTGCTTAATTTAACGATTAATCCTCTGTAATCCATATCTCCCACAGCCAAGATTTTGGTTCCAAAGAAAGTTTATGATAACAATGCAGTAATGAAGCATAGAACTTACATTTCTATTAAGCAATATAGCTGAGAATAGTTCCTTAACTTCATAAAATACGTATTTTAGTAATACAAAGTATACAAAATCATGACAAGTATATGTTTTCATAAGTTATAAAACCACGGCCGGGTCCTCTGTAGAACAAAATGAGGCCTCGAGCATGTGCATCTCCAAAGGGGTCAAATTTATTCGCCAATAGGAGGCTATAAATGGAAGATATAGCAAAAAAGTAGGTTAAAAGGGCGTTAGTTTAACCTTAGAGGGTGGAAGTAGGTTGGTAGGGCGTGCGTCTATAATTATAGGGGAGAGGGATAAATAAATTCACGGTGACAGCAGCTTGAAAGCCTATAGTTGGGGTCTAAATATTTTTGTCAATACTCGTTACAGTTGTAGGCCCTATAAACCGGCTAATGAATCTACGTTAACAAGACTACTAAAAGACCCGTGTTCATTTACCGTCATTAATCCAATTTACCAGTAGAAGAATTGTACCTCTTATCTCTAGTCAATGAATACTTGTGTAATTGCACACGCTAGAACATCCGATGAACAGTGCTACTCATGTCTTCTCACTACTTCTTCCCCTCATGATGTATTTCGTTTGTTTACTATATGCTGAAAGCACGTCCTGTAAGTCCGGGATGCCGATGAAATACAAAATGCACGGATTTACGTAGCTCGAAGCCCTTAGAATGGTTAAAAGATTATTCTAATTCAAAATGACCCGCTGAATATAAATACGCCACTTTATACTGAAGCAGAAGGCAGACTAAAGTAATACGAAAAAATAAAAGAAATTAGAGTAAGTAAACAGAAAGAATATTTATAAATTAGACTTAAGGTTCTATCTTCATCTAATCATTCTTCGTTATGAGCCTAGAAGACGTTTCGCAGTAGATAGAAAAGGCAGCGAATTAACATAAGATCATATTCAGCGAAAGATTTAAATCTTCTCAACTAGCTCATCCATAGCGTCAAGCTCGTTTATCTTAAAATAATATTTGTCTTAGATAACTCTTCATAAGATCAAAGTTATTATAAATACTCAGAAACTAGCTGGTCATTATAAATCATTAACATTATTTTCTCTGAGCGATAAATTGGCTTGGGAAGACTTTTATGATGGTAATTTCTATCTGCCTACCAAAATTTCCACAAAAATGGTCACTTTGGAGAGTTATTAGTTCTTCTTTTACTATCCTAAAGTACCTCTTTGGGTCAACAGGCCTCTTTTAGTCCAGAAAAAATGAACTGCTTGGTAAGATTTGTCTCCCCATACCATTATAATCTCTTCATTCTCTTGCATTCTTAATAAAATCTTGGGTTTACTCAAAGTTTCATTCGCATAAGCGAAACAACATAAAGGCTCCTCACAGTTGAATTTCTTTCGCTCTAAAACGACTACAGTTTGTCAGCACTTATTTACTTGGGAAATAACTACCATAACCCGAAACTGTTGATTATACCTACGGAAAAGGATATTAAGAGGACAATATAAAATTTTCTTGTATTTGAAATGCAGTACGTCATAATATAGATTTTAGAAATTTATAACGTGTGTGGAAAAAATTAGTGCGTTCCTAAGCCCTAGGACTACCAATAATCCTTTAAATACCTCGCACAATAGATTTAGAATTTATTTTTTCGTGTTTTCTGGAATTTGGAAAGATATTTCTGCCATTCAAGTTCTTATTACGGAGTAAAATTACTTTTAGAGTCCCCTTTTTCATTTGAGGTTGAGTATTTATATAATTTTGGAAATAAATTCAAGGCTGAGAGCTGAAATATTACCTATATAGGAAATTTGACAGCAATTTACCTTGAGTAATTTCTTAAATCAGTTTGATCAATTCAAGAAACTGTCGAGCAGTGGTGAAATTTAAATGATATTTTGGAAAAATAGCATATCGAGTCTAAGGGGTTTTATTTGAAACAAAATTGCGCCTTAAGTCGGGACCTGTACGATTTGGACCTATGGATTCATATGTTTTATTCTCCTTCTTAATTGTTTAGGTTAATGTAAGTTTTATTTAGTTTTCCTGGACATGCAACGAGAGAGCCAAGAAGAATCTCCTGAACTAAATAAAAGCACCACAGAAAATCTCGGATGTAAATTTGTGCAATATTTTGTTCATTGTTGGACTTTAGCTGACGCCTGTGATCCGCTGCAAGAGTCTGAAGGATAATTGAGGAGAAGAAGTTAGTAGGCCCAAATAGCTCTCAATTAAAGATGCCCACGAGTTTGACTGATTTTTTTCTTCAATACATTTTTCAACGAATGAATGTTTGCAGTGCCACACCAACTTAATTTTTAACCCGTGCTTGGATCAAATGGTGCATCTCAATCCCCACAAAAGTGAAGCAAGACATAATGCTATTGATAAAAAGTATATTCATTTGCTTATCTCGTTGCAATCATTACTTCAGCTGTATTATCGCAAACATAAAAGATTGAGTATGATTTGATCACAAAAATTCAGTGCAATCTATCCTTCATTATCCCATAAAGTGGAAGTCATTCTTATGTGTTTTCGTTCGACTCAAATTTCATTCGCCGGCAATGTTTGCAATCTCAGCACTACGTCTATTGCAGCCTCGCCTGACTTTGCCCCCAATCTTATGCAGATTCGTCCAACTCCACACTCATTGTCTTGGAGTTTCGTTCGACCCAATTATAACTCTACTGAAATGCAACTTGTTTCTTGCACACACGAATTCATTTTTTCGAGTCTAAAAATGGTTTTACAATCAACTATTCTCAACGGGAGCAGACAGAAACAAAAAAAATGTGTGAAATTTGCTAATAACATATGGGATTCCTAGAACACACTTGAAATAGTACCAAAAAATCACGGGAAACCCTTCAAAACTACTCCAGCGATCTCAACATTGCGATAACCGGAAATTGTTCATTATGGGTGCATCTCACGTGCAAGGGAAGAAGCAAACAGAACAATAGAATTGTAAAAAGAGATTTTATGCAACTTCCGGAACATTTAAGACCGAAAGCGCTTATTAATGCGCTTTCTAGTCGAGATGAGATTTTGAAATATATCCAGCGCATACTTGGAGACTATGAAAACTGTTACTTCGTTCCCAGAGTGAGTTAAGTGGATTAAAATCCGTCAAAAATATGAGCGTACTCTCCATACGAAATAAATTTCTACAAAAGTGAGTATTATTTAGTATCAACATTTTGTTGCAGGAATTTTTTTTGTCCGCAATTTTAAGAATGAAGTAATTGATGGAATCAAAACGGCAAAAAAGGAAATATTGAAAAATGATCACTGCTCGGACTACTGATTTTTTTTATCGGGGATAGAGGATAGGCGAAGGATTATTGGCGCAAAAAATGCAAAGTATTGTTCTGGGTTTAATTGATATATGATATATATTGATGGTAATTTAAAAAGCAGTAAAATGTCTACAGAGGATAGGGAAGTAGATGAACTGACTAAAGGTTTGAGTACCGTTTTAACTGATACGGGATCGATGAAGTTCTTGATGATAGAGGTGCAACTTGTAACAGAAGCTCAAGCTGTAAACCTGAAGTCCATTCATAATGCTGTGAGGGCATTCTTAGCATCTTTTTAGGGGTCGGTAATCAAATTCTGCTGTCCACGCCGTTATAATCTTAGTTGCTTTAAGATTAATTCAATTAAAAGAAAACTAATCTAAAGTAACACCTTTAGGTAGTACTTTGAACCTTCTGCAGAAAGCTCACCCTGGATACATCCACTCAGATACAAAAGAGGGATATTAAAGGATATTTGAATACATTATTTCATGAACGGATCGTAAAGGCTGGGATATTATGCTGTACAAGTAAGAATTCCCAGCCGAAAACGAAAAATTTCTCGTGAATTTATCGACAACTAAAGAGTGCGGTGCAGTCATTTCTTGGAAGTGACGATATCAAACTAATTTCATAGGGAACAATGATGCTTGAGATTGGTTGCATATTGGCTCAATATCAGAATGTTTGAGAATTACAACTGTTTGGTGCAATGGTCGGTGCACAATTGTTCCGCCAAAAAAGATAATACCAACCTACACTCAAAAAACTTACGGGATTTTCGCTGTCCCTCTTTTTCTTGAAGCAATATGCGATATAGTAGCACAGATAGCCTATGGAGAGGAGGAGCTGGGTTTGTAGAGTGCGAGTGAGTAGTTAGACGGCTGCACGGTATAATTATCCGCCGGGTCGTAAGGCTGGACGGTGATCCGTGGAAAGCTAGAACCTTGAGAAGAATCGGATCGAAAGGACCGAGGACATCACGGGTGCAAACAGGACAACAAGATTTATGGGGTGAGGCGGAAGCGCCGAATATCTCCTTCGCAAATAAGGATACTGCCACAAACGACAAACTTTATGTTCCTATTTTTATTCAGTTGACGGAGTACGGGGCGCCAAGAGTGAATAAACATTACTGACGAACAATAAAAAAAGGTAGTAAATATATAATACAGATGTAGAAAAGGACAGATTCAGGCATATGAACTTGTCCATAGCCAAAGTTTTTTTCGAAAGGAATTGCGGAGGCCAAGATTGGGAGTCAAATCAAGAGCCAAAATAGGAATTTCTGTTTGTCCGGGGACCAGAGTTGCCAGGTAGGTAAAAATACTTGTCAGCTAAGTTTTAACTATCTAATATGTCTCAGTAAACGTTTCAAATGTCTACCATGAAATAAATATCAAAGCCAGAGATGACCTAGGTCAAAAAAGTCCAATGAGTGGCTTCAACATGCGAGAATATCAGGATCAAGTTCGGCTCCGAGTGGTCCAGATCGCCCGTCGTTTGACCCAATCGGAAGTTTTACAGCACAAAGATCAATAGTGGTTGAAAGCAGACAGAAATGGCCTTAATTCACAGAAGATTGCCTGCTGTTAGATGGTGGTAGACGTGACCAAAATTTAGATTTAAAGAATAAAAAAATCAGCCCTATTAGTGCACTGCAGTACGGTTACCAAATGCGACAAAACGTAAGGGGAGGGTGTTTATGAGATATAAGAATTTCATGCGAATGATAAATGTAAGCAGCAGGGTCGCTATGATCTGGAGCAAAAAATCCCCTATTCTTGTTAAGAAAGTAGAAATAGATAAGAAAAGCGAAGGGAAACAGTAGAATACATTTTCAGAGCTCCTCTTTATGGCAAGCTAAATTGCTCAAAAGATACAACCTCTGAAAAGTTGCTGATGAAATAGATATCAGCAGTCGCGAAATATCCAAGTTCTTGTTTCTGTTATATATGTTTCACAGTGGGCTTATGAGGACAATTGTATGGTTAAAGCGAGGGCATATTTAAGCTGACGAAGGCATGTTGCGCGACCGGACAAAATTCCTCACGAAGTATGCAGAAAATGGGACAGAAAGTGAGGATAGCAATTGCTCGGTACGCTTGAAGAAATTTCAAGGTATCAATATTGGAAAAACTCACCTCGAAATTACAAGGGACTACGCAAATGATTTTTGGGGGAAGCGCAACATAAAGTACGTTTTTCCATGGGAAATCAGTAAATATACTATACTCAAGAGCAATGAACGCTTTCTGTGTTTACGGATCTCAAGGACTACAAAATCACTATTTCCGAATCGTAATGGTGGAATATGAGTGAAGTTAGAGTTCATATGATTTTGGACAAGGAAAAATGAGTTCCCTTGACAAAAAAGGGCTCTCATGATATGGCTCCGAAATAAATTACATGTTACATGAGGTGATACACGTTGACAGAAGGACATTAAAGAGATGGGGACGCTTTAGAGAGCATGTTCTCAGTAACGGAATGATGAAAATCGCAGTTGATATGTACAGAACTTAAGGCACCGAATTTTCGTGGAAAGATTGCCGTGCTTCCATCAGCTTGACCACAATTTTTCGCCATTTACTTCATGGAATGTATACACTGGTGCTATTTTATCGGTGTGTTTTACCTCTGAACCGTGGCTAGCCATGGAGGGGACGTTTTTCACATTATAAAATATACCATTGCTACCTTAGGCTACCGTTTGCTCAGGCCAAAAGGAACACAAGTGTATTTCCATACTTCCCACAATTAAAGACGTAGCTGTTAAGTATACAGTATTTCTGTAACATCAACTAATCTCAGCTAACAATCAAAATTAGTAATTAATTCCCGTAAAACTAATCGCTAACTGATTATCAGTAGCGACCACCATCCTAGAATATCTGTGCGACCAATATCTAAGGAAGCACAGGATGCTACAACGCTAATGTAGACCATCCCATAATAAACGTCATTATCAATCGACTTGACCCATTTTACTTTAGTCAACAGAGAAAATCTTTCTCACTTTATCAAAAAAGAAAATAAAGCACCAAAACTTAGTTTCTTATGAACGCAGTTGAAGATTAAAAAGAAGTAAACTATCTAGACTGCGATGAGGAGCAGATTAACTCAGAACCACCTTGTCAGTTAATTTGAACTTGCAAGAATTAGAAGAGAAACTACCGAATCTCCTCATATTTTGAAAAAAACGTCTCTCCCTGCAAAAAAGCAATGGAAGTGGAAGGTTGCTCACCAGACTATTAAAGATAGAATTAAATATTCCAGTAACTCCTGATGATAAAATAAGTACCACATGAGAAGAGTTGAACCATTTGATTCTTCAGATAAATGAACAATTCATGCAAGGTAATAATGAAATTTATGGATAGAATGCAAAGAGTCATGTCGCGAATTTAGGAGGAAAACAAAAGACAGGGCATGCTAAAGGGATTGAAAAAAAGTTCAATTTTGAAGAGGAGATCGAAAGTACGAAAACATTCTCTAGTAGAATGAGGAAATTCATTTTTTGAGAAGGTTGATAGGGGTAAATCGGCGGGGGAGGAGATCCTCAGAACCAATTACCCTGAGAAGGAGTGTTGCGAGCGACAAAAGTGCTACCGTGGTATTGTTGAACGAACAAAAGGAGTGTATATAGAAGAGAGTTGAGAAAGCTACAAGCAAGTATAAAAGGGGCAGGGTCTACCACCGACGCTCTGCGACTAGCGTAAGAAAAAGTTTTCTTGGGTCTGAAGTTGACTCTCAACTTCCTGCTACTCGGGACTTGGCGTGGTATTGTTGAACGAACAAAAGGGAGTGTATATAGAAGAGAGTTGAGAAAGCTACAAGCAAGTATAAAAGGGGCAGGGTCTACCACCGACGCTCTGCGACTAGCGTAAGAAAAAGTTTTCTTGGGTCTGAAGTTGACTCTCAACTTCCTGCTACTCGGGACTTGGCGTGGTATTGTTGAACGAACAAAAGGGAGTGTATATAGAAGAGAGTTGAGGAAGCTACAAGCAAGTATAGAAGGGGCAGGGTCTACCACTGATGCTCTGCGACCAGCTTAGAAAAAGTTTTCTTGGGTCTGAAGTTGGCTCTCAACTTCCTACTACTCGGAGCTTGACCTGAAGTTGTCTGCCAACTTGCTTTACCTCTCCATGAGGAAGCAGTTTAATCAGCTTATATAGACTTTTGGCTACCCCTAAAGTCCGAACAAAACTATAGAAGATACCAAGAAATGCATAAAAATACTTTGTGTGGACAATATACTCTAAGCAAAAGATACTTAGAAACTAACAATTAATTTGGTCCTCTTATTTCCCATTCTCTAAATCAGATCCAAACAACTCCTCTAAAATATCCATGCTGTCCAAGCAGTCCCCACAAATATCTGCGAATGGCTCACAGCTTTCTATTTCCCCCTGGGAGATATCTAGACTACTAAAGATATGTCCATCCGGTTCCATCGTGGGCACAACTTGATCCATACTCTCCATTCCAGGCCCCACCAGTCCAACACTTTCCATGCCCCCTGTTCCCTCATCCTCCTCCTCCTCTTCTTCCTCCCTTCCTCCTCCTCATCCTCTTCCTCCTCTTCCTCCTTCCCATCTTCCTTATCCTCATCCTCCTCATCCTCCTCCTCATCTTCCTCCTCCTCCTCCTCCTCCTCCTGAGCCTCGTACACTAGCTCAGGGGCTAACCATTTCTCGAAGGACTCCCCGCTCTCCTCCTCGACCTTCTCAGCCTCTCCCTGACTTACCTCCTCGCTTCTTCTTCTATGAAGAGGCGGCGAACGAACTCGATGATTTGCTTCTTTGTTTGCCGCCGGATGCAGTCGTCGGCATCGGTTGGCCCGTAGGCGGCGAGACGAAGGCCATTAATGGGACGGGAAGGGCGATTTTTGGAAATAGGGACAGAGGGCGAAGGTTGTTCATTTTGATAGACGTTGGGGAACGGGAGGCAATGTAGGGTGTTTTGGATGTGTGGGGGAGAGGGTGATGAGTAAAATGATCAGGGCATTTGGAACTTAGAATAAAGGGATTTAAATAGGCTCTCGGGCAGGTTCTATAGATTAGGAATAGGTAAAATAAATCTACAAAGGATTTTGCAGTAGTGCATTTGCGCCCTTCTTCTCAAAAAAGGCGAATTTGGAGGAGGAGGTAAGCTAAAAGGGAAAGGAGACTTGATTCGGGGTCGATTCAGAGGGTTAAATACAGTATAAAAATATCTAGATAAAATGGAAGTAAATTTGGAAATGACGGTGGGAGAAGTTAGGGGCGGGATCGTTGTAGGTTGCTGGATTACACGAAGGGAGGACCATTTCCTGTATTACATGAAGAGAGAACCATTTCCTGTATTACATGAAGGGAGGACCATTTTCTGTATTACAAAGGTTCTTTAAAAATATGATATTGTCAAAGAAAAAGTATAAATATGCTTATTTCCACAGTCAGGATGATTTCAAAAAGGCAAAAAATCTGGATGAAAGTTCTTGTAAAATGGCTTTAGGTGTAATGAATGCGTAAATGAAACATTGGGTAACATTGACAGAGTTTGTACAAGCGAAACCCTACTTCATAGGGAGGAAATAGCAATAGGACTAAAAACTGTTCTGGGACTACAACGATTACTGTATTAAACGGTAAGAAGCTTAATGAAGAGCAAGAATGTTCGATGTAGGCCAAATATATTAAGGTAAATTAGCATGATTACGCATTAACGCTAAATATACGTGGTTAATTTATAATGCGTATCACTGTATTACGCATACTTCAAAATTAAGGTGCAAAGATGCCTAATATATTTGGAAATTAACCAAAAATTTGGAGTCTATCTTCGCCGTTGAAGTAGGAGCTATGATTCGCAATTTTACCCTGCAATTCACCGCTCGGCTGTGACTCTTCCCATTGTAACTTTAAATTGCAACTCATACCAGTTCTTATCATTGCCTTCCAGGCGTACGGCAGTCCATTTATACCTAATTGGGAGTTCATCTCCCGTACGGAGTTGGCAGGGAGCTTCAGGAAGAAGTTCTTACCTGAAATTCAACGCGATACACACTTGAACTAGAACATCCTCTCATTAAAGCCTACATATTAATGACATCGGACTTGAGTGCATTCCAGCGTATTCTTCAGGCATTTTTAATTTTTGAAATGATAAAGGAATCAACGGGCTGGCTGAAGTCGGCAGCATCTTCGGCAATTTTCGCAAGCCAGTATTATTCACCACCCGCGGAATGATACCTTTCTCTCCATTTTGGGTGACGTTCTCAATCATTCAGTCCAGCAGTTTCCTTCGAAAAGCAAGAGTTGTGGCAACATGAGCTTGACGAGGACGACTTGTGGCCTCGGTCCCATTTTCGGATTTAATAAACGCTGCAGACGGTGCGGTGCCTGGAGTATTGGAAGGCCAAGCCGCACTCTTTCGATCTGCAATTGCTCTTGCTAGGGCCCTCTCAGTAGGGCCTTCAGAGGATATCGCAGTGAAGAGACTAAGGGAAGGCTGAAACGTGGGACATGGTGGGGATGTAGTTTATCCGACTGTGGATCGATGCGATCGGACAAGTACCTTGAGAATGAACGGCCACTGTCGGAGGATGGAAATGTGTACTCCCCAATTTATTAGTTCAATTTTGTGCAATGAGCCTGCCGGGTGCGACAGGTTCGATGAGGTGGTTCTTACCGTCATTTCATTACCTAAAGGGGAAAGGATTGGGTGTTTTACCCTTGGAGGATACATCCGATCTATCCCATGGTTTTCCAGAGAACCTCAATCGACTCAAAAAGGTATCAAAGTAAACGTGTTTTAATTATGGACCACGTTATTTTTGATATAAACGTTAAACACAGCAATCAGTGTAGATAAAAAACCTTTCCAGAAATTTCTGGAAGAACTCCATGGAATTGCAATAATTGCAGTTCCGTGTTATTTGAATTATTTGAGAGAAGTAGTATAGTTCCAGAAAGGAGCTTACTGCACTCACTATCTACCGGGGACTACAGGTGCAAACTGACTTGGTAGCTGTGAATAAAAAGTTGAAAATATACGTTGCTAAATGCTCAGATCCTTGTTTTTAAATATTTGTATCGCCGTAAATGAGATCAAGACCTCCTCCAAACTTTACTGTGGCGTTATTAGAAGAAGAATGACGCTTTATTGTTTGAAGACAAGTCCGCACTACACAGGACCCCGGGTTCTGCTAGACGGACGACTCCGGGCAATGGCTGGACCAATTGCCCACTCAAGCCAGAAAGGGACCGGATAACTGCGTCATTAGACTACGCTTTGTGCGCTTTAAATTCCGTTGAAATAATGTAGTTATCCTCAGCTTGTTCAAGGCTTTCTATTACCGTATATTTTCATGAGCTCTTCGATGTGCCAATTTCTCAATTGGCTTGAATATCACCATTCCGCCGATTGAAGGTCCTGCTGGTCTGCGAATTTTGTTTTAAAGACAAATCCACTTTTGGATCCAGTGCGTACTTTGTATCCTGATTTATTTCTGTGATATACTAGGTAAGCGGGCGTACGAAACTGACCCTGCATATAGGAACTATCCGCCTGTAGTTCGCATCTAACTGGATACTTCATGTCGGCGGCGTGCGACAGGGCTTACAGTAAGACGGACATTGCAAAGAAGACCAATTAACAGTATTAAGACGTTGATGTACCCTGCGATGTGCCTTTCGGTACTCGTAAGAAAGCGGTGGGAGATTGTAGGGATTAAGTCTTCGAGAAGGGATCAGTGGCGTTTGACAGGGCTTTAAGGGATTCAGGGGAGTCACGAGGAATGATATCAGCGGCACCAGCTACGAGCTAGCTAGGTGGCTCTTGTTGGTTGTGTTGGCGCATATTTGTACATTTGAAAAGGCTTGAGTGGTAATGTGCTCGAATGCCTATGTACAGTACAGTACAGTACAGTAGTTACGGTAGCTGAGGGATGGCACCTTTTGTATTTATGACTATTTTGCATACTGTAATGTACTGTACAGTACTATACCGTACAGTAAGGCAAATTTTTTACCTTCGCTTTGATACCGTGCCTTCATTGCACATTCTCTCTAGCTAGCTAGAAAACTACTAATTTTTAGTTTCGTTGCAACAGATCTTTGGTTTTCGGACGTTAATGCGTGGGAAGAGGACTTTCTACATTTTGCGTTCTTCGAAAATAGGTAGGGAAAACAACTCGTCGGATGTCAAATACGGCAATTGCTGATAGCCGAAGATTATTCGCTGGATTTTCTGGAGTACCGTAGGGCAGAGTCAATAGCAGTTAATGATTTGCCGAGAGAAAAGACAAGGATACAGTGAATGATTGCAATAGATTTGTACTGTATACTGTACAAGTATTGTAGAATTAAAGAATTAAAATCAACTGAACTGAACTAAAGAATGGTACCTTCGTATTTATTTCAAAAAATTTCCAAAAATTTGAAAAAGGGGTAAGTCTCAGGGCCACCGTGGACCCTTGAGCCTCACAGGTCCACGTTAGCAACGTTGCCCCAAAGGAAATATTCTTTCTCTGCGCCGGTGTTTAGGGGTGTACGCACGTGATTGGGCCATCGCTCATTCTCTTACTGGTGACGTCAGACCCCTTTCCACACATGCAAAACCCGCCTTTTCGCCTTTCCTATCATATCTGAACAATATACGTAGTCCCGCCCGGTCGGCCTGACTATTTATCCCTTTCGCTGCCCCCTTTTCTCGACTGACCACTTCGTTTCGATTCAGTTCCCTCGAAAAACAAAATCCCCCTCCCCGCCATATCAACTTCCCGCCCTCCGTTTCTTATCCCCCACCCCCGCCCCTCCATCCTACGCCGCCTCTCTCCTTAGAAATTTTGAGCATCCCACCTTACGTTCCGCAATGGCCACGCCTGGGCCATCCCCGTTTCCCTACCCGCTGCTTCTTTACCTCTCCTTCCATCTCGTCCTCTCCCTTCACCACCTCTACTCTTCCCTACATCTACGCGACCCACATTCCGTCGCAAGGGCCACCCTCTCGCTTCTCTCCTCTCTCTCCTGCTCCCGTCCTACCATTCCTTACGCTCACCCCATTCCACCCCACGTCATGCCATCCTCTCCCTCTTCATTACCGCTCTCGTCGCTCTAATCGCCGCCATCCTCCGTCTCCTCTCCGCCCTTGAAGCCCTCTTCTACGGCGGCGACCGTCTTATAGATGTCAAAATCGTCATCTTGCAGACCCTCTTATCCGCCTGTGGCGTCCTTGCCTTACGTTCTGCGCCACCAATTGTCGCCTTGCGTGGTGGTGGTGTTGGCTTGTTGCATCGTATCGTCGCCACCACATCTCTTAGAAGAAAGAAAAGAACACAGGGACAACCGGCCCTATTGGGCGTCTTGTTGCATGCTGTGGAAGGTAGTGTGGTTCGCGGTTTGGAACTGTTGGCAGGGTGTGCACCTTTTGAAACCGTACATGCGTTTGCACTGGCTGATGTTCTTGCTGCTGCGTTGGGCATTTGGTTGGCGTTACCTTTGTTGAGACTCTCGTTGAGGGTCCTGTTGCAAGCTACTGAGAGCCGTATGGTCGCTGTGTTGAAGGCGAGATGCGACCGCTTGATGCAAGTGGAGGGCGTATTGCGCTATGTCAACTTGCATGTGTGGGAGGAGACGGTGGTTTT
Organism: Kappaphycus alvarezii; assembly: GCA_002205965.3. NCBI lineage: Eukaryota > Rhodophyta > Florideophyceae > Gigartinales > Solieriaceae > Kappaphycus > Kappaphycus alvarezii. The sequence continues at coordinate 1,071,203 of NADL03000771.1, forward strand.
TTTGTGGGCACGGTTTGTGTTGTAGTAAGGAAAGGCGTCGAGCAAGGGATGTTTTGGATATGGCGGTCAAGGCCTTTGACGGCGTCGTTCATGACCTGACTGTACAGGTTGAGACTTGTCAGGTGGAGGACGATTCCGTGCCTGACAAAGGGAAGCTTGTGCAATAATTGTACGAGCCCATACAATTGCCCGAGATGAAACGATGGTTATGGTTCGCACGTTTGTACAGTATGTAAGATACGAACGAGTTCTTTGCAGCATCTTTTTAACAATAACTGTGCATGGAGCGCGAAGGCCTGTCAAAGGTCGCGTCCGGTGTAAGAGTTCTGGTAAGAGAGCTTTGTGAGGCTCTATATGTTGTAACAATATCGATTTTTTTTTGCTGAACTCGATTTGCAATGGAAGAAGAGGTGTTTCGTGTGTTGTAACAGATGGCAGATGCGCAGCGCGAGCAAGCGATAGGACTGTGATGGTGGAAGTGCTGACACTTCTCCGTTGGTACCTCACGGAAAAGACCACGACTTCGGCAAGCCAAGCGAAGACTACCACGCAATGAATTGAGAGACCTCTTGCGTCATATGTCACTCCATTTTTGCCCATCGCGTGTAGTAATTCTGTTAACATGAAAGCACACTGCAGCAGTGTACGTTTATATCAATTTGTCGATGAGATTCTTCATGTAGTGTTCTTACTGCAACCTACTCTCCGTTAAGGAAGAAGTTTATCATTGAAGTCGGTAGGGCCTGGTGGACGTCAGGCATTGTCTTAAACTAAGGGTTCCTCGCTCCACCTCTCTTGGTTTGCTTTCACGGAAACATGATGAGTGGGTTCACAAGACTCTTTCTCTATTCTGCACTTATCCTAACTCTTTCTAGCCACACGCCCAAAACTGATGCTTCAGAACAATGTGCCGCTCCTAGCAATCCAGATCTGTCAAGGACCCCCCTTATGGTGCAACATCAACGCAACAGTAACGCTAATTGACGACTGCGCGCCTTGTCGAGGAAATCCTCGAGCTACCTTGGTCTCCCGGGAATGTCACGCGCTACATTCCAAAACAAGAAGGGCAAACGCTGAACAATGTCAAGGCTTTGTGTTGCGTTCAAACAGTCCCGCAACTTCGATTACCGCAACGCACCAGTCGGATTCATCCAACACGAATGACATCTACACCCTCACTCACTCCCCCGTCTCAAGCCCTATCTCTCTTCTTCTTAACTACACTGTCTCACCCGGAGTTCTTGTATTCGAGGACTGCAACGGAATCGTAGATTTCCCCCGGTGACACTACCAACAGGATTTTCCGTCATGGTATCCAAATGGGCCATTGGTGGGCTCTCAGTGCCCACTGTGGCACACGCATGTGGAATTCCGGTTAACACGCAACTCCAATATATTTACATCGACTCTGCTACTAAACAACCCGCGGAATCAACAACCTCAACAGTCGATACAAGCACCGAAGCCGTTGACAAGTCCATCACCCTGTCAACGACCCTAGGCACATCAAACCCCGCTCTCTACATCTTCTTCTTCCGCATACAACTCGTCAACGGGTGGGCAGCATGCCCGTCCGTACGTTCATGTGCGGCAGAGATGCGTCAACTAGAGGAGGAATTTGAACCGGGGGTGTCGCGAAAGTTGGTGATTGGACTGTCCGTAGGGGCTGGGGTGTTGTTGCTAGTCGGGCAGGGGTGGGTGCGATTGTGTGGTGGATAAAATCGGGGAGGGGTACAGAGAGCGAAGCGGAACCGCGATCGGAGTTGCCGGATTCGTTGCGACACTTTGCTTATGATACGGGGGATGAGGCGGCAAGCCCGCATTGGAAGAGCTGGGTGGACTCTGCGGCGTTGCGGCCGAGTAGGGAAGCGCGGAGGAGATTTGCGCGATTGACTTGTCGCCGAGGGTGAGAGATAAACAGTAGGGGGATGCGGGGGGGGGACGAGGATATGGCTAGGGATGGTCACTGCGAAATGAGATGCGGGTTTCAATGCTTTTTTTGTTTTTCAACAGCTCAAAGGGGATGGTCCATAGGTTGCGGGGTGGACATTAAGACGAGTGAGCAGAGAATGGGGTACTATTGCCTCACGTGGAGGTGAAGACGCGTAAGGGTATTTGTTTGGGGGTCGAAACGCCTAATAGTTGCCGTCCTTCTCCCTTCTGAAGAGAAGGATGTGAGGCTCGGGACGATGAATGGCGTAGTGAACCCAGCCGCGAGACTGCTGCACACCTATGGCACGCCATTCATGCTCGGCCAAAAGACGACCCTTTGGGAGATGCTTTGCAATATCCGGGGGCAGAATAACGTGGCTGGCGATTGAAAAAAATCACGGTTGAGGGGGTGGAGCTGCAGATGTTAGACGAATGATATTTCTCTTGCCTTTCGACACAAAGGGCAGGACAGGGGTAAGATGGATAGAAATGAAAGACGTACCGAAATTCGTAGACATCGTCATAATATTTTTCCGAATATTGAATTTGCGGAGCAGGCATTGTGTTTCGAGTAGAGACGAGTGAAACGCGTTGTGTTGTCGGGTCCGTGCTTGGCTCTGAAGAGGTGCGTAGGTTGCCTATGGACGGCTTGGTTGGGTTGGATTGTAGTGTGTGGAAAAGTGGCAACAAGAGCACTTTTCCCAGGGCTGTGACTAGTAGTTACTATTGAAGCGAAAGTCGAAATGGCATGAACATAAAATGTACGTTGCTGTGCTGTACTGTACTGTTCGTGCCACTGCAGGTGGACGTGTATGGTGCTTGAGTGCAATGGTTTACGTCGTAAACGGGTATACCAGCGCTTGCTTTCTAGGCTTCCGGAAAACACCTACGGCAGCCTAGTTATTCTGTAAGCAGTATGGTGTGGATACATTTTTTTCTGGTTTATTATTGAAAATTTGAATATACAGTACAGGTAGTGTGTTTTCAAATTTGGAAGACGATGCTGTACACCCAGGAACCAAAGAGGCCGTTACTGTAATGTGTGAAGTAGCTGACATTTTCACCCATTTGCTTACAGTACAAGTACAGGACAGCAGCTTGTTGTTTGATCCAGTAATTTACCCTAGCCAAGTTCGGCTCCTAAATCATTTATTTTGGAAAACCAGCTCAATAAGAGGAGAAATTTTGAGTAATTTATTATTTGGGTTCGTTAAGGATTGAGGTGCTTAATGCGTGAAAATGCGAAAATATGTTGATCCACCATTTCTATTTTCCCGCCAATCCGAAAGGCAGGTGCAAACCGCAACTGCAACTCATCCCGGCACCACAGATGTCAACAATTCAATACAGTATACAGCAGGCCATCTTGCTGCTTGACATCCGCCATTCTACACAATGCGCGACTTTTCCCGACAGCCTTCTTGCCCAACCACTCCCAACCACTTACTTCTTCAATAGCAGACCCGACCTCCTCCGCCAGCCCCTTTCCCATCTTCCCAGGGCCTCTCCATCTCCACCATGGTTTTGCTCCCACTTCAATCCGCCCCAGATGGATGGGAGGCCCTTCGCGGGGCCGCCAGTCCTGTCGAATGTGCCGCTCTCAACCTTTCCGACTCAACTGCTGCCACTGCCGGCGGTCCCGTACTCATCTTTGTCGCTGCTCGAGATGTTGATGCCATCGCCGCTGTCAAAGTTCTCACCGCTTTGCTCAAAGCTGATTTGACCCGTTATGAAGTCCATCCCGTCCATGGTTATCAGCATCTGGCTACCAAGTTTCGCGATCTTGAATCTGGTGTCCAACCGCGCTCTTGTTTGTTGGTTAACTGTGGTGCAATGGTCGATTTGGAATATATCTTGGCGAATGGCGAGCAGTTGAAGGGTGATATTAGGGTCTTTGTTATGGATTGCCATCGTCCGTTTCATTTGAAGAATATTCGAGTGAAAGGGTAGTCTTGTTTGATGATCTTAATGAGGTTAATTATGATGCGCTTCCGTTGGATGTCGATTGGGAGGATGAATGGGGTAATGTCGACGATGAGGATTCTTCGGATGATGAAAGTGACAGCGATAGCGATAGTGACACTGATAATGACGATGATGGCCACCAGAATGTGTCTGACGGCATTGATGATGACAACACCACTGCCTCACCGAGGCGGAAAAGGCGCCGGCGTTCAGAATCCATCGTCAGTCTGATATCGAGGAGGATGACGTCGTATTTGATGATGAAGTCCCGGCGTCAGATAGGCCACGTCCATCCCAAGGTGGTGATCATGATGATTCTGACCATGATTCCAAATCCACTTTTCAAAAGGGCTCCGATCAACCGAATACCTCACCTCGACATCGCAGGAGGAAGACAAGAAACCGCACCAAGGCTTCCAGGAGGCGTGTCCAATATGACGATGCGGAGATTGTTGAGCGTGAGCGTCTCAGACAGTACTACTCTAGTGCAACCATAGCAATGAGTTCGGCATGTCTGAGTCACAGTGTCGCGGCAGTCATGCGTCGTTCAAATCTGGATACCCTGTGGATGGCTATTGTTGGTGTCACAAGCCAGTATATTACTTCGATGATTTCCCATGAGTTATACCAGGACTCGCTCGGATACTTTGAGGAACAGATCAAGACCATTACCCCGGATCATGATCTGCAAGTCGAGGGAACATCACGGGTTCGCCATGTAGGCTATGCTCCAAGCTGCAGTGGATACCAACTCAACCGCATCGCTCCAAATGTAGAGCTCCGCCTTGACCTTTTGCGCCATTGGTCTTTGTACGACTCACTATTGTACAGTACCTACACTGCTACACGCCTATCGGCATGGAGGCAAACGGGAAGACGCCGCATGCTTGAGCTGCTTGCGACGCTTGGAATTCCGTTGAAGGAGAGTAAGCAGCAATGGTGCTATATGAAGGAGAAGTGTAAGATCGCGTTGGAGAAACACTTTGAGATGGCTGTCCGAAGATTTGACCTTGGAGAAAATGTGCGATACGATAGTTTTGTGCGTTCCCTTCCTGGACATCGCGGCGACATTTCAGCCGCCGACTTTGCACATGGAATCTCTTCACTTTTGGAATTTGATGAGCCGAGTCGACGTGATCCAAGTCGGGGCAAACGATCGCTCGAGGAAAGGTTTTGGACTGCCTACGATGCGTTGGATCCGCGGAAAACGGTCTTGCTTGAAAGGGGCCTTGACATGGCCATTTCTATACAGAAACTGACAGCGGATGTTGGTGGTGACGTGATTGAACGTCGCAAGTTTGTCCCCAGTGGACCGTTCCGATACGTTTTCCTACGCGATCATCAGTGCAAAGAGTTTTTGGCCCATCCCTTATTGCTGCGAAGGTTAGCGTTGTTCATTATCAAATCGCTGCTAAGGCAGGGTGTGAGGGACAAGCCATTTATTGTGTTGGCACTTGATAATGACAGCGCGGAATGGCTAGTTGTGGCAGCGGCATCGAGCTCCCATCGTAACGATTTTGGGCACCGATTTCGAAGGGCCGCAGAGCGGAACGGGAGTGAAGTGGTTTACGACGGCTTTGACTCTGCGGTGTGCAGGGTCAAGGATGGCCAGGAAATCGAGTTTGTACGATTCTTGCATGACATAATGCGCTAGACTCGAATAGTGTACCAGAGATATGAACGCCAGTGTATCGGGTCACAAGCCCGATTTTACTTGCAGAGGAATCGCTCCAACAGTCTTACCTTTTCTTAAAATGATCGGTGTCAGCCAGTTTTGATCAAGAAGATTCCTCTTCTTTCGTTTTGCCCTCGTCCTCTTCCTCATCCTCCGAGCTCCCCTCATCACTAGTGCCTTCCTTTTCCCAGTGCTTGAGCTTCGTGGAGCCCTTTGTTAAGTAACCGTCGCGCAACCACTTTGCTCCCCCTCCGCGAGTATCGCTATCCTCCTCGTCCTCTTCTCCTTCCTCCTCACTCGACATATCCCCCCTCCTATCCGTCTTCGCAACCTCAGAACGCGAAACAACCCCCGCCTTCATCATACTCATAAAACTCTCCTTACTAACCGCCTTTCCTCTCCCCTCGCCCCCACTCCCCCTCCGCCCTCCCCCCTTCTGCGCATTCCTCACCGCATTAAATAATGCGACAGCGCCTTTGGTTGCAGTGACCAACAACTCCCTCTCCAACGCAGCGCCCGTCGCCGCATCCGGGATGACTAACCCATTAGTCTCAAACCCCTCTCTTGCCCTTCTAGCCTCCTTCACCTTACGTCGCTCCTCCGTCTCTTTCACCAACTCCTCTCTCACCTGCTCATTATCCACCAGTATCACAGGCGCTGCGCCAGACCGTTTGCCCTCAACCGTCCCACGAGGCCGTTTCCCGCTTCTTGGCTTGGGTGCGTTAACCAGACGAGACAGAACAGAGCCTAACGCTATCCCCGCGCCTTCACTCAGAATCTGGGGCTGTCGAGTAGGGGATGCCATTGGTCGGGCGATGGGTGCCGGGCACCGGGCTGGCGGCGGTGAACGGAGGGGGTGGAGATGGCGAGGTGACAGTGGCTTTAGTCACGGTAAATGATGTTTGAAGCCTACCGGGTGCGGCGGCGGGATGTCGCCGACAGTTGCAGTTCTGATTACTTCGGTAGAGCCATTCTTCTAATTTTTCAAAAAAAACGGTCCCCAAATGTGCTGAAAAGATTTTTTGGGTCGACGCCCGAAAACTACTGTACGGTAGGACAGAAGTAGAATTACAATGTCCAACACAGCCTGTCTGCTGGGGGGCCTCGAGCCGGCTTATAGGGTAATTTCAGAGGTATTTCTGCACACCCGTAGGATATTCCGGTATCTTTCAAATATTAAACCACCCCACATTTTCCCCCTTTACCACAGACATATGCAGGTGCAACATGCAAAGTCTTGAATACCCCACTATCGTAGGGCACAACACGAAATAGCAAGTGGCTGTGTAATTTGGGAGTGTGTCCCGTTGAGGCCCACTACTATGTGAAAGGGAGGTAAATTAATGAAATGCTTTGGCACTGTACCTACATACTCAGGAATACAGTACTGCCACACGGACTCTCGATTTTTATAAATGAAAATAGGAAAAAATTACCGACTACACAGTCACAAAGTAATTACGAATTTCCATTCCGTTGCAACAATCGATCTAGAAGTTGTGCATCTTTGGACGGGCGCGGCTCGGCGAATTCTTTTCCGCTCAAAGTCCGTATTGCATGGAACGAAATTGGCGATTTAAGCTTGTGCGCCGCCGCTTCCTAGAGCGCTGCAAAACGCGTTTGCGCCGCTCAATATTCGCATCAGCGATGCTGCTCAACCTATTTCTTAACCAATTAAAGCGCTCCCTGTCAGTCTCTCGAAGTGGATGCAATTTCAAATGTGGATTCGTAATTGCTACTCCAAGCTTAAAAAAGTCATCGTAATATCCTTCTGACCACTTCCACTTGTGGGATAATAGTGTTCAGAGTCCACATAGGCGATCGAAAAAGTTTTTGACTATAATCCTGTCACTGGACACCTTTCTATGAAAGCTTTCTTGACTAATAGTGAAGGATCCACGGGGTGGCTCCTTAATGGGTGAAATGCCTCGCATGAACTCAGCACACCCCTGGTATTCTTTGTCAACAATTAAGCCCCATGCTCGGGGGTACTTGTCAGCGAGTAGTTCAGTGTCCTCCCAGGGCTTCTCATCTGTAGTCGTTTTTAGCTCTTTTTCATGCCAGAAGCGATTGCGTTGCAAAATTTGTAAGTCTGCTACTGACCCCTGAAAATGCCCGCTGAATCCAAGAGTTAATCCATTCGGCAGCACCGAGACTTCAATTTTGTAGCCATACAATTTATATTTGCCGCTAAAGTACAGCTTCCCCTCCTCGATACTGCCGCTCGAACGAAGCGAGTGCTGAAGTGTCACATCTGTCGCATATCTCGCCCCGTTAAAATTTTTAAAACGCATTCGATCCTGATGAAGGCGCCTCATTGTGTAAAGTGTTCCAATTTTGTAACAAACAAGTTGTAGGCATAGGGTGAAAGAATGGAAATGAGGTTAGTCGCCAAACGCTCGAAGGAAGGTGCCGTCATTTGGAAAATTCTTGCGAGTATCTGCCACTGTCCCCATGCTCCAATACAGTCATCAAAATGAACAGCGCGTCCCGTGCTGTGATAGAAGATCTTCTTCCTCTCCCGACGTTATAGTGCGAAGCCATAAAGGATTCCAAATTATTCCAAATTGTCTCGAATTCAGTTGGTGAAAAGTTTATCATTCTTTGAATGCCATGATCTCCTCCTTCATTGTGAAATGCGTCAAGAAGCGGTGATGGGGAGTCGGCTTCATCATCTGATGTCTCTGGTCCTCGGGCGCATTCGTACTGGTTAATGTCATCACAATACCCTATTGAGGCGTTCGCGAGAAGCTGAATGCCTATTTAGGCTTCCGCCGCAGATATAGAGGGTACAGTAGTTTCGTTTTAGCCTTTTTCGATGGTGCTTTGGGGTGGCGGAGAAGCGGAGATTGGACGGGTACTCATTGTGGGCAAGGGCGAAACAGAGGGGGCTTCACTGTGTGTAAGGCTGAAGTGTATGTAAGTTAGTGTCGCAGCTGTTTTGAACGGTTTATGCCGTTTAATACTACTTTTTCAACCCAAGTTGAGAGACCGATCGACTTCGGATTTCACTCAGTGATTTCGATAGATACCGAGCCCGCGCGCGGGGGTTTCTCAATATTTGTTTGTACAGTGTTCGGTTAAATATGCCCTTTATTTTTTGATCGCAGGTGCGTTTTCAAAAATAACATGAAAGAGCGTAAATAGTATGCACAGATCAAGGCACCTTCCACAAATTTTTGGCGTACAGTTGCAATTGCTATTCATTGGCTCTTTCTGATGTGCCTGCATATTTTTCGAATTACCCTACTGTAAGAAACCTAAAACAATTAGGTTTGAATAGGGTGGCTAAACCCTTCATGTTGTGGGGCGCGACATAATACAGACTCGGCACAAGTGGACCAAATCGCATAACTAAGCTGCTGATAAAGCTGAGTCTTCACTCCTCCGGTCGAGCATCCGCTGCGGGTTGCGACTGCGGCCGCGTATTCGTCGAAGATATAGTGTAGTGCACTGTAGCGATCCATAATAGATCCCTCTAACGAAGAGGGGGTATAGCTGAAAGAGCCAATACATTTATAGCAACATGCCCACCCCTCGATAGATCTCCAATTCAAATACTGAATAGATACTTGAAATGACCGACATTACAGTAATGACAGACCTTTTTACTAATGGCCTAATTTAACACAGTGAAGACACAAAAAAATATTTTTGATACATTAAAACCACATTTACCAAGTGAAATACTACTGGCTCAGCTATTGAGTAAATCAAGGATTGCAGAAGCCCCCTCCCCCATACGAGCACTACTTCCTAGCTCCGGCGACATCCTTGCCCTGCGTTTCGCACGATAACGCTGCTGGGCCAGTCTGCGTTTTTCTATTTTATTCAAGCCCACCTCCCTCAATATTTTCCCCTGCAATCTAGCCATCTTACCATCTTCATCAGGTAAAGGATGCAACTTCACATTCAAATTCGTCAAAGCTAAACAAAGCATAAAAAGGTGTCATACCACTTCTCGTCCCATCTCCGGCGGTTAGCCATCACAGCCCACAGCGACGACAAACGCCCATAATAATTCGCGACTACAATGCGTTCTGAACTGATCTCCATATTCACCTAATCTCTTCAAACGATAGAACACCACCGATATGCATTTTTTTTGGATGAACAACCCTTGTTACGCTCGAGGCTTCATGTTATTCCTTATCCATCACTACAGCCCAGTTGTTGGGGTATTTTCCTGAAAGTAGTCACACATCCGGAATTTGTTGAAGCTCTTCATTCGTCTTGGAGGTCGAATTTTCATAGAATTCAAGATTTTCAGTAAAGATTGTAGTGTCCGCGACTGAGCCAGGACGATGTGGGGAACACCCAATGGCTAAGCCATTGGGAAGGACAGAAACCTTGAATCCGAATAGCTTGTGCTTGTTGCTGAAGTATTCCTTGGCTTCGTCGTGATTTATACTCGGTCAATTGGTGCTGTGAAAAGTAATGTCAGTTACATAAAGCGCAAACTTGTAGTTTTTGAACGTAGTTCCTTCTTCAACCAACCGAGACAGCGTAAATACCCTTTCATACTTCTGCACTGCTCTCTCGAACATAATCGGGCAAATCCTCCAGAAGAATCCAGTAACCATGGGCTCGAATGTGGGGCCTTTAATCCCGAACATTCGTCCACTAAAGTCCCAGTTACCTTCCTGCTTGAGTGTTGAAAGAATCATGAAGAGGAAATCCTTCGGTTTTGTTCCAGATCTTCCACCTCGGCTCCTTCATACTGAGCACGGACTGTTTGTTCTATAATTCGCCATAAAGCATCAAAGTCCAAAGAGAAAATTTAGTCATAACCAGTACTGCCCCAGATTCTCCTGAATCAACAAAAGTTTCCATAACAGGACAATCTGACTCCTCCTTGTCCGAGTCCGACTCCGTTTCTTCTGAATTATGTAGCAGTTGGTGCATTCTTTCATTCTTTTCTACCCTTGTTTGCCATGAGGCGAAAAACTCTTGAGGCTGATGGTGCTTTTTCCATTTTACTGCTGCTAATATCCCGAATTGTTCCCTAAGACCGTATAGCCGGCCTATTTTATGGTCAAAATTTCATTTTGTGTTTGTTGCAATTGCGGCAATGACAGATTTGGGTATCTTGGTGTTTCGGTTTCACAGGTGTTGTAATTGGCGGTTTTTTGTCTTTACGTTTCTCTCTTGATTTTAAAGTGAGATTACAGTAACGAATGCTACCCAGGTGTCGCAAGCCCACTGGACCGTCATGCTATCCCGTCACTTTTGATTGCCGGTCTACACCGACTCACTCCCGATAACCTGTCACCATTGAAAGCGAGGCATGGACCCCCTCGGCGATCACGCGGCCGACCTCTGCCCTGCCAGTTTTGGACACACACACCGTCACAAGGCCCACCGCAACGCGCTCGAATAACATGTCTTCCGTGCCGCCCGATTCGACTGTCAGTACGAAATGCCTCTCCTCATACCTGATAAAGAGCTTCGGCCCGCGAACATCCTCTTAAACCCCCCACCGATCCGAGCAACGAAGAGACACGGCCTGTCGCGTGTGACATTACCGTCTTCTCGTCGTTCGAAGCCCCCTCCCTCAGCAAGGCCACCTCGGCCGCTGGCGGTGCTGCCTTATTGGGGCACCGTCAAAAGGTAGGGGACCTGGGACGCAAGCTGTCGCGCTGCACCGTCCGATACCCCGACCCGTGCACCAGAACGTTAAGTTTCGATTGCGTTTGATTCTCTCGGTGCGTCTACCCCACAAACTCTTGTATTGCTTGGAGTTAATTCCGCGAATAACGTGGAAGTACAATACGACTTGAATCGTGACACGCCGCCGTGTCTATCAGCGCCTCAGTTGCATCATCTGGTCGTCTATCGCTATGGCTATCTGCTCAGTCATGCCTCTGCACATGACTGAGGTGGGAATTTGGTTACTTCCTAGCCTTATCGTCGGTTCCTGCAGTGGAAACCGTAGGAACCATTTGATGTAAACTTTTTATGCGTAAAGACAAGGTCTTTACAGAAATACTCGAATATTTACAATTTTGGCCGTACTCTGTGGACTATTACTAAATTTTTTTTGAATACTACAGAATTTTAGCAAAAAATAAGTTTTTCTTTTATTAAAATTTCGCACTATGTCATACTTGGATGTTACGTTGGCGCACTGCTATTTCGTGTTTAACACTACTTTTCCTGTAGCCTCTCTTTTCATATGGAGAAAACCGACTATTTTCGCGAAAGGTCTAATGAAAACATAAATATTAGGGTTTTAGAGGGGTTACGCTGTGCTCTTTTTAATTTGATTTCAGAGACACGTACGACACGTAATGAAAACATCCGTAAATAAGCTGGAGACACGTTGAAAACTTCGTAGAAAGGGCGGGTGACACTTTTGCCATTCCGTTTCATCTTCCCAACAAAACCATGATGAGTCTTCATAAATCGACCTCAACTTTCTAGCCCTCATCTTCATCCCCATTTCTGCCCCTTCCCGCACCCGTGACCGCCCGTGAACCCAAAAAAACCCACCTGCACGAGCACCCGAATTTTCTGTAGTTAAACCTTTTGAGGTTGGTTTTGCTTACTATAGCAAACCCATTCTTCACAATCATATCATATCGTCGACGTTAACTACCTTCTGCTCCATGTACAATCCTCGTGGAGCCCGAGCTGTATGAATGATGTAACGCTGTGGGTGTTGAGCGCACACGAGCAGATCTAGGTTGAAATGTTGCTGAAACTTTGGTTGAGGCTGGCTTGGTTAAGCCCGCCGCTCTAAAAACAGAGTTAATGTAAAACTGGAGATAGCGAGATACCAAAAAAAATGTAGTCTAGCAGTAGCGAATGTAATGATTTTTCCCTAAAATGGACCTGACGATATCGTAAGTAGCGCTTTCAGAATTGTAGTCGGCACGAGTGACATACTCTGAAAAGATGTAAGAAGTACATTGGTCCAGGTGGCATGGGATAGCAAGGAAACTTTTGATTGGTAACGCAGTGACATAATATCCCAGTGTGCAACTCGTCTGGAACTATTCCAAGTGTACGAATGGGGTCAAACGCTGTGTTCAGAACTGTGAGAAAAGTTTAATGACAGCAAAGTGCCTGGTAGCCCTGGCTGTAAGGTTACCAGTGTTTTGAATCTACAGAACAGTAGATGCAGTGAATTCGTGTAAAGCTGTAAGACCTGTGAAGTGAAATACAAAAAATGGGCTGTACCGGTGGGGCTGAATCCTAAGTCTAAGGGACAGATCATTTTTTCGTTGATTATAGAAAGTTGAACGCCGTAATAGTGAAGGGCACTTACCCGTTACTAAGGATGGATGATGACGTTGACTCCTTGGGAGATGCGTCAGTATTCACTACGGTTGATTGCAACTCTGGCTACTAGCAAGCTCAAGTTGAAAAAGTGGACAGAGACAAGACCGCTTTCACATGCCACACAGAATTATATCGCTATAATCGAATTCCATTGGGATTATGGAACGGACCTGTTACCCTTCAGCGGACACTCGAAAATCTTCTTGCAGCATACTGATGGCGCTACTGTCTAGTATACCTCGACGATGCATCATTTTCTCCAAATATATGGAGCACATCGAACATGTCTACAGAATTCTACAGTTATTGCAATATGCTAGTGTATCCTTCAAGTTAAGGAAATATACATTTGGTTCCGATAAGGTCAAATAACTAGGACAAATCATCAAGTCAGGAAGATTTTAATAGATTCTACCAGACTAGCTGCACTACGGGATGCCAAGCACCCAGCAACAAGTACTGAGCTTTGGATTTTTCCCGGTCTTTGTAATATATATCGCCGCTTTATCAAAGACTTTTCGAATATCGCGGCAACAATTAACAGGCTTTTGCGCAAAGGTATACTAATAAAGCTAGGGACACTTGGCGCTACAGAAATAGCTTTCCGGACTCCTATCACTGAAAGTATGTCACTTAAGACATTCTCTTAGCCAAGAGCAGTATTCCGCTATTTAATAGGCACGGGCGACTTTTCAACATCAAGTGGGCGTCGCCCTTTTTCAAAAATATCCAAATGGGGAACGAAAACCCATTGCATTCTTCTCTAAATCACTCAAGGAAGTCGAGAAACGTTTCCTTCTCACAGAAAAGAAGGCATGGACGTGGTTTGGTTGTCGATGGCATTGCAAACTTACCTACAAGGGATAAGTTCACCATTCACACTTGCCATTCCTCACTGAGGTGATTCGTGAATTTAAATGATCCATCGGGTCGACTCATGCGTTGGAAGCTTTTAAGTTCTGATTTCTGCATTGAAGTTGTGCATAAAAAGGGGAACAAAATAAACAAGCAGATGCATTGTCAAGACTTCGTACCGTTCGTGAAACGGTTGAAGATTTCGAAGAAGAAGTACAGCGCTTTCATGAATAGAACTCCACTGGTCTTAACAATGGGTATTCGTGGGACTCGTCCGCAAAAAGATCATCCGAAAACGTCAATAAGGCCGGGCCGATTACAGATTTTGATAAAATCGATATTTCTTTTCTAACTGTAGTTCTATTACTATCCATGAAAAACGGAAGTGAAGAGGAATTAGAATGTCTTTCTCCGCAGGACCTCTCCAGGTAACAGATAAAGTACGACTTCTGCCAGAAAATCTGTTCAAAAATAAATGCTGGACACGTGCTTCCCTTCACATTGGCCGGTCCCGGACACGAATAATACCTCTGTCGAACAGCATTGGAAGAAATTCAGATCGTCGTCGCAACTCCCTTCTCTAGAGCATTTAAAGACTAAGTCATCATTCCAAGTTAGGCGCTCATCCAGGTGGCCGAAGACTGTATGTTCTCCGCAAAATTCCTGCTATTGGCCATTTATTTCGATGGATTGTTACGATGTAGATTGATCGCGCCCAACTTGTGCGAAAAACAGAAACAAATTGCTAAATTCTGTGAAGGAGCTAAAGCTTTTTGCACCAAGAGCCCCGCTGGGGTTTGTGGTAATCGACATGCTCGGCGAACTCATCCGTACCAATAAAGGGAACCGTTTTCTTTTAGTGGTCACTCATCGATATTGGAAGCTTGTCCAAACCGTGACCCTGAAGAACACCTTGGCCGCATCATTTGACTCCGCCTTTATAACACACTGGGTTTCTGTTTACGTTCCAGCCACCCAATTGTCCGATAATGGTAGCCGGTTTGCGTCCTCAGTTATTTTTTAGCGTATGTTCGATTCATGGTATTAAGAACTTATTCACTACCAGATACCACCAGCATACGAATAGGCAAGCGGAGCGCTTCAACCACACAATAATTGCAGCCCCTCGAAACTACGTGGTAGACCATCCGCAGTACTGGGAACTCTTCAAGAACGCCCTGGCGTTTTACTTCAACAGACAAGTCCACCGGACTACGAACGTGGCCCCTCTCGAGCTCGTCTTGTAACGCGCACCCACTTCCTTGACAATGCGAGCACAGCCTACCCTTGAAGAGAAATCATCGTCGTACAGTACCACCACGGGTGAAAAGTCTCGGTTAAAAGGCCTTATGTATACAGTGGAGCAGTTCATAGAGAAATAACAGGTAAGATACAATTCCAACTTTGACACGAGGTTACGAAAGTCGGCATATGACATCTCGGTGGCATCTTTTGTATTCCTTAGAAGGGAGCCCGGCTCGATCAAAGAACGTCGATACCAGTTTGCTGCCGTGGCAACTGTTCCACATCGAGTCAGGGAAGTTCGAGACGACACCGTCGTGATTCACATTGGAGACTCGCAAGAGCAGGTATCTCGAGATCGAGTCGAGCCTGCATCAACTCCATGAATTCACCTTCAAAAGGACGCGCATGAGAAATCGAAGCCAATAATGGAAATGCAGAAAACGGATCACACCCCCGCAGCCATCAAAACGCGAATCAACTCAAGTGGTATCCCGAAGCTATTTCTGTGTCCAAAGGACTGCTTTACCTTCCATTGATTGAAATGAGAGATGAAGCAATAAATAATGCAGCACAAGACTCTCTCGGGACTCAAAATTACAACATGATTTCACGTTATCCAACTAAAAAGTTCCTCCCTCAGAGGATAAAAGGGGAGAGCAACAGATTCTTTCGCTATCCTTTTCGGTTTGTTATAAAAAAACGAGTCGAGAACGACTAAGAATCATTCTGATCATCTACCCACCTCGAGAAACTTGGCCCCCTCCCCAAATAAAATTCTTCTTAACAAGTAAACGTTATCTGCAGAGAACGATAGTGACGTCCACCAAACCCTACTGACCCGGCATCAGCAAAGGGAATCCGAAGTTAGGGAGAAAAAGCCAAAAGTCCCTCGTTGGGAATATGTTATCGAGAACATTTTACCACACGGTCAAGCTGACGATGAGGAGCTGTTTGTACGCGTCCATTAGACGGCCTATCCCATCTCAGAGGCAACTTGGTAAACCGTTTCCGCGCTCCTGAGGAGCAAGATGATTCAATACTACTGGAAAAACAAATTGCCTATACTACCAGAAGTGGCAACCACTTAAGTGGGGTTAAAATCTTCAAGATTACTTCGATTGTATGAAAAATGTTCCGATCCTCCGAAGGGGGATGAATTTCGAGCCCAAAAGATAGAGCTCAACCAAGAACTCATTGTCGCTTGACTAACTCGGACATAAGCACAAGGGAGTTTGCCAGGGGTTCCGCCAAAAGCAACTTCAAGAGACCAAATGAAGTGAAACGAAAACGTCCCGTACTTTTGGGGCATTGTTGAAAATTTTGGCTTTCAATTACCTACTGGCGTCCAGAAATGCCCCATTTCGCCAATTATCCATCTATAGAGGGCAGTTTCGTGGAAGGTGGTCCTGCTCGCCCATTGCTTGTTTCTCAACACCTTCGGCAAACGCGAACAAACTTTAATGCATCTTCATTATCGAAAAGGGGAGAGAACCAGCTGTAAATCCGACAAGTCGAACGAAAAAGTGTTGGATAACCCTATAGGGCTCCGATGAGAAAAAGAATGTGTCCAACTTCTTAACTTCGGGCTTCCATAATTAAGAAGGGAGCACTGTTACATCCGATCCGTAGTATTCTGCTGACGTGCTTTCGTAATTGCGCCTCTTAGATGAGTAACCAAAGTTGGTATATTACTAGCGCAACTCCCTTCGGGAGTTGAAAAGGGGGAAAAAAAATCTGAATGACTTTCATTGCAAAAGGGTGATACTTGACACCTCCGTACCTTGTTTCAGAAAGATTAGTCGCATCCACCTCTGGTATATCCTCTAGTGTATTGAGATAAATTGAGCTGTCATCATGGTTAAATCGATTTAAAGCCTTTCGTGTAAAGGCGGCTGATTTTCCGCGGCCTTCCGGTTGCTGAAAGCAGAAAATGAATCGGGGAATTATTTTTCGACGGGGTGTAGTATCGCGTAGACGTTCCAAGAGCCCCTTCCCTGGCCGAACCATGAATATAGGGTCGCTTTCGAGAATTTTGGCGTTGTGCGAGCCCCTTCCTCGGACGCTGCCCAATTGTCGAGGGCACGTATCCGAATTTTCATTCCCAATCCCATCTTGTTTGAACCTTTCCGAAGCTAGAGATTCCTCTCTAGAGAAATGTGCAATAATCTAAGATTGTTGAGATTTTTCCCCTTTCTCACCGACAGAAGAAGCCACGTCCGTGGTACCACGAGTCCTTGTTACCCTCTCTTTGTTCTCCGCTGTTCTTTGTACTCTCAACTTGCATTGGACTTTTATCCTAGGACGGTTCGACATCTGCAAACTTTCGCGGTTCACATGAATCCTCCTTTTCATGATCGTCTCTTGATTTATCTGCCGTACACTCGCGGACGATGTACGGTGGCTGCCTTTGCCTCTGTGCCCTACGACCCAGAGCTTCGGTGACCACCTCCCTCCCCCAAGGATCGCAGCAGATGAAATCCCCTGCGGCCCCTGTCCTGGATCTGCAGTGCCTGTATCGGTAGCCGTCACCGAGTTGAGCGTTTCGATTCGGGACCTGTGACTAATCTCTACCCTCCATGGCTTGATCGAAGTGACAACAATCCTTGAGCCTACCCTCTCCGAGAAGAAGACGCAGTAAATTGGGTCCAAAACGTTTCATAGCAACTCGAAAACGAGGAGAAATCCATCATAAGCGAAACAAATCGTACACCTCCCACACAACGAAAGAGAAGACTGAAACTACCCACCCTGTACAGTGCACCACCCACCAAGCGGATGAGGGGATTGCAAAAATGTCAGAGCCGCGATAGTTGAATACGGCGGTAACTAAGTCTAAACACCTCAGGAAGCCTCCTATTTCTCCCACCAAGAGGGTACGGGCACACAACGCGATCGAAATGAGGTTGTAGTCCACTCTGCTTCCGTCTGATGCCAATGATGAAGAGTCCGAACTCAGATCTGTACCGCCGTTCGTATCTGACACTAAGCGCTTCAATCCCCTTCATTGCCTGTACATACTCATGTTCCATGGGTGTCCTTGAACACCGCATATCCACAGGGCCTCTCAGGAAGTGGTTAACGCCGCTGTCCGCTACCTGAGATGCGCAGCCCGGTTAACAAACGAAGCTTGTCCAAAAGACCAAGTGCTTGGTCGAAAAAGCTGAATACGACGGTGGGGAACCGGTTCCCGACGACCTCTCCGCCAGCGGCGATGTAATGTGCCTAGCTCTCAAACCCTGATCGTGACTCTCGAACGCCATTTGTAACACCGATTGCTCCCAGTGGAACCACACCGGGCAATATCCATTCATAATCCCTTCACTGCGCATGGCTGCGCAACCAGCTCCAATCAATCAAGGTTTATGCATCTGGCCAAGGCACTCTTCCGAAGTATGCCGGACCCATCGACATAGGGTGAAAGAAAAGCTCGCTCGGATGATTATGCATGTTAGAAAGAGCAAAGACGCGGTCGAAATGATTCTAAGACTGCCGGCTGGTAGGGTCAGAAGATTGAAAATTTTGAAAAGATGATGACCCTAGGAAGAGGGGTTCTGTCGTGTCTTGTCCCTGTTCCCCCGTGCCACAAACGACCAACACTGTTTATATGGAACTCGCGAGTGTGGCTGACCGCCCTAGAGCCACACGCTGCGAGGCCGACAATAATTGAAAAATAACCGAAATACTGCAGAAAATAATACATAATAACTCTAAAGTACAGTAGCAGACAAACTTAGAACACTGAAGACAAAAAACGTCATAAAAGTGGTAGAAAGGCGGGTTTTTTGGTGACTCTTCAGGAGCAACAAACACCGGTATTCCCGTAATTTCTATCACTCAAACTAAGGATAGCGCAAGAATTGAATGTTGTTAGTAGGTACAGGCCGGGATGAAAAGAAGGATGATTCGTTTCCAGAAGATAAGATGGAAGAACGTATCTGGACAGGTGGATTTACGGGGAGCGGAAACGCGAAATAAGAAATGTGTTTGTTGATGCCAGCATTGGTCCAATCTTATGCTTAAATAGTGGAAAACAAGAGGGAAATGCATTTACCACTGCGGTCTTACAACATACTGATTTCCATTTTAAGGGTCATGCCCATCCCCGTAGGTGTTTATCTCCAAGTACTATATTAATCTCCAGGTGGTGTGCCCGAATGCAATCGCATGCAGTACTACAATGAAAAATGCCATTGCAATACGATGCCAATGCCTGGATCTTCATGAATTAGGTCTAATATTTGGGGAGTTCTCCCCATAAATTGGGAGACTCCCGCGCCTCGAACCCGGGACATCCTCGTCAGTAGCTCGAGACACTGCCATCTAGGCCACTTGGCCCAAGCTGGTACTATAGTATCGAAAATTCGAATATTTTGAATATTGAAAGAGCCATGTGAATATACGCGGGTCCGGATCCTGCAGCGGAAAACCGTTTTACTGGTGCCATAAAATTACTCTCTCACGCTCAAGATGAGCAATGAGTAACAGTAAACTTGATTTCCGCTTTTAGCTGTTTTGCACTAACACCGAATCCATTTCAGCTTTCCGAAAGATATTATATCCATTTAATTTCGTAAAGATAGCTAGCAAAACTATATTTATCAAACCACTATCTATCGAAACCTTCTGCCTCCAGAAATTACCAATTGAAAATGTTCACTTTCAAATACCATATGTAACAAAATTTTTCAAAGGTATCCGTTTGCTTATGAGTATTTTATTTTCTTACATGAGGGACTTCGCGAAGCCTCTTCTTTGAAAAACATTCTCCTGAAATAGGCAATCATTTTTAGTTTAAAATGTTTTCGACCATTTTTACGCGCTTGCTGGGTCTGTTCTTATATTTCGATACTCAGGACAATCTGTAGTGTACAGTACGCAGCGACTCAAGAGGATTCCTCGCAATAGAGTTACAGTGACAGATAGTAGGTATACTGTAGTAGTAGTAGTAAGTAATCGTAAATCACGTCACATACTGGTGTCAAAATTTCGGAAAAGAGTCTGTCCAAATCTCTAATTTCCTACACTCTCTGTAAAACGAGAAACTGAAGGTATCCCCTTTACGCGCAGAAATTCTATCTCGTAATGTTTCTCTTATTTCTTTCGCTTTGCTTCTCCGTAGTCTTTTTTGGTATTTTACGCGACGAAATTTACATTTCCTTGCTATCTTTTCTTTTTCTCGTTTCTCTTTTTGAGTGTGTTTATCATCTCCCTTGACAGTAATTCTTTTATTCTTCTCCGTTCAAAATATCTTTGACCTCAAACATCTGTTCTCCATAGACAAGATTTATAGACCTCAATTTCAACATAAATCATCCTCAACAACTCAAAAATTCCATTGATCAACGACTCGGGAACACAGTCTAGCTCGTAGCTGGACACAAACGGTCCCATCGCACCACGGATCCTATACTTGAGTACTTGACAGCCTATATTCCGGGCCCCTGTGCCACCTGTGACCACAGCTATCCCAAGGTACTTACGGCAGAAGCACTTAACTTCGGCTAATATACGGGCACCTCTTTCGGTTCCATCAGTGTTTCGGAACTTTGAACCCACCATGCAGTAGGCGGGAATTCCTCGAACATGCTCTTGTCTACGATGACAGTGCGGATCTCAGGAACGTTTCTTGCATGACTGGGCATTTTTATAGACGATTCCACAACCCGGTGATACCAAAAGGATCGTTTCAATTACCCGAGCTCCCGTACCAGCAACCTGCAACGAAGCTGAAGTCCCCCACTTCTAAATCGTCGCTAATAATCATGGCGTCAATCACCCAATCGTCCTCAGCCTCCCTTACTGTACCCTCATCCACATTCTCGCCCTCATCTGCGTCTGCATCCTCATCCTCATCTGCTTCCTCACCCCCCTCTGCATCCTCACCCCCTCTGTATCCTCACCCTCTCTTACATACACATCACTTTCCTCCACCTGCCCTGAGCCACTGGCAAAAACCTCTCCCTCCCTCTACCCTTCCTGCTCCACACTCCCCTCTACCACCGCTTTAACCGTTTCCCCAGTCTGCTCGTTGCTGCTCCTTTCCCCACTCTGTTCACTGCTGCTGTCTTCCTAGGTCGCTGCCAGACACCTGGCGCTCTAGTTACAGCACCTCCGAATTTTTCTTTTGCATACGCCTCTTCCTCTCGCCCAGTCGCCCCATTGCTTTACCTCGTACCATGCCAGCAGGGGTAGGGGCCCAATTTGGACGCCCTTTTGCGGCCTCCGTTAGGACACCGGTACCCTACATGTACTGAGAGTTGTTAATTTATGTACCATTACTGTTATACGTTCTCTTGCGTACACCATGCTTGTTATTGCGTCATTCGTTTTTATTGTATTATTTTGATTTTAGCGTCAGCTTTTATGAGATTTTGATTTTAAATCATTTTATTTGCTTCCTGCCATTTTGCTTGGGATCTCGAACTCTGGACCTCCATGCAACCTCCTGATTTCCACTGTGCTATCTGTGCTTGAATTTGTTCAGCACAACACAGTGCACGTGCCTCTTTTATTTGTCCGAAAAATACAGTGGTCACTGGACCAAAACAATGAGGCCCAGATAAATAACAAAAATAAAGGGTTCAAAGACCATCCCTGGCGACTACGCGCCAAGTACGCACCGTCGGGTACTGCAGGGTCAATCCCTCAAATGTGGATCGGGTCCACGTGCCACCGAATCCAACGGGCCAAGACTCTACATTAGGTCTGAAAACAAATTAAAAGCAAACTGAGCAGTTAAGATACTTTTTTCAATTGAAACTATGATAAGAAAATGACACAACACCAGACCATAAATCATACCTTTCTTGAAATGAGTGAGAATTCTCCAAAGAAAGTCAGTGTAATCCAGTAACCAGTGCCAAGCCCAAACCGTGGTCCTTTTTCTCAAACTAAGCAAAACTCGAATCTTCTAGCCTTCTACGCCCAACCCCGCCCGCATCGCATTCCGCCATGACTTCCCCCTCGAGGAATGCACGAATGAAGGCTTCGAACTATTATGTGTCCCTCTCGGGTACTTTCAATCCACCAAATCATTTCTGCAAGCCCAAATAGAGGCTTGTCAGAACACCCTCCACCTTCTTCTTGGCGTGCGCGACCCGCGTGCACGTCTCCACATGCAACGTTTTTGCGCCTCGGCTTGCGTCGTGGCACACGTTTTTGTCTGGCTGACTCGCAGCGCTCCTCGAGCGCTGCTCTTCAATTCGTCAAACTTCAACGGAGCTTTTGAGTCCTTGAACGGAGACTGCTCACTGACCAAGCGTGGGTCCAGTCTTGCCTCCCCAAACGGCCGGGTGGTCAGGGTTTGTCCGCTGTTCACCCTTCTCTTCAAGCCGCAATCGCCACCAATATCATTGATTCGGCCCCTGCCCGAGCCCGTACCGTTCGGTACTCTACACTCCGCACCTCCCGGGTGCTCGAGCACCCAAGCAGAGTAGCCTTTACCCAAGGATGTCGAAGCTTGGAGACTACGGCGACGGTGAAGACTACGAGCGGTACGGTGATCTTGATGGCAACGACGACTGGCACGATGACCCTGAATGCTCAGCATACAGAATGCAGCCCTTTGCAGAAGAGCTCGAGCTCTAGTCGGAGGTGCTGCAAAACCTCAAGCCACCTGGACACTCGTTCTTTTACCTGAGAATGGTGAATTCTGCTTTGGAGGAAGAGATAGAAAAGCAGCTCCATTCTCCCCGGCCCAACCTCGTAGCCAAGCACACACACATTGAAAACCTTGTGTCAGACCTGCAGCGGCTCTTCCGCGTGCAAGAAGCCGCAGTGTGGCGAAGATACGGAGTTGGGCACGTCGTGGCATCAATTTTTTCTCTGTCCCTGCTACATGTCAAGGCGTCGAAAACTGCCACTCGGCAGTTGAATCGGTCCCTACGCGTCCTCTTATTCACCGACTATGACGGATTGCGCTCGGACACAGCTGCCCCTTCAGTCCCCAAATCCAGAAGGCCCATGGTCACCGTACCGGGTCTACCGAACTCCTCATGCCCGTATGAAATAAGTAATGAGCAGCTACTATCTTCTCAGGGAGCCCCACCTACCACATTCAACCGTGAAGTCGCTCATGGGCAGGCGTACACTAGGCGCGCGGGTGAGCCTATTATAACCTCGGAAACGACGAACAACTTTGCGCTGTTGGAACCGAGCCCTGTTCCATCAGACTTTACAACAAACAAGCCACCGACCAACATCTCATGTCTACTCTACCGAACCACTCACGCACATCGTTTGTCGATGATGGGAAGCTCTTATCTTATTCGAAAGCCGCTCCTATCACATGCAACCCCGAAGTCGCCTATAGGCAAGCGTACACTAGACGCACCGGCGAGGCTATTACGAGCACGTAGACGACCACCTGTTTGCCCCTGCAGGGTCCGTATGGAACTAAGCGCCTGTTAATGTCGATTGGGAGGATGGATTGGTCTCACTTTCATTCTGTGGAAGGCTTCGAATATGATTGTGACGTCTCGTTTCGCTCCCTCCGTCGATGCTCTGTCATCAAGGCCCAACTGTCGCTATGGGGAAGTTTTTCTATCTGTTCCAGTGTCGCCTTCCCCTCCTAGCTCGCATGCCGTGTCACAGCGGGGGTCTTTCGTTTACATGACCAACCCATAGACCAACCCATAATCCCCCATATGTTTCTGTAACTCGACCACCCTCACCCCAATGAAATAAATGCTTCTGCTACTAAGAGCCAAAAGAATGTCTATCTTGGAATTCCGATGCAATACGATTGAACTCACTCAAGCGCCTCCTTTTCTCGCGGTAGGCGGCCTGTGTCGCACGTCGCTTATTGTGCGACCCAGTTCCGATTGAATACAAACGATTTCTCTCTGAACTGTACATCTGGGCATCCTCGGCCCTCAAGGGGTGGTAGCTTATGTGACAATTAGTCAGTGCAGCGCAAAGCTTGAGCACCGCATCCTAGCGAGCCTTCTTACACCTCCACTTCCCTCCCATCACTCCCCAAAGAGGGCACAGTCGACCAAACCAGTTCTCCACGAATATGCGATCGGATGAAAATTTTCTGTTCCTTTCCACGTCTTCGGCGAGTAAGAATCCATTATTAGGTTTCTTTTTCGGAATGATTGCTCGAACCAGCTCCCTAGCACCCTGGTAGCCGTTATCCATTAAAACGGCCCGATGCTGAGGATACTCTCCTTACATTTCTCCGACATCAGCTATATCAAATTCAGACTGTTTCGTTTTATAAAACTGCACATTTCACTGAAATATCTCCAAGTCGGCCACGCTTCCCGGGTAGTGTCTGCTGCAGTGAATGGTTTGTCCATTTTTTAAAACGCTGACTACCACTTTATAGCCGTAGAGCTTGTGCTTGCCTGAGAAATACTTCTTACCCTCCTGCATGTTTCCCGAAGGCCTGTTACCTTGCTTAAATATAACGTCAGTCGCATAACGTGCACAAGTAAAGTACTTGGATCGAATGCGATTTCCAGTAACTCACCACATGGATGTACACTATCCATTTTTTCTATTAAACTTTCGTACGCGAACTTCCATATACCATCAATATACGTTGAAATATTCTTCTCGAATTTAGATCCTTTCAAATTGAAAACATGAGCTGCGATGTCCCACTACGTTCCGCACTTCAATACGACTAGAGTCATAAATATCAAGTCCACACCATTGTAGGCGCATTTATGCCCAGGCCCTTCATTGTGCACCTCTCGAACTGTGCTTGAAAAGTAGTTCCAGAGCTGCTTGAACTGTGAAGCATCGAAGTTGCACATTTCGGGAATACCTTTATTTCCGACGGAATCATAAAAAGCATCAAACACCGGACACAAACTGTCATTTTCGTCATTACTGTCCTGGTCCAGCCTAATGTTGGTGTATTTACGGAGCTCCTGCCTAGCCACTGCAGCTGAGGCTAACAAGTGAAGAGCATCGGCAGCCGCCGATGGGGAGAGCACATTGACAGCGGTGGCGGCGGGTTGAGAGGAGCTCATGCTGGTTGAAAATAAGACCCTCTCTTTCAAAACCGTGTATGGCTGGGCTGCCTGGTGGTATTGAAGGGACAGCCGAGGTCAGGGAAGCGGAGGGGTGCGAAACAGTATCTGAGGCCGGAATGGCTGGCAGGGGCTGGCAGGGGCGAAGAAGTACGCAGCAGTGGGGGGATAGACTGCAGTGGAGGGGAGGGTGGGAGCGATGAATTAAGCGGGGTCGTTGTAAGGGGCGACTGGGGACGGCTATATCCACATGGAAATATAGCTAACGAAGGGCTTTGGGGGTACTGTCCATCGCCGTTTCGGGCTCTTCTTCAGTGCTGTGCTCTTCATTTGGAAATGGCGCGCAAAATTTTCAAGTATTATGCGCTTTAGGAAATGGGGGGAAAAGGTGATCTTTTATTCAAATGCATACTGAGGGGACCGAGCGGTCCCGGCTGGACCTAGTGGGGTTCAACAGCGCTGAATTGACGCTGGTTGATCATAACGGCAGTGTAGCGTTGCACGAAGGCAGACAACGTGGTCAGAAGTGCACAAAACTCCGTGAATGCGGGCTTGCCTCATCTAGTGGCGAAACAAGTTGCGATGTCTTGGAGGAGTTGAAGGCCGGTGATGTCAATCTGGCCATAAACATCGAAGGCCAGGGGGCGCAAGTCGATGCCTTCAGACCGGCATGGGGGGCCATAATAATTGTGCTTCTTGAGGTTTGCCCGCTCGAGCGTGAATGCATCGCCGTCGGCGAGGTCGCGGTAGGGACGAGAGTGGGGGCTGACGATGGTGACGTCGATGCCTTGAGGGAGAGAGCGAAGATGGGGGTGTTTCTTTTTTTGATTCTGTGCTTTTTTGCAATGGCACGGTTGTGCCGTTAGTGTACAGTAATATAGAGTGGAGCACTATTTATTGAAATATTGTACCTTTATTTAAAATTCTACGTTTGCTAAACCATTTGGTAATATATTATTGCACTACCGTAATATGGATATTTGTACAGAATTTGAGCATTTGTTTAATCTATGATAGAGAGGCCTATTGGGGGCTTTTGGTTCGTATTTTGCCGGTGCTCTTCCTTTGCGGAACTTGAGGTGCCTCTGGTGTCCCGGCATTGTTCTTCACTGCGATTTGGCGGTACACGCATGAATTTTTAATGGAAAATGCATGATTGGAAGCCGAGCTCGTGATGGGGTGATGTGTCGTTGGGCGTATATGCGGCTTTGTGCTGTTGGGGTCGGAGATGGTAATACTGGGCCGAGGGCGTCGCATGGGCAGTGTGTGCTAAAGATTTGAGGCTGAGAGCGAGTTATGCTCATGTTGTAAGATTTCAAGCGGAAAAAGTGGTGAAGAAAGTCCTTCACGGTGGGTGGGTTGATTGGCAAAAGTTGGCGACCAATATCGATCCTGTCCGGATAGTAGCGGAGGCCGTCGATCATGAATTTCACGATCGTGGTTTCTTCAGTGATATTACGAAACTGAGAGGCGATCATTCGCGCACGGAGTTATGCTTTTCTACGTAGGCTTCAATGTTCATTCCACTTTGGAAGCGGAGGATTTCGGCCTCGGACTTCAGTTAAGTGTGCTCTGTGGCTGTTTTCGTCTTCAGGTACTCGAGAACGGCGTCGATGAGATCTTTGAGTGAAGGATCTGACTCGATACTTAGCAGATTCAGAATGTCAGAGGGAACCGTGGAAAGTACCAATACGCGAAGAGTGTGTGGTTTTATTGTGTAGGGTGTGAGCTGAACGGGGTCTTGCAGGACTTGAGGATGGGTTGTTATATGATCTAATGCATCACGCGTTATGGCGGTTGAATCGATGGCCATTTTTCAGAAACTGGGGTTGTTGTGATCAAGCTTGGGGACGTTGAATTTGATGTCCATTGTTTGCCGGTATCGTGTGGTATCAGCGGGGGTATGTGAGTCGGATATGTTGAGACGTGCGTTATACCAGAGCTGGTTGACGCAATGAAGTTCGTCGATCAGATGTTGTGGTTGCTGTGAACGCTGAGATCGAGCGGTATGGTTTGCCGTTTTGAGGAGTAGAGGGAGGGACGGAGTACAAAGATGAGGTTGTGGATGAGAAAGAGAGGGTGCTTGGACAAGATTGTAAGGGTAAAGGAGTGGTTTCGTTAGCGTATCGTGGGTCCCATAACCAGTGACGAAGAAGAGTCGATCTCTTTACGTCGAGGTGGTGCCGATGCCGTTTGTATTGTTATCTATGATTTCTCTGCACGTGTCATCCGTGTGTGCGGTCTGGCAAAGTACGTAATTCTCTAATTGCCCGGGCTGTCTGCGATGTCCTGGGGCCTTAGCCGAGGTCTAATGCCACCACCACCTCTCCGCATCTCCCGAAGGTGTACAACTTGACAGTAACATCGCCATTCGTAGAGAGCTCTGTGCCCGTAGGAGCAAGCGAAGCGGGGCACGCGGGGCGCGTGCTGTTGCCAATACAGCGGCATGACGGAATAGTAGAGAGCCTGCCAGTAAGGTAGCAGACATACCTCGCGAAGCCTTGCCTTGCCATGACGATCGAGATGAGAATGGAAGTTTGCGCCGCCAGCTTTGAACTCGCTTGACTCACCATCCGCGGCGACGCCCAAAGTAATCGAGGAATACACAGCTGCTGTAACGACTAGCTGTGGATGCTCGAAAGGAGCTCCATCAGCAGCAAGCAGCAAAGGTTCGTTAGGTGGTCCGTGCAAAAAACCAAGATTTTACTCATTTGTCATTTCGAGTGTACAATGACTGATCGACTATTGAAGTTAACTTCGTACTGAATGATCACGTGCAATGGAGCGCGCGATTGGAACGCGCGAAGTGATGGGGCCATCGCTGCCGACGACCATATGATGCAACTCAGGCGTTGACGTATACGCGTGCGAAAGATGGTTGGAGAGACGAGAAATTTCTTCGCAGCTCGATCGATAAAACGTTCAAGGAAACGGACGGCATCAGAGCATGCAGCTCGGAGCGAGTTATAAGCGAGGGTGGAACTGGAAACCAAGGTCGCGTGTACCACGAGAAGGGTCCCGGGAAGGGGGGACCATTCGCCTGGACAGCTCGTGTTCCAACTTGTGAATCTTCCGGCGATATCCTTGGGGAGCCGCGCCGCCAGCGACTCGCGTCGCACTTACAGCGGCGGCCGACGTAAACGGCGATGTAATGACAACGTCACCGGCAATGGGTTTCTCGCAGGGGTCAGCGGGACAAGCGGGGGATGTACAAGAATGTCTCCGGGCCGAAGTTCGGAACCAGGGATGATGTCGAGAACCTCGAGCTGGGTCTCCAAACCAGCGGTGCGGAAAAGGTGATAGGCGAGGGCCTTTCGAATAGAGTCATGCCGGTGTCGACGTCCAAACTCAGAGGGCCAGATGTCAGCAGCGTGATCACCGTAGATATCCGGCGGTTGCTGGCAGTGGTGACAGTTCAGCGACATCGAGTCTGTGTAGACTGGGAGACCGAGATGGGGACGTAACATTATGCTCCAATGGGCGGCGGAAACTTTTGTGGCAGCCGTTGGGTGGGCTTGAAGGAAAGCAGCGGCACCACTGTGGCGGAAAGCGAGGCCTAGTATCCGGCGACGTGTGCTGTAAGCATGGTGATGTCTTGGGCATGGTACATCCCTTCAGAGATCATCCTCCCAGAACTCCTTGACCCTGGCCTCATGCTGAGCCCTATTTAGAAGTGTTTGGAGGTTGACGGGCTTATCAGCAAAGGCGGTAGGATCCAAGGGGCCGAGGTCGGTGACGAAGGGATCGCCTTGAAGGCGGCGGACGAACTCACGGAGCGGCAATTTGGGTTGGCCGACAAAGAAGATCGTCCTGTCGCAGCGGGCCCCCTTTCGAAGGACGACTTCGGATCGAGCCGTAGAGTATGGCGCCGTGCGGAGGCGACTGGGGCTGAATCTTATGAACGGTGTTGGCAACACGTTTCGCCCCGCAGCATGCTGGATCTAGCCACTCTTCTGAACCCAAAGTTTTTGGGGTGTGTTTTTCTGTAATTTTAACAAGGTTTTCAACCAATACCGCACTGACGTTGCACAACTTGTATAGATCTTTGTTACTGCTCAGCAGTCTTCCGCAGCATGGGATCAACACCGCAGTCCGACCAGTAGTGCATTCCACAAGATCGCACACCGCAGAGGCAGCGGAGCATCAACAGCGGCGCACGTCTTGTCCGATCCGCCCATTCCTCGCCCCCGTTGTTTTCACACCCACGCACCAACACTCCGCAAGTCATGACGTTCCCACGTCATCAGGTAGGTCACCTGCGTACTATCGGAAGCAGCCACCTTTATCGTGACTGGCGGTCTATGCTTTACTCTCTAGTTGTAGCGGTCCCGCCGGTCACTTTCCTTACGCTCTTTGTCCTAATTTTCGCCTACTCTCTCTCTCACACACCATCGTTGACGCCGCGTATTTACACACGTCCTCTCAACCACCCACCCGCTCAATCTACAGTAACTTCCGCGCCGTCCCTGCCAATGCTCCTGGCCGACGTGGCGGATGCCCTCGACAAACACAATGTCACCTATTGGTTGCAACCTGGGCTTGGTCTTCTACCCCGGCCAACTCTACACACACTGGCAAATTCACCCCTTGGCTCCATGGGGTCGACCTCGCCGCTAATCAATCACACCTAATGTCCATCTTCCTTGCCCAGACCACGCTACAACCACACGGCATTCTCGCCGTGGAGTCCTACTTTGGCCTTCGTCTCTATCACATCTCCGGCTATGTCGACCACCGCTACGACTTTCGTACTCCGTTCATCGACATTGTATACATGAAACAACACAACCAAAGCACTCTCAGTTACTGCTGCGACTGCGCACGGGCCAGTATTCAGAGTTGTACAAAGAAAACTTGTCAATGTCTCGTCTGCGCTACCCCCATGCACCACGTGTTCCCCCTGGCAGAAGTGCATATCGAGGCCGTCCGACGCCCCCTGCCCGGCCCGAGCGACCCTTCCCTCCTCATGCTCCCGCCTCACATTGCCACCGTTCATACCTCTGTGTTTGATTTATAAACCACTCCTCCACGCCTCCGACATTCCATTCTAGCTTGCACTGTCCTGAAACTGGAGCTGCTGTAGATTGGCCAAGGTGGGGTCGTCTGCGGAGATGTCAGAAAAACGTGGCGACTATCTTGTCGGTCTCATCTTTATCAACTTCATAATAACCCGCGTGTCAAGGTGGTCCACATCCCCATCATCCACCATTTCATCCACCACCAAACACAAGTTGGCATAATTCTGCAAAATCTTTCGCTCCACTGACACTCCACCATCGCCTGCCTGCGCTTTCTCCACACACTTACACGCCGTCCGCATCGCAGTGTTCATCGCACGCGCCAGTTCAAGCAGCAGTAACACGTCATGCTCGTCAATTCCCGCTAAAAGCAACACTACGTCGCCCATTAGCTTGTATATGACTTGTACCTCGCCAACGGCAGCTACTTGCTCCGGGTGGTCTTCTTTGAGCAACGCCCAGTCGGGCGCCGTGGCGTCGCGTAGCTTTTTGAGCCATTCCGCCTGTTGCTTCTCGGTGCTTAGTTCGTGGCCGTAGTAGCGGGAGAAGATTACACCTCCGGCGGCGTAGGAGACGAGGGTGATAGAGACGAGCATATTAGATGGTTTGAGGAAGCGGGGAATAACTAGTGGCGGAAGGATGGTTGTGGTTGAGCGACAAGGGAGTGGAAACAGGACTTGGCATAATTAAATTTTGGATCTTTGATCCTGTTCATTGCCTGATCCGCTTTTTCAGAGGAATATCCTTTACAGTAGAGCATTTTGATTCTGCACGATCCAAACCGATGCACGCTATTGCAATGCATCACTGATGACTACAAGCCTATTCGCAGGCATTTGGTCAGCCGGGGGGGGCATCGGAACTACAACCGTTACAAATCATCCAGCGCAACTGTGAGCGACTCTCACCCGTCGCTGATCGCTTCCATCGAAAATCATGTCCCCAATAGTTTTGTCTTCTCGTCTGCGTTGGCCCTTGATAATCGGATGATGCAACATGGTGAAAGATGCCCTCGCACTTTCCACTGACCAAAACAACCATTGGTCTGCATTCCCCTGAATTCCCTGCTGACATCGCTGCAGTCAGAAATGAGCAACTAAAGTCCATGTATCTGCATCAACTCCATCATCTTACCACCGGAGCCGCATTCCTTGAAAACCGCCGCAGCTCTTCGCGAGCAACTCTTCCCCACATGGAAACCATTGAGAAGTCGGTATTGTTTGTTGCTGCACTAATTCCACGCAGCAACTGCATTGTTCGTAGCAGAAACACTAGATCCTTTGGGAGTCTATCGACGGATGCAGTGCGCAGCACGCTCTCCTCCGAGAACGGATTGTCCGATACACCGGGAACCACGGCCGTATCAAACATAGTGTAAGCCAACTGCTCCTCCTCCGTCAACTTACTTGTCCCACTTTTCTGCTTTCTACCCCTCGCTTTAGAAGGAACCGACTTTTTCACTCTAATCCCAAGCCCTTCAATACCCTTCCGAATCCCAAGAGTATCTTTGCGAGCCATTGCGTCCACAAGCCGAGCAAACGCAACCCGTCTCTCCGCCGAAAAGCGCTTAGTTTGACCAAAGTCGAGCAAACCAATATCAACATTAGAGTTACGCACGAGAATGTTGCCCGGATGGCCTTTCGCAAGTGACATACGAGCGCGACACAGAACATAATGCAACCAAAAAGTTAGAATGTCGTACCCTACTCCCGCGCCCATCGATGCAGTGGAGGTGCTCTCCGATTTTCGTAATTTTGGTACGCACAGTCAGCTTGGAAGAAGCCGTCCCTCAAGATCATCTTGCCGTAGCAATCCGTCAAGTTCCTCAACACTTTTCGACCAAGCACTCTCACCGCCCTGTCACCCAACTTTCCGTCCAACTTTGTCAGCGGCACGCCATCGAGATACGTCATCACTAACAACCTTCTCGAGACAAGCCCCGGTATGACTTGTGGTACTGAAACAGCGCGCACCTTTCTCAAGGCATGTCGAATTTCCGTCATTCCACGTGCTTCCGCCTCGAAATCAAATTCCATGGCGATTTGCTTTGCCAATTCCTGGATTGGCCGCACGAGATCAAATTTAAGTTCTGTCCTTTGCAATATTTCTGCGAGAATGCGGTAATTGGCTAAATCCGATAGCATGATGCGCTCCATTTGTGGGAATTGGATCTTAATGGCGATGTCAATGTTGCCGTCACGAAGCGTGCCGCGGTGGACTTGTGCGATACTGGCGCTGCCGAGAACCGTAACAAGGTCGAGGGAGGAGAAGATGGCGGTGGTTTTGCCAAGCTTTTCAAGCTCTTGTTGAATAACATGTCTAGCCTGGGATTGAGACATGGGAGGCATATCATCCTGAAGCATGCTGAGCTTCCTACGAATTATAGTAGGGACAAAGGCTTGGAGAGCTACAGCCTGGCCTACGGAGGTGTCGGTGGAAATCGGTTGGGAATAATTGCAGCATGTGTTAGAAACGGAGTAGAGGGCGAAGGTTGGGGCTACGTCATGCGGAGCACGAAAATAGAATTGCTGGACTGGATGACGGACGGACCTGACTTGACGTAAAAGCCCTGGAGCGTAGGACAAAGTGAACAAAGGTCAAGTCAGTTGATTGAGCGGGTTGACTGTCTACAGTCTAGTTGCTTCAAGAGCGAAACAAGGCAGGCGTTACGCACCTTGAGCGAAGTGCACAACTCCAACATCATCTAGACCAGATGCGAGAGACCGACACAACGTGGTCAGTTTAATCATGGCTGTGTTCGGACCGGGCGAGAATGCGGGGACAGCAACGATGACGCAAACATGAGTCGGACACGCCACGGATAGGAAAGAATAGATGAAATGCTTACATCTCCAGCGCGATGATGTTGCGCATCCCATACACGGTGGGGCCATGTATGGGATCTGTACGGTTTTTGAAGGGCAACGTAAAGCTGTGTGAATTTAAAGGATGTCCAGATGGTGACAACGCGACGCCAGAATTGCAGGGCGCGGACGACTCGACGGGCGTTAAGGGTGACTTTTTGGAGGGGGGAAAGGAAAGCTGTGGGGTGACGGCAGGCGACGGGGGGGCGGACGGGGGTTAGTTTGACGCGGGGGGAAGAGGATAGATGAGATTCATGGGGGCAATGGAAGTGTGGGGCGGCAAGTGAGTGTGAAATGTGGTGCTCGATTGTTGGGTGTGCTCTTATCGGAGAAGTGTCTTTATGGCAGTGTGTAGTAGTGGTTGCGAGATAAATGGAAATTTGTTATTATTGCGCACCCGGACGTGAACGTTTTGTACTGTACACAGGATCACACTCGCTGTACTGTACTGTACAGGCACACGTACAGTAACCGTGTTGACGCCGCTGTTGTTTAGCCATGGGTTTTTGCAAAGCGGTTGAGATGGATGGATTGGAATTTCGTTTCACCTAACAATCAGCAGAATGCGACAGCTCGATAACATGATAGACTCACAACGTCGTCTTTGAATTGCAAAGGTTTCGGTTGGTGCTATGCAGAGTTTTGGTCGGACAAGTGTCTGGCCCAATTGCGGCGGGGCACTTCAACTGTAAAAGTCCTTGCAAGCGCTATTTTACTCGCGGCGCACACGACAGACCATTTTCCTCATCTGTTTCAGTGACGGTGGGACTAGTAAAGAGACGGCATCGATCTCTACACAAAAGGGGAGCTCGAATCATTGGGCCCCCGTTTTGGTCGGGTCGTAGCCGCAGAGGGAAAGAGGGAGAGTGAGAGCACAAGGCGCTACGTATGGCAACGAGCTTTGGTGGTGAGGGGATCTTCTTGTGGGGGAATGCCGCGGTAGGTGAGAGAAACGCAAATCCCTTGTTCTGATATTGCAATATTGGCAATATTGGGTAGAATAGGAGGTGCGGGGTGAGTATTTTATTCAGTCAAGTATTTTAGGCAAGAAATTCAGTCGCGGAGTGGTCAGTGACACAGCTGCGTAAGTTTAACATCACGGTCAAATTCGAGGCTTTGAACCGAGTGTTTAGGCTGGATTTCCCGGTAGCCATCGTCTACCTGTTGAAGAGGAACGAGAAATTCTGCTACGTCGACATCGAATGACTTGTGCACAATATACAGTGTATTGCCATGGACAAGGGTTTTCATCTTGCAAGGATCACGGTCATCTTGGGGGCTATGCAGGAATGACAGGCACTGAAACATTCAAATAGACTAATCGACAGGTTTCAGTGGATGTAGATTATATTGAACAACCTAATCCTCGCATCTAACTTGAGGTACTCGGGGGTCTATTGCGTTTCTGCCAACCAAACAGTACAGTAACCCATGGATGTTCAAGTAGTTTAGCCGTACAAAACTTGGCGTTCCGGAGCTTGTTTAGTGTCTCAGTATGAGAAGATGAGGGTACTTTTGGTACACTGCGTCCATGACAGGCAACTCTGCCCTCAAAAGCAGGGTTAGCCACTGCGACGCAAAGGATGTACCAAAAGCCGGAAGCAACGTTAGCTCGCAATGTGAACTTGAGTTTGTTGATATTTTAATCACCAAGCAGGGGCCAGTTCACCCCGGATGCGATTTACGGACGAATCACACGCAAGTAAAAACATCGGAACAGCTCACTTGGACACGATCGGGTGGATAGGGACAATGGACATACTACAGAGTCGATAACGATGTATCAGTCTTGACATTTCGAGGATCTCCACTTGACTGGCAAACTACATTCATTTGTACCAACCTCCGTATTCACATGTTGCTCGCTTCGAGCATAGCCCTCCTCAATCTGTCTTCCATGATCTTGACCAACTCGTTGGCAGCCTCGAACATCTCAACCTCTGTAGCATTCCCCAACCTCTCCTGCAACTCCTCCCTAACCTTCTCTGGCCTCTTGGTGCCCAGAAAGCACACAAACGGAAATCCATGCCTACTCTCATACTGCTTTTCCATATCCCGGATAATCCTTTTCAACTCTGCCTCTGCCTGACGTACGATAGTATTCTCCCGACGAATCCAGCTCGACATAAGGTCAGTATCCGGTGGTGTACGACTTGCAGAAATATGGGCACGGAAGGCGGCGCGCCATTCTCGGTCGGAAAGACTGTTCCATGAGACACGGGAGGTGCAAAAAAGATGGTCGGCAGAACGGTAGGGTCGATTGGATTGCATGAGGGAGACATATGTTGGGGCGGCACAAACGGCGTGAAACACGGTGTGGGCGGTGGCTGAAGGGAGGCGATTGAGTGCGGAAGGGGAGGGGTCGAAGGACTCGGAGGAGGGACGCGGTTTGGAGGACTTGACTGCGTTGGATGTCGTGGATTTGGCAGGGACGATTGTAGAGGCCCTGCGGGAGGTAGAGGACTTTGTGGATTTAGGGACAGATGGGGAAGATGATTTGGTGGATTTTGCGGATTTGGACGAAGATGGGGTGGCGGATTTGGCGGCAGTGGGTTTGGAGTGAGGGGAGGTTTTTGAGGACTTTGTGGATTGTGCGGAAGATTTGGATGAGGAGGGCTTGCTGGAATTGGCGGATGACTTGATGGAGTATCTCTTGGTGTCGTCATGGGCATGCTTGCCAGATTTGGTGTGCGAGGGCATTTTGGGGTGCGGAAGAATTCGAGACGTGAAGTAGAGGAGTGGGTCTGTGTCGGGAAGGTTTGTGTTGAGAGTTTTGAGTTTCGACACGGCTTTGAACGGTTGACGATGATGGGAGAAATTCTACTGGTTTGCTCGAAGAAATGAGATGTGGTACCTAACTAGAATATTGGGTTTAATGAAAGGCATTATAAATGCTTTTGGGGCGTTCCGAGGAAATGGATTGCTTCTGATACGTGATGAAGGAAGCGGCGGGATCAATAGTAATGATCTGTAATAATGAAATGCTACAAGTATTAGCATGTATTGGCCCGGTTGCCAACCAAAAATGACAAAGGTGCAAAACCTTCACTTGTCACATCAAGTTGCAGTACTGTACGTGGGGCGATTCAAGCCCATGGGCCATTAGTTTACTGTACGATACACATGTACTGTACAGTCCATTACAGAATATTTTATTACTGCTACTGTATATGTGTGTGCAACACGACGAAGTCACTGTATAGCACATACCCAAGGTACTGTGCAACACAATCTCTTCGATGTGCGATGTGCCAAGTTGCCTGCATGTCCATCAACAAAGGCGATGAACTGGCACACCCTGCTGCAACTGCCAAAAACCACACCGTCACGTATACGCAACCAGCGCCAAATAAATGTCCGCCACCGTTTACGTCAACGCCCTGCCCTCTCTTCATCGACATCAACCTAATCCACACGGACGCCCATGTGCGGCCAAGGATACGCGGTCTCGCGCTCCGCAAAGGCCCCGGTGCCGCTTTCCTCTTCGCACATCCCTCCACCGGCACGACTCTCGTCGCAACGTCATTGCCGGCCATACTAATGTATGGAAGATGTGGTCGGTTGTATCCACCCCGCTCGTGCGTTGTCCGGGATCGGCGTCTCTCATGGGCAAATACTAAATTGCATTCCTTACAGGGCCGGCTCAATGCCAGCGAGCAGGCATGTCGCGTTAGGCATGACGGCCGCGGAAGCGTCCCCTTGGGTAAGCACCACTCTGACCTTCCCATATGTCTCCATCGCTCGGACGGCCACGTTCAGCGCGACATTGCTTAGCACCGCGTACGCGTCTGCGTGCCAGCCTCCAAGGGTCGATATTGGGATAGGCACAAGCCTTCCTCTGGCAGAAGTCGCGAGCAAGGGTTCATACCGTCTACAATTGGCGGAAATTGCTGCATTGAGGGAGGTGAATGGACTGAACGTACGCACTCTCCTTTTGGAAGGGGCAAGAGGATTCACGAACGTCACGTCAAGAAAGTCCGTTCCTCAGTTGCTACCCATAACCTGCGTATCCGGCCTTGAGCGGTGAAGCCCCTGTCGCTGCTCGATAGCAGGGTGACGGGCTGCTTTCTGCAGGTCTTGGGCAAGGACGACGACTTGACGCTCGTGTTGTCGTGATGTCAATTTCCGCCAAGCGTGGAAGGCTTGTGCCTACCCCAATATCCACCTGAGCTGCTTCCCGCTGATATACTGGTCCACCCAGCAGCAGCTCCCGACGGCACCATGGTCCGCCCGATCGCGTGCGCTGTCACCGTTATCTCTCCCTTTACGGATCATGTACGATCAACAGCGACACGGGAAGTGGGAGGTGCTGCGGACATCCCCCCCCGCAACAAGGTGCCTGAGCTGGAGCGAAAACTGTTGCGTCGACACCCCCCACTCAGATAACCCTACACAGGCCCCAATTTCGACTTCAAACCGCTGGCCTTTGATTCTCTGGGTTCCTCTTCCCCTGCAACCATCCTCTTCGTAGAGGTTCGGTTGACGCGCATCGCCGAAAATTTCAACATATCCTATGGAGTTATCCGCACACGGATCCATAGGCGCATTACTTGCTCAATCTGGTCGTCTTGTGTACAATCTATTTTGTCGCGCATGTCACTGCACGTGGCCGACGAGGACAACCCGGTTAACTCTTAGCTCGCAATATAGTCGGATCCTGCAGCGGCCACTCGTAATACTAATTCCGTAAAGTTCTTCCACTGTACTTGCCATAAATCAAAGACCCTCTTTCTGACCGTTCGCATCGCAACCATAACAAAAAAGAAACATGTACCCCGATGATGCAATCGGGCGAAATCTCCGTCATAAACAGAGTGCGCACGTCCCCGAGACGGATGTCAACAACACGCCCCGATCCCCGACAAATCATCCACTACCGCTCACGCTAGCCCGCGCTACACGCTGCGTCGTGTCTGCAATGTCGTCCCCATTCTCCACCCGGGCCTCTTCATCCACATCCCCTTCCGCGCCTGCCTCATCCGCGCCAGGATCGATGGGCGGAGGACGCTTCTCCAATGTGGAATCGATCAGTTGCAGAATTTCCTGCATATATCCACGTGGTAGCCAGATGAGAATGTAAACGCGTTGTAATGCTGTTTAGTCAACCTGGTTTCGACGGCAGTATGCAGAGGATTTCAAGCAGTGGTGTGACAAGATTGCGGTAACACGTACATAAAGTTGGTCGTCATCAAATCGGGACGTGGCGTGCATTAGAAGCGGCGTTAGTTGCGCATAGGCGGATGGGCGAATGTTGGCAATCATGAGAAGCTCTAGAGGCGAAAGGCGGAACTTTTCTAGCTTGGTATACAACGACTTGACTGACGGTATCGTCTCATGACCTGCGCATGTTGGCGGGATAGACCATGGTGTCGCGTACAAAGGAAACGGATGGGGATACGAAAGAGCGATGGTGAATACATGACATGGGTGTTAGGGGATGGGAGTGTATTGTGGTCATGGGGTAGTACTTACCGGCAGGAGAAGAATCAAGATAGGTGCGGAGATCGCGGGCGAGAGATGCGGTGGACGAAGGGGGACGGATTTGGTCGCGTTGTAGGTCGCGTTTGTTGATGTCAAAGTTCTTCTGTTTGAGCCAGTTGTTGACCTCGACGTTTGTCAGAAGGCCATCGCCCTCCGGGGGTGACAGGATTTTCATGCGGATGATGACAGAGGAGATTGGATGGGAGAGGCTTGTGGCCCTTTAGCGGGATTGCTGTCGGGATGGTGGTAGGTTGAACTCGGTGTCCAGACTGAAACTTGTCAGATGGTGCATCTACGTATTTTCAGGAGTATTTCGTAAATCCCATTTAGACGAGGTAGCGTTTTGATATGGTGCAGCACTACTGCAAAGAGTGGTTCACTTTATCTTTTAACGGATCCGTTGATTATTTCGCCTCCGCCATGTAAACTCGATTCCACGTCTTCGTCAATCTTTGCAAACTGCCACTTCCATGTCACATTGTACAAAAACTGTCTCAGGTCAAACCGGTTATCATCCGGCGAGTAATCTTCAGCATGATAGCTTGGCGTTAGAACCGTCATCTTATGTCGGTTTATCGAGTACATCCGAAAAAAGTGCTTGACCTTGTTCGCAACTGTTCCGGCATCCATCCTTCCTTTCCAGACCACTTTTTTCAGTCGCTGGTACATGCTCCATGGCCCGCAGCGCTCTAGTTTTCTCAAACGACCAAACCACCCTAGTTCGACGTATGTCATCCCCATATCCTCTTCATCCGTCTGCACCTTACCACCAACTATAGGCTCCAATTCCGCTGTCGGCGTCGCCTCAACAACCTCTTGCAGTCCTCATATCCCAGCCCATCTCTTCCTGCAGCCCATTTCAAAAACACTTTCAAATCCACCTTGCTAATCCCCCTATAGGATTCAAGTCTGCGGAACTGCAATCGTATTTTGTCAAATACCCTCTCAACCCCTCATCCACATTCCCACTTCCCAGCACAAGCAATCCTCCCGGCCTCCCCCGCGCCCACAATATCAATTGCGCAAACATGTACCCCACTACCATCCGTGCCCGCGCTTGCACACATTGCAACGCCAGATTCTCCCGTTTACTCCCACCATATGCCGCAAACCTCGGCCGCTTCCCCTCTCCAAAGACCGCATCAAATGCTTTAAGCAATGCATCTACAATCCCATTAATATTCACATCTGCATGCCATGCTCCAATTTCTCGTGACACCCTTTTCGCTCGACGTCTTGTTTCCCCCGACGACATCTCCGCATTTCCCATGTACATTGTGTGCAATATCCTACCGGCAAGTTCCCTCGCGTCTGTCGGTACATATTCCGCCTCACTCGCCGTCACTCTGCGAATCTCCTCCCTCAACTTATGATCCTCTCCTTCCTTCCGCACTGCCTCTACAAGCATCTGACACATACTCCCCACAATCGCTGCTGTGGCACTGGAATCCGCCCCTCCACTTAATGCTAGAAAAAATCCGTTCATTCCCGACCGCCGCAAGTAGTCCCACAACCAACACGCAGGACCATATGCTATCTCTTCTTCCACGCTGCAATGCAATACCTCTACACCTACAGTCACTTCTCTTTCCTCCCACTCGCGCATGCATACCGTAAACTGTCCCCCGACCTCAACTCTGTCCAACCCCTTACCCTTCCTCGCTGCTTGCACCCCTCTGGACGTCATTCCCATCCGGAACGACACCACTTCATCTAAATCGACAGTTGCAACGACCACTTGCACATCTTGCCCCACCCCAAACTGCTCCCCCTGTTTCAAAATCGTGCCATTCAACGCCACCAATGGCGAGCCGTCGTAATACAATCGACCCCCGTCACATCCCATCTGATTGGCATACAAATACACGCCGCCTCCCTTTCTCGTCGCTGACTCCAATAACGCCACCCTCTCCCTCAACTTTCTCAAAACATGATGACTCGCACTCCCATTGCCGATAATCTCAACCCCCTCCATTCCCATGGCAATGTGCGGAGCATCCGTGGTCCACAGCTCCTCACACGTCTCACATCCCACGGTAACGCCATCCACCAACTCCACCACCGCGTAACCAATCCAACACTGACCGCCGTCCACCACCTCCCTCACCACCGGCGGCAACACAAACTTCTCAATACCCCTCCGTCTATCCCACGCCCTAAACCATCGAGCCTCCCGATAGTTGCCGTCATCCGCCAGATCCACCTTCGGTCGAATTAGAATCACCCGACGGTCCACCATCAACACACGCGCATTGTACATTACCCCACGATGAACCACCGGCGCCCCAACATCCACCAACATGTCATCTGTATATCCATCCGCTATCAAGCTTGCAATCGCCTCCCATGAATGAAGGACCGTATCAGGCTCGTGGAAATGATCTTCGCATCCATATCCTGTCGTTTCGAGCTCCGGTCCTACGCGGTAACGCGCGCCCTGTTCACGGGCGAGTGAGATTGAACGACGCGTGCGCTCTAGGTTGCCTGCAATGTCTAGGGCCCACTGGTTCAGAGAACAGCTGGCTAGTGTGGCTAGACGCATGGTTAGGGGGCAGTAGGTGGCTTCCGCAAAGCATAGAGGTTGAGCCGGGAGTATGGTTAACAGCAGTATATTCAGGAGAATGGCTTGAAGTGAGCCTCTACGAGGTAACTGTAACATCGGTGTCACTGGGTGCGATGCCCGGTCCGCAACAAATTAGGCTAAATTTTGGCGGAATCCAAAATGCTTGACCTTGTCCTTTTTAACAGTGCAGAACCTAGTCCCACAAATATTTGTGGGACATTGCGAAATGATTCGCAGTAAAAAAACATAATTTTCAAATCAAATAACAAGCATTTTGAAAAAAAAGCAAAAGTCGAAGCCATTAACCCGTTTTCTGTACAGGAGGGGGTCACGATATAGTCCCTCTTTGAATAGCGCCACACTCCTATTAGTGCCTCCAGCAAGGCCATGTACCACTACCATCCCCGGAAAGGAGTGTAACTCTTGCACGAACGCAGAAGCAGTAACTCAAGCAAAGCAATAGCGGACAAGATCAAACACGAGCTCAAGCACTGACTCTCGGACAGGGGCTTCCTCACACTCTACGAATTCCGCGAAGAAAAGCACTAGATTAAGAGGTGTTACTCGGCACCCTGTAAGATATTTCCGGGCCACAACCGACCATATCTTTCAAATATTAAATCACCCCACATTTACCACCTAGACTAGGAGGATCGGCTTCGAGTTCAAGACCTGTTTTTTTCCGACTGGTTCTTTATGGGCCTGCGCATGGACCCCAAGAATTACACTCGAACCCCGCACCGAAAACTCTGCGGTGACCATCTCAGTTTCCCCGAAAACGTATCCCCAAACGGCTCTTCGTCGGGAGTAAATGAAACATTCATCCCACCATTAGCATCTCAAGTTAACGCGCTTTTTCAACCTCCTTAGAATCTTGCGCACAACTGCAACATTCTAGAGGCAGGTGCCGGCCTTCGTCGCGCTCTGAGCGGCTTCCTTAGCGCTATTCAACAAGTCAACTCGAAGAAAATGGGTCAAGTTCTGATTCCCGAGATGCTCTCGAGAGCTTTACCGAATAGTGCCGATTCCCATTAGTGCCTGTAAAAACCCCATGTATGGGGGTAGCACTACACTATATCGCAGGGGTATTGTAGCCCAAATCTCATCCGCAAACTAACCGCAGAGCACCGAACTACTGTACTGTACTGTGCAGGTCACAGCATGTGAAGTAGAGTTGCGTATAGGGTGACTGCAAAAAACCGATTGAAATTGTCAAAGGAACCAATACAGCCTGTCCCACTGACAGACCAGTATAAAATGCCGTCGTCGCAACACACGCTAGCATAGAGTAAAGGGTATCGGTCTACCAACTCACAGGTTATGGGCAACAAAGCGTAACCCACTGCGACGCACCCCGATCACACGAGGTATACACATCCATCCTGGATCCGCCTCCGTCTGCACACCTCCGCACTCGCCTTGCCACTCACCGCACCCCAAGAGCAATCAGGGCCGACAACAGGGCAAATCAAGCACCCTCCGCCGAGCTTACACAAGAACTCTTACGTCTTACCAGACAAACCGCAACAGACCGCCAACCACCGTATCACCCCCTACCGACACGCGTCCATCCAACAATGGACCACATATCCATCCTCAAAATAGCCACTCTGCACAAAGCCAACTACGCCCCGTGTATCCTATCTATCTATGGCGCCGCAGCCTTGATAGATGCCACCGCCCAGGTCATAGACGAACCGACCCCCCCCCACTGACCCGGCCGCTCTCCACATATTCGAAAAGAAACAAGCCATTCTGGTCAGCGCCCTGATCGACTCGATCCCGGCCGACATAGCAACCATGGTCATCCGCCGTAATGTCCGCCCCACGCCGAGCCAACTCATATCCGCTGTCACCGGCTACCTGGACGCCGCTCAAGACAACTATCACCGCACTTTAAAAGCGCTTGCCAAAAGCACCACATTCCAGGCAGGCATGACCGTGGTCGAATACCTAACGGCCCATGAAAGCATCCGGGCGAAGATGCTTGCCGCGAACTACCCTGGCGTTGACATCCCGACCACAACCGTGGACTTCATGATAGACGGCCTCCAACACAATCCGGATCTGCATCCTGTAGCCATGCTCATGTTTCAATCCAAACCGAAAGACCCGAACGACTTCGCTCAGAGGCTCACCGGATTGTTACGATTCACTCCACACGGTGGTGCTGGGCCTGCCACACCCCACCCGCCGAATCAAGACACCACAGCCGAAGCAATACATGAAATCCTAAAGCAACTACGGTCTCTGCGCTCCGCTAAAAAGCCACTCAACCAGCCCCAATTCAAACCCTGCCAACATCACCTAAGTCTGGGGAAACAATAAAATCAAAGCTTCTGCAAAGCAAGCTGGCGCCAATTACGCAGACATCATGCAACAAATCACTGACCTGATTTCAGACAACACGACTGACCATGCGGACAAAACTGCTGACTGGGAGCACGGTACGTTTGTTATTGATTACGCCGCTGACCTCACACTCCTCACCCACACGACCA
This sequence comes from Kappaphycus alvarezii, assembly GCA_002205965.3. NCBI lineage: Eukaryota > Rhodophyta > Florideophyceae > Gigartinales > Solieriaceae > Kappaphycus > Kappaphycus alvarezii. Next base: position 1,114,569 of record NADL03000771.1, read on the forward strand.
ACACGTCCCAACCCCTCAACTCACTAATCCCCACATCTACCGCCACCAATGATGACACATTTTGCACTCACCTTGGCATGAAGAACATCCAGCCGACCAAGAATAGCCAAATCCGGCTTCCCGCGCTCATCAACCCAGCGCTCAAGGCAAATCTGCTATCCGTCCACTCGTTCACCACCAAACATGGTCCGGTCGTCATCACGCGCAAGGCCGACTTCCCATTCGACACTACTTCGACAAGGCCCGCTCTCCTTGCCACCGCACTGTGGCAACAGCACCGAATTGCATACCTACTCAAGCCCACAGATGAAATTAAAACCAGCCATGCTCGTCTAGCCGGCATCTTCCCCTAAGTGCACGTAAAACCAAACCGCGCACCATGCACTGGCAACCCGGCCCGCCCACACACCTCACTACACCGCATTCCAGCGTTCACAAGACACCCGCAACCTCGACCACCACGGCCGCCCCGAAACACAACCCCATCCCCGCCGCAACTGTCCGACCGTATCCACCTCAACAGACCAAACCCCGCAAACCACCCGCCTACCCACCAAGCCCCTCGCGCCGTCCGCAGAAGACCTACACAAATGGCATCTCATACTTAACCACGCGTCACCCACCACCATTCAAAACATGGCCAAGCATGGGACCCTAGCCATCCTCCCCCCTACCCTCCGACGCAACCCATCGCCAATCACATGCATCCCATGCCGACATGCCAAACTACGAAAGGCAGCCCACACCTGCAACAACAAAACCTACACTATATGCAGTACAGTAGCATCTTTGGAGTACAGTGCGGACTGTAAGACGTGTCACCTATGGGGAGGCTGTAAGCCGGGGAGAGTGAACTGGACCGCCATGGCCCATGTGGGGACACCAGGTGGACCATTAGGTAATTGATTAGATATTTTAGAATAGATAGCTCCTATTGGTGGATCGAGGAGGTGGCGGTAGTGGGGCCACTTGTCCTTAAGGAGCAACGTACAGTAGTGTAGATTTACAGTAGTTGTAGTAGGGTAGCTCACCTTATAAGGAGGACGGTAGGAGTGGGAGTAGCAAAGTCGTAAAGGGAAGCACCCTTTGGCCCCCAACTCTAGGTCTTCAAGCCGTCGACACCTCTAAGGTGACCCCTTTATCCCCCTTAAGGCTAATCCCCCGCCCAATGAACCTAACCCTTTACTAGTGCTTCCCTCAAAACCTCCTTTAGGCGAATATCCGTGCTCCTGCGGTGCTCATCTGCGTTCTAGGTACCCTTTTGTTAGTGGCTACCGACGCACCCTATTGGTCTTATACCACACTATAGGCGCGTACGTCAGCACAGACACATGCGGACCTATCAAACCGCCATCCAAACATGGCAACCTGCATTTCCTCACATTCATCGACGCCCAAAGTCGACACCTCACAGTCTACATGCTCCGCAACAGGCAACAGGTTCAATGGTATACACCGATCCATATGACCTTAATCAACACTGTCCACGGCTTCTACCCCCACACTGTCCGCGTCGACAATTCAAAAGAGTTCCTGTCCGAAAGCATGCAACAACCATTCCACCGGAACGGCGCAACTGTGAAAACCAGGACCCCCTACCAACTGCAGGAAAACTCACGCGCAGAGCGAATCAATCTAACTCTCATGAACAGCGTGCGAGCCGACCTCAACACAGCAAATCTACCACTGCCATTCTGGGAGGATGCCCTCAAAGACGTGGTATACAAATACAATCTCATCCCGCACTCCGCTACCCACCAGGCACCGTCCAAACTCTGGCTCTCCGCCAAGCCCCAACCCCAAGCGCTTTTTGTCTTTGGCCAGTACGGACACGTACCCATCTACCGACTCAAAAGAAAACTCGACCCCAGTGCAATACTCGTCCGGTACATGCACCCCATCGACGACTCCGTTGTGCGCGTATGGAACCCCACTACCGACTCTTACATCCAGTTCAGAGCGAAAGACTTCAAACCATACGAACCACGCCAAGATCTGTCCAGCACAACAAGCAGCGCGTTTCACACTGTCCCCCAACGACTCCCTCCTCCACCCCAAAACACCGCCCAAGCCTGAGAATTCGCCGACGCCGCCGAATGGGCGGATGCCCACAACAAAGAGCTGTACACATTGGAACGAGAGAACACCTCCAAATGGGTGCACAAAAAGCGAATTCCGAAGTCCGCCAAAGTTATACCTCTTAAAATGACCTACCGCTGCAAAAACTCACCCACTAGACCGCAAAGCGCGATGCTCCGTCCGTGGAGACCAAATGAAACCATACTTGCATTACAACCCGGAACTCACCACTACATATATGGCTGAAAAACCACCATACGAGTCCTCCTCGCCACGGCAGCACACCACAGATGGAAAATTGGACACTTCGATATTGCGGCAGCATACCTGCACGAACAATATCAACACGACAAACCGGTGTATGTCAGGGAGCATCCTCGTTTCGATGGCCATGTCCAATACCCCCACCACACAGGCGTTCTACTCAGAAACCTATATGGAACACCCCCGCGGCGCACACCTACTTCCACGGACTGGCAACCCACCTCCGCTCACATGTATACCTCCAAAGCCACTCCGACCCCTGCCTGTTCTACAAACATCACAACAACGCACCCGTCCTCATTGCTGTCAGCATGGACGACTTTCTCCCAGTGTCGCCGTCCCAACAGAATATAGATGAACTTTTCACCGTCCTCACAAAGAAATACAAGATATCCAACCTCTGATTCCCCACGACATACCTAAAATGGAACATCAACAAAACCCCACAGGGCCATATACACATATCCCAACCCCACGTGATCCAAGCCCTCCTGCACCGCACACGCATGACGCACTGCAAACCCAGATCTACTCCCATCCCCGAAAACACCAACTGGAACCACGCCACCACAGCTCACCCACTTCCCCAAGATCAGACAAAACTCTTCCAATCCATATTGGGAGACTTACGATAACTTACTGATAGCACCCGCCCCGAAATCCAATTTGCGACAAACAAGCTAGCGGAACACATGCACAAGCCAACCACAGAACATAACCGCATCCTCCGCTGGCTCCTTCAGTATCTCGATGCCACAACAACACATGGAATACTGTACCGCACGAACACCCACCTCCGCACACCAGCCCACCCTATCACGACATACACGGACGCCGACTTTGCCAACACATCTACTCGCCGCTCGCGAACAGGAATCATACACTCTGCATACGGATCCCCTGTGGCCTGGCGCAGTTCCAAGCAACACACGGTCGCCAAATCCACTTGCGAAGCGGAATACTTGGCGGCATCCGACGCCGTGCAGGAAACTCAATGGCTGCGCCGGCTGGTGGCAGACTGTCAACAACTCACCCATCGAGCAACAAAAGTGCTAATAGACAACAGAGCCACAATTCAAATCGCAAAAAATGTTGCCCCCACGAAACGGCGACAACTCATCGACATCGCTCACCACCATCTTGTCGATCATGTAAGCAAGAAAAATATCACCGTCCACTACGTCACATCCAACCACAACGCAGCAGACATGTTTACCAAAGCTCTCGGCAAACCGAAGATCACTATGCACGGCAACCAACTCAACATCGGCCCCCACCCAGACCCCCAACCCGACGAACCTACGCCATTCGACACCCACCCCACCCAGCCCTCCAATCTTGCATTCGATTCATCGTTTTCACCCGGGACTGTCAAAGGAACCAAGACAAACAAACAAAACGAGAATCGAATACAAGCTAACCAAAGAAACCAATACAGCCTGTCCCACTGACGGACCAGTATAAAAGGCCGGCGTCGCAACACACGCTAGTATAGAGTAAAGGGTATCGGTCTACCAACTCACAGAAATGAGCTAGTCGGACAGAAATGACACGTTTCTTGGATTCAGAACCTTTTACCGGGAATCAACTGGGTGCATACAGAAATTTCCAGATACACAGACCAGCACATATCTGGAGCGCCCTTAGTGCGCTTCAGAAATTCCAACCATTTCAGAAACCCAAATAATGGCGCCTAATGATCAACACAAATCACAGTAAACCGAGAGTCTTTTGACCGTCCTAGTGTCTATTGGACCGCTTTCCTCATATGAGGACTACTTTTAGCACTTTTTTTCAACACAAATTTTCTTTACCTCAGCGCATTTCTGGCCCCTCCGCATTATTTCATGAGTGTAGATGACAAACTTTTCAAGATTGTTGACCTCGGTGAAGGCTAGAGCAGTTTTCCCTCACCAGCTTCCGCTCTTCGCAAGAAGTTGTGAAACGGCTTCATTTCGCAAGGAAATATAGTTCATATTATCGTGGGGGGTTTTAGAAACGAGGTAACATGTACAGTAAGAATTACTGTACTGTACCTTATCAAAAATACCTTTTTAGCAGTAAAAATTTTGGGCTTCCAAAACATTTACCGTTCAAAAATGTAACAGAAACTGTCCTTATATGAGGACAAAGTGTGCCTCATATGAGGACAGTGCGTAGTAGTATAGACAATAGCAGTCGAACGGTCACATCTACACGTCGCACCGTCATCATGTCTACAGACTCTAGTTCAAATGAACCAAAACAGAACAAATATCTCTATCATCAACTCATGAGTACCGCAATCTAGACGATGTTACAACAACAAATTCACTTCAGACCAAGCATGACGCATGTAAAAAATATCCTTCAGATGGTAGTAAGGGCCGTACTGGCTCCCATAACTACAGTAAAACCGATATCATAAGCTTGCTGGACATTATGGAACGAATTGAACCAATTGGCTCTAACATCTTGGTGTCCGCAGCAGAAAAGTTTGAACAGTGGGGCAAAGTAAATTTACGCCTGTTACGAGATCAAACGTCGCTCAAGCCAAAGTTTGATAAACTTTGTAACGCAAAGAAACCAAGAGGAGATCTTTCATGTCCTCCAAACGTCCATCGCGCGAAATTAAATGCTCGAAATATACAGGTAACTATTGCTGCAAAATTTCTTGAAGACAACTGCAATGACGGTTTGACACACAAAAACGAGGTCATAAGTCCTGTAGGTGAGAAAGTGGGCATAAATGCTCGCTGGCGCTCACATTCGCCCACTTTCCTCCTCGGGCCTCGACCCAAATACGGAGAAGATGAATTGTTATGTGTTCTTCCAATTTGGTTCCGGCCCATCGTCCTGGCTAGGTAGTTAAGTAAACGAACTTAGAGTTCGATTATTATTCCTCTTCGTTCTGCATCAGTTATTAATTTAGACTTCAAGTGGCCAAAGGGCATTTTGATTGCACGAATTCCCCATTCCGCGCTTTGCCTCTCTTTATTAATTTTGCGCTACAAAACAAGATCCACCGCAGCAAGTTCTTCGGATTCGGGTATGTCAGAGATTTAGTTCAATTTCCCTTGGCACAATATATTGCCATTTGTGCAAGACGTGTTGTTAACAAACGCCGAGTCATCAAGAATAGCATTCCCAGGAGGTTTCATTTCATCTCACAACTCCACGTGGTATAAATCAGAGACTTTAGATAGTTTTGTGGCATGTCAACTGCCGGGAAAGTTAATAGCAACGGTTATGATCTCGCCAGAACAATTGAACACGAGCAATTTGGTAACTTCTTCCAACTTAGTTTACCACTAAAATTACGCGTTTTTTAGAATAATATCACCTTAGCACTGTACTTTAAACCTTCATCCATCAGTTCTTGCGAAGACTTCCTTTGAAAATGGGCCAAACCTTCTGTTATTAACGGAGAGAGCAGTTAGAGCTTTTTTGTTCTACAGTAGGTCATGCGACACGAAATTTAAGTGCTTCAGATCGTCTGCTCGCTTTCAAAACATTGAATAAGGAGAAGTCTAACCAAACAGAAAGTGTAAACGGTACAATGCAAAAAAACGGACACAATTGATACGCAGTAGAACTTGTTTTGGGGTAGTAAAACGTAAGACCCAAGAATTTCGGTTAATGTCAGGAATGGTTTGCGCCCACGAGTTGACATTTTTGGCGACACAGACGTTTAAAGCTGTTGTCGTTTCGATATCTTTTCCAAATAATAGTAGAAGATGAATTATATGCTTTTCGTATTGTTTGTTGTGATGATTAAATCGTCGTTTGTGCCATAAATCAACAGAGGTAGCCAAGGCGTGTGTTCGGTTGATTTTGTGGGATGTAACAGACCTATTCTTGTATGCTGCGCTGCTGTATGAGTTCTACGAAGGCGTGTGGACGTCTTACGAATGCGGAAAGCAACACAAAGCGTAAAAGTGTAGGCGGCAGCACACACATCCGCCGCAGCCTTCTTGAGTTTCGTGAGCATTTGGCAGGTTTTTTACAAGATGTCTTGCTACTGCAATCTGGCAGGCATTCTGGCAAGATGGAAGAACCCGTGGAGAGCTGCTTCTGATTTTCAAATCTGAAGAAGTGCACTCCAAAATCTGAATTGCTTGGCGCTTGTTTATTGGCTTAGATTTCGTGAACTGTGTAACTTGAAATTTCTGCATGCACCCACAAATTCAAAACAGCTAATCTACAAAATACAATGAGAGAGAATCTTTTACTCTTTACTTATCTTGAGTGTATTCCGACTGACCCACTATTCAGTTAAGAGCTAACTGGATAGACCACATCGGTCACGTGCAGCGGGGCCCGCGATATGATGGCCATAGCCAACGACGACCACATAGTGAAACTGATAGAGTTGGTCGTAAATAATTGGAAAATAGAAAACTTTTTGCCCCCGGTTTTGTTGCCTGCAAAGTGCAAGGGGAGGGTGCCTGAGGTGAGTGAATAATTGCACCAGTGCTACTGTAAGTTAATTTTCAAAATAAGGACAAAGAACATTTGCTGAACACCTTGAGAATTTTATAATAAAAAAACGGAACAGGTTCGGCCGAGTGTTGTTGGTATCCGCGGTCGGTGAGTATCCTAGCTTGAAGTGCAACACGGTACTGTACCATATACAGTACTGTACCACTGTACTTTATGGTAAATTTGTACATGACCAAAACAGACATTTACTGTACAACTAAAAGACTGGCTACTTTACAGAACGAGTCTGTAATGCAGAATATTGTACAACAAGGAGGGCCGAGTACAGCCATACAAGTGGGAATTATACCAAACTGTAATACATAGTTCTACAAAGCAAACAGGGATATTTATAGCTAAGAAAGTTTGCAGAATACTGCAGGCCACCGTAATGTATATATTTTTACAGCAAAATGATCTGTTTTTAGGGATACGGAAGAGTACTGTACGACCCTGTAATGATCATCTTCAACAGTGACCGGAAACCTCGCCATTTAATATTCAAAAATAAATAATGTACGACCCTCTAATGTTTACATTGAAGAGGAATTTTTACCGCTAAATCAGTTGGTACTGTAATTTATTATAATTTACAACGAGGTGCTCAAAGTTCCCTCGAAATGAAATTTTTTTAACTGATGAGAATGTAATACTTAACATTAATGTGTACTGCCACAAAATATAAGTTGTCGCAATTTTTTGAATCGCATTGCTGCGCTAAGGAATCCAAATTTGTTGTCTTGACTCACTTGAAATTCCAGATAATCAGGTGCACCTCCAAGCGGAAAGATATTCTTCATGAAGATTTTTTGACTCCAAAACAGCTCAGGAAGCTTGTCATTCAGAACTATGAAATGAAAAAAATACTAATGCTTTATATTTGGGAGGATATTTGTAAGCTTGAAATTCCGGTCAAAATGAAAACTATTTAATGTAAGCGTCGGTAGTGCTGTAGACCCATAAGGTACAAGAAAATACAATAAATGTCCAAACGTAACGTTTCATAATTACTACAGTGACGTGTTCTGAGCTCATTGACGAGAGCGAGTATTTTCTCAAGTCTTGGTGACAGCAATGGTCTCATTAACTAATAAAAAATCATGCTGCACAATAACTGATCATTGGTACAATCAGATGTCAAAGAAGTCTGAAATAGCCTGCAGAATATCGTTTTAATGTAGTAATGGATTAAATTTGACACATCATTTGATGTGAATGTTAATTTAAGCCTAATTTACTTACAAATTAGTCTATTTAGTTTTATATTAGCATACTTTCAAGAATTTTATGCTATTGTGACATGAAATGGTTTAATGATAAGTGATGCTTTTACGCATGGTATTAAACCTTATCTCATATTTATGTTTTTAAGTTGAATATTTACGACTTATTTTTACGTTATTTATCAAAAACTGACCTAGTAACAGTACTAGGCTAGTATAATCTTGGGATGGAATCAGTGAAGAAGTCAAAATGACAGCTATAGAAAACTGTAACTCACGTTTAGTGCACGTGAAAGAAGATCAAAAGCAGTACTAAATGAATATGAGATGCCCGATGACCCTAAAGGTGAACCAGTTTAGTTCACTCGCATTACGAACCAAACTAGGACGCTTAAATATAATACAAGCAGGAGTAAGTTTAATGAAAGAGAAGGTAAAACTAAATTTTTATTCTGTGCTTCAGAGATCAGGCTGACGACTGTAAATGGAATAGGAAGAGATTTGAAACCCACTTAAAGGAGTTTTGCGTGAACTAAGATGTAATAGTGTGATATTAAATATTCCACGGACCCAAGGATGGAAAATGAGAGAACTGAACTATTGTTGGTGGATCAAAATACGTACAGCCAGTTATTGAATGTAATTTGAAAAGGATCAGTATTTAATTGCTGGGGAAAAACTCTTCCTGAAAAATGGCACGTAATAACAGCATTTTATGGACAGATCCGTGACACCCTAGACCTTGGAGAATTTAGAAACTTGGAAGGATCATATACGTGTGACATGAATAGTAATCATACAACATAATATAGTAGGTAGTGACATTAATTTATGATAAGACGCAAAAGAGATGCAACTGACTGCAGCGATAAAAAGAGAACCCTAGTGCAGGACACCAAGATATAATTACATTGAAATATCTCTTTCGCTTTGAAATTACAATAGGTTCTAGGAACTCACGAGTTAACTCATTGTAAATTTAAGAATTGAGACAAGAAGAAAAGAAGTAAAAACAATGCGAGCAATTCTATGATCACGAAGAATATATTGCAGAAAAAGTTGGACTAGCTACCATCACCATTAGTAGAGCACCGCAAACGTCTTAATATCAAGGAATCTCCTTGTACAGGATGCATAAATTTAAAGTTTATGTTCTGCGCGTTCGTTCAATCCACTGTAAGAGGGGAAATTCGGTAATCAGTTGTGAAAGGGAGGTGGTCCTGTCAGTCATATGATACATTTCTGAACTCCATAGATTTGAGGGAGTCGAGGCGGGACATGGCGGTGATATCACCATTACTTTGAATTTTATGCTTGAGAAATGTTTCGACGCTATTGCCACGAACAAGCCAATGGTAAGTGAGGAACGTGTTAAGTGAGGAACTTGTTTCCTGTTGTAACTCATACATTCTGCATCTGGAAGGTACTCATAAATCCCCGGGAGTGATGGCTGTCGAAGATAATGTAAAAATCTTGGTCAGAAATGATTTAATTGAAGTCAAGAACAATCGAAAAAGAGCCAATTTTAACGATCAAACTTATTGCTTCGAAATGAAAGCTAAGAATATTCGCTTTTTAACTTCCTAAATATACCATTCTCGTTTAAGAAGCTATCCATATGTAGAATGTCGGAGTTAAGGTCTGTATCCAGAATCGCTATTGAAAGGCTTGGTGCCACAGAGCATGAATCTGAGGGGAACCATCGTGGAAAGTCTAAAGCATTGGTAGAAGAAAGGAGTAGAGGATTAAATGCTTCGAATCTGAATTCAAAAGGTTACGAATGGATCCAGCAAAAATTAACTGGGAATGTTACCGTGTTTGATACAATTTCTATGCGTAAGAAAAGTATGACTTACCAAGAAAACGTGAAGCCGTTTGCATTTAGCAGCTCCAATAGTTCGTTGACTGCTCAAACTATATCGATCTCAAACGATTACAGGGCATTCCAGTTCAAAGTTGAAGAGACGCTGAGATCCTCAACAATCATGCAGTCAGTTATAGTTCTGCAAAGAAGGACGGAGTTAACTAAAATCCAAGGACTGCATGACCAGAATGGATATTGTGTTGGCATTGAAAACGTGGGCAGGGACGGGAAATCACTGAGCAAACCATTCCCTAGATTCTACGAGAGTGCAATAAGAATGGTGGATGCAGTCTTTTTTTCGGCCTTCAGCAGCTGGTAGACGGTGTTTATGGATGACAGAACTCTGAGCTACGCGCTTTTCTGCCTTCGAAAATGTTCTCTATCTGGGGAGAACTCTGTACAAATTTCGAGCGACACGTTATTGCTGTGGGAAATATGGAGGAATCGAGGTTCGGTAAGGATGGACTGGATGTTAAATCACAGTCACCTTCAGCGAAGGCCATAGGGACACCCTCAAAAATATATCATGTTATCATACCTGCAGGCTTACATGGAGACCAATGGGTGACTGCTTTGATTCATGGAGTATCGAGAAGCTACCTGGTACTGGACAAGCTACTCGAAACTAAAAATTTGGATGTTGAAAACTGCGCGACAATTTTTTTGTTATAGGGAACGGATACTTCACTGTGACTGCAGACGTGATGTTATGTTGATGATGTTCTGTTTGAAAAAATTTCTAAGTGGATCCTTCGGGGTACACTTGGCATCCAAGCACGGGTACCATGGACGAATTTCGAAGAGAGAGACATTTTTAGTTGCAAAAGTAGTCTCACGCATTCTTTGCAGAGTAATTTTTGTTGAGAGTCCGGAGCATGGTGAATGTAGAACTGTATCTGCAGCATCTGTTATTGCCACCTACAAGCTCCTGACAATGGATCAGGGTGTGCACAAGGAATTTCTCATTGACAAGGCAAAACGAATGCCTTTCTTTAACAGAGAGTCTCATAAGAAAATTTTAAGGTACACGAAAGTAGGCAGAATTTTTGCACCCGAACTATATGACCTCAACTTCATCATTGAATCACTATTCGAGACTAGCTCCCAATTGATACAATTAATGGGGCTAAATGATGTCAGAAGTCAAGGATTGACAGGTATGCAGCAGATGGTTAAATGTGTAACAACAGTAGAAGGATATTAAAAGGAACTAATAACCCAAAAATGTGGAGAAGCATGGAAGTCACCTAATTGCATATGACTGTAATAAAAATTAGTATCCAATCCTCGAAGAAGGATTTCATCCGAAGATAGCATAACAGATGTACTGTATAAATACATCAATCGATAGGATAGATGCCAGCAATACTGGAGTGCCGACTGGGTTTCATGAATAACTACAAACAGCACCTCAAATTTTTAGCATTTTTATGCTACTCAACTTATCCTACAGGATGGAGACTTCCAATTGAAGATTATCAGAGACCAGCTGGAACATTTTTTAAAGTATGCCGCTCAAGGTGGCATTTCAAACGGAATTATATCGAAGGCGGACAACAGCGAGATGAATTGTAAGCTCCTTTTTTGCGATCATCTTGAATAAATATAGGAAACGGGTGTGCAATTGTATATGGTAAACTCAATACAATCCCTAGTCCCATTTTCGATCAGTGCTTTATAGTTGCAGTGATGAGCAGGACGGTGCTGCAGCTCTACTTGAGGACGAAGAAAACTCGTCTGTGGATGTGTAGTTTGACAAGTCATGGACTTTGTTTTTCGTTAGACACCTAGTGTACTCCGTAAAATTGCTGTTTTTGTGCGGTTTGCAGTAACTGCTAGTATACCGTCATTTCTGTACACAAGATTGTATATTCTCGTATAGCATTGAGTCGTCTCGGAAATAAATGCTCTCAGCCGTGGTTCTAAGTAGCTGGTTTGTATATCTATTGGTACGTTGGTTTTTGTCTTGTTATCTACTCTTACTGTGCTGCATATGTAGGACTGTGAAATCACCCCCGAGGACAACTGCAAAAAGACAATAGAGGTAGGTGAATAATTTTTTTTTGTTTTCTGAGAAGGGCCGACGATGTGGCGTGGGTAAAGATACGGATTCACTGGAATCAGGGGTAGCAAGACTTGTTAACGATGATGAGAGTTGTAAAGGTTCGCGAGGTACGACAGCTTAGCTCGGCATTTGAGGTGTAAAGGAGTGGTAAACTGTGCTCGAGGCGTAGTGGTAGGTTCTGTAGGAATTGCACTGTAAGTTGACAGCTCACCACATGTCTCAGTGTTGAAAATATTTTTCGGTCCATTCATTGTCACGCAATATGCTAACTTCCCTTCACAGATACCTAGTATCTGACAGTGTTAGTGATGTGTGATACCTTGTATCTGACAGTGTTAGTGATGTGCGATGTGTATAAATAATTCACCAATAAACAGTTTCCTAGCGTCACCCGACTATGTGCGAAATCAAACCAAATTGGACCTGCATTGCAGGGATCCAATTTGGTGTTTACATCCAAACCGCAGTCCTTGTTGCACTGCGTTACAGAATAACAATGCGCCGTTTCAAGACGTTTATTCCCTGTACCGGACACTTATTTTCAAACTCTGTTGCCATCAGAGTAGAGGACCTATCACACAGTGAAGTACGATACCTATATGTACGGTTTAACTCTCCAATGTACGCGTGTTGTGAGCCCATGTCACGCAACTACCTCTCTTCATTGTATAGCACTTTTTCCATTAATCTACTTGCGTAGAGTTTTTCTAATACTATTATACCCAATCAGTGAAAATAGGATGTACAGTTTCATTATATTTGTCATCATCGCACTTTTTCGAGGTATTATGTAACATATTAGACATAGTAGCAGTTCCTGTTGACTGGACTGATTAATGAAGACACAGAAGTGCTTCCGCTCTTGTTCTTACTGCACGTTACGCAGTAGGAGGCCTCGGATCACCATGTAATTTAGTAAAGTATGATTGAAAATTTTTATTGCTGGCTACGGAAATATCCTTACATCAGGTATTCAGACTCAAGAATTATTCTCTATTTCCACTCTGCTTCAACTTATAGACATATGAGACAGTTAATGAGATTGGTTGAAATTGCACTCCAAATACAGCGCCGAGCTCAGATCACGGATAGACTAAACTGAATATTCTGTCTTAACCACTTACAGGGTGAGCCTGTTGGGCCTACAAACCTCTGATTTCATCACTTCTTATTTTTCGAGATATCAATGCGCGGCTAGGACGACTTCCACCACAGGTTTAAAAAAATGTCCATGGCGTGCTATATGTATTGTTTCCAGTTCAGTAAATCAAATGTCGAGATCACTGTGGCAGAAGTCTTTGATTTAAATAATAAAAAAGATAATTAATCGCCAGCAAACCAAGAACTAATGGGCGTTGGATCGATTAACACATCAGGATCTACTGTAAGGTACCAATTTCCAGAAATCAAACTGGAAGGATTCTGAGACAAATGCAATGATTTAACTAAACTGCTTGCTCAGACATTGAGGTTATTCTACCATTTTCTTTCAAATCCCCTTTCTGGAGTGAATCCAAAAACTCCTGTACTGAGACCTACGCGCCAGCCGCTAGAGACATTTGTGATGTTGAGGGCTGTTGCCACGAAGTCCGGCATCCCAGGTAAGTCAAAATCGATCCTGAGTGGAGTACGATATGCCCTTCTCTATGTTTATCACCTTTCATGGCCATGATGGGCAAGATCGCCGCAGGTTTCGCAAAAGGTTAGGAAGAACTAAAGAAGAGGAGAAATAATCATCAGCTTCCCGCGTTGGATTGCTGTGTTTGTTTCAAATCTGTCTTTCAGGGCGAAGTTACGATAAGTTCCTTCGGTCATATACTTCATTCGGAATGCTGTAAGAAGCTATGCAGTGGCACATAAGTCCTCTTCTGTAGATCCCTTTTTATGAGAGTCACGCATTCGTCCCACAGTGGGCAGCATGCCAGCCATCATATGTAGATCAATACAGTGTGTTTATTCCTCAATTAAACCATAAATAATATCTTCTCAATGGTAGTAGAATGTTGCTGACATTTTTGCCTCATTCCAGCATATCTGTAGAAATCTGGACCATTGCATCTGTGATGTACCATCAGAAGAGGATCGTTTCCCTCGCGCTAAATGCTACATCAACATGTTTATCACAACTGCTACAACGATATCCGATTTTCAAGGTTACCCTGCATCACTAGCGCAGGTGGCCCCCTTTTCCAGCACAAATTTCTTCCTTACGAGTACTATCCCTTCAGTCTGTATCAACCAATTTATCAGCTTCAAAAAAGCCTTCAAAACTCTTTTCAAATACCTTTAGATAAAGCAGCACACCCTGCTTCATATATTGAATGGGTTCTCTCACTTGAATTTGGGCTTTTCCCACAAGGCGTTATTTACCGGGCGCAGATTATGATTCAAGTTGATTGCGAAAATCGTGAGAATTCTCTTGACGAGTCTTAGTGGTTCCACATCCCTCCATCCAATTTGATTTCTTCTTAACTTCACATATCGAATTCCCAGTTATCAAGGGAGAAAAAAGAGCTTTTTTTGGCTGCTTACTTATTTCTGTGCTCGATCCACAATACATTGCACGCAAGGTAAAGTATGGAAAGAGTGATAGTGCTGATATTTTTTTACATAATTTACCCATTATTACGTAATCTATAGACAATGTTCTGGTTGGCATATGTCGTTTTTAGTTGCAAATTTCCTCTTTTTTATATAAACAAACAAATCTAACACTTAGTGCTGGGTAACGGTTAGTACTGGGCGTACTTTACTAATTAGATGCAGTGCAGGACTTATCACATAAACCTATAGAAAAAGGAACATTTGCAAACGCTTTCAATTCAAGTCCACGATCTGGACTGCCTTTTGAACGTAACGCCACCCATTGTAATCCCTCTAATTGGTATGATACATTGTATAGTATAATCAACGTCATTTTCATCTTCACAAATTTCAGAACTGATAGTACTGAATTCCAGAACGGTACCGATTGCCGTCCTCTACAATTACATAATCGTATCGACACCCTGGAAGGTACAGCTCTTCAAACTGCCTTCAAGACCAAAAATAAAATCTCTCTCTGCTCATCATTGATAGAGAGGTATTTCCGTAATATATTTTTCTATTAAGTATATACAGAGTAGCATGAGTTCCACCCTGTTGTGTGTAAGAAGTCTTCCGCTTACCTCCCGCGCCCTTGGAGCCTTGATAAAACAGTATTCACTCATTGAAACGCAATTGCTACGACATGTGTGTAGAAATCAGTTCCAAATTCATATACAACGGCAACAGCCTTTTCACAGAACGATTCGACCTGTAACTATCAATTTCACTGAAAGTGACCTGGCTTGCTCCCCTTTTTACCTTCCTTTTATTACAAGTGCTGTACACACAACTGGTACAGCTCACATGTTAGATTAAAAGGCTATATTGAAAGAGATTACAGTTTCGTGCGTCTATGAAATTCTGTTGCCGTAACATTGTTGCCCCCTTATCATATCACTTCTTCTATTTGATCCTGGAATCTGGTACGGCTGTACCTCACCGCTTTTCATATCCTTCACCTGTGTATTCCTAATTTATAAATCATGACTTCTCTCTCAAGAAGAATTATTATTTGTAAACTATTTCGAGCATAATCTCGCATTAAATCTGTTGCTGCAAAAACTTCCTCTGGACTATATCGGAAATTTACATATCACTGTGGATCACTTGAATTTTCGGCTGGCACTGCACATATGAGTACTTACAGTAAATGACGTTAAAATAGTTTGGATTTACGCAACTACGTATCGCAGGCAATAATGGTAGAACGTACTTTGGGATTCGCATAGTTTTCAAAATAAAAACTTGCACAGTCAACTATTATTGGCCAATATACTGCCACAGGTAAGTTTTACTGAACTGCATATTACATACAATTGCAATTTAATCCCACTGCGGTGCATGTCGCCTCTATCATTCCGACATTGTCGGAGTACACTGTTGTCATTTAGACGTATTATTTTATGTCAGTACACATACAAAGGAGTCCACATTAGAGGTGCAAGTCCGCATTTCCCACAATTTCGATGTTTCGTACTACAACTTTCGTAACAATTTCCAAACTCTGTCTTCGGAGTTACTGCACTCAGTGATTGCAAGCAGGCTTTCCATACTTCATAATTTTCTAAAGCTTTATTCTGCTTGCCCTCCACGATGCCGATACAAATTTCTGCCTACGTTCAAGGTTGTGGTCTACTTACACTTGAGCTGAAATTAAGTATTTTAAGACTTCTAGTGGAAATGACTTGTGTGCCCTCCGATAAAACGCGACGAGTTCGTCTTTTAATATTTCAATATTACGCATGTCGCAATTTCATTCTCACAAATGTCCCACATACTTGAATTTTTATTTAATATTGTAGTTTTAATGGAACGTTCTGTAGCACTCTCCATGGGCTTATAAAGTACGAGTGACAAAAATCCCATAATGACAAGGACGCGGCAACAAACCGTGCTCAATGTCCTGAAGGCTGTAGTCATGAATAAGTTTCCACGGGATTTACTTTAGATTTTCTTCTTGCTCAACCGCTTCGGGTTTGGACAAAAATTTCGTGCATTAATGAATATTACAATTTTCAATAACGGTCAAACATTTGTAGTAATAAATCAATGCAATATTGCTCATAGAAACGAATTACAAAGCACGATAAGTCATGAAAAAGCATTGAATACTATAATTTCGCGGAAAATGACGTAGAAGATTGAATGAATCATCCCTTACCTCCGCTTACGCCGTCTCTGTACTCAGATGCTAACAACGCTGCAATTTCAATACATTCATACAGAAAGCTAACAATTTACGACAAAAAATTATTTGGTACTTTGACCATTTCTGCCGGGTTACAATTATTTAGCACGGTTTGATGTCGCTCTTTTACCTATTTTTCTAGCATTTCAAGCATATCTAGATTTTTTCCAGGAATTTTGATACAATTCGCTTCCTGGAGGTTTCTTTTTGTTGATGCAGGTTTGACGTATGGTTGGTTTCAAGTGCAGCTTTTTCAGATCTACACACGCCATGACTACGTGGAGCAACGGTGCACTCAAATGCTAAGGTATTGGAGAACTTGAGGAACCTTATAATTTCCAAGACTAGTTCCCTTCAACAGCAGGATCCTTTCATGTCCTCAGTGGTAACTCTTTCGCACAACCTAATGGTACTCAGAGGAGGATGGCTGGATATCAGTCTTGATCCCCTTAACCAGTGCATTACTTGCGTCATGAGGTCACATCGCATCCGCCTGATTTCTCTGCTGGGAAGAGGCCAACCAATGCTGTCCATATCAAGGATATAATTGTACTCCCCAGCGAAATTTGCAATAGACACTTTTCGGTGTGGGTAAACTTCTTCAGCATAGAAGCTAAGTTTTTTTGAACTGCTAGAACTATACTTACACCTACCTTGGAGTACTCGTCGTGTCTAAATACATTATCTGTCACGGATTGAATCACCCTTGGGTCTTCAATGCCCATATCTCCCGTTTCTATGGAAAATATATCACCAAATAACATTACATCACGCAAATAAAATATGAACCATAGTACTGAAAACACAGAAATTGTTTGCGTCAGGATACCTTTCGTAGTGACCGCGACAATTCGATCTCTTATATCTTTAACAGACGCAATTTTCTTGTCCATTGCAGGAATTGAAAAACAATCATTGTCGAAAAGTTTTGAAATTTCTGTTGAAATTCTCGTTCAATTTTTTTGTACTACACTGCTCAATGCCGCTTTTAGCTGACTGGGTGAGTTTTCGACGTCCAATTCCAATCTAAAAGCTAAATTTTCCCGCCCACAGGTAATATTCGCCTGAACAATATCAACTGTCGACTTTTTATCCGGTAAGTCAGCTACTTGTTGGGTAACTGTGAGAATGGTAAATAATGTGAGGAATTACACAACCCTCAGATTACTAGCACGCACCGGCTCCAGGAAAATGGTTCCCTCCCCATCAAAATCCAAAAAGAGAGGTGGAAAAGCCACTAAATGGATTAGTTCCTCGGATAAAATTCTTCCTCTATCTGCTACGTTACGCAATTTGTCATTGATATTTCTCCTCCCTTCGTATATCTTCTGCATCATATGCCAAAGTCAGAGACAAAAAATAGAAACAAGCATCGTAAAAATTCGTGAGACCATCCCTCCACTCTATTCCGTTCAAGACAATCGTCTGGAAATTTTGAAAGTGCGTCAGCCTGTAACTATTAGAGAACCCCCGCTGTTCTCGGATTCCAAACCATTGATTTAAACTACAGTACGGTATCTGTGACAGATATGAGGTCTCAACCTTCGTTGCCATGAAAACGATCTCACAAAACTTGAAAAACGCCAAATAAATCTGTAGATAGCACGCTCTTAATTGTTTTTTCAAGCTCAAATGGCCCGTAATTCTCTAATTAGTTGGGCATGTGGTATAATTGCAACGTGCGGGTACCCACTAGTGCCTCGAAACAGGCAATTTTTCAAAATTCGTTAACTATCGTGGGAATCACAAATGCGACCCTATCATTCGAATCAGCAGCAACCTGTCGGTGTCCAAAACAAGCTTGAGGAGATCAGGTACGATGTGTGACGCGGAAGCCTCGACGACACGATCGGATGGCCTCGGAGTGTGCTGCCACTTTTCCTGTCCCCCTCCTCTTAGACAATGTACATACAATCGGTGTGTGGTAGTCCGTTCGTTGGAGGTGCCAATTTTCTGATCTTATTTGCTGATCAGTA
This sequence comes from Kappaphycus alvarezii, assembly GCA_002205965.3. NCBI lineage: Eukaryota > Rhodophyta > Florideophyceae > Gigartinales > Solieriaceae > Kappaphycus > Kappaphycus alvarezii. The sequence goes on from NADL03000771.1 coordinate 1,133,275, forward strand.
TAAAATTTGTATACCTGCAATGCGCAATTATTTTACAATCAATGCTGTAATCATTTTCGAGTCTCGTACAGTCTCTCTTTTTCGGGCGGGCCGTTTTTTCATAGGATTGATCCCAAAGTGTCTTCCTCAGGCCTTCGTCAGATACGACTGTCCTTTGCTCAGACAATTTATTATTTACTTACATTTTTCCATGGTTCCTGGTAGCAGGGCCGCGTACCTCCTGAGATACACACAGGAGGTACGGATATTTTAGATCCGAAATTATATTGGATCGATTTGATCCAAATTGGGGCCACCGGTATGATATCATATCCTAACATCCCTCCACGGCGACCACTGCATCCTCCTGCAGGTACCTTTTTGTACCACACATCTCTTGTGCATCAATTTGAAAGGGAACTGCTTGTATCAGTCTAAAATTCTGTTCATCACTCAATTCTTTGCTTTGTTATTTGGTATCTTGATTCAATCTTTCATAGCAGTACTTATTCGTGCATCTGATTTGATCGCGATTTCTGCCCTTGTGAATAGTTGCGTGCGAACATTACTACGCCTATCCTCGGGAAATATTGCGGTAAAGCTATTGCGGTAAAGCTTTGCAAGTTACGCACAATGTATCAGTCCCTTCTCGGACTGCGGCTTTTCACCAGTCTTTCCCTTCTCAAGCCTTTATGCACTTAACTGTTGATAATCATTTCAGTCTTTACATCTCTTATAGGGTCACCAGCAAACTCCACCTTATTCGAGATGGAGAAGTATTAGCCCATTGCAATATGAAGTCAGAATTTTTGATGCCTAGTTCCTTGGGCGACTGGGTTATTTTCATGTTGCTTTAGATGACTCTTAATATTCAGCGACTTGGTCAATATTTCTGCCGGCTGTATAGCCGTTTGCACATACTCCAGCTTGATGGTTCTTTTCGAAAGCAGGTCGCGAACATGATGGACTTTTAGTTCAATATGTTTGTTGCATGCGGAAACTTGTTCGCTCGATACTAGAGATATCGCTGCTGTCGAATCAACGAATATGCGAACCTGCCGACCATAAGACATGTTTTCAATGAGGGGGTGACAATTTAGAATCTACTAAAAGAGTTTCTGCAGCCATGAAACTGGAAAGTGCGATGTACTCAGCCCCTGCCGATGAGAGGGCAATAACGGTATGCCTTTGGCTTTTCCAGAAGATGGGGGCACCGTTGACGCTGACTATAAAACCTGTAGTAGAGTGGTGTGCCTCTGGGTACCCTCCCCAGTCGGCGTCTGCATGTGCCTGAAGTGAATCGAGAGTGATTGGATGTCGAGAATATTGAATGCCATAATTTTGGTGCCAGCGATGTATCGAAGTATGCGTTTCAAGTACAATTAATGACGATGGACTGGAACTTGAACATGACGAGCAAATGCAGTGACTGGAAAAGAAATATCTGGGCGTGTACACACAGCATGGTAGTGAAGTGCACCGACCAAAGAGCGGTATTCAGCATGGTCTCTGCGATTTAGAGCAGATTCGTTAGGAAGCCCAGATGAAAGATCGACACGAGACGGTAGCGGAATGCGCACAGAGTTGTATTGCGCATATCCGAAGCAGGGAAGCTACTCCGTTGCATATCTTTTTTGGGTAACATAGAGCCCCTGCCGCGAACGAGTAATCTCCCAACCGATGAAGTAATTGAGAGCGCCTAACAATTTAACGTCGAACGTGACTGAAAGTTGTCTTTTAACCGAGTCACACAATTGCGTGAAGTTGCTGACGAACTTGATATCGTCCACGAAGACAGCCAAGATGAAAAAATTCCTTTTGCAAACTAGAAAGAAGATTCTTTTGTCGAGGTTAGAACTTTGAAACCCCAATAAAGAAGATATGTGAAAAGAACGGAGCCCCATATTTGGCCGACTTTCCTGGTTCCGTAAATCGATCTCACCAGTTCACAAACGTGTCCGGGTTTTGATTCTCGACCGGTACTGTTTTTCGGTTGATTCATGAATATCGGAATGCATATTTTCCCGTACAGGTATGCGCTTGCGATATTGTCCCCTTCTAGAATGATTCATTGTTAGCCGCAAACGATAATAGCATACGGATACCCTCATGCGTGGCTACGTGTGCCTACACATTTTCGGGATCAAAGTCGATAAAAGGAAGCTGCTGATCAGCGCGAAATACACAGATAGCCTGGGGGAGAAATGATTTCCCAACCTTGTCGAGTATTTTTAACCTGAATACCCACGTGTATGCCACAAGGTGCATATCAGAGCGCTATTTGACGTAGCTCCAAGTTCCTCTACTCACTAGAGCTCGGTACTCTCTGTCGACCGCGGCAGCCCATTTTGTGTCTTGAACGGCTTCTCCGAAACTAAGTGGGAGTCTCGGATCTAAAATCATCCGCTTTCGACTGCTAGAAAACAATACGGTGTTCAGTGGAATGTGGAATGACTGGAAGGCGTGCACAAGAGCATCCTTAGCGGAACTGTCATCTTGGTTTTGTTTTTTGGTGTACTGTAACTCACTTTGACGAGCTAAGCCATCTAAAAAGGCTTTAACACTGTGGTTCTCATTTTTTATAGGTTTGAAGTCTTGGCCTCAATTATTCATGATAGTCTTTTTACTTAGCACGTATACCCGATACAGCGTTTCTTCACTTGCCATGCCAACGAAGTGGTCATGGGTGGATCTCGCTAGGAGCTTCTTGTTAGGTTCAATCTACGATCAATAGACGAAGGAAAAGCCTGGCTGACCAAACATAGGGATGTTCGAAAATTTAATTCTTGTTCGATGGTTCCAAGCTAGAATTGGAATGCGCCCCTTGATGCGACTTGCAGGTAAACGATTGCGCAAGAAATTTCCGTGGTTGATGGCCTCCTCCCGCAGGTTTTCTGTGAGCTTGGCTTCGAAGAGGAGCACTCTCGCACGTGACCAATGTGCCTGAATAAGGTGCTCTACAGCATCGTTACTCTGTGAGGCAAGAGGCAGCGTATAATCTAGCAAAATGACGTATTGGCGGCAAAAGTTCGTGGAAACGTTCTCTCCTGCTCTATTGAGCTTAATTTGACGAGTTGGGAACCCAAATTCAAGCTATTAACGTGCCTTATACTACACCAGGCGAGAGGATAGTTCTGTACGGGATTTCAATAGAAACACATCGGACTTGGCAGTATTTTCATCAAGAACAGATAATGTGTAATTATTTCCCGCTAAAGACGGAAGAAAGGGGCTCGATACATCCACGTGTAACATCTCCAATGGCTGAATAGTTTGCATGGATGATGAGAGAACGGGAGCACGCTTCGTTTTCCTAGTTGCACACCCTACAATTATAAGTCTGTCGAAGGCCTTTCTTGAAAAGAATGTGACATCTGGAAAGAAGGTAGAAAGGCGGAGGTATCTGGCCGCACTCGGGTGCCTGGTACGGCAATACCATTCACGAATTGCGTCTAAAGCAGTAGTATTCGTCTAAAATGAAGCAGAATGACGATTATTGAAACACACGATACAGTGAACTTTGCTGAATTGTACACGAAGTACAGATGGCTGCGTGTCCATCTCATGCCATACTTGTAGCCAGTCTAGGGATTTATGGTGGTTTGGGGCAGGAAGAAGAGCAGAGCAACCAGTTCTTAGAGCAGGAATATGAAGCACATACAGTCCGTTCTTGCACTGTATAGAGTTAATAATTTGACCAGATGACCGGAGGCGAAACATACAAAGCGAAATAGGTTACGGCATGGTATCGGTGTGCTATGCTGGTGAGGCAATGTCTAACTAGATTTTAAATTGATTCGAAAGCAGCCCCACGGATAAAATATTCGCGGTGAAGTCGGGAGCATGGTAGGCTTCGACAAGAATTCCAGTGTGGAGAGGAATGCGAACTTTACCTTTTCCTACGATTGATGAAACACTCGCTGCTGCGTGCACATCCTCGAGAGTTATTCGTTCATAGGTGATGAGGGAAGCACGTGATTGAAAGAAGTGGTGACTTGCACTGAAGTCAATCACGGCGTCGGGATTTTTCGGACGTTTTATTTTGGCCACTATGCTCATGAAATTAATTGATGCCATAAATCTATAATTTTGCCCCGAAGGGCCCCCGTCTTGAGCGCCAGAATTTCCGGGATGAAATTACCTTGGATACATTGTGATGGAATTTGACTGACGTTCGCCTGTTGCAGAGATTGCTGTACATTTGGAGGCAGTTGTTGAAAAGATGAATCTGTTCCAGAGTCCCAAGTATTATTGTTCCTAAAATTTTCAAAGAAAATAGATACCTCGGCCGCGACCTCGGCCTCTAACTCTCGGGTCGTTCATACCTCGACCACATCGTCCAACGCCACGTCCACGATTAGAATTTTCTTGCCAGTACCAAAATTCTACGGCAAAGTGTCCCGGGCCACATACGTAGCACAGGTATTTCTTCGAGACACGACCAGTTATCACTCTTGAGACATTTTAACGACGACGATCACTGCCTCGATTACCATTAGTTTGTGTAATATTGGCTGATATGTTGGGCTTAGTAGACAATTCAGGAACATGACTCTTTGACGATTGGTTCTTCTTGCGTGCAATCTCTGCGCTCCTTGCTTTCACCAACTTGTCATATTCCAGTTCTTTTACGTGAGCCACCATAGAGAGCAGGGGAAAAGATTCCGGAAGCGTACGAAGACACTTTGATGTTTTCCCTTTGTCATTTACTTCTTTACCATACGTTGCGAGCTTGCCAATGATGAACAGCAACTTGTTGAGATGTTTATCCCAGTCCTTGTCATCTGAGAACTTCAGATAATCAAGCTCTAAGAGTAAGCTAAGTATTGCTTGAGCTTTTTGAGGTGGTATAGATTCGTCCTAATTCCTTCCAACGCTCCTGAGCATATTTAATATCATCATCGACTAGTAACCTAGTCTTTCTTCGCGGTGAAACACCAAGGCACAAAATGATTGTGCTCTTGACTTTTTATGCTTGGCGCCAATGTCAATGCTCTGCGGCGGTGACACCCTGAGGTTCTTTTGATAAACCATGTAGATCTATATCATCTCTCTTCATATATGCATGTAAACGGCGACGCCAGAGAATGTAGTCTGAAGCGTTGTTGAGCTTCGGTAGCTTTGTGACCGGATCTTAGTCTAGATGAGACATAATTCAATGGGGGTGAAAGCAAAGTATTTACAAGTGACTGTCCAAGCGATACGGTCGCACGCGTTTTGCAGTGCGGAAGGAAAAAGGTAGACTACGATTTCTCTTTGTTTTTAGTTCAGCAGAAGCGATGCTACCATGATAAGATTGATCCCAAAGCGTCTCCCTCAGGCCTTCTTCGGGTAAGACTGTCCTTTGCTCAGACAATTTATTATTAACTTACATTTTTCCGTGGTTCCTTGTAGCAGGGCCGCGCACCTCCCGAGATACACACAGGAGGTGAGGATGTTTTAGATCCGAAATTATCCCCAATTTGGATCCATTTGATCCAAATTGGGGCCGCCGGTATGATGCCATATTTTAAAATTGTTTACCTAAATAAAATGTCATTTTGATATGCACTACAGTACCGTTGATGTACAGTGCGCGTCAAAACTATAAGACCGGGGCTGACTACACCTCCGGCGACACCAGAAATTGAAATGACCATGTTCTGAAAGCTCTTTAGAAGCTCAGTAAAGTAGTAAAAAAATTGTTTTAGTATAACCCATACTCTACATAATAGGAATAAAAGACCTTACACAGTAAATCATAATTATAGGACCGCGGAGCTGTTTGCCCAATTGGCGCCAAACCAAACCCAATCCAACCAAAAAAAACAATGCTAACAATAAACTAAAAGCCCTGTCGTCATGATCTAGTCCACTAACACCGCGCATTCCACCGCAAACATGTCACGCGGTAAGACACTAACCGAACAAGAAATCGGAGCAATAATTGCTCTTCACCGCGAAAACTTGGGCCACCGAGAGATTGCCAAGCAAATCGAGCGCTCTAAAACCGTCGTCACAAACTACCTCAAAGCGCCGCAGGCCTATAATTCAAAGGAGAGAAGCGGTAGACCACCCAAATTGAATGCTCAGGAAAAAAACCGCCTCTTCCGCGAAGCCCGTAACACTGTAGAGAGCACTTGGTCCCTCAAAAAGAACTTGGAGCTTTCGGTCTCATCATCAAACATTCGTCCTGCGCTGAAATCAGAGGGTCAATTTGTGCACAAGAAAATGAAGAGAACCTTTTTCTTAACCTCGCAACACAAAATATTTCGTGTCGAGTGGGCCGCCGAACAACCACCTTGGAGCGCAGCACAATGGCGCAATTTTATATTCTCTGACGAAAAAAAATTCAACTTGGATGGTCCCGATGGCTTTAAGCTTTAATGAGAGACTCGAGTACAGTACTGTTGCCACTTACACGTGGCAGGTGGTGCTGGGTATTGCCTGCAATCCACACCGGACTCAAATACAGGCTCAGATACTTCTTGATCCTCGCTCACTCACGAATACTCGATTATTCTCGAATACCCGGAAACGATGGCCCACAAGCAATGTACTTTATTCACTGATTCACACCTCTCTTCCGTGGCTCTCACCGTACGCTGCTTGTTCACTATCATCTCACCGCTTGCCTTTCTTCCTAACTCGTGGAGCCGCAGGTTTCCTGCTTATGTACGCCCAACTGACCCACCATTGCCTTTCCATTCTTGCCCTACTTCTCAATTGGACTATGAGCCTACTTCAATTAGTCGCCAAAGCGTTAAGAGTGACTCTGTGCAATCGATTGCTCTTCACCCGTCTGTCCACGTGTTACAGGTTTCGTGCCCGTCCGGCTACATTCGTCCCTTACATGCGCGCCCACTTGACTCGATACTGACTTCCTCCTTTGGTCGGAGAGATTCTTCTTCTTTCCACCAGATTCCTGTAATGTAGCTTTTGCTTCGGCTTGCTTCTGGTCGTATAGCTTAATCACTACTTCGGGTAGATCTTGCTCCTTTGTCTACTTCGGCGGGTTGCGTTCTCCAATTCTAACCTTTAACATGCGTATTACTTCGTTTTTCTCTAGATCGAATACTTCCCTTACTCCGGTTATTTTATGTAGCAAGCGAATACAATCGGGGTACACCCCATTCTTCGGGTCCCCTGTCTGTACTGCCGAATCGTCTATCCTCCGTAATCTATTGGTGTGCACTCTCGCGATGCGCCCCCCAATTTCCGATCTTAACTCAAACCCGACCCTTCCTAACCTTTCCTTTATCCGGTACGGACCTATCCATGGTTTCCAGACGTTATTTCCTTCCAGCTTTGAAAGCTCAGAACTCCAAATCATGACCCGGTCCCCAACCTTATTGTACTTCCCTTACTGCCTTGTCGTACTGACGAGCTTCCTTGAACCTTGCTCTGGACGCGTTGTGCACCAGGGACTTGTGTAATCTCGATAGCTTTCCAGCAAGATCCTCTGGCTCATCCTCATCACTGTCGATCTCCAACTCTGCCCATGTAGTGAATGAGTTTATCCTGAACGTTGCCTTAAATGGGGTGATACCAGTAGCCTCACATGGGCTGGTATTGTAACGGAAACATGCTAACGTCGCATGCGCGTCCCAATCTTCAGTCCCCGTACTCATAAACCTCGCTAGATCCTGGATAGCGTTCTATTCGACCGCTCCACCGTTCCGTTGGCCTGTGGGTGCAGCGGGTAAGTTTGCAGTTGCTTAATTCGTAGCATCCTTGCCAAATTAGATACAATTTCCCCAATTAGACTTGGGCCCCTATCCGACAGTAGTCTTTCCATAGGTCCGAACATCGATATCCACCAATCAATTAGTACCCTTGCTATTGTGGTTGCCCTCTCATCCGGGACTGGCACCGCGCGCACATATCTTGTGAACAAATCCACCATGGTGACTATCGTTTGGTTCCCCTTCCCAGACCTTGGGGTGATGGACTGTACATCAATGGCCACGTGGCAAAATCGGCGCTTAGGATGTGTTACCTCCATGCGTACTTGCTTGTGCGGTTTAACATCCTGTGTCACAGTGCATGGAACACACTGCTCAACATGTCTCCTCGAATCCTGCTTTCAGTCCTTCCACCAGTAGCTCCCCTTAATTCTATTTAAGGTACGCCTCAGCCTATAATGACCCGTCAGCTTTGACCCGTATACGTGTTTGAGCACATCCGTGACCATTTGTTTTGGCACTACCGTTGGCATTTCCCACTCCCGTAACTTTCGTAGTATCCCATCCTCGTCCACAATCAGCCCATGTGTCTGTGCGTACTGTCTTAAATCACCAAACTCCTGCTGTTGTGCCTCCCTCATTGCGCCTACTGAAATCCTATACCCAAAGATATGCATCTCAGCCATAGCTTACACTGATTCCATGCTCCTGTTTAGCGGCTCGTAGCACCTTTGGTAGAGTGGTTTTGGGACGGCGTCCCTACTTAAAGTGTCTGGTACGACTAGTTGCGTTCCCGGTGCATGCCTTACTTCGAAGTCATAGTCCTGAACCTCCATTGCCCACCGAGCCAGCCTATCCAGGGATCCCTTAAGTTAAGTAACCATTTCAAGGAAAGTTGAGCCGTCACTACTGTGAACCTTTCACCATGCAAGAAATGTCTCCACTTTTTAGCGCGTGTACCACTGCTAGGCATTCCTTTTGATGCACTGGATAGAATAATTCTGCGCCTTTAAACTGCCTGCTGTTGAATGCCACGGGTTTCTATTCACCTATCATCTGTAGCAGTACGCCACCGACCCCATATGCAATTGCGTCTGTCATTAACCTTTTTGACTTTCCAGCCCTCGCTGGCACCAACAACTGTGGTTCACTTAACGCTTCTTTAAGGCTCATCCATGCTTCTGTTTGTACTTTTGTCCACCTATCCTTCCAATCTCGAATAACGAAGCGTTGCCCACGCTTTCGTTTCTTGTCAAATCCCGTTCCCTTAAGGACTGCGTAGAGAGTCCAACGTATATCGAAGAAGCGATCTCGCAGTGCTGCTTGGTGCAACTTTTTGCACAATCGCTGTTCTAGTAGCTGCCAGAGTTGCACGACTGAGGCACCTGTATTACAGTTCACTACCTCTTCGTACACGATTCTTGCATCCGAGTCGAATGCCAAAGGCAGAAGTCTTCTCTGTGCTGAGATAGTCACTGGGAAGTCACACACAAGCCTGTTCCATGCGCGCTTTGCACTGAAAAAGGATGCGTATCCCACATTCTTATACTTGGCATGTTCCAGTCCGTTCTGATATATGCGGTAAGCAATATGTGCTGGGTATAGTACCCAGTTATCCGATCCCTTCGTGTCTTTCTCTACTTCCGAGGCAGCCCCCTTGCCTGCCTGCAACACCGCGAAATCACTCTCCAATTTCGACACAGTCGCTGATTGGCCTTTTACCACAGCCATTAGCTCCCGCATTATTTTCTCAAGTTTGTCCTCGGCATTAATCTGATAGCTTTCTTCCCGATTATCCCGAGATTGTTCATCTTTGTAGCTTGGCTACCACTCCCTGAAATTTCTTCCTGTCCACTGGCTTGGCCTCTAATGGTTGGCATAATTTTACTACGCTTACCCAGACTCTTCTCTTTCTTGATCTCATACAGCTCAGGAACCTTCTCGGTCCCTCTTGCTGTCACACCCACGGGCTCTACTCGCCCTTTGTCAGCGACTCACTCGCCGCAGCCTTACACACCAGTCTAACAACGTTGTGATGTTGCCACTTACACGTGGCAGGTGGTGCTGGGTATTGCCTGCAATCCACACCGGACTCAAATACAGGCTCAGATACTTCTTGATCCTCGCTCACTCACGAATACTCGATTATTCTCGAATACCCGGAAACGATGGCCCACAAGCAATGTACTTTATTCACTGATTCACACCTCTCTTCCGTGGCTCTCACCGTACGCTGCTTGTTCACTATCATCTCACCGCTTGCCTTTCTTCCTAACTCGTGGAGCCGCAGGTTTCCTGCTTATGTACGCCCAACTGACCCACCATTGCCTTTCCATTCTTGCCCTACTTCTCAATTGGACTATGAGCCTACTTCAATTAGTCGCCAAAGCGTTAAGAGTGACTCTGTGCAATCGATCGCTCTTCACCCGTCTGTCCACGTGTTACAGGTTTCGTGCCGGTCCGGCTACAGTATAGTACGACAGCACGTGCGGGATCCCCCCGGTGTCACTGTATTCATTCGTAACGTCACTACTAGGATAAATTACATAGATGTTAATAAATAATTGTCATAAAACAATAAATATGACCCACATATTTTGCGTTGCGAGATTTAAGCCACACTTTCTCGGTGGCTTAGGCTTTCAGTACTGTAATTATGATTTCTGTAATTTGGCCCCAAAATTCCATGTACACTTAAACTACAGTTTGAGCACTCATGAACCTAAGGTCCCAGCATGGGTGGGTGGGTAGGAGCAGGCTAACAGTCTAGTTATATTAACATACTGCACTTGTGCCCTACGTACAGCATGTTACTGTGCTGTGCTGTACTGTAAAGTTTAAAGTAATACACTGGTGCAATTATTCACTCACTTCAGGCATACTGCTGAAAGTGCAAACCGTACCGGCAATTTTAGTTTACTGCACACGTGTGTTGCAGCTTCTTTGTTGCGACACCCATCTGTCGCTCCGATCCACATAACGGGCCCTTGCGGCTCTCCTACTCACCCTTCCAAGTACGAAACCTACCCATACCTCTTCTACGGCCCGCCCGAATCAAAGAATTGAACGGCATGGAAGACTATAATGCCATTGACACATACTCTTGCACTTCGGCGGCACCACATACAATAAATATCTACCAAGCTTGTACAAACGTCACAAATGCAGCAACGACGCTCTTAGTGCAGCTGGATGACGACTAAAATGAATATTTCTCGGTCACTTCTCTGATGGCCAAGATTGGCCGCCTCAGTTATTTGATTAAGGGACATATCTCACTATTTAAAGAGCAAAACGTCTTTTATCCGGCAGAATTTGAAGCCTTCTGTTCCATCTTCTGTCCTGTGTTAATACAGCGCGTTAAACAAATAAATGAAATCAGGGTATTGTCTGGTCATCCTTTTAAACTGGCACCGCAAGAGCGTGTGTGCGAGGACGAAACGGGGTACGCGAGTAATCTGCCACTTGGAACTTAAGTCGCACTGCTCTGACGGATAATGCAATTTTTGCCGGCTCGGTCATACATGAAACTATAGCATTCGAGACTAGCTGGCCAGCCGCTAAAAAAAATAGAAAGAGCACAACTTCAAAACCGGATCCCTCTTTCCGAGAGTTCAATGGCTTAGTGGAAGGCACCCCCGGTCGAATTAAATCCCGCAAGGTTGCCACCACTACGGATATTTCAATGAAAGAAAGAAGATGTAATGTTTTGACAACACTGTTGTGATTAATCATGGTTGTCTTTTTAATTTTATAGTCCCCGGATATGTGGGCACATACAATGAAGTTACAGTGCTGCGAGACACACATCTGTGCAGTAACTGGTAGCAGAACTTCGAAGTCGACCACAACTCTCCACATTCTGTGGAGTACCTCCTTGGAGATCTAGGCTACTTAGGTCTGGACCATTTTCTACTTAGGGGGATTGACGCCCGAGAATTAGCAAATGTAGAAAATGATACGGTCATATGCGCTTTTAATACGCTACATAAAGGGTACCGTGTGAAAGTAGAATGTAGCATCGGTGGTCTATAAATACTCTTTCGGCGCTTTGCAGACACCTGGTCGAACTGTCGCCAAACTTTCGCCCACATGTTTACAACAGCAGCAACAATAACAAACTGCAAACATCGGTGCTGTCCAGACTGTAAAATGAACATCAAAGCGGCTGAAGAGCATATAGGAGGTCAGACAGGCGCTTAGATTTTTCGTGATCACTTTGAGGCGGGACTTGAATTCTTCATAATCAAGAATTCATTGGTCACCTGAAATAATCAAGCAGTTAATCTGCCTATCTACTGAATCACTTTGTAAAGTTTCTGACTTTTTAGTGAGCAGCTTTTACCTGCTTTCCATGTGAGCTTGCTGCAATTTTGTTTTATTGTTGACAGCATCACAATCAGCATTCGATTTTTCACGCCGTGTTCTCCAAGAGCTTCCTTTTAGTTAGCGGCCCAGTGACGGATTTCTGTTCCTCGCGATCTTGGGCTGTAATTTCCACCGAAGCATCATTCCCAGAGTGATCCTCTGATACTGCACCCTCCTAGCTTCTACCTACACTTTCCGATATCAGGGCCTCCTTACAGGTGCATGTCTTCCTCTTCTTGTATATAAGGATAGTTCTTGGCCCTTGATAGGGGTGAATCATCAGGCTAAGAGATACTCAGAACGAACTACCCCAAGAAGGAGGTGTTGCAAGCGACAAAAGTGCTACCGTGGTATAGTTGAACGAACAAGAAGGAGTGGATAAGGAAGACAGTTGAGAGGTCTACAAGCAAGTATGGAAGGGGCACGGTCTACCACTGATGCTCTGTGACCAGCGTAGGGAAAAGTTTTCTTGGATCTGAAGTTGACTCTCAACTTCCTACTACTCGGGACTTGGCTTGAAGTCGTCTGCCAATTTGATTGACCTCCACAAGAAGAAGCAGTTTACTCGGCTTGCATAGAATTTTTGGCTAACCCTGAAGTCTCAAAGAAACATACTAAGAACCATAAAATGCATCAAATGGGATCGTGTGAACGAGAAAGACTAACAGCAGATACTATCAGTATAAATATCTAGATTCTTTCCTTAGTATCTTAGTCCTCTAGATCAGAGCCAAACAGTTCCCCCAAAATATCCATTCCAATCAGGCAGTGCCCACAAATATCTGCTAACGGTTTAGAATTCTCCATTGCCTCCTGCGAAATATCTAGAACACTGAGGACGCCCCTATCCGGTTCCAGAGTCGGGACCACCAGGTCCATATTTTCCGGAACCTTATATAGAGTTTTCAAACCTCACAATTCGTAGCACCAATATAGTACCTATGTGCCCTATTTGCACCGCTACAGTACGGCGCAAAACCCTCCTCTAAAAATAATTGGGAATTAAATTGTAACTACAGTGACAGCGCAGCCAGCGCAGCATTCCAGCGCATCCAACGCAGAGTGCCAGCGCAGCATGCCAAGTAATATCTACAATTTTCGTTATATCACGCCCCCTCGCTCAAGACGAACGTCTCGACTCGTCATTATTGTTCTTCTGTTTCTATTAATGTGCGTTTTCTTATTGATAAAATGTACGGTCTTTCGAACGGGTACGGATGCAACTGATTACGAATATGATGCTCCAAAAAGTAGGTTTGCATTACTGGTACCTCACTTGGTAGCTTAGCCTCATATATTGGTTTGATAACATCGATGTGGGTTGGATACATTCTTCTTCCGTGACTCGTCCGAATCTCCTAAGAGTGAAAAAATATATGTGATATGCAAAACTCTTCTGGAAGATGCCGGAGGAATGGATGCCGATATGAAAAGAAGACCCACATCATCAAGAATGAATCTTCGTAAGATAAGTGCGGTCCATGTAGCGCCCGAAAATATAAACAGATGCTTATCATGAAATACGAAATGACCTGCGCATCGGTTGCGTCTTCGGAGATATTACGTAACCAAAAGATAATCTTCTTCTACCGACTGTATGCTGTGCATGGATGTGAAGGAGAGCTAGAGACGAAGTTGTGGTGGGCTGTCCCGATGAATGGCCGCGATCAGTTCCTGACGTACTGGGGCCTGCACGAGGTCCTCTCGGGGGACGACCAGAACCTCTTCTAGGCGGGTTGTTGTCTCCCGGAGGTCCTCCTCTGGTCATCATAACTGCTTCAGGAGGATCCTCGCCACCCTCAACGTTCCCAATTTGTGGCGGAGAAACATAAGGTTCCCTTAAGGGATATGGGACCAGTCGGTATTCCATATCAGGGGGTAAGTCGTAACCTCTCAGTCGCTCATCCTGATTGTTCTTGAGAAATACGTAAATCGGACGGATAATGTTCAGATACGTTTGCGATAAGTCTCCGATAGCTACCCTTCCATACATTCCTATAGAGTAATGATATATTACCTCCAAAAACTCTGGACCTGCTTCCGTGAACTTTCCGTTTTGGAATTAAAATATAACTCTTATTAATAGTCGGAAATATTTTTGAGGTAGTAATGGGCCGTTCAACATACTAAAACATAGGCAAATATTAATGTAGAAATGGATGATTATGTGGATTTCGTAGTAGTCCCGCGTAATCGAGATAATCCATTCTAAGGCCCTTTTTACTCCCATAGGAATCATTCTGTAGTTAAAGATTAGTATGGGGTCCGTGGTTGCGCATAGTCCTGTGTGAGAAGGAATTGGGGTAGATGTAGGAAGGGTGCGCGGTGTAGGCTGAAATGAGGAAGGAGTGAGAGGGGCTGCGGCGGTGGTTTGAACATTGTTTGAAAAGTGGGGAAAAAGTAACGATCTAAGACAGGGGGGTACGCAACTTACTAATCTGTGTATTTGAAACGTTCAGTTCGCAGACATGCCTTCGACCGACCTGGTATCTCGGGAGACGCGCTTTCCGTCGGTGGAACATCGCGATGCGAGATGATTCTGCGAACAGCACAATGGCGCCCGAGAGGGGTGCAGACTCCACTCGGCCGAAGAATGCTCCTATTTATTGTTAGCACGGCCGCCAGCAGATCTTGAGCGTGTAACTTGATCATAATTGACACTACCAAAACACAAGTGAACAACACTGTAGTCTCCAGTCGCAAGCAATCTTCACACTGAGGCACTGGGAATAGAGGGCATTTTTTCTTCATCTACACTATTATTTTGACGCTGCTGTTTCTGCAAAAGGACTGGACCTACGAAATTACTTTTAAGTTTTTGAGCTAGTATTGTGCAGAATCTAGCGCCGCAAGAAGTACAGTAGTCTCAAAACATACAGTATTTAACGACCACTATTAAAGTCTTTTGAGGTTTTAGGTTAGTTTGCTTTTTTAAGAAAATTCAGGAAATCCCGCATCTTGCAGTTGCTACTCTCCAAACATTGGGTCTCAACCGTAGTTACAGAGTTCTTGCGCAACTATCCTGATTTTGCGCAAATACTCGATTTTTTAGGTAACGCCTTGATCTTTCTGCACAAACAGCTTAGTTCACGCTTACAGTAAGTCATTTTGAGACTTAAGTAAAGTATTTACAGAAACATATGCATATTAGTAATATTAATGATGTTTGCAGCAAAAAAAGATTCTTTTCATGTCCGGAATAAAATCCGTTCATTTACTCAATTTACAAGTTTACAAATCACTGCAAAACCCATACTCTTTTGAAAAATGACGTTATAAATTAATTGTTTATATAACCATACGATACAGTGCATACGGTAGACCGATTCCTGGTGGGCGGGGCTTATCATGATAAGCCCCCTCCCCTAGATAGCCATCCTTATGCCTGAAGCGTTCTCCCTGGCAGCGCATCGGTAGCTGGTGCTGAAAAATTAGTTGGTTTGTGAGTCGCAAATTACACATTGCGCAGCGATGGGTATAGCTCCCATTCCATAAAATGCTAAAAAACCCTCGTCGTCCAGGGAAGAAAGATGCCGGTGACTTCATGGGTGGCTCCCTAGAAATTTTTTTGCAAAAATAATGCCACGTGTAATAGCTGTAGACATCCAGCATTTGATAACAAAGTGAAGGATATTTACTCATTACTTCTCTTCAGTGTGCACCGACTGACCGACTATTCAGTTAAGAACTAAATGGATGAACCAAATCAGTCACATGCAGTAACGCGCGCGATATGATGGCCATAGCCCCGACGACCACAAAGCCCTACTGATAAGCTGGTAGATACGTGTACTAATCGTAGAGTCCGAGTTAATTTCGTCTCCGGAGAAGCAGCCCCGAGGGAGTCGAAAATCAGAGGCTGTAATCGTAAAATATGTGTGTTAAGAGGGCATGAAAGAGGCATTAGGCGCCGTGACAGCCTGTGCTATAGATCCTGGACCCTGCATTGGAGGGTGAGGGAGTCAGCCCTACCGGCAACTTGTGTCGCTTTGGAAATAGAGAACTGCTTGAACGGGGACGTCTCGGAGACGTCGCATGCGATGGGTCAGTCCGGAAAGCCAGCTTGAGTGTTACGGAGGGATTGCACGAGAAGAATATCAGCGGGTCTGTAGTTTAACGAAAAGGTTAAGTATATCTTCTATTTACAGTAAACAATTAACTAATGTTGAAGGTAAAGCACTAAAGCACAGGTAAAACTACATGATTCGCTAGATATGTCTCCACTTTTTTGAAATAAAAGCAAGGAAAGTCTAGTTCAAGTGTACCTCCAGTAAGCAAACAACTTAATGACGAATTCAGATAAATTTCTAATGATCTTCTATTTCATAGAGGGATACTCCACGAAATTTCATTTCAACAAGGCGACGACGCTTCTCCCTTTACTTTTTTTGAATCTGCTGACGCTTTTCAATTCGATTATTGCCGATGTGGTACCACCGATTCTTAATTTTCTTGAAAAGTTTTCGGTCTTCTCCACGGAGCGGTTTTTTGAAGATATGAAAGTTCCTCAGAGCAACAAAAAGCTTAGATATCTTTTCGTATTAAGATTCAGCCCACTTGCACTTGGACAAAATTGCAGTTCACAAACCGCTCACCCTTCCAAAGTAATTCTCGACGATAATGCAGTCGCTTGAAATGTGACGATTGACAACCATTTCTGGGTGTGTTAGGACTCTATTTATCGGCTTCTTATTGGGATGAATTACTATACAGAATTCGCGGGCGCCATCGTACCCATTGTCTGTTAACACTACACATGCACCGGGGTAATCTTCATGCAAAGGTCCTTCATCTTCAATGGCCTGCTGCTCTCCATATTTTTTCTTCAACTGCTCTTGATGAAACAAGTTCATAGATTGGAAAAGGGTGAGATCTGAAACGGACCCCGGCTCATGTGCACTGCATCCAATTGCGGAGCCACATGGCAAGACGGATACTTCTGTCCTGTAACCATGAAGCTTGTGCTTTCCACTGAAATAAAGTTTACCTTCTTTCATACTCCACCTTGGACGAAAGCTTGGCTAGAATGTCACATCGGTTGCGTAGCTAGCCATCGGATATTTTTGTAACAGAGAATTTTTCCTTACCATTTCAGTCATTGTCCACTTCTTTGCCTGATACTCGACAAAGTTTTCATAAATGGGTTCAGAAATGATATCAATGAACGGCATGATCATGCGCTCGAAGGAGGGTCCCTTCATGGCAAACATCGTTGCAGGGAAGTCCCACTGCTCGCCGTGCTTTAGAACAGCGAGAGTCATGAATAAAACATCTTTAGGCGTTTGAACCCACTTGCGACCCCGACTGCTATTGTACCGTTACTTGATGAATTTCTCAAAAGTCTGCAAAATAGATGTGTATTGAGCGGGATCAAAGTTGATTATTCGAACAATCGACTGAGAGCCACCATTGTTGTAGAATTGATCAAAGATAGGGGCGTCACTACCTGAGTCCTAATCAGAAAAATCGGCATCGTCAGAAGAGGAAGCGTATTCTTGAAGTTCGGCTTGTCTTTCAACTGCAACATCGGAAAGTAGAAGAAGGGATCTTGCAGCTTGACTGGAGGTGGTAGTTGCCATATTTAGGGCTGAATAATGTGGGAAGTGAAATAGGAATGTCTGAGGGGTGTTGAGGTACAGGTAGATCTGTTCAAGGCAACTGTATACATTTAGGTATGAAGATCGAGATATCGCAGAATTATCAAGTGGTTTCCAATAAGACCACCATAATTTGAAATTCACCGACAATTTTCAAATTTACTGAGAGCTCTACATTTCAATCAATCGTTGAAACAGTTATTATCAAATTTGATAAAGGTGAAATCTATTCCGAATTATTCAGAGTTTTTTCAATGAATTTATGTAATAGCATTGCAGGTAGCCATTTCTGTAAATGACTGGGTAATTTAGCATGCATATTGTGTTTGCGCTCAAGTACTATTGAATGAATAAAAATCATTCATGAATAAAATCATATACGTATGAATGGATATTCATTATCTTCATCCCGCTCAAGAAACTCATATGCTGACAGTGACATGCTGTCATGTACTGTACATTTTTCGAACGTGCAATTTAATGATTAAAACATGCAGTGCTTTTAACCATTTGCGTGCATCAATCTCAATCGGTGTACACAAGTCCATCACGGAAATACAGCAACAACCGATGAAACAGCTTGTTTATGTATATTGTATAATACAACTGCTCAGTGCAATGCTTCTCGCTTGATCCAGCTCCTTGGGCGTCATCCGTTCGTCCACTCGGCTTCCCATATCTCTATCCTTCATTCACGCCCTCAATCTTCACAAGCTAGCATCTGCAAACCACAGACTCCAGTTGCCCACAATACGTCTTGTAAAGAACGCACAACCCCCTCAACCCCCCTCAATCAATCCACATTTCATTCTGCTCGCCAAAGTGTGCCGCTGTCCACATCCTCCAGCCTCTCCTTTCTCTTTACCATGTTTGTAACCTTGGTCACATGAGTACCCCCAAACAACCTCCACCCGTACCCACCGCGCCCCAACCTCCAGGCCGCAATCCGAACCCTCGCACAAGTCGTTCCAGTGTACAGTTTCCTCAAACCGAATCCGTACCCAAAGAGCCAGGTATTGTGCGACCACCCGACAATTTTGCAGTCGTCGAGCCTGGTCTGTATCGTGCCAGTTTTCCTCATGCCAACAATTTTTCGTTTATCCGCTCTCTGTGTCTCAAACGGGTCATCCTGCTAGCCCCGGAACGTCCGCAGAAAACAATCGTCAATTTATTGGATGAGCATAATATTCACTTGGCTCATACCGGCTTACATGCGTGGACTCCGGATACTAGTTGGAAGCCCATGGCCGAGGAGGTGGTCAAAGAGTCACTAGAGATGATTCTGACGCGCGAGTATTACCCAATGATGGTTTGTGATGTCGGCGGTCGACACCTGGTAGGCATGGTCATCGGCTGTTTGCGGCGTCTTCAGAACTGGAATTTCAACTCAGCAATCACTGAGTATCGCACCTTTGCAGGCCCGAGGACTCGCTATGTTAATGAGCAGTTTATCGAACTTTTTGATATCGACCTTGTCACCATTCCGCATGATCCCCCAGTTTGGTTTGCAGAGCAGGTCGAAACGGATCGCCGCGAGGGGGAGGAGTATGCAGACTTGCTCAGAAGTAACAAGGTGAATGAATCCGGCACCCTTATTGATCGCGACAAGGCCCCGAGTTATATTTGTTACTACTACAGCTCATCAGGGCCGCTTAACTCCGAGACCGGCGGTTTGAAGCCTCGCATTCAAATTCTGTAATATAATATACACGATCCTGCATTGCCCATCTGCAATGTTTGTATCGCTATTTTCAATCGTCGAATCTACTTCTATTTAACTCCGCAGCGCTCTCGCTTTATTGCTCACGTAAACAACCCTCTTGGTAAGCTTTACCACTTCTTTTGTAATTGGATCGCTTGCTGCGCAATGGGTGAGTCATCGCTGTCTGGATCATCTCCGGATACGTGCCCAACATTGAACCCGAGCCCCTCTTGTGTCCCGACAGGAAATGAAGCTGGTTTCCTGAACACATCACACAATCGATCTATCTCGCGTTGACCTCCTATTAAGACGTTCATCCGATGGGAAACTAGTTATGCAGGTCTACCAGAACGATTCCCAAGTTCCTTCGCATAACGTGTAACGCTTATTAACACCTTGACTATCTCGAATTAGCCAGCGAAACGGGGCCTCTTGACAAGAATATATCCACGCTAGGCAAGAAATACGGCAACAACACATACTTGACGTGTTAAAGTCAAACTAATTGAAAACACGCGGCACGCAACGGTGGCTATTGCTTTGCAACCTTGCGAAACTCCCGCACCTTTGATACGGGACACTGCATCTGCTGCCAATTGACGGGAACCATAGGTATGCCTGAGCGACTCGTTGCGTAAATAACACCAAGATGGTTCTTAGCAGTACTCAAGAAATAAGAATGACGGTCACCCAAGCTAATAATCTCTGCTGACACAACATCGCCAGGAACAAAGCACTTGTAAATATCAACCTTGTCAATCTCCGTCTGTCGCACATCCTGCTGCCGAATAATGCCCTTGAAGAGTTGAGCAAGGGGACGAGAATCGACAACTAGAATTTCGACGGAGGCCTGACGTGGGGTGATTTTGGTTACTTTGCATGTGACGACGGAATTGAGCTTGGGGAAGGGAGGAGGGAAGTTGTACTGATTGGGGGAAGTAACGCGGAGCGTAGGTTTGGTGGAAGGAGGGGCGGGGGATTCCTCGACTAGAGTGCCCGCGAGGGAAGCAAAGAGATCGCCGCCTTTGGCGTACACGCCTTGGCCGGGTGTGTACTTCGATTCGGAGGCGAGTTTGAGGCCGGGGGTCACGAATTTGTTGGCATTCATAGTTCCAAACTAGAAGGGGGTGCGAGTGTGCTGCCGAAAGCTATAGTCGACTAAATTCGGTACCGCCGCTGGCATTGCAGTAGCATAGAAATTACCATATTCATTTACCGCACCAGGGGGCAATTTGGGTAATTTATTGTTAGGAAAGTAATGCCATTTCATGAAGTGAGGCTACATGTTCCATTTACCGCAAATGTCATCTGTTTTCCTTCAGAAAACGGCAAGAAACAAGGCGCCAGTTTGCAATGGTAGACTCACGCCTTAAACAAGAAAACTAGTTTTAGGAGCAACACGAGCGCGGGGCTCACAACCCGACGCAGCAACTTGAGGGTGTCGCGGCACCCATCAACTGTAGCCCGAAGGAAAGTATTGATGAGAGCCTCGTTCCCAAGCGGCGCGACCAGGAGTTCGAAACCGTCCGCGGGGCATTGGGCCAGGGGGAAGTCTGCGAGGAAAGCCGCACGCTCCGGCGGAAGTGCATTCCGCCAGGAGATGCAAGTGTTCCGCTCTTTGAGGTTGAGGCCACAAGCAGGACGCTGCAGCAGGAGGAGCGCTCGTCGAAGACAATCGAGTTTTCCAATGAGCGTTCCATCGCCCGCGTACCTATGCTTCATGACGACATTTGTCTCCTTTGCAATCCAACGAATGAGTGGCTTCGCCCTCCCCATCACCGCTACCGCGGTGTCCACGGTGCTATGCCAGACCATACTTTGGCGAAATCTCGGCCTCCCCGTTAATGACGATACCACACCCCTCAAATGAGAACATTGCAAACGCTCAAATGAGAACATTGCAAACGCCCAAATAGACTCATTAGGGGATCACGCGGTTGACCTCCTCCCCGCAGGTCTCGTTCGCACACACCGCCACAACTCACTGCGCAACTTCATCGCCTAACGTGTTTCCCGCGCAGGGCCTAGACTGTCAATACGAGGCTCCGCTCCTCGTCCCGGGCACCGACCTCCGACTTGCGGACATCTTGGTCCGTCCCCCGCCAGCCCCCGACAGCACCGAGACACGCCCCATCGCCTGTGACATCACTGTCGTCTCGCCCATCAAGCCGCCGTCCCCACAAGGCCAATTCGGCCGCCGTCGGCGCTGCTGACGCTGCCCACCGCGATTAAGTCACTCACCAGGAACAAAAGCTCGCCTGCCGCCATTCTCCCCCTACCGACAACCTCACTCCTGAGCCCAACTTCAAATTTCGACAGCTGCCTTCGATTCACTGGGTGTCCCCTCTCCAGCTACGATCCTGTTCGTTGAAGGTCCCTCCTGCGCATTGAGGAAAGGCCACAAACTACGGTCCGCGCTGTCCGTACTCGAATTTACCAGCACATTAGTTGCACTCCGTGGCTGTCCATCGCTATGGCTATCTTGCCTCGCACTGCTGCACGAGGCCGGCGTGGACCATCCAAATACTTCCGAGGTGTAGAGTCGGGTCCTTCAGTGGACACCGTAGAAGCCAATTGCCGTAAACGATTCTTACACATCCATCGTGCACGACGCCTCCGCGGCTTTAAGATGAAAGACCGCTACATTGTGTGGCACACCGCTTTGTGCTTTACCGTATGTGCAATCCTACGTGCTACATGGTACGAGTTAATCTAGCGAAGTAAAAGTCGTTTCCCAGATAAGCACAGCCTCTCATCAGGCAGCATAGCGGCTGTGCATAATATAATTTGTCTCTTGTGGTCATGTCGCACCCTGTGCGGCGCCTGTTTCACATTTTGCGAATGTTGAAGAGCGTGCAAGCACAGTCACACGCTATCACATGATCTATTTCGGTGCACCGATGACTGGAAATGGGTGACCAGTTTCCGATGGTTCAATAGCCTCGTCTGGTCCTGGGGTGCTACATTAATCCATCGCGATATCTAGCGGTGCGTTCATGAATCTGATTATCAATAGGACTGCGGAGGATTAAGAGGACAAGAGCGATTGCGTCAATAGATGCAACTACGGCGGCAGTTGATACTGTTGAGCTCTCGTCTAGAATGATCGCCTATTGGAATCCCAACTCGGCCTTACTCAATTGGAGCGTTGAGCTGTCGTATCATGCGCCCCATTCTCTTCCCTAACATAACAGATTTAAATCAGTACAAGCTAGATGTAACGAAGAGGTGAGCGTTTATATGTGGAATGAAATTAACTCTTCGCTTGACCATGCGAGCGAGGAGGGCCGCGGCGATGGTGGACCAGAAACAAAGTCCACTTTCTGTAGGATATGCAGTTTAATTGTGCCGCGCACGTACTGGAAAGCGATTTGTCCGGCGTGGTTGCCAGTATCACATTGCGACCGCTCGGAGAGGGCTACGAGGGCATGGAAAAGAGAGGCAGGAAATGATTCCGTGCACGTAAAGAGGATGATCATCATTGCTGAGGAGCGGGAGAGCGTCTTTCACTTTCCGCCGAAACGAACGGGGCCTGTTTGTGTCAGCGAGATCGGTAAAGATGGGAAGCTAGAAGGCGGCGCATCAGATGGTTTCGGAAGTAAGTGCGGAATTTATATGTCACAGTTTGGGGTGTGCAGGTGCACCGCATGACAGGGGAGAGAGCCGGGAACGATAGCAAAGGGCGATGGGTGATGGTGAGCTACGGGAGGGGGGAGCTTTCTGGCGATTGGCGGCACCAGTCTGTGCAGATACGTGCCTGGAGACCAGATTGCGAAGGATGTTGTCTCAATGAACAACAACGTACCCAGACTTGCACGTGGAAGCGTGTTGACTGCCAGAGTCTACGGCAGCTTGGTAGCGGTGCCAACCTTTTCTGTGTCGAGGGATTGGGAGTCACGTGGAGAGTACGATGGGCGCGCTAGTCTTATTTCCACCGCGAAGTGAGATCGAGGAAGAGGGGGGCTATGCTGTCTTGTTCATGGACGCTTTCGGATGTTACCTCTTGTCAATTGCGGAGGCAGATTGTTTTCTAACCGGGACAGGGTTTGTCCCGTTAGTATAAGCTGGGGAAAAGTCTGACTTACTGGTCCCAGCTGGTGTGGGGTCTAGAGTCATGATCCCCGCAGGCGCAGAGCCCAATGCCTTGTGCACAACCGGGGCGACGTTCTACATGTTTTCCGCAGTCAGAAATGGGGAGAGTGGGGAGGAAGTTGAACAAGGAACGAGGGGAGTTGTGGCCAGGGCGCGCAGCAATGAGCTGAACTTTGTGGAGGATGAAGGTAGCAAATGACGCAAGAATATAGGGTCCGAGGAGTTGCCCGTTGTTATGGAACCGGGGGGCTTCGTTGTGCATATGAGTTTCGCAAAGGCAGCAGCGGAGGTGTAAGGGGCTATGAAAGCGAACGTAGAGGTTGCAGATTGGTGCGGAGAGAAATAAAGGCAACCATCGTTTGCTTGAGAGCGGATTGCACCCGCTCAGACCCGGAAGCCGGGGAAAGGTCCTCTTGCCGAGTAATAACGTAGTACGGTGCTATCCTGCGAGCAAGGCGGAAGGCGTCAAGGAGGGCCTCTTGGGATGAAGCATAGGGTTTGAGCGAGAGTTTCGGCTTGAGGGCAACGGGAAGAGGCAAGACGGAGGTAGCCAGAGCAGGGCCTTCATGTTCATGAATCGTGGTAGGAGGACGCAGCTGTTGCAAGGGTAAGGAGGCGACAAGTACCAACAAGGGCGACATGGTCAGTAAGAGTAAGAGTGGGTTGGCCAGGCATCGCCTGAGCTCGAGGAAAATCGTAGCACATGATCCGATGGGAGGCCCATATTTGGAATGCCTACCACCTTCAAAGTCAGAAAAGCGCTCGAGGCGGAAGTCCAAGAGATACTGGTGAGTAAAAACTTTACTTTGAACCCAGTAAATGAGCCTTCCCTGGCAATGACACCAGTCTATCGACGCGTTGGTCTCGCGTGAAAGGCAAAACCTGTTCAGAAAAATCAAACCTGGTGCCAGCGGCGACCGAAACCCAGAAAGGGCATGGGGCATGCGGGAGAGGCATAAAGAGGAGGCGGGTGAGGTGAGTGATCATGAAGACGGTATTCTCATTCACAATGTGTTCCTCGGTCATCGGTGGAGGACGGGACGCAATCGGTTCTCATGCAAATGGGTATCAAGATGAAGACGCTGGAGGGAAGGCATCGTCATGAAATCGGTATTCTCATTCACAATCTGTTCCATTGTTTCCAAGACGGATCGTATGCGAGAAGTCTTAACGCAAATGGTTATCGCGATGAGGACGCGGATGCGGAGGGGCCGTCATGAAGTCTGCAATCTCATTCACATGGTGTCTCTCAGCTTCCTGGGCAGACCACATGCAAGCCGTTCTCATATGAGTGCAATTCGGCATCACCACGCGGACGCTGGAGGGGAGGCGTCTCCATGGAGTCGGTACTCAAATTTACACTGTGTTCTTGGGCGACTAAAGCGAACCTTGCGCAATTCCTCTCATGTAAATGAGAGCCATCTTCCTTTATTTCCACCCCACTTCCCAAACCTTCTCAGACGATGTGAACACGCTTGACGCCCTCATGAAACAAGGAGCAGGGCTGGAGTTGCAACGACGCCCGCCGTATTGATTACCCTATCGGAAAGCTGCATCACGCACGGGCTGGAACACTGTGCCACGTGGCACTGATTCGTTCCACCAAATTCTATATCACCGGAGCTTGCCGTTGATCCGAATTTTTTTTGAATTAAAGTCTTGATCTTGATCTGCTATTGAGCTCTCGAGGCGGACTGTTCTCCACAACTGCAGAAAGGGCAATCTCATGCAACGAAGAACGAGGTTTGGTCGAATGCAGCAGACGAAAGAGGCATACCAATTACGGCTCGACTCCTGCAAAGCGGAAGATCCGAACATGTTCGGGCGCACTTGTACCTCACCAAAACGTCAACGAGCATCCGAGTCCTCTTAGAAGTCGCGACATCGCTCTCCAATGCCCCAATTCCCGCCTCACTCATCTGCTTTTTACCGAATCCTACCCTTTCTTCCGCTCTTCATCCCCATAAGCACCCTCGTCCGCCTGTACGATGCTGCATTCAATCTCCGCGTAGAACCCTTTCCAGCGATGAAACCTCCATAATCGAAGCCACAGCACGTGTGACCCACCACATTTCCACCAACAATCTCACCGCCGTAACCACGTGGCAACTGGCCGCGTTTTGCAACGTCAAAAACCTTCCCTTGCCATCCAACCTGTGGGACCGCTCTGCTTTGGAATCCCTCGCCACGGCCTATCTACATCGAGAGCGACTCTCACGTATCAAACGCGGCGCAGAATGGGAAGCACTGTCCCCCTCTCAAAAGATACGCTGCTTACATGACGTATGTAATGCGGAGGGTGATGTCACGTACATTGATCCCGCCACGGGCTACACAGTGTTTTCCTACTTTGGCCATTTGAAACGCGGCTCCTGTTGCGGCGTAAAGAAAACTGAAGGGGGGAGATAGAGCGCATACATCGCTGTCGTCATTGTCCGTACGATCAGGAAGGCGTGTTAAGAAATCCCAAATTAAAGGCCCTGCAAGATCGACTTGAACTAGTTCAGCTAGCCAAGGAGAGGGCCCAGGAGCTCTACAATACAGGCGGTGACGTCACCAGCTCCAAGACTGAGAACGACCTGGACATTGTCGAAATGCAACCACAGAGAGCACCGGCCGTTGCGGATTCAACGGAGGGCCATAGTAAACGGGTAAGCACGGCAGTTGCAAGGGAGGGGCAAGCCCTGGCGGAGCGGTTTGCAAAGGTTGTTCGACGGGAACGAAAAGTGGTGAAGGAGGGCGTACAATGCGCAGCGTGTGGGGATGAACGATATGTGACTTGTACTAGGTGCAAGGGTTGGACGTTCCTGGTGTCACCGCAAATGATGAAGTGTCCGCAATGTGCAGCTAAAGGATATCACCCGTGTATGGAATGCACACCATTTCGGCCGCCATCGCGTTCGTCGTTCAATTCGTGATGTGGACGGAATGGGCTATGGTTAAGGCGAGAGCTTATAATGGCGACTTTGGTGAAAGCAGGATGGCGGTCTGTGTACCACTGGATGCCTATGTTTGCCGTGCTTGGTTACTGATCTGCCTATCTAATGTACATCTTCTATGTTAGGACGGGCATTCCTCTCGTATCGCTCCAGTTTTTGGTACTGTTGAGCAAAAGCAAGAATGAGCCAGTCACGCAACAAGATTAAACATGGAGGACAGTCGAGCGGACGAACAAAACAAGAAAGGGACATAAAACGTCAAAAGTCAGCTGGACGCTCTGTCGGCATCTGAGCAAGGGCCCGACAACCGTGTAGGAAGTCTCTGCAAAATAGGGGCAGCAACTTACCAGAAATTCTGTAGTGACCCGCAGCGACTCGCATTCCTGCATCAACCGTGCCTCATGCTTGCCCGGTTCCCTTACCTTGCCCACACATTTGGCCTTTAGCGAGGCACATTCCCTGTCCCTCGACGCCAAAGTCGTAGTCAATTCTTCGACCTTTGCTTGCAGCTGTTCTACCCTTGTCCTCCAAGCCGTACAATCACCGCAAGCCAATGTTGGAACATTTGCCTTCTCCAACTGTATTTCGGTGGTTTGCAGCGGCACAAGATCCGCAGGCAGCGGGTAATGGCCAAGATGCAATGAGTTTTGGCGGGAGTGACCACGGATAGGTTGACGACGTGCATACACTGTGTCTTCCAGATTCTCCGACGGCATGGATGTGAGCGATTGACCGGCTTCTATGGCCTGCATGGGAAGCGTGGGAATATCGAGGCTTTGACTGGAGTCATTGCTCTGTTTTGAAGATGAGGACTGGTCGTCGGGGGAGGTGCCGTTGACATCCACATTGTGCTCATGATGTAGTGGAATGTCCACGGCATCCAGATGCACTTGTTCAAACGATGCATGTTCGAGACTAGGACCGTTGGTCACGGCGCTAAATTGATCCCCGTCCTCCTCAAACGACACCTCGTCCAACTCTGGTTCAACATGAGCCCCTCTACGAGCGTGCACTTTGTGTCCCCTGGTCCATTCCTCAAACTCATCCTTATCATCATCCCCCGCTACGTTGTCCACATCTGGAATGGCTTTACCTCGTTGCGATGGCAAGTGAACCGGATAATAATCATCATCCTTCGACTCCGACCCTTCGTCATCAGCCGTGTGAAACGAGTCGGCGTCGCTATCATTCTTAGATGGCTCCGCGCGCCCCCGACGCTCTTCATTGTCTGTACTCTCCGCACTCCGCATATCCTTCCATTCGACTCCCTCAACCACATTTGACACCAGCTCAGGCGCCGGTGGCCTGCCAGAACCATTCGCAGCCAGACTCTTAACCACTTCCATTCCGCCCTTGCACAGGTACGACTGTGTGATGTGCGCTATCTACGTGGTCCTTGTTAGTCCCTTCCATAATTTCTGTCTCTGTTTCTGAAAGTGGTTGAGAAGCAGTCGACGTGCGGTGTCGGCGTCGGGCTGATGACTTTCGTTGGTTTCCGGGGCGTCGGGGGTTGCATTTCTTTGAAAAAAAGTTTGGTCTAGGAAGCCTTGTTGTTCCAATTGCTTCAAGGTTTGCTGAAATTGTAGCTTGAATGTGGCTTGCCGCTCAGCCATTCGCTTTTCCAAGGCGAGTCGGGCGGCAGGAGAGGCTTTGCGTAGATTTTCGGGGCCCAGGGGGAGAGGAGTCGCAATTGCTGCACATGCCGCACCGTTCGGATGAGGGGGGTTGCGTGAAGGAGGACATTGGGGGATTCTGAGGGGAGGAGGATGGGGGTGGAACGACGGACGGTTGCACGGAGGTTGCTGATGCTGGATTCGGTGTTACCTACAGTGCATGAGCTAGAGATTGTGATGGTTTGGGTACTGCACTGTACTGTACTATTTTGTACGTAGAGTGCTGTAAAGTATGGCAGATGTATTAGTTTACTCACTGTAAGGTTACAGTAACGGCAGGTCGGCATGTTGATTTTCCATACCCTTGATATTACTGTAATGCCATAAAGTTGATTACTTTCTGAATTAATTGTGCCAGCGCTGCGTAATTTTCCCACAATTGCGACTCAGATCATTGTCATCAAAAATCGATACTACAGTATCATTATACTTATTAAATAAAAGGTCTCTTTTTCTCTCTCATTATATTTTAAACGATGATTACTAACATATTCTATTTGTCTCAACACAGTCGCTGATGATGTCGACATCTTCAGCGATGCTCAAACATCTTCAAAGTAATTCAGGGCTACCATCTACTCAGTCAGGTTAATCGGCATCTGCTGCAATTGATTTCAATGTCAATTCTGCACCCACCTCCATCGCAATCAACGAACGTCTTGCCCTGTACCAACGACACAAGTCAACTCGCTTCATCTCCGTTCTTGGCTTTCAACTCCCTCTCTATCACAGACAACAGCAATTTCGCCATCTTCCGCCCCCCTTCTTCACTCGGCTCAACCCTCTGCACATAGTCCTCACTCCTCTTCCCATCCAAGGCCTCATACAACGGCACCACCACTACTCCCTCCATCCCTCCCAACCCCTCCCTCATCCATTCGCCCACACGCCGCATCACACCCTGCACCCTCTCCGGTTGACTACCATACCTCAACACTTTCAACACCCAATTCGCCCAACTCGGCTCCTCATTTTCATCCAAAAAGTACAACGAGCATACTATAATCAACCGAGGTTTCACCCGCCGCGTCAACTTTCCTACATACTCTCGCATCCTATCCACAAAATGCTGGCGCATTATATTGGCACCCCATTCACCCCCAAATATGTCGCCAGTAACACCGCAATCGCTAACCCAATCTGCGGGCGCAACGCAATGTCATTCCCACCAACACTTACAATCAAAACATCTTCCCCCGTCACATGTTGCACAATAACCTCATCCAGTGTTAACAGCTCATTCTTTCGTTCCTGCAACGTCGTAGCCTCAACCGCACAATTCACAGCCGTCAACTTGGAAACTCCGCACCCAATCGTATTCAGCCAGTATGCGATATCACGACGTGTTGAAGGTGGCGAAAGCAACCCCGGTACGATTCAGGTAACGGGTGCGCAGTGGTTGGTAGCCAGTATTTGTTGTCGAGTGTCGAGTCGCCGGCGAGAAATATGCGTGGCGACGGGGTGTGGTACAGAATCTCTCGCAGGTACGCTGGAGGATGGCCGTGATACGTGTTCCAAAAGGGCCCTGACGGGAGCGGGGTTGTGGAGCCAGATCTACCTGCGGAACGCGACATCGAACTCACTGGGGGCAGAACAGCTGCGTCAAAAAAGTGGGGTCGGAGCGATGCATGCGGTCTTGGCAGCCTCGCACTCGTGACGGTTGCGTTTGAAAGCTCAGAGTGAGCCGGGAAGGGAACGATGACACAAAAATTTTCTCTCGCAAATCTTTGGTTTGACAAAAGATGACAATAGATAACATAATGTCATAAAGTGGCCGACCGTACAGCACTGCACGGTATATGCCGAAGTGCTATCATACTGTAATTACTCAATTATGCAGTATGGGCTGTATCGTAGGGACAGGTGTCCCAAAGATAGGCACAGGCTGGTTCGCTACTGTATGCCGCAAATACCTTGGCGGCATACAAAAGGAAAGGGGGACGCTTAGAGTTAGAGGAAGCCACTGGTTACGCTTAACCCAGAAAGTAAAGCACAAGCATTTCATGGCACCGCGTCCAAGGTTTAGCGCCATGAATAACAACAATCCCCACATGTTTCTTTTGACGGATCCCTGTCGTCCGACGTTTGCACTTTCTTATTGCGTACGAAACTGATGCGATGCGGAGCAAAAGAGAAACCGACAAGGCCCTCCAGATTCTTTGCTATCTGGAGGGGAACACATTTTAATGGTACTACGAGACTTTCGCGAGGAATTGAGCCCGCACCAAGAAGGCCCAGGAGTATGACGTCGTGAAAAGCAAGTTTCTCGTCGGGTTTTCGAAGAAGATTAACCCAGAGGTAGAATTTAACCTAGCAGTGGTCGCCAGATTGGATACAGAGGACCTATGCGGCTCTCTGGCAAGAATTGACGCCCTATACAGGAAGGTGGGATTTAATAATGCAGCGTCGTACAGGTTGCTTCGGAAAGCTGCCGCGACACACCGAGTGTTGGCGCGGTTCGTGATATATTGGGCCCCAGCAGACTATAATGGACTGAAAAAGGCGATAGAAGACTTTCTTTTATCATTCAGAAGGAATTTTTTGGAACCATCGGACAAGGATCGAAAGCGCCTGTAGCCCCGAAAAAATTCTGCAGTGGCCAAATGTTCGCGAGAAGAACGCGCAAAAGCTCGAAAACAAGGTAGACCATCTCGCTGGTCAGTTTTTCGAGCTCTGTTCTTGAAAAAGCAAATAGATGAGACCAGAGCTGGTATCGCCTATCGATGAGTACTTTAGTAGCAGCTATTGCGGGCAAAAGGGTCACTACGCAACCCAATGTCCAAAACCTCCCCACAGGAACACAAGATGTACCCTCTGTGAGAGAAGGTTCCATTCTGAGGAAGCTTGCTGGTCCAAGGGGCGGCACAGCGGCGATCTTCGGGTTGGGGTTGCTAAAGCTCGGGTCGAATCCGGAGAAGAGTTCAAGTTAAAAAAAGAAAGACGAAGAGCCTGTGGGAGTCGTTTGAGAGTCTCGTAACAGGGATTGGGTGGCTTTAGCCAGGAGAAATGTTGAAAGCCAGGCCCTGTCCAAACAGAGGAGGGACAAACTAATGGACATCGACGCCCCTATGCACAAAGCATCAATTTTTCGTCCACCTTTGGTTTTCCCAACATCCGATAAGAAGAAAAGCAATGTCCCGAGAGCCAAGAGAGCATCAGCCAGCTTCAAAGACCACGTGGGAAAGTATAATGTGATCCCAGAGCTTGCATCAGCCCATTCAGGTATGAAACTTGGGCAAATTCTTCGCGGGGATGCGTACGAAGCTAGTAAGCAACTCAAAAGATTGGTTGGGAATACTGTTACGGTGACTCAAGCTTCCGTAGCTAAACCTTTGGGTGGCCTCTTTTGTTAAAGTTCGTCGCAGTATAGGCGTAAGTGAAGGAGACACATGCTCTGTAGTGCACGGGAGCCGTTCCAAACCTCATGTCATGGGGTTTTTGCAAGAAACTGGCACAACAACCGACGGCTATGGATCTTAAAGTGACCGTCGCGGACGGGAAGGCTGCCAAAGTCGTCGATTGCGCGGAAGAGGTCCCAGATTCTTTTGGATCTTTGGTGATGCAGTTGAGTTTCTTGGTGGTGCGTAACGTCCCGTTCGATTCCATCATCGGATGGGCGACCCTGGAGTCTCTGCAGGCGAATATTGACTACGGCCATCAGCAGGTCCAGCTGGCGGTTGAGAAGAGAGAGGTCCCTTTATTACTACCCATCGAGCCTCCCGTGATCGATGGAACGCGCACTCTCGGCGAGGATTTCACATTCCCCGACGATTCCGAGAACGAGAAGTTTACCGCTTCATCCTCATCTGGATTGGGTGGCAGTAATGGTGGATTGGATACTGGAAATGAGCTGATGCTGAAAAACCTGAACAAGGAACCTTACGAGCCGGATTTGAGAGGATAAAAAGAGAATGGAGAGTCGAATGGGGAAGAAAAGGACCCAGATAAAGCTCCTCTACTCGCCTCTAGGGTTAAGCATATGGAATAAAACGACCAGAGGGCACTAGTGAGGGCACTCAACGACATGGACACCATAGCTTGGGACTTCCATGATCTCGAACCGGTTAACTTCCGGTGGTACAGTGCTTTGAATTGACGCACGACACTCCGATTCACTTAAGGGCTCGCTGGATGCCCCAAGAACGATGAATTCGTGTAGGAGGTGGACGAGCTTCTCGGAGCAGGAATAATCAAGCTTTCGGGTTCAGTATGGTCATTTCCGGCCGTTATAGCAACAAGCAAACATGGAAGGCCCGTTTTTGTGTCGAATACCGCCAGCTCAATAGATCCCTGAAGCCTGACAGTTGTCCGTTTGCGAAGATCAAGGAACTCTTAGATGACCTTGTGGGCGCCAGGGTCTTTATGACGTTGGATCTTTATAAGGGCTAGATGTACGTGCGGATTTTGGAGGATTGCAAGGAAATGAAGGCATTCGAATTCCGCTTTGGAACGTATAAGTTCTACGTGATGCCGTTCGGTTTAATGAACGCTCGTTTGACGTTACAGAAGATGATGGACGGTGTTCTTCAGGGCTTTCCATTCGCGATGGTCTACTTCTATGACGTTTTTTGTATTCTACAAATACATAGACGAACACGTCGGCCATTGAAAGGAAGTTTTCGAAGGATTAAGAAGGCAAAACTGAAGATCAAGGTGACCAAGTGCATTTTCGTTCACTCAGAGATGGAGCTGCTCGTCCACGTCGCCAGCGCCGCTGGGGTGAAAGTGGACCAAAGTACGATCAAGGACATTTTGGAGACTCTAGATCTAAAGAACGTAACCGGGCTCCGGAGTTTTCTCGGTGTACCCGGATACCATCGCTGATATTTAAGGTATTTCTCAGACATTTCGGCATTTTTGCATGCTGCTACTTCCGTTAATGAGTCTTTTAAATGGGCAGAATATATGAAAGAGGCTTTCGAGGATGTCAGGAGGAAGCCAAAAACGCCGCCGGTTTTTGCCTTTCCCTACTCTGACCCCCCATTAGTTATTGAAATGGATGCGTCTTCAGTGGCATTGGGAGTCTTGCTGGCCCAAAAAAGGAGGATGGAAAGGTACACCCGATTCAATTCGCGTCCTGTACAGTGAACTACCAAGAGCGCCGGTGCTCCACCAGCGACAGAGAAGCGTTCGGTGTCGTCCTCTTGTTGAAGAAGTTCCGGGTCTGCCTACTCTCCGAGAAACCTTTGCTATTTACGCCGATCACCAAGCATTGAAAACAGCGTTTAAGACGAAGGATATACATTGACGGTTGGCACGTTAGTTAGATCTGATAGCCGATTTCATATTCGAGCTTAAGTACCGCCTTGGTTCTTCGAATGGGGCCGCTGATTATCTCTCTCGTCGGCATGTAGAGGAAGGAGGAAAGGAGAGAGATGAAGATCTGACGGAGCGGTTTGTTGTCACCGTTCAGTGGACAAAAGCTAAGCTATCCGATTTGGAGCCAAAATTGCTGGAAGTGACCAGGTTCTTGGCGGGGGAGCAGGTTCAAGAGGCGAATCAGAAGAGAAGAGTGGCTATAAGACGAAGCGCAAAGAACTTCATACTTTAGAGAGACACCTTGTTCCGTAGGGAAAAGGATGGCCTTCGAGTCGAGCCGCCCCGTGGCTAGAGTGCTGAAATTCTGGATACTTTCCATGAAGACATAGGAAATTTGGAATTGGTATCGACAAAGAAGTTCGTAATGGATCTCTTCTGGTGTCCCAGAGTCTATCACGACGTGAAGGAATATTTTAGTTCATGCGACGCTTATCAACACGCGAGGAGGCTTTTGACGCACCACAGTAGCCTGTGAGTGCCAGTAACTGGATTATTAGAGGCTTTCTCTATTGACTTAACTGGCCCGTTCAAGCCCTCAAATACCGGAAAA
Organism: Kappaphycus alvarezii; assembly: GCA_002205965.3. Lineage (NCBI taxonomy): Eukaryota > Rhodophyta > Florideophyceae > Gigartinales > Solieriaceae > Kappaphycus > Kappaphycus alvarezii. The sequence continues at coordinate 1,167,158 of NADL03000771.1, forward strand.
CGTTTTGAACTGATCACGGCAGAACATCTGACATGGTGGCCGAGTTCAAGTGCAACAGAGGATTTGACAGCAAGTATCAATGTATGGTTCATCCAACAGGAGATAACTATTACGCTCAGACCGCCGAGGAGTATTGTTTCAGACAATACCACCGCCTTTATGGACGCTTCGGTGCAGTATTTCATGCGTAGCAAGGGCGTGGACTTGAAAGCAGTACTCACTTACGCTCCATAGCTAACGGGAGGGAGAAGAGGATACCAGGGACGATCAAGCATGCTATTAAGAAGTCAATAGCGGAAGAAGAGGAGATTGGGCAGAAGTAATTCTTCAAGTTCTTTACAATTATCGTCGTCGTGATCGTGGCCCCACCTTCTCTCCGTTCCGTATGATGTACGGCATCAACCCAATGATGTTAGCGAGCGACGCAGTGGCGCTCCTCACAGATGCAGGCTCTCATCACAGGCTACTCGAGATGTTTGAAGATTCAGGCGTGCGCGCTACTGCGGCCGATTAGTCCGTGGAACCAAGGAAAAGTAAGAAGAAGGAGAAGAAGTTCGCCATTGGAGATGAAGTGCCAGTGGTACATGGTCCTGCAGTCAAAAAGAACCGCAAATGGGCAGCGTCTGAATTTTACTCCTACGAACCGTGCTATGTGACCAAAGCTGATAATCTGCGATACGAATTAGTTTCCTTAACGAGTCGCGTCACGTGCCATGGAATTAACTCACGAGGGATTTTTTGTTATTGGAAGCGTACTACTCACTTACTCTAACATTAGTGCGCACTATTAACAACGGCTAAATGTGATAGGCAAAATGAGAGGAAAGATAGTCGTGAATTGGTTACCAGGATACGGGGGTAATCGAAAGCTAAGAAGGAAAAGGATATGCGGGAGAGAAAGAAAAAGAAACCGGTAAATTCAACCTTCCCCTGCTGCAACACCTGGAAATCCACGCCGCGATCCGACGAACGGCACAAGGAACACCATCCCACGTCTACTTTCACTGCTACGCTGCCTGATGACACATGCTTATACCGGTGGTTTAGTGAAACCTGCGTATACCGATGGTTTTGGACCACATTCCAGTCGCTCGCTGGTGTCGGTAGGAGACAGCAGTGTGCAGAGATCGCAGAGCGGGCACGGGGAACTGTTGCCGGAGGGCGGCGTGTGAAGAAGGGCGTAGCAGAGAATGGGGAGGCCTGAGTGGTTGGACATATGAGCGCCGTGTGTGCCGGAGCGCCTTGGGAGGCAGGAGTTTGTCAATACAGGAGCGCTGGGTGTGCTGGGGCACTTGCGAAGGCTGGAGCGCTAGTAAAGTTCCGGGTGGGAGCCGGAGTGTTGGAGAGGCCTGCGCGCAGTAGAGTGAGAAGAGTGTTTTGTTCAAACGGAGATTAAAAAAGGAAAGAAAGCGAGCTTGGAAGCTTTATGCGGGAGAGTTGCATACAGTGAGGCAGGGCGAATATAGTCTGGAAAGGTGTCTCGACGAAAGGTACAGGCTGGTTCGTTACTTTATGCTGCAAATATATTGGGGAAATACAAAAGGAAAGGGGGGACGCGAGTTATAGTTAGAGGAAGGTATTGGTTACGCTTGGTCTATGAAGGAATTAACAGCATTAGTGTTTCAGGTTGGATGGTTTCATACTCTTCTAGTGTCTATCTGCGATAAAACTGTCCTCAGGTGAGGACAAACTTCTTTATCACACAAAAATATACAGTAACAAATTTTTTTCGGGGGCCCGTAAATATTTACTAAATCATACACAAAAAACATAGAATTAAAGGAAAGAGGTAATTAGTTGCTTCAACTATATAACAATTCGGCTGCAGCATTCGCCTAAATGTACTTGAAGGACAAAATGTGGGGAATTTGGCACTAAAATTGAAGTTTATCCAGTGGAATGAAGTAGTTCGTACACTGCATAGAGCTTATATCACCGAAAAATAGTCTTGATCGAACTTCACCACTGTTGAAAGAATATATTGGCAAAAAATAACAAAAAAGAATATTTTCACATTAAAAAAACTAGCTTTAAACTTAGTCTTCAAATGAGGACAATACCCCGCTAGACACTAGAGATCCCAAAATAACATCACACTGACAATACACAAAGAATAATATAAAAATCTCTCCCCACGGCAACTGACCTTGGAAGAGTATATTTAAAGGGATACAAGAGAAACTACTGCACTTCCTACACATTTTTGGCTACTGCTTATTGTAGTGATTTGTGTGTGACCATGTTTGGATGCTAAATGGTTTGGAAACATGTTTCCTAAGCGCCGTAGCAAGCAGATGTACGATCTACTACTTTAATCGTCGAGGCAAACACAGAAGTATAAGTTGAGACAGTTTACTAAGGCACCAGCCCAATACGCATTAGCAAACCACGCTGGACTTTGTTGTCAACAATGTGTATTATTTAGAAAATCTCCACTGTCTCGGTAAATTATACACCGAACGTGACAATCCCGACCATCTCATTGGTACTTTGAAATTCAATAAAAAAATTACACTAAAAGGCCAGACATATTGACACCTGTTAAACCGAAAAAAAGGCAGCAAGCCCACCAAGTAATCTGCCATCTGGTTCAACCTTATCCGAGCTTTGCAAGCCAAGGGCACCTTCCTTGCCCTTTCCGCCTCTCTTTTATTGCCTCTTTCTCCAAATATCCATCACATTCCCTCCCGATCCCCTTTCACAAGCCTGCCTTCAACATTGCCGACCTTGGATCGTTAAGCCCTTTCTTCCCTCATACAGTAGAGATCTATGCAGAAGCATCCCATAACCATGTCATGTGACTCAAGATTTCCCCCCCAGCCTACTCAGAAGCTTTAAACCTGGTCATTGAAGACGAAGATCTTGATGTGGTCGCCATACTGGCAAGTGAAATTTCCAGCTATAAGCAAAAATGTGGCCTGAAGAACCAGGGGGGGTAGCTTCCAGAAAAGCATGTCAACGGCGCACGCAATCATATCAAAGCCCGTGAGAACTTTTTGAATGAATAATTCAGGACCGGAATGCGCTCCACACGGATGGAATTGGGCTTCTGAGGCCGCGCTGTACCGAGGAAGAATTTTAACGCCGCTTGCGCATGCCCAGGAGGCATTTGACCGCCTGTGTGACTGAATGACAGGTAAGTAGGACTACTTGGTTTCGGGACATAGTTGTAACGCCGCTAAAAAGAAGGGTATATCACACCCTGTGAAGGTTACAGCGTCATTGCCCATACTTTGTTACGCCATAACCGCGGATGCGCTCAAGGGGCCATTTAATGTTGTTTTGAGCGAGAGTTCTGATAGGGTTTGATCGAAAACTGGCGGTAAGTCCAGCTACGAAACTTACGAAGACCAAGGCGCTAATCTTGGTCGTGTAAAACTTAGATGTTAAGCTAATTAATTCGTGCTCGTTACTTTTTAGTTCAGTGACTTTGGATAGCTCAACCAAAATATATACCGTTGTAAATCAATAGCTCTAGAGTATTGCTGAGGTAATCAACTGCAGAAAACAAATGTTGTGAGGACGATGCATTTTATATTGATAATGCCTCGCTGTGACCAAATGCACGTGCGTCCATGTCTAAATGACCAACCTGTATGTTTCATGCAATTGCATGTAAACTAACATCCCCACTCAGGTTCGTCACTGTATCTTAACATTCCGATTTTGCTTATACATCTTTGAAGCTTGAACCGTTTCTAATGGTTTTGTAATAAAGCCAGCGATCAAATATTCTGTGGGTATGAGTTGCAGGACGATTTCCCCCTTATTCACTTACTCGCGTATAAAATGGTAAACGACATCTATATGCTCACTTTTTTCTGTAGTAGACGATTTTTTAACAAGCTTAATCGCCATCATGCTATCAACATAGATAGGAATCGATTGTTGAGGAACTTGGAAATCAATAAAAAGCTTCTTAATACATAGAGCCTCTTTTGTTTTAAATGCTTGAGCTATATATTAAGCTTCAGTAGTAAACGCAGCAAAAACAGTCTGAAGCTTTGAATTCCATGAAAAAGCTCCTCCATAAACACGAAACACATAACCGCTGGTTGATTTCTTCGACTTTTTACCAGCCTAATCAGAATCAGTGAATCCGTCTATGACAGATTCACTGCTTTCTATACAAAATATACTGTATTCTAGGGTATGTTTCAAGTATCGCAGCAACCTTTTGGCTACAATCCAATGTATTTCTGCAGCCGAGCTGTAGAATCTCGCCACTACTCCAACTGCATACATAATGTCTGGCCGTGTTGTCACTATCAAGTACATCAGACAACTGAAGAGCTCGCGGTATGGAAATCTCATCTTGTTTCTGCATTCATCATCATAGTCAATATTTGACCTCACCACCATTGGTGTATTGGTCCCTTTAGAGGAAATCATACCAAACGTCTCTAAAACATTAAGTATATATTGCTTCTGACCAATTCTTATAGTCCGTTTCTTTCTATTCCGGCAAATGGCAACACCGAGAAAACAGTTTGCTACCTTCAAGTCTCTGACTTCAAAATGCCGTCTTAACATGGCCTTCACATCTTGACATACCTTAATGCTTTTTGATGATATCAGTAAGCCATCGAAATACACAATGACATACACATAAAGTCCATCAATTTTTTTGAAGTAAAGGCAGGGGTCAGCCGCAGACTGCTTGAATTCGAGATGTAGCATTACCCCATGCAACTTAATAACAAAAGCTATCGATGCCTGCTGTAGGCCATATATAATTTTCTTTAAAATCCACGTCTTTCCCTGCCAAGACTTGTAATTAAACTGCTTCTCTAGTTCAATTGGTATAATAGGCGGCTCCAGATATATCTCCTTCTCAAGTTCACCGTTTAGGAAGGCTGTTTGATGTATAATTATTCAATCCCCACATCGTGTACAGCAGCAATCTCCAATAAAAATCTTACAGCGGTGAACTTGGTTACTGGAGCAAACTCTTCAAAATAGTCAATACCATGGATCTGGGAAAAACCTTTCGCTACTAGCAGTGCTTTATGTCTTACAATAGTACCATTCTCGTCGGGTTTTAAAACGAAAACACACTTAGCTTGAATTAGTTTTTTACTTTTAGGCAGCTCGAACACTTCAAACGCATCATATTCAATTAGTGAGTACGTTTCCTTTTTAATTGCATCAATCCAATCCTTTTTGTATGGACCATTCACTGCTTCATGCAAAGTAGACGGTGTCTTTTGCTCTGAATGCTTATTAATTTCTTCTGCAACCAAATAAGCGAGCATTCTGTCGTATGTCTATCTGTCTGGTCGCCTAGCTTTCCGTTTTCCACCAACTGGAATATGCGTTAGCATATCTTCATTCTATTGTATGAGCTTTTCTATATCCAAATTTGAATCTGAATCATTACAGTTCTTGTCTCCAAGTTGACTGTGACTATCATCTTCACCGTCTGAGATTTCTGAAGCATCATTTAAACCAAAATTGACACCATTAACAGGCGGTGAGACCATATTTTCGATAAAGAATACATCCTTTGATACAATTACCTTCCTATCATTCGGTATATAAATTCTGTATGAAGACTCAGCAGCATAACCGAAATGGCTCCCGTCCCATGTACGAACAGCAATCTTAACTTGTACATACGGCTTAGGTTTCTTAAATTTCACTTTTGATCCAAAAATGCGTAGATTTGGCACGTCTGTTTAATGCCATATACAATATCATGAGGTGTCATTTATCAAAAAGATTTATGGGTCGACTTCGTAATAGTTCGCTTCCTGACGTAGTTCACAGTAGATACGGCTGCAGCCCATAAAAATTCACAATCCTCTAGATTATTAATGGTTTTCAGTTCTGACAAAATAGTCTTGGCTCCTTCAACTAGTGCTCGATTAAGTCTATCTGCTCTCCCGTTTGATTCGGGTGAGTATGGAGAAGTTGTTTCGTGCAAAATGCCTTTTCTATTAAACATATTTCCAGCTCCCTGGACATGTTCTCCATTGCACTATCAGTCCGGGTGTACTTGATCTTTTCTTAGTTATGTTCTCTACAACATTAAATAGAGACTCCAAAGCTTTCGGTGCCTCTAAACCGTCTTGTAGGAATCTTACCCACGAAGCACCACTGGCATCATCAAGGAACCCTAGAATATATTCTGATCCACCAATCGATTCCATCTGGTGGGTCCTGCGATATCAGAATGAATTAGTTCCAAGACTTCTCTTGGTCTTTTGTCACAACGGGGGTGTGGTACGGCAGACTTTTTCCCATCACAGCATTCAAGACACACACTTGAATTACCATTCTTGGCCTTATTAAGACCCTCTACCACATTATGAAGTATCATTTGTTCAATAGTATTTGTAGTTATGTGACGAAATCTTCTGTGTATCAACTTCATGTCGTCATTTGACGCTTAATTAAGCATGAAAACTTTAGCTTTACTAGAAACAGCCCCTGTCAGCTCAAAAATTCCATGTCTTTCAATGCTTCCGATCATGACAGTGTTAGTACCATGTCTAGCAGTAATCTTAGTAGAACCTTCTAGATACTGAATGCTTATACCTGCCTTTATTGCCAAGGGCTGTGACACCAGAATTGTTCTGATATCTGGCATATAAGCGACTCAATTTAAACGAATGCTCTTCCATTCATCGTCTATATACTGTTTTAGATACAATGAACCATGACTCCTCACTTTAAGTTCCTTACCCTCTGATACTGTGCTTACAGCATTTTCAGCATTTTCTTCTATTTCAGAGTCAAGCAAATCACCACGTTGATTCGTCATGTGTTGAGTAGCGCAGCTATCTAAAGAGCATGAAGTAATCATGTCTTCTAATCCAGTACCAAAGGCCACACAGGCTGTGTCATTACAGCCGCCTACAATATCAGCAGTAGTATCTCTCTCATCCTTAGCCTTTGTCCTCTCATTTAGACTGCGAATTCTTTCCTCAATTTCAGGCGTGGTTTTAAAATGATGCCTATAACTCTTTGACTCTGGATTAAAGTAGCATTTGTAAAACTGAGGGCCTCATGTGGGGTGTTAAGCGCACACGAGCAGATCAAAGTAGAACTGTGGTTGAAACTTTGGTTCAGGCTTTCTGGGTAAAGCCGGCCGCTCCAAACCAGGGTTTATATAGAACTGAAGATAGCTATAAACTAAAGGAAGATGCAGTCTAACAGCAGCGAGTTCAAAGGTATTCCCGTAAAACAGCCCTGACGGTATCTTAAGTAGCGCTTTCAGAATTGTAGTCGGCAAGAGTGACATACTCTGACAAGATGTAAGAAATACATTGGTCCAGATGGCATGGGATAGTAGGGCGGCTTTTGATTGGTAAAGCAATGATATAATATCCCAGTGTGTAGCTCGCCCGTAACTATTCCAAGTGTACCAATGGGGTCAAACGCTGTGTTCAGAACTGTAAGGAAAGTTTAATGTCAGCAAAGTGCCTAGTAGCCCTGGCTGCAAGGTTACCAGTGGTTTGAATCTACAGTATAGTAGATGCAGTGAATTTGTATAAAGCTGTAAGGTCTGTGAAGTGAAATACAACATCTCGTTTGCCACAACCATGACACTTTCTATTATATGGTTTCCGCTTATTATTGCTCATTCCAGTGTAGAATGCGGTTGTTTTATCTTTGCTACTCCTTCTTTTCATGTTCAGTTCCTCTTCTCTTGTCTTCAACCTGGAGACAGTTTACTCGAATGATAAATCGATACTATTCAGAAGCACCACTTTTGTCGCTTCATAATCCTTCCCCAAGCCCTGTAAAAGAGCAAACTTTTCGTCGTTCGATTCTAGTTCATAGCTAATTAATGCTAGATCATTTTCAATTTCACATATTTCTTCAATGTATGACCTAATCGACTGACCCTCTTTCGTATGGAACCTGAACAATTTTGATCTCAGAGTATACTGGCTTGCTGCAAACTTGCTTCTCTGCAAGCTCTCTAGAGCATCTCATACCTCTTTAGGATCCCTCTTTCTTGCCAATGAAGGCAATATTTAGAGTCAACATTCAGTAAAATTTCGGCCAAGCACTGGTGCTGTTAGCCCATGCTCTTTTTTTTCACTGACACAACATCCACGGAATCATAATTTTTAATCTCCGTTTCAAAATCAGGACTTTTCACCAAAGCGCCACAAATCCCGAGATTCCAAAATAAGGCGTAACTGCTACGCCACATGAATTAGTTCTTCTCCGTTAACTTTTCAATCGTATATCTTATGTTGTTCATCATGGGTTCTGGGATCATAACCTGCCAGTGTTTTGATAGGATTTGAACGAACACTGGCGGTAGGTTTAGGTAAGAAACTTACGAAGATCAAGGTGCTAGTCTTGGTCGTGTAAAACTTAGATGTCAAGCTAAGTAATTCGTGCTCGTTACTTTTTTAGTTCAGTGACTTCGGATAGCTCAACCAAAATATATACAGTTCTAAATCACTAGCTCTAGAGTATTGCTGAGGTAATCAACTGCAAAAAACAAATGCTGTGAGGACGATGCATTTGATATTGATAATGCCTCGCTGTGACCAAATGCACGTGCGTCCATGTCTAAATGACCAAACTGTATGTTTCCTGCAATTGCATGTAAACCTAACACTTAGTCTACTGCGCTTATGTATTTGGGGGAGTTCCGCTACGCTGTGCTTGCGGATTTTGAAGAAGAGTACCTCTCCCTCCCAACGAGCGTGGACGTAACGGGCGTGGACGTAACTAGGATCGAACGCCAGTTAGCCGAAGTAGGTTTCGCCAGCTGTGTGGACTCTGTTGATAGCGCCAAATGGGAGCGGAGAGCTTGCCCAAAAGCCCATCACGGCATTACTGTAGGCAACAAGAAGGAGCCCTCTCTCAAAATGGAGGTTGTCTGTGATTTGCATTTCAGGGTTTGAAGTTTATTTTGCGGTTTACCAAGCATGATTAACGACCAGAATGTCTTCAAGACGGGTAATTTTTTCGCGGGCGTTATGAACGATATACTAAAAATTATTTTTACAATCGGAGGGGAAACATTTGACTACAGCTACTTTCTATTGAATTGAATTTATCAAAGGTACAAAGTAATGGTGTAGGTGGCAGTACCACCGCCAGATACAGTAAGCTAGTCTGTCAGTGCATTAGTGTTTGGATTAGTCTTGCAGCTATGGAATCACTTGGGATGTTGTCGTTCTTTCTGATATCTGTTATGTTAGCCTGTCGTTTTTTCTGATATCTGTTATGCTAGCCTTTGATATCGCTTTTAGTTGTCATGTAATTTGTGGTTCCGACTGTGGGTAGCACAGCTTTGCAGATCCCGGACCTCAGCCCTGGGTAGCATCTATGTCTGACCGGAAATACGGCCAGAATGCAGTGGTGTTATTCTATAACCACCACTGCTGTTACCGTGTGTTTAATGGGTATATAATCTCTGTTCAAGAGTAAACTCCAACCGACTCGGACGTAGAGTCATCAAATCACCCAAACTCCCAACTCTCCGAAGACGTAGCAAAAGTGATCACTTCAGCCAACAAACGTCTGGTCTCTTTTCAACATGACTTCTTTGCAGGACGGGCCAAAGTCGGGGCAGCCCATGATTGCTCCTATTGCCCATCCAGAGCTACGACAGCTCGGTCAGAAGCATATTCACACATTTTTGCGTGAGTGGGATAGATACCTGCTTCGCATTCAGGACTCTTGCTCAACTACGCCAGATAGCCGCGTTAAACCCATCCGTATAATTTCTGCCGTTGATGTCGATTTTCTTCAGTCTATCATTGATCTAGAGGAGTTCGGAACCTAAATCGACTGCATTTCGAAGCTTACAGACGAGAAGCTCCGGGATTTCTTCGAATGCAATCAGGGAGAATCGTTATACACTCTCACTCTTGACCAGCTAGAGACAGCGGTGAAGTCATCTGTTCGTATGAATCTGTACGAACCGAACCCAAAGCTCCGTGTCATGAAATTGTTCGCGGACTACAAGACTCTTCTTCGAACAAAGAAGTGGGAGCAACTTATCGAGAACAACCCGAAGGTGGCAATTGGACACTTGGTGGATATTTTGAAGCCCGAACCTTTGAAGACCAAAGTAGAGAATGATCTCGAACTTTCGAAGGTTTCCCTTCAGAAGGATTGGAGAGGGTTCTAAAAGTAAGTTATCGAGCAGGCTGTTGCATGTGAGGCATTCTTTCCCGCTCGCCCTGGAAAGAACCGTGACAAGGGCAAAGGCCCGGAATCCAACAATCAACCGTCTGGTAATGCAAAGAGCATTGGATCCTTCCGCAAAGGGGGTTCAGCGCGTGGAACAAAGTTGCAAGATGGAAAAGGGACTACTGGGAACGGAAAGGAGGACGAAGCACATGAGGCTAGTTACAAGACCAATGATTCCCATGATTCTCGTCGCTCCGATGGCAATCGTAAGGAAGGTAGCCAGAATAGCGATCTGTCCCGATGCCTAAACACTGAAGAGTGTGATGGATATCACTTCATGAAAAATTGTCCAAAGACAGACAAAGCCAAGGCGAGAGAGCTGCTTCAAGCCCATTTCAAAGCTAAGCGAGGGACCAATGGAAACCTGAGCCAGCTCGCCATTCCTGGCTTGGACAATGGCCGTATCAAAGCTACACTCGCTGACTGTGTTCGTGTCGTTGTGAATGGTGATTACGGTGCCGACCATGCTGCGTTGAGTGCCGAACATCTGGATAAATGCGCTGAACACGGAGTTTTTGTGCAGATACTTCCACTCAAAACACCTGTTAGAATGGAACTAGCCATGTCAGCGTCCTCTACTGCGGAAGCTCGCACTGTTGAATCAAAACGGAAAGCCCGTATTTCCATCACTTTGGAAACTCTGGCAGGACCGTTGCGCCTGAGCAAGGTCGAGTACCTCGTGTTCGATGAGCACATGGATGAGGTTTTGCTATCGCGCCCTATCCTCCAGAGCCTCGGATTTGATCTCGATAGATATTTGTCGTCTGTTCGAGCAACATTCCACGACACAGATTCTTCCCACATCGGTTTCTCCCCAGCAATCTACAACAACGAGCCAGATTGTGCACCTTTGAGGCCTGGTAGTCTATCTAGACTTTTACTGGGTAGCAGCAATGAGTCGGTGAGCAGCGGTTCTCAAGAACCGGATCCTGTTTTCTATGGAGACAACCCGGATTCTGCATCAGATATCGAGGGGCCGGCAACTGGTGACCACATAGAAGATGATGTACAGAGTGACCTGTCACAGATGTTGCAAAGAGCTATTGATGAAGGCCTGCCCGCAGAACATCACGAGGAGCTTAGTTCCCTCATATACAAGTACTCCAACATATTTCGTAATAAGATGGGCAGTGATCCACCAGCCACAGTGCCTGAAATGGTGATTCGTCTTAAGCCGAATTCGAAACCAGTGCGGGCTAAAGTTCGCCTTTACTCCCCCCGCAGTTAGCCTTCACGAGGAAAAAGGTAGCTGAGATGGAAGCTTTTGGACTTGTCTATCGTAACCTGAACAGTGAGTGGGCCTCGGCTCCCCTCATCATTCCCAAATCAGGACCCGAACAGTTTCGCTTTACTGTCGATCTGAGGGCAGTCAATGGCCAGACTGTTCCAGCAATTTGGCCCATGCCTAATTTGGAAACTGTCATGCACGAGCTTGCAGGGGACAAGTGCTTTGCTACACTGGACTTATGTCACGGTTATTGGCAACTTCCGTTATCAGAACCGTCTCAAGAATGTCAAAGCTTTATTTGCCCAGATGGGGTGTACACTCCAAGACGCGTCCTCCATAGTCAATGCAATGCAGTCGCCTATCTTCAGAGCACGCTATCAACGGTTTGTGATAGTACACTGCTTAATTCCCTGTTGTGCTGGCTTGATGATATACTTGTTCATGCAAGGGATGTGACACAACTCCTCTCGATCCTTCGCAATTCTTCAGCCTATGCTTTGAATACAACTTTAAGTTACACTCAAAGAAATGCCACCTATTCCTACCTCAAGTCAACTGGTGCGGGCGGCTCATTTCGGCTGAAGGGATTCGACTGGACCCAAAGAGACTTTCAGCCATCCTAGGTATCCAGGAACCCATCAATGGCGCTGAGCTTCAGCAGTTTGTGTGTGCAGCCAACTGGATGCGCTCCGCTGTTCCTGAGTTTACAACCAAAATAGCACCTTTGTCGGGAATTCTTGAGGAAGTCTACGCAGCCGTGGGTAAGCGTACTAAGGCAGCTACATCCCGGATTATGCTATCATCCACTTTTTGGTCAGATGAACACAGAAAAGCCTTTCTCAATATGAAGCAAGCTCCACATGATGCCGCAACACTTTCTCATCCAGATCCAAATAAGCTACTCTGTCTGTTTACGGATGCCTCCGAGAAGCATTGGTCCGGCGTTTTGACTCAGATTCCGCTAGTAGACAAGGACCTTCCCTTCGCAGACCAACGGCACGAGCCTCTATCATTTCTATCTGGTTCTTTCAGACGCAGCTCTCTTCGTTGGTCTACTGCTGACAAAGAGGCTTTTGCAATCGTGGAGCCCGTCACCAGACTGGACTACATGCTCCACACTCCGACTGGATTCTGGATGTTCACGGACCACAAGAACCTATCCTACATATTCGATACAGCTGCTACTCGTCCCAATCTGGCAAAGCATTCGGCAAACCGAATTGAGCGTTGGGCCATGAGACTTGCGGCCTTCCGCTACACTATCGTCCATATCGCTGGTGATGACAATGTATGGGCGGACTTGCTTTCCCGCTGGGGGGCTCCGAATTTCAAAGAAACGCACCGAGGCTGTCCGCTCTGTTTACAGCACCTATCGCGCCCGAACTAGGTCCAGATTTCCGATGGCAACCCATCACGATCTACTCGAGGCACAAAAGGCAGCTAACGCCTCCAGTACTCCTGCATCAGCTGATGTCCCACCATCATCTGTCAATGATCATGGCCTTCATGTCAACGATCATGGTGCTAAGTGGATACCTACAGGAGCTACTAACTTGCAGCTACGCATATGCATTATAGGACACTGCGGCCGTGGTGGACATCGCGGAGCGGATGCTACTTTTAAGAACATCCAGGACAACTTCTTTTGGCGATCCATGAAGACAGAAATTTCTTTTTTCTGCAACACATGTTTGCACTGCCTGTCTACTGTTGGTGGCCACCTCGTTCCTCGTCCCATGGGCCATGCTTTGCACTCGGACAAACCTAATGAACTTATTCATTTCGACTTTCTATACATGGGACCGAGTGAGGAGGGCCCTGCGTACACATTATTCATCAAAGATGATCATTCTTCATTCATTATGTTACTACCTACCCTCGCTGCTGATGCTGCCTCAGCTGCCTCCTGTTTGATCAAGTGGTTTTCTTTGTTCGGCGTCAGTCAGAATTGGGTCTCAGATCAGAGCCCTCACTTTAAGAATCAATTGATAGCTATAGTCAACCGTGAATTACACGCACACCATCACTTTACAACTCCTAATTGCCCCAAGGTAATGGTACAGTCGCGTCCGTGTGTCGTGAAGTACTCCAGGCTGCCCGTGCCTTGCTTTCTGAGTTTCGGTTGAAAAGTACCGAATGGACTGTGGTTTTGGCTATCATTCAAAGTATCCTCAACAGCACCAAGCGGCCTACCTTGCGTGATCTTGCTCCGCTCACCGTTTTTACTGAGATAACGCCGGACAGCCCACTGCGTACCCTACTCCCTCCTGCCGTTCCCAAGGCCCGCACTTTGGACTTTATTCAGGCTCAAAAACTTATCCGTGTGCAAAGCCTCCTCGAGTCTCTGGATAACTTACATCGTGATGTGTCCGCGCCCCGCACTAGAAAGCGGGAGTCCGAAGTCAAGCGTCACAATGAGCTTACGAAGGTTCAGGAGGTTAACTTCAATGTAGGGGACTTCGTTCTTGTCGCGGATCTACAGGCTAAGAGGGGTAACAAACTTCATGTCAAATGGAATGGTCCTCGCCGGATCGTTCGGGCTGAGTCTGCATTCGTGTACGATGTTGAAGATTTGATCACCCATCGTACCTCCTTGGTTCATGCAACGCGAATCAAGTATTTCGCAGACTCCTCTCTCAATGTCACAGAGACATTATTGGATACCATTTCCCACAATAATCCACAATACGAGACCGTGACAAAGCTATTGGGACTTCGCTTCAACCAGCAATCAAATTCATTCGAAGTTCTGTGTAAGTGGCGGGATTCCAGGGGGAGGGCCCTACTTGGGAGCCTTTCCACATCATGAAAGAAGACATCCCAGATATGCTGGAACAGTTCCTTCAAGATCATGATAATCAGGAACTTGCCGCCGCCGCTCGAGCATCCTGAGCCGTCGCCATTCGGAGAGGGGACTGTAGGTGGCAGAACCACCGCCAGATACAGTAAGCTAGTCTGTGAGTGGATTAGTGTTTGGATTAGTCTTGCAGCTATGGCATCACTTGGGATGTTGTCGTTCTTTTTGATATCCGTTATGCTAGCCTTTGATATCATTTTTAGTTGTCATGTAATTTGTGGTTCCGACTGTGGGTAGCACAGCTTTGCAGATCCCGGACCTCAGCCCTGGGTAGCATCTATGTCTGACCGGAAATACGGCCAGAATGCAGTGGTGTTATTCTATAACCACCACTGCTGTTACCGTGTGTTTAATGGGTATATAATCTCTGTTCAAGAGTAAACTCCAACCGACTCGGACGTAGAGTCATCAAATCACCCAAACTCCCAACTCTCCGAAGACGTAGCAAAAAATGGTATCCACAATTTCTGAACCAAAGTCGGAGGAAGACCTGGTTTTCAGCATGAGACAGGAAGGGGCAGGAAAATGTTTGGACCGGCTCTTCGGCTTTTTAAAATCTAGGTTCGCCATCCTACCCCACCCTGGCCGTTTATCGTATAAGGAAAATATGAACAAGGCGTTGTGCGCTTGTGTTACTATGCTTAACATGATTGTGCAGGTTCGCAAGGATGAATACCAGTTCGATGGCCTAGAAACGTGAGCGGAAGGACAGAGGAAAATGCAACAACGTTTTGACAAGATTTACAAGGCGCGACTACTGCAAGACAGTCCGTTATAAAGTCGAAGCGGTAAATTATCGACAAGAGCAGACTGAAGCGCAGTCTTACCCGCCATATCTGCGGTATGGTATCCCTGGAGTAACAAAGTAGATGTTGAATTTACTATCCCTGGCCCACCGCCCCTCCCGTCTTTACCTCAAGAGCAAGCTTGACATGGTGCTTAATACTATGATTAGCCATCCAAAACACAGAGAGCTCCCGATGGGCTCGTGTCCCATATATCGCCACCCACGAACACGTCGTTAGCATGATTTTCGGGGCAGCGCCCGTGTCGCGCTTTGCCTCCGTAAGTTTTCGTCTCTAGTCTGCGCGCTGCGCTGTGCCACCCCTGTATCAACCAGTTCTCCTCAACACTCCAGAATCGGAGTCTCGTTGCCGGCCTCCTCCTCGTAACCGATCTCATGCTCTGCGGCTCGCTTTATGAGGATCTATCCACTTTGCGCCCCGCCATCGTAGCGGACATGAGTCAAGAACACGTGCTTAGAATCGCACTGCAGATCACGAATTTATTCACGTACTTGCATGCGAGTGCGTTCTCTATTAGGGATCTCAAGTCGATAAAAATTTGCTGGCGCAGAATATAGATGTACACGTAATGGATTTTAAGCATGAGAAACGGGCAAAGTTGTGCGACTTCGGTTTTTCAATGAATTCGAGGCACCCTGTTTTGCCAAAGAGCGATCCCCACGACTGATGAAAGCGTCATTGCGGGGAGTCATGGGCCGGCGGGGACGCTTGCGTATCTGGCGCAAGAGGCAGTCGTTGGGATGCTAGGCGTTTCAGGAGGCGGTCAATACATTCGGGAACAACGCAGTGCCAAACAATACGTACTGAACAATCGCAATGACTAGTGTACTCGGACTTCCTATCAAGTCAAATGTAAAGTACGCAAGGTATATCGGGGGAGTGGATTGAGAGGATATACGGGGCGTCGTGATTAGGCACGGAGAATGTGTTTCGGGTGTCACGCGCTTCTTCCTCCTTGTCCAACAACCAAGCATGCGCAGAATTCCTAGTGTCACCGGGAGGAGTGTATTAGGATCCTCCGCCAGACTCAGAAACCTTTCCGTTGAGTTTTCTGTCATGCCCCTCCTGCACAACAGCTAGTAAATTAACAGCCGCTACGCGGCTCTCATTAACATACACACCACAGCGAACAACTCGCGGTAGTCTTACTTCTACATGCTCGGTAGCCCCACCTTCTGTTTCCAAATAAAGACCCTCATTTGAAATATTACCATCTGCAGAGCTGCCGCCACGATCCAATCCAGAATTTTTCGCGTTTCCCTGATTCGAAGGGTTCCATCATCCGTTCCAGAATAATTCGCGCTCCCTTGCTTGGAACAAAGCTCCTCTTCTAATTCCCAGGATTCCAGTCGTTGTAGCTTGCGGTCTAACTGCTCTTTGATGGCAGTATTACTGCTATCAATTGAGAAAACATCGCGCCAACTGCTAACCTGGCTAAATTTGGGTATGATTTGATGGTTTGATGCAAAATCTTCGGCGATTTTGTTACGATTTTCGCCAATTTTGACGAGCTTTTTATTTTAAAGATGATTTCGTAGATATCGCAATAGCTCTGGTGCGTTGCTACTTTCCTTAGATCCGATGGAGCGCTTGCGCCCGACAGTGGTAGAGTTAGTTGTTTCAATTATAGCGGACCCGGAAACCCGGGATTCTGAGGAGGGTGAAATAGGCGGAGAGCTAGTTGCTCCCGCAGTGCCCGCATTGGCGGGATTTCTCCTGCTCCCCGGGTTTGAACTCTGCTCATTTGGAAAAAAACAACACCCCAGTTGTGCCATTCTCCGTTATAGCGTCCTAAATAGCGGCCACTTTGTGCGGCCAAAGGTTCGTGGAGTGCATATATTTGTAAGTGGCTAAGAAATGAGACGTCGTACCGCAATAAACAGGTTCACAGGTCAACGTCTTATATAGATCCCTGAGACTTTCCCTCTTGTTGTACTGCGGTCGAGGAGTGCAGAACCTGTTCATCCGTAGTATGTAAAGTCAACCGGGCTTGGAGAAAATATTGCCTACATCCTTCAAAGAAGAAGCACTAATTTTTATTCTTTTTGTACCCCTCAAAGATTGCCGACCCTGCGCGCGCATAATTTCTACTAGCGCCAGTAGCTTCGCGCTGAATGTGCGCTCTAAGGAGGTCTGAATACCCTCCTTGAACACAGGAACTTTCTGGTCTGCTCCTTGCAGAGCATTTCATGATGCAATGAGTGCGTGGCAAACCCTCACATTCTGCTTTACGATCCAAGAGCGTCCACTGTCCATTCTTGTTTCGCTTTATTCACTTGACTTTTTCGTGTACCTGGAGCAAGGAAGGGGATAATGTTGTTCGTAGAGACCGCTGTAGGAATGAACTACAGAGAAAAGGTTTCTCTATTGTAGCACTACGTAATAATTTCGTTTGCCAACATTTTTGCTTTGCGCGGAAGTCTCGAAGGAGGTTTGGCGGGCTCATTTTACTCGCTCGGGTCAGGGGATGTACAAGCAAGCATCATGTACTGGGCATGGAATAAGCAAGGGAAGGTGGGGGAGCGTTGTTGTAGGGGACGGGGTATGATTGGGGAAACGTAGAGTAGGTAAGTTGGGAGAGAGGCTGGTGCCTGCATCGGGCGACTGCAGGCGCGTGATTGCGAATTTAGCGCGATTTATGTACTCTGCGTACATTCTTTTGAACCCGAGTCGGTTCAAACGTCGTTGAACTGGAGTGAAATTGACGCCAGTTTATTTAAAATTTGAAACTTTCGGGATCAACGATTGGCTTGGCACCTTAGCTTGGAGGGGTGCGTTTTCTAGGGCTATCAGGTACAAAAAACGGTTGCCCGAGCCAGTGGAGATGTTCTTAGTTCTATCTGGCCGTATCTGATGGCTTGAATGAGCACAGTATCGCAGTGTATTGTATACATGCGCCAACAGAACCGGAGCTGCACAGATGGCGGCGACGGTTACACAAGTTACTGCAGTGTACACAGTGTCGAGTACAGAACATTAGATCGTGCAAATGTACATTGTATGTCACAAAACGGTGTCTCATGAGAGAACAAAGGGTCACAGACCTTTGCAGAGGATTTTGGTGCGTAGATAGAAACGGTATACGGACGACAAGCCGGTAGTGAGGCAGTCAGAGAGTGGGGATAGTAGCAAAGGATACCAGTAAAGTGCTACGCACTGTTTATAAGACAATTCCTCCTTGACCCACTCGCCAAGACAGTTCCGAGGGATTCGAGGGTTATACAATGAATGGTGGCGCGAGTCGGGAGACTCTACAACATTGCTGACAAGAAGGTAATTACAGTAATGTACAGTAGACTGTTGTTAACAGTGTACAGTATTCCAGCGACAGTCAACTCAATTTAAGTCAAGTATTTACTCGGCAGCAATACAATACAGTATGAACTCCCAAGTGACCCCTTATGCTTTACCGAAACGGTCGGTCTGCGCAGGCGGGTAGCCAATTGAGAAGCTACGTCTTTGGTGAAACAGGAGATACAGCGCCATCGATGTCGAATAACAGTCTCATCGACTTTAACTGCATAAGATGGTTCTTTCACATAGAGAAATATACCGTGGAGTAGGTATTATTGGCAAATGTCACAGGATAAGCAGTGATATCGGTAATGATGACAGAATAGTTCGGGTCAACACAACTCGAAGCCAGAAGAACGATAGCAGTAACGGTTGATGAGGCCATAATAAACAGACCCACCCACGCTTTTTTCGAATAGCCCCAAAGAAAATATAAAAATAGCATTGAACTAGGTTCAAAATCGACAAAAAGCCCCAAAGACAAAAATTATTCAAGAATGGCGCATCAGCTGACGTTTCAAGATTTATACGATATCTACGCTTCGGTACAAATTCACTGGATACCAACCCACATATCTACCACAATAAATTAACCCCCCATTTACACAGATTTAGAGGGCATTTATGATAATATCTAAAAAACTTATAATTCTCCTAAGGAAACTAGCTGAGGCTACTCCCACTTTGAACTAACTCTGCTCTGTAATTATTCCATCTTCGTGTCAATGTGTCCTTGATTTTCGATATAAAAAAGCAGTCCGCGGGTTTGCATAAATCAGTCGCATTTCTGAAAAGTTTGCGTAGCTCAGTATTAATTGTACTAAGAGCATTAAAAACTGTACCCGACATGTCCACAAATAGATTCGCTTCCACCTATCACTCCTGTGCGAAATTTCACGAGTTTTGTTAAGCCATTTTGCGAACATAAAGTTTTCATCCAATCCTTGGGCTGAGAGCGGTAGCATACGACCGGAGCTGAATCCTAAACATTGCGAATTGGATATGAAGAGTTTTTGTTCTTAAATAACAGAATTAGGTCCTCTACTTTAGCGCCAAGACTTCCTGTAACTCGAACAAGCATTATAATTACCTCATTATCGAAAAATAGTTCAGCTTATTTGACGTTATCTTCTCCTCGAAGTCATATGATCCAACCATTTTTCATATTAAATAAAAAGTGCGTCTCATCAGCATTTTCAAACAAATTTACATCCAACTCCCCTGAATCAAACACCCGTTTCATTTCACCGAGTTGCTTTGCAATGGACCTCTGAATGTAATTTTGCTTTACTAGGCTGACCGCAAGCTTGCTTATCTGGAATCTGATCACCAGATTGTTGAAGTTCAAGAACGATGGTACCCAGCCATAGATTTATTTGTCCTTTATTATAATACTATTTTCTTTAGCCCATCTTCTGTAAATCTTCAGGCTATTTTCAGTTTTATCCAAAGCCATTGCCATGCGCAATACGGCAGAGGGTAAAAACTTCACGCCAGGCTTCTTGACACGTTCGAATTAGGTGAGTAGGTCAGTGTACATCTGCTGTACCCAAATGGACTGCTTACGTCCACGCCCTTTAACAGCCTTGAAGTTCACCTTGCACACGTCCCAAGACACGTCAGCGGAAAGTTTGCTATGACTTTCAATCCCAATCCGAAGATTTACATAAACACCTCCATTCTTCCAGGAACGTAATATTTTCATGAAGCGTGAGAAGAGTGTCCGAAAAAACCGCAAAAAATCACCCAAAGTTCCTCACCAGAGGACTGTTGTTGTTGTTGTTTGTTTTAATGACTGTTAAAAAGACCATAATTTTCTTCTGCAGCATTATATTCACTGGAAGAAATTATCTCGGAAACCTCAAAAGAGGGAAGTTATGGGTTATTTTAATGCCTGGAAGATGTGGTCGGTTATATCCACGGGGCTAATGCTTTGTGTGGGATCTCAAAAATACTTTACGGAACGGAGGAAATTATTTGGAACCACAGATCACCCGATTCTCCCTAAAGATATGAGAAACTACCAATAAGTATATAGTTACCTTTGCAATTTTCGGACCGAAAGTCATACTTAAACCGCCGAGAAACGAACGTTATATTGATAGACCACCTAAACCTCATGAATTGGAAAGTAATGCGGCGCAGTCAATCGCATTGTCGAAATCCCCGGCGAGGCGACGCAACTGCACAGGTTTGAGATATCATTACATCGGAGACGCAGTTGCCAAGAAGTTTTATCTTTTAATCCCACTCCATCCTAGCTTCTCCAAGCTCGTCTCCTAAAAAAGTCGTCATAACCAGGTAGCTGCCCATGCCACAGCGCCAACCTGTTCTTAACTTTATCCAACGAGCCAACTCCCACCGCTGAAGGACTATCATAATGATTATAATATATTCTATGCTTGGTTTCACAATCTTTCAAGGGGTACTATAACATAATTACACTAGAATAACACTAGGAATGATAAAAAGACCCTTTTCAGACGGCGAGTAGTCGGAGAGGAGGGACGGTCAATTTATCTAAGAGAAACCCCTATATGCATGTGCATTGAGTCACAGGGAAAATTTAATCCAGTACTGACCTGATGCAACCGCCATAAAAATACTGTGCACCACTGGACTGAGGGGATATGCGAAGTATATTATTGCAAGCAAGGAAAAGTATATTCTCTTGCTGCACTTGCACGTCATCCTGCCTGTGAGTACAAGAAGTACTAAATTGACCACAAGTAGACATCAATTTATTCTATATTTATAGTTCAACTGCAGCCTCACTCCCAAAAAGGTGTCTACAAACAGCAGAATCTCTATATAGGAGCCGTTTTGTAGTGAATACATGCGGCTCCGGGGGGGAGGGTTGACATTAACTAAGTACTGGACTCATCTAAAAGAACCAGGTGCTCAATCGATAGAACGTGAGTCGCGTATCACCCAGGCCAGATAGAGGTTTCCCGCTGTCTCCCATGGCCTTAATTCGTTCTCTAAGAAGAGCGATTCAGCTGATTGGACGATTTCTGCGGTGCTGATTGATGACCCGAAGGTTTTGATGGCCTTCATGGTAACTAATTTGCATGGTAGCTGTGGAGGGTGGTCTTTCCGAACCACCAGTCTTTCCTTCTTCTGCAATTTTCTGAAAATGCAGAAGCGGGGTCTCTCACTGAAAATTGCACTTAGCAGTCTTGGCTACTAAAGTGAAATGGAAAAGTGGGACTGCCCTCCCTCCCGAGTTTAATTACCGACAGGTTCTCTACAACTTAAAATACTGTAGAGGGACGGCAGGACGCCTTCTAGAATGGTCTTCTGAGAGACTACCGTTCGAAGATACTTACTGGGCGTCAGGTCTCTCATAGCAATGAGACTCTATCAACCGTATAGCAATGAGACTCTTTCAGCAGTTCGGAGATTTACATGGTATTCAACATTGACGCATGACGAGAGGGAAGGATTATTTTCCGTCATCAGCATACCAAGCATGCATCGAAGCCTGACAGAATTTTATGTTCAGGCCCCAGCGTAGAAAGAAAAGAGATAGCCGTACAGGCCTTTTATATCGGAGGAGAAGTAATTGGGAAGGTACTGAAGTGCGGGTATCCGTAGCGGAAAAGTATTCCGGGACTCGGAAATGGTTATAGTTGGTTGTTTTGGCGCATCTTTTGCTCCTGACGCATTCGGATCGGGAGCCATCAACCACTTTGGATTTTTCTGTCCGTTAGGAGGTCTCTGGTGAAAGGTTTCACTTGGGGTAGATTAGAACGCACCATAGTAGATGTAAATCACAGAGGAGAGTATGGAGTGCGGGAAAAGCCATCATAAACTTCTTGAAGCTCATTTTTCTGATGGAGGATGGCGTGCGGATACTGCGTGCAAAGCGCCTGGAATGTCGAAGGGAGTTCGAGTCTACGGTGGTTGCGCTTGGAGTCTTGAAGGCAGCAGGCACGCTGGGGTATGTGGCACCAGTAGTACAACGATGAGACCCTGTCATCCGTATAGCAATGAGACTTTATCAGCAGTCCGGGAATTAACAGGGTATTCAACAGGCCCCTTCGAGACCGTCAGCGTCCACCGTCATCGGGACAACAAAAATCCAGTCCCGTTGACTATTAAATTGCTCACCTATTAAAACTTCCCTTAACGAGTCCGCACGGTTTTCTCCAGAATCAATGCAATAAACATGTACCGAACGGGTTTCAACATAGTCAGATACTTCATTGTATCTGATTTGAACGTGTTTCACCTTGCAGAGCCTGATAGGGGTAAATCGGCGGGGAAGAGATCCTCAGAACCAATTACCCTGAGAAGGAGGTGTTGCGAGCGACAAAAGTGCTACCGTGGTATTGTTGAACGAACAATAGGGAGTGTATATAGAAGAGAGTTGAGGAAGCTACAAGCAAGTATAAAAGAGGCAGGGTCTACTACCGACGCTCTGCGAGTAGCGTAAGAAAAAGTTTTCTTGGGTCTGAAGTTGACTCTCAACTTCCTACTACTCGGGACTTGGCTTGAAGTTGTCTGCCAACTTCCTTTATGCTTTGTGTTTGACTTAACTTGTTGAGCGCCCCGCTCGGGTATGCTGGCTTCCAAGTAGTCCTACCATTTCATGCAAACAGCCCCTTATATAGAGTTTTCAACCCTCACATTTTGTAGCACCTATACAGTACCTATGTGCCAAATCTGCACCGCAACAGTACAGTGCAAAGCATCCCTCTAAAAATAATTAAAAATATAATTGAAAGTACAGTGACAGCTCAGCCAGCGCAGCATGCCAACTCAACCAGCACAGCGTGCCAACTCGGCCAGCGCGGCATGCCAATTCAGCCAGCGCGGCATGCCAACTCAGCCAGCGCAGCATACCAAAGAATATCTACAATTTTCATTATATCACGCCCCCGTGCTCAAGACGAACGTCCCGACTCGTCATCATTCTTCCTCTGTTTCTATTAATGTAAGTTGCCTTATTGTTAAAACATGACGCCTTTCAAACGAATAGGGATGCAGTTGATTACCTATAAAATATTCCAAAAAGTAGGTGCGCGTTTGATAGTTCCAATCATCTTTTCGGCTTTCCTGTTTGACATAAGAGCGTAGTCGAGAACTGTCTTCAGCTGAATCCCTTTCTCCTTCAAAACTCGAAGCAGTGAAGTTGCAGTAAAACAAAGGGCGTTATCCGAGATTACCCTTTTTGGAAGACCAAACGGTTCAATTATTTCTTTTTCGATGAATCTCAGTACCACCTCAGCATTTGCCTCCTCAACTGCCACAGCTATTGGCCATCCAGTAAGATGTTCCACCCCTATAGGGAGATATTTGTTTCCGGAAGAGGTTTTCTTGAATGGGCCCGCAAAGTAAATTGAGAAGGTTTCGAAGAGACCGGAAACTGGAAGACTTAGATTTGTCTCATAAAATTTCGTATCTGAGTGAATTTTTGACAGTTTTCGCAGCTATTCACGAAATCATAGACGTCCTTATGGATACTGGGCCACCAGAATCTCTCCGTAATGAACTTTTTGGTTGTTTCGAGATCCCAATGCCCTAACTCATCATGGAAAGTCCTCAAGATCTTCATTCTTTCTTTCAAAGGGGCCACTAGTCGGGGACCGGCTTTAGTGTGCCGGAAGAGTTTCCCATTCCACAATATAAAAGCCTTTTGATTCCTGCGTACCCAATTTCTGTGTTCAAGATCAACCTTTCTCATTTCTAGTCCATCGAGGAATATGATCAGTCCGTGAATATTAGCATCGTACTCGGTACCGTTCGGCAACTGCAACTCGGCGACTCAGACGATGTCCTCCGAAGCTTTATCATTTGGAATCAGTGCTTCCCTCAAGCGGGATAGGTAATCGGCAGGCTGATTATTGCGTCCGGGTCTATACACAATTTCAAACCGATATTCTGCGAAAATGTCGAGCCATCGGGCCAAGCGGTGATGTACATCCTTCTTTTGGAATGCTGTTTTAAGTGCCTGGTGATCAGTTATCAAGACAAATTTCTCGAGTGATAAAAGGTATACGCGAAACTTTTTCAGCGCGAAGACGACAGCTAGCGCTTTTTTCTCGCAGACTGAGTATCTCTTTTCCGCGTCATTCAGAGTTCGGCTTGCGAATTGAACAGGGTGTAGTCTTCCGTTTTCATCTTTTTGGGACAAAACGGCACCCAAAGACCGTTCTGAGGCATCTGGCTCCACAACGAATGGTCTCTTGAAATCTGGGTACATGAGAACTGGGGGTACACATAGCTTATCTTTAAGCTCCTGAAATGCAGTTTCCATTTCCTTGTTCGAGTAAAATTTTCCGTTCTTCGTAGTGCTGGCATGTAACGGTGCTGCAGTCTTGGCGAAATCTTTGATAAATCTTCTGTAATATGAGGCCAGTCCTAAGAAGCTTCGGACCTCCGTCTTTGAAGCGGGCCTTGGTGCCAACTTTATTTTTTTCGTTTTCTCTGAATCCACTCTAATTCCCTCTTGGTCGACGATATGACCGAGTAATTGGATAGAAGTTTTCGCAAAGAAGCATTTGCTCAACTTAATTTTCAAGCTATACTCCGATATCCTCTCCACAACTGTCTTGACGTGCGAGATGTGCTGATCCAATGTTTCTGAGAATATGACGACATCATCGATATAGACTCTTGCGAATGGAAGTCCTTTCAAAACCTCGTTCATCATTCTTTGGAATGTAGCTGGTGCATTCATGAGACCAAAAGGCATCACTTCGAACCTGAACGTACCGGCTTTGCTGGTAAAGGTTGTTTTTTCCTTACATTCTTCATCCAATGGAATCTGCCAATAGGCAGTGTAAAGGTCAATTGAGGTGAAATATCTCCCATCCTTCAGGTCCTCGAGGATCTCCTCCATGTTCGGAATCGGAAATCGATCGGGTATCATTCTCTGGTTCAGTTGTCGGTAATCGACGCAAAAACGCAGCTTTCCATCCTTCTTTGGTGCGACCACAACTGGAAACGACCATGGGGATGAAACTGGTCGAATAATATCATTTTTCAGCATACTTGTAACATTTTCTGAGACAAATTCGTCATATTTTGGCGGTTGACGTCTAGCCTTGTAGTAAATCGGTTGAGTGTCGGTAAGTTCGAACGAGTGAGTAACCGGTACACTTGCTTGTCTTAAATCTGAAACGCTCCATGCAATTACTTCGGAAGATGTTAACATGTCGGATATTTTCAGTGAGGCGGGGGCGGGAAGGTGCTGCACTTTTCCTTGGATTTCTGCCATTTGGCTCCCTTTTTCTTCTTGATCCTCAACCTCAATATTTTGAAGGACCTCTTCCGTCGTGCTCACATCTTCATATATGGAATTTGACATATTCTTATTTTCTTTGCAAATGTAATCTTCTTTCATGCTCCGAATTCTGTCCTTTGATTCGATATCATCGCAAAAAGAAACACATTCAGGTTTCAAACTTATCCTAGAATTCCAGTCGTCATCTGTTTCAAACCCAGAATCATAATCGTCCCATGCCATGTTCATTACCCCCGGGGTACCCTTTTCCACTTCCGAAAGTGTTAGTTGGTTCCGAATCTTCGCTGTCATAGCTAGAAGTGAAATCTTCACTGTCCGTTTCTTTTAAATCTTCAGGATGCGTGCTTTTGTCGAAATTCAGGGGCATCTTCACGGTTCTACCGTCAATATTAACTGAAACCATTTGATTGCCCAAGTCAATGCAGGTCCCTAGTCTTTCCATGGTGGGGCAGCCAATGATTGCATGGAAAGGGAGATCCGGCATGACAAGAAAGTCTACATCAACTTTAGAGTCCCCAAAGAATACAGAAACCTTGTCAACAGTGCCCATGCATTTTGAGACGGTTCCATCCGCTACAGTTATTTTTCGAGTCGTCGGAGTAATGCCGAGACCTAGATCTGTCACCAAAGTTTCTGAAATGAGGTTTGGAAGAGCACCCGAATCGAAGAGAGCTTGTGTTTTCATACCCAATACTTTGGTTGGTACCAGCTTAAGACGTCTTGGTGCTGTCGAGGCCGATTGAAGAAACAGTTTCTTACCCTTGGTGGACTTATTAGACCTGATAATTTTTTTGAGTTCTTTTCTCGCATCCTCTGCGTCGCCCCTCAAAAGTTGACCAAACGTTATTCCCGCTGGGGCCGATGCAATCTCAGCCACCAAATTGTACCTCTTCACATACTCTAGTACGTCCATAGAGATACTCTTAACATTCTTAATCTTTTTCGTCTTCTTGGCCGGAGTGACTCCCACTCCAGGAACAACTTGATCAGACCTCTTGGTTCGAGGAGGTACAGGTGCTGGGATATGCTCCAGCATTCCATAATCTAGCCTAGGTTTCTTCGATAAAAAATTTCCTTCCCCATCCCTTTTTGTCACATTGACTTGACTAATCTCTTCAGCGATGGATACGTTACCGGCATCCGTCAACCTTTGATCCCTTCTATTTTGTAAGATTTTCACCTCTGGTCCTGACTCACTCCTTGCTTCCGATAAATTTGCTCTTCTGTTGTCTTTAGACCAGCAGTTACTTTCATGATGCCCATATCGACCGCACTTTCCACAACGAGTGTTTCTATGTGAATTATCAGGACACCTGTGTGCAAAGTGTCCAGGCTTGTGACAGTAAGAACAGACTTCTGCGGCCTTAGGGGCCCCAGACTGGTTCTTCTTAATGGTAAGAGTAAGGCTTTCCAACTGGGAGGTTATCATGTCAAGTCGATTATCGAATCTGGTTTCCAACCTTTCTTCCAAGTTTTTGACATCGCTCCTGACAGATTCTAATGCCGCTGCACTAGTAGCCGGCCTTTGATAATTCTTTTCAGGATGTACGATAGACATCGATGTGCAGGTTTCCCTCGGTACCTCACTCAGTGACTGAAACGTCTCCGAATTTTTGACAAATTCTATTATGATACCCTTCAGTTCATCAAAAGTGTGAGGGCCCTTGATGAGGAGGAAATCGGAGAGCCACTTATCCCCCATAGCCGCCTTACGCAGCATTCCGTACTTGGCTTGGGCGTTGAACCCAGCCTTTTCATAAAGATCACACAAGTACACCAATGAGCTTAACAAATCGTCGAAGTTGAGCCGGCCCTCTATGGCGGTACGAATCATTTCATCTGGTTCTACCTCCTTAGCATACTCTTTCGCAAGCCACTCACATACCTCAACGAAGTTACGCCTATTCCCGTTAAGAGACCACCCGTCGATAAACTTGGACGTATATTTGTGCTTTGCGTCACCATGAAGATAGGCGAAGATGCTTGCGGCCTTCTCTTCATCGCCCTTCTCACGCATCACAACGTTGACATATGTGTAAAGAAATTCCTCAACGTCTTCAGTCTTGCCCCCTGTGAACGTTATACGAGCAGCGTTGAGATCCATGATTACAGAAAAGAAATCCCCCCGAAGTGTTCCTTACTACTGCTCAACTCGAATACCTCGGGTGCAACCCCCTCCACAAGAGTACCAAATGATAGGGGTAAATCGGCGGGGGAAGAGATCTTCAGAACCAATTACCCTGAGAAGGAGGTGTTGCGAGCGACAAAAGTGCTACCGTGGTATTGTTGAACGAACAATAGGGAGTGTATATAGAAGAGAGTTGAGGAAGCTACAAGCAAGTATAAAAGAGGCAGGGTCTACTACCGACGCTCTGCGAGTAGCGTAAGAAAAAGTTTTCTTGGGTCTGAAGTTGACTCTCAACTTCCTACTACTCGGGACTTGGCTTGAAGTTGTCTGCCAACTTCCTTTATGCTTTGTGTTTGACTTAACTTGTTGAGCGCCCCGCTCGGGTATGCTGGCTTCCAAGTAGTCCTACCATTTCATGCAAACAGCCCCTTATATAGAGTTTTCAACCCTCACATTTTGTAGCACCTATACAGTACCTATGTGCCAAATCTGCACCGCAACAGTACAGTGCAAAGCATCCCTCTAAAAATAATTAAAAATATAATTGAAAGTACAGTGACAGCTCAGCCAGCGCAGCATGCCAACTCAACCAGCACAGCGTGCCAACTCGGCCAGCGCGGCATGCCAATTCAGCCAGCGCGGCATGCCAACTCAGCCAGCGCAGCATACCAAAGAATATCTACAATTTTCATTATATCAGAGCCCAAGCTCATCAGAGCTCCAAGAAATAGTGTCCACGTTATCTTGGTACACGCACGTTGGGCAGTTCGGAGATAAAACAACATCGACAAGGATTTCTTGCATCCGATTGACGTCCTTCAAACAGTCGGATAGTACATAAAACTCTGCCTCGCAGGTAGAAGTAGCCGTCGCGGATTGCGATTTTCACTTCTACAGTACTGGAGAGAACTCAAAATAAAATACATAGCCGGTGCGGGATCGACGTTTTTCCAAATCACGTCTCCAGTCGGCATCAAAATTCACCACGGTATCCTAATTAGATCCACCGGACGGAAACATTAGCCCATAATGAGAGGCCCATTTAAAATAGCGAACAAAGTGCTTCAACTCCTTTCAATGGAGGGGTGCGGGGTCATTCTGGAACTTAGCCAGAAGACTGACAGCTACTGCTAGATCCGGACGGGTACGGTTCGCCAGGTGCAGTACCTCACCGAGAACATTGTGATACGGTTTTCATTGTATCTTCAGCTCCTCCAAATCGGTACCAGACACCTTCTCCTCATGCAGAGGGTGTGAGAGGGGCAAGTGTCCGAGCGGGCTACCACTGCAACACATTGGCAATATAGATTCACCGTTCGGTAGTGAGGAATGAAGTAACGCCCCTTTGACATCAATTTGATGGATTTCATAGCCAATGGAAACCGCAACGGCAATCAGAAGGCGGGCCATTTCGATGCACGCCATCGGGGCATACTGGTTCTGCTCTATATCCAGGTCTGACTGATAGTTCCCACGGGCCACAAGTCGAGCTTTGAACCGAGCGGAATCATTTGACTCATTTCTCTTTATCTCTGGGATGATTCCGGAGGTTAGGAATCTGGCATGTCTGGGAGCACTGTCGACTAGCTCCCGGGTGCCATTATTCTCAAGGGTATCAAACTCCTCCCTTACGACTACAGGGCATTAATCCAGTTTGGTAGACTTCAGAGCCATGAATAACTTGGGCTTGTCGTCAGTCATTACCACCTTAAGCAAGGCCATGGTAGTTTACCATACGGGAGGCCTCAGATTATTTCCCAGGGAGTATCTCGAGTCACCACCACGTGTCCGATCGGTTTCTTCCGGGTGATCAGCATCGGTATCAGACTCACCATGGCGACTTGGCCGTACAGGAGCGTAGGTGAAATTCCTAGTAATTAGTGTCTCATCATCACTTTGATGAGATTTATCATCACCATTGTCGGAGTCATTATCAGCATCTCCAGTACCTGTATCGGAAATGCCACTAGACTCGTCGGAAGAGCTACTAGAGCTACTGTAGCCATCGTCAAGCTCAACTTATCCACAGTCACTATCCGCGTCTGTATCATCATCTGAGGTGCTGTATGCGGCACCCTCAGTTCCAGAATCGGTAATTTCAGTACTACTATGTGGCTTACAGTGATAAACCTTAGCTGGAAATTTATCTTCAACAAAGCGAAAATGCTTAGTACGAATGACCTTTGCATCACCTGGCGTACCAAAACAGACGTAGTAAGCACCACCAGCATCGTGCATTAAGCACACACCTGAACAGCTTCGCTCTTCAAACATCTTGAGCTTCGTCACAGGCCTTTGATAAAATGACTGGCAAACGAACGATTTGAGATGATGCAGGTAGGGGGAGAGTTCACCTTGGAGGACCTCGTGTGGTATCTTCCGTTTGGCAGAGCGCACGACTGAATGTTTACAGTCTGCTACATGCCGTATGGCATAGTTCCAATAATCGAACAGTAATACTGCCTCTCAGAGGCAATCAATACCCAAGCTAGAGATTATTTCATGTGACCGTTCGGCGAATCCATTGGACTGTGGGGTGTATGGCGCGGTCCCACTTGTATCGACACCGAGTCGTTCTAAATGTTTAAAAGTCTTTTAGACACACTACCCCCGTCGGATTGGACACTCTTCACTTTCGGATCTTTCTGACGCCCAAAGTGTGCCACGTAGGAGAGAATGTCTTCTGAATAATTCCTCTTTAGACCACATCGGTATTTCGGTGGTATGACGAGACTCCTCCTCCACTCTGGTAAGGAAATATTTGTGTCCGTCAACCAACAAGGTTTCGATCTTCCCCTTCGCGTCAACATGAAGGAGGCAGAATTTACGTCTCTTCGTGAGGCTACCTAGAAAACACGACAAGAACAGCCTTACCAGAAATAAACAACACTGCAATATTCATATTGACCAATTCAAGCACGGATAAATGACTTGTTGTCATATCCGGAACATACAGGATTTGTGATAGGTCAACAGTTCGACTCGAACCATCTGCAAACCATCGAACGGATTCATGTGGCTATTTGTGGACGCAAAAACTATGAAACCATTCCTCTACCATGAAGATAGCAGCAATCTTTATTTTCTCTTTAGGAAGCTGTCGCTTCTGTTGCATGATATTTAAAATTGTTGCAGACGCATACGAAAAATTTGATGGGTAAGTACTGTACATGAACTAGCTCGATCTCTGACGGCGAGTTGTCTGACTCTCTGTCAGCATAAGGATTAGAATTATTAAAGAATTCATCAATGAACAAACCTGAAATTGAAGTAAACAATTGAAAACTACTAATTACACCCAACGCCTTTATGTCGTCCGAAGTGTGCATCAAGTAGTCTTCAAAATATTGAACCGAAAACTCCTCATTGATGACGTAGCTTCCGTGCTTCCCCAGCACATAAACCACAAACAACCCTTTCGAAATATATGTGAACAGATCAACACCAACCAAGGATCCCTCGATTCTAAAAATATATCTAAGAGAAGAACAGAAAACATTGAAATCCGTAGCTTCAACTACTCATATCCTTTTTCAGTGAAATTATCGAAACCCTCGACCTACAGCTTCCATAAAGGACTTTTCAACTAAACCTTTGCACTAATAAGATCTGATGCTTTCAAATTCAGGTTTTTACACTTGAGATAGTGGACTCCAACCTCACCATGGCCAACTCGCCATTTCTTTGCATCTCAGAGCCACGAGCAAGCATTAATGACACGGCTAGAGACATGGTGGCCAAGCTTGAGTTCTTGGATTGTGTTCATTCCGATCTACCTCTATTTATTTTGCACGGAGAAAACAAAAATAAATACTGAAAAGTGTGACAATAGTATTTGCAAAACCAAATAGCTTTCATTATTCAGCAAATTTCTAAAAGTAGAGAAACTGTAATAAATTGATAGTAAAAAGCCAACAGATACCATGAATAATTTCAGATCGGGCGTGTAATGCGTTTCAGCGAGGTTAGACAGAGCCCTATCTATGCGGGGCCTGCGCATGGGTCCCACCCGGAGGTCAGCTGGTGGATTATGTGCGCTGTTTTCGGCGATATTGAGTGCATACCTCATCATAATTATTTTTCTTTAGATCCCATTCGCAAGTTCTCAAATACGATATACTGTACTGCTGTAGGTTTTACCGCGATTTAGGGGGAAAGAAGCTCTTTTGGCCACATTGATGATGACAACAAGGCAAGACAATTTGAATCAGCATTAGGTACCGTCTTATCCCTTCTCCCATTAGAATGAGGTCCACTTGATGGGTCCTTATAATTATAGTAATCAATCATCTTAATGCCCCATATTCCTTATTATCTTGCCCTATACTACTTACTTTGTCTCTACAGGGCTTATGTGTCTACAATTATCTTGGGCTACTGTCTATCGGGCGATTTCTTTCATATGAGGACTAAGTGCAGGGCCAATTTGTTTAAGTAAAATTTTTATGTAACTTTTGTGCTAGCGTGTTCTTTGAGCAGTAATTAAGTTCTATCAAAACAAACTTAGCGATAAATTTAACGCTGGTGAGAGGACAATCCTTTTTTACCACTCGATAATTTTCGATGTCATTGCTAATTTGTCTATTTTACCTTTTCTAGTGCTTGCAAGTGTATGCTTAGCCAAATTGATAT
Source organism: Kappaphycus alvarezii (assembly GCA_002205965.3). Lineage (NCBI taxonomy): Eukaryota > Rhodophyta > Florideophyceae > Gigartinales > Solieriaceae > Kappaphycus > Kappaphycus alvarezii. The sequence continues at coordinate 1,199,525 of NADL03000771.1, forward strand.
AAGTTTTAATCTAATGAGCAACTGTTCACTATGATTTTATGTCTGTAGGGTATCTTCCCTAGTAAACGGTTATGGGCACAAAAAGCATTTCAATCACCTCAATACTGGTCACCCTGTAGAATATTCCGGCCCACAACCTACCATATCTTTCAAATATCAGGGTTGCCCGCAAACAGAAGCGAGTTCCGTGATTTTTCTGAATTTTAAATAATTTTTTGGTCAGCGGAAACAGCGAATTTGGGTAAACTTACAAGGGCACCGAAACTGTTTTTTCTAGTTTGTCCAAACTCGCTGTCGTCAATTCGAGTGAACACTTGCTCCACGCGGGTATCATTAACACATTCAGATCCCCCATACCCCCGAGTCGTAACTCCTGCATCATTTGGCCCACTTCTCCTTCTTCCGCACTCCCGTTATAGCGGGCGAGGCACCCAATGCTCCACAAATATCGACCGCTAACCCTCCAGCCAACCCGC